>JAGSMP010000013.1:2400000-3600000 GCA_029286625.1 Parnassius orleans | reverse complement strand
AAACAACAAACATGAAATATTTTATATTGCAAGTTAAATTACAAAGAAACAAAAGAAACAAATTTAATGTTCTGCTATATATGTAGTAATTATAAATAAAGCAAATTATTTTAATTTAATACGACGGCATAAATTTTGATTTTGATGTGAAATTCAACAGCTATGAAGAAAAAAGCTTCCATTTAATACCATGTATCAGGAGTACCCAAACTTTTTTTACTGCGACCCCCTTCACAAGTAGTAATTTTTGCGCTAACTAAAAGAAATCCGTGCGTGGCTGTAGGAAATATTAACATTTCTTTATTATTCAAAGAAAACTCCAAAGAACGTAAATCTCAATTACTATTTATAAAAAAAATCAATAGAATTAAGAAGAAGAATGAGATTGCGTCTATTTTCTATGATGTTAGTGCTGTTTGCCGCAGTGCTGTAGCAAATAGTAAAAGAAAAGAAGTATAAAATGCCAAAGTACACGATTATACAGAGTTTAAGATCCACCGGCACCAATGATAGTGCTTGTTAATTGCAATTTTAAGTGCGGATTACCTCGTCCTTGGCAGTGAAAGAAAACACCGTGAGGGAACATGCAAGTCTGCGATAAAAATATTTCAAAGACATGTGATGTTATTGGACACATTGCGCCAGTGCAGTTGCTCTTTTTTCACTCTAAACCCCTCTCAGTAATGTTAAGAGGCTTGTACTCAACAGTGGTTTCGAGTTCGACGTAAACTCACATGACCTAACGTTGATTTCATTCGTTCTTTTAGCGTTAACGATTATAGAAAGTCAATTTGTATAACCCCGCTGAGCAGACATGAGATTTAGTGTCATCTATATTATTTTTATCGAGCCAATTATTATGATTCGCATTTGTGAATTCCACACAGCACTTGAAAGTTCAATTTAAAACATGATTTTTTTTGCAAAATAATTTGCAGTAGATTTACAGCGGTCTAAAAAATTAAAAATTACTACAAAGTCGCCTTAAATAAAAATCCCAGCAGTAATTATTATGCTGGTTATAACTATGCGTCTTATAAACAGGTTTACGCGGAAACAATCCCACCTGTGCTTAAATAATAAAAAATAAATTTAAAAATTTTGTACAACCGACTCCAATATAAATTATTAAGAATAACTCAAAAACTATTGGTCAGATCTTGATCAAATTTATATGGGACCACATGAAAAGCACCAGCTTTCAAATAAAAAAAATCATCGAAATCGGTTCACCCAGAAAAAAGTTATGAGGTAAAACACATTAAAAAAACCATGCAGTCGAATTGAGTACCTCCTCCTTTTTGAAGTCGGTAGAAAATATATAATTAAAATTAAATTAAATTAAGTAAATTTTTTCTACTTTTTTGAAATTGCATATTTTATTAATAGCAAATAATGGCTGCTAGCCGTATGAGGAATCTCAAGTTCGCTTAGCGAGCTATGGAAGGGCTATGCCCGGAGTCCCAGTAGAACCAGAGTAACCGACATAGCCCAACGGATCAGTAAGCTGAAGCGGCAATTGATTGGCCATATAGCTCGAAGAACCGACAACCGATGGGGAAGAGGGTTCTCGAGTGGCAGCCTCGTACCGGTAAGCGAAGTGTAGGGTTAGATTGAATGACCACTAGATTGAATGACGACCTGGTAAGATGTGCAGAAAGTTGATGGGTGCAGGTAGCTCAGGACCGTGCTTTTGGCATTCCTTGGGGGAGGCCTATGTTCGGCAGTAAACTAATGAAAGGGCCGTAATCTTTGAGTATATATAAGCATAGCTTGCTTATGTATACTATGTACACTTATGTATAATTCCTTAGGCGTCGGTAGTCCTCCACAACCGAGTACTTGGTAAATGAGCATTAAATTTCAATTAACAATTCAACGGTGTTGGTATGGAACTGGCGATGTAATCCGTGTAGTGGCGGTGTAAGAATATCCACTACCCCATATCGCGTGGGTGTCGTAAGAGACGACAGAGGGAAACAATTCAGGAGATGGGCAGCAGTGTCTTCCTAATAGCGACTAAAAATTGAAGACTGTGGTTGCCGGCTCGCTTCCCTAGCGTGGCAACTATGGCAAATATCCCCCCCATGAATCAATCTATGGGGGAGGCCTATGTTCAGCAGTGGACTTTAATGGGCTGTAACGCTAACGGTAACGGTGTTGGCGGGGTACATACTTTTTGCTTGCGTATTATATGAATTAATGAAAAACATTAAGCGAAGCTTATTCGCATACCTTTTTTTTTAACTATTCTAAGCCAGTGCTTGACTATTTTCCCACCTGATAGTAACTTGGTGAGTAAATTAATGCAAAGATAGAAAAGCGCACTGTTTTAGCTTTACAAAAGCCTATTCACTCTTGCCATGAAAATTGTAATCGGATGAAAAGACAGATGCTGGCAACTTACTCCACTCCTTTGCTGTTCGAATGACGAACGATGTAGCAAACCATTCGCTTCGAATGCGTGGTAAGTCAACAACGAAGAGGTGGAGTCTAGCCGAACGTCTGATTGTCCGATGGAAGGAACAGAAAGGAATTAAGTTACGCAATTCCTACGCACACTCTCCGAAATGTATCATGTAGATAGAATAGCTTTGCGCCTGTGCTTAAGACTGGTGAGATTGGCCGTAACCACAGATTTGGGTCACCAATGAGCCTATTTATTTATTTATTATATGCCCGATCAACAGACTTTAACTTAAACCCAATCAACTTTTTACTGTAAACGAGGCATTCCATCTAAGTCCTCAGGGGTGGCAACGCATCTGCATTTTAATTCTTAATTGAGGATAGATGTCTATGGGCACAGCATCCACTTACCACCAGGTGAGCTATGTGCTTGTTTGTCACAATTATAAAAAAAATTGTATTATATATTACATATATGCATAATGAAATATGCATCAACATTCTCACATTTATTGTCACTTATTGTAGATTTGTAGATATTAATATATAGTTCAAATTATTATTATTACGTTATTGCATGTTAAGAGCTGATATTGCGACGCAAATATCGAGCGTAAAGTTCAATCAGTCGTTTGATTACTACGATTGATTATCATTGTACACAATTACAGTAATAACTACCGCAAACAATATAATTATCTGTTTATTGTTGTGAAAAAAAAATAGTTTATTGAACCGAATCTTTTGTTATAGCAATTAGATCTTTATGCAGCATCCTCAGTGTGATTACGACGTAACAAAACTTATTACTTTGGTTCTTTCGTGGGTACAATCAAAACTCAACAAACTCACAAGCTGTGTTGTCCTAGTTTTCAGGACGATTTTAGTGACGGTTAGAATAGATAGATAGATAGATAACTCTTTATTGCATTTAAACAAAGTGGTTATAATTACGGAAAACTTATGAACTACAAACGGTGGTCATATCGCTTTAAGCGATTTCTACTTGACAAACCGAACGTAAAAGGACATTGTAATATATTTTAACGGATGGGTGCAACGTGCAATATAAAATAAAGTGAGGTATAAAACCCTATTATTAAGTAAGATCTATATAAATATATGAATAAAATAATATAATATTTAATGAACATTATATTATATATATACATACATACATACATACATACATACATACATACATATACATTCAAACACACATAATATATATGCAGAGAAAATAAAACAAAAAATCAAGTATTAATGAAAAGAGGAAATACATATAATTTTTATTATGACGGGAAATTCAAATAATACTCCTTTAGTTGTTTTTTAAAACTCTGTAAATGGTAATGAATTCCAGAGTCGGGTTACTTGTGAAGTAAATGACTTATTATAAAAAGAAGTTACGCTCAAAGGAGTATTCATAGCCAAGCTATATACTGAACGCAAATTACGGTCATGAAATTCATGTCGATAGTGAAATTGTACCTTGAGGTACCTTGGAGATTTCGGATCAAACAGTACACAAAAAAGTAAAGAAAGTATATGAACATTCCGGCGAAGGTGAATTGGGAGTCACTTGAGTTGATTTCGAAATTGGGATACATATGAACCGAAAATAGAACGAATAAATAAAATATAATAAATATGAACCGAATGGATAGATTCTGAAGACGCTCAAGCTTGTTTAATTGCTCCATGGTAATATCAGTGTAGCATACATCAGCATAGTGTAAAATAGGCAACAAAAAGGAAAGTGCTAACGCAATTTGGATAGAAGTGGGCAGGAAATTTCGAAGTCTTTTAAGACTTCCACAAGCTGCAAATATTTTCTTACATATCTGTTCAATTTGAGGTGCCCAAGACATTGTACTGTCAATTAAAACCCCTAGATTTTTTACAACCTTACTGTAAGAATAGCAGGATTCTCAAAACAAATGAAAGGCAGCGTATGCTAAGTAAATTTTTGTAGTAGTTTGTTGCTACCTATTACTATTACTTGCGTTTTACTAGCGTTAACCTTAATTCCATAAGATGTGCAAAATTCAGAAATAATTGCGAGATCACGATTTGTGGATAGCACGGCAGATGGAAGATTATTGATACTTGTTTGAGTATATATTTGGAGATCATCTGCATAAAGATGGTAGAGAAAAGTTATTCCTGAAGTGATAGAGCGCATGAAAATTGAAAAGAGCAGAGGAGACAACACGTCACCTTGTGGTACGCCCGCATCGAGAGAACACCACGAGGAATAAATGTCTTCAATACGGATGCATTGACGGCCTCCAAACAAGTAATTACGAAACCAGTCGGTTGCTGCTACTCTAGCAGTATCTCTATACGTTAATAGAACGGAGCACAGCTAGAAGTATATCAAAATCGACTGTGTTGAAGGCGTTGTTGAAATCAAGAAGAGTAAGATTAGTAACTTGCCGATTCTCCATTCCTGCCCGAATGTCGTCTGTGATTTTAATCAAAGCAGTGACCGTGCAATAGCCAGGACGAAAGCCTGATTGGAATGTATTTAAGAGGTTATTTAAATTCAGAAATAGACTAAGTTGCTGTTGAATAAGACGCTCAAGAATTTTAGAAAGAAAAGGTAATATGGAAATAGGACGATAATCAAAGAAGGAGTTGGGATTTGATTTCTTGGGTAGTGGAATAATTTGAGCATATTTCCATAGTGTAGGAAAAGTACCCGTATTTATAGAATTGTTGAAAATTTTAGTTATAATAGGAGTCAAGAGATCTAATAGCGAGAGAATCATGTTTCGGCTGACATTATCACTACCAATTCTATTATAAGTTACAGCTGTGATATTCTTTTTAACGTCACAATCAGCAAACTAACATAGAACAAATTCGGGGAAATACTGAATTTCAAAGCTAAACAAACTGAGTCATTCACCAACTCAGAATTTCACATGGATAATTATTACAAGTGAAATATACGTAGTAGAGCTGGGGCTACATAATGGTTGCGGCACGAATGGGTCGGCTGGACCGTGGTAGAACCACACTCTCATAGAATACCAGCGTAAAATAGCAGTTTAATACTACTCTGTTTCGTATGGTGAGTGTAGAGAACCGGAGACCCTTTTTACTGGAAAAGAGGCATACCATAGTTCGTAGGGGTGATAACGCATCTACATTTTGATTCTTAATTGAAGATAGATCTATATGTCTATGGGTCACAGCATCCACTTACCATCGGTGGACTGTGTGCTATAAAAATAATTTAAATGAAGTGGCACGAATCAATTTACAATGATCGATGTGTTTACAATTACATCGATTTTATCTACAGTAAAGAATTAACCATGCGTCGTATGAAGGCTGTAAAAGAATTGCCGTAGAAATTATTATTCCAACAATAGATGCGTCAGCAAAAAAGTTGAGGTCGTTATCGTACGGTTGACAAGACAAGTACAATAGGTACCAACAAGTATAGAAGCTACTCAGGTTTATACTTGAATTACTTTAAATCAAGGCTAAATAAAGAAGGCCGAGATCAGCATGTAAAACATACTGCTACTAATTGACATATAAATTTGTGCTCGTGGAAAATTTGGGCGAAATCTAATAGAAATCAACTGAGACATTACTGTGATGAAAATATTGGAGCAAACAGAAAGCTACCACGTCTCCCTTTAGTTTTGTTACTCATGAATAAAAAATTATGTAATTATAATTAGACATGCATATTTATTTGTCAATAATTGTGAATTTTTGGGATAACATAATTGATTAATTTGACGAAAATCAAAAAATCTAAATTTATAATTATGTTATAGTTTTAATAATTTTCCAACCGACCGATATAAGTAAGAGTATAACATGAAGTTATATTCATTTATTAATTCATGTATTATAGTCTATCGAAGTCTTCCCCATAGATTGATTGTAAGCGGAATATTTTTCATAGTTGCCATCCTTGGCAGGAGGGTTGGCAACCGCAGTTTCTTGTTTTCTAGTTTTAATAATAAGAAGACGCTGCCGGCCATCTCCTGATTTGTTTCCCGCTGTCGCGTCTTGTGACACCCCTGGGACGATATGGGGTAGTGGTAGATATTCTTACACCAACAGCCACGTATATATACTTACAAGCATCGATCACTAATAGTGATCTTGTAAGCATCAATCACTAATAGTGATCGATGCTTACAAGATACTAATTTATATATCAAATGTAACGTTTAGAATGACTTATTAATTTTATTTCATTAAAGTAATTAATTATGTAATAGTTCCAATGTCTTTCCAATTGCAATGGCAATACCTGAAATAAATTAATATATAAATAAATAATTAAAAAGTAAATCATGAAATCATATCTAAAAACCCCCACGGCAAACAAAGTAGACGGAAAGACACGACGTATAAGGCCTGAGTGCGTTAGGCAAGAAGTTAAACGTAGGGACTGATTCGGCATACATTTGTTTGCCAGCAAACAGTTCACCCTATGGTAAGTGGATACTGTTGTCCATAGACACCAATATCTATTCTCGATTAAGATTAAAAATCAAAAATCACACAACGTTTCTGTCATCTTTGAGGACTAAGATGGAATGCCTCGTTACCACAAAAAGGTTTTTGGTTCTTGTCACTCACTTTACGAAACACGGCAGTATTATGCTTCACACTGGTGAACTGTGCGAGCAACGTGTAGAATCGGAAACAAATTATTCAGTATAACCTTATGACAGAAGTCATAAAATCAAATTGCTATTATAGTTTTAAAACTCTAGAATTTTAATCTAATCATATAATAAAAAATCATCGCATTAAACGTCATAAACAATAAATTAAGAGTTATAAACAGATAATGATTGCTGCGTTGTGAGTCATTACATATAATTAGTTTTCTAGCTACTTCAGTGATTATATTTTATGGAAACGCGTTGTATGGATCAGGGTCACATATTTTAATCATTAATTCTCATTTTTAAAATCGGTAGAAATCAACCACACGAGGGAATTTCTGTTGTATCGAGGCGCTTGATTTATTTTTTAATCTATTCACTTAATTTGTTCTCTACTTAATTAGTTCTCTTTCTTAAAAATATGTATAAAACGCCATCAAAACAACTTTTGTTAGTGTAATTAACAACTAGGGAATGGAAGAATCGCACTGCAGCTATAATATATTTGCAGCACGTGTGAATGGGTTCGACGTGTGGTGAGTAACGACACACTTTTTACTGGTGAGGCATTCCATCAAGTCCTCGGGAGTTCACAATGAATCCATATTTTGATTCTTAATGGAGGATATGTGTAGCTATCTTTGGACCACTGCATTCACGGTTGTTGTGTGCACGTTTGTTACCTTTACTAATATTTTTAAAAAAAGTGAGCTGTGTCCTCGTTTGTCAACCTTTCTTGTATAAAAAGGTACTATGCAAAAAATATGTTTTTGAGCTTCTTTCAGGATAAATAATATTATTACAGGTAGACGTGAAAACATAATTTTAGAGTTTAAATACACTCAAATCCACGTATCGATCATAATCTGTGATGATCCTAATAAGCATAACACCATGATGATGAAATTATTGTATTATCATCGATTTTAATACGTCTGCAAACATTCAAGGAGAAACTGCCAGTAAAATGGCGACTCCTCAGAACACGTCATCCAGCGTAGGTGGCCCTTTCAAGGGAACTTCCGCGCTGGAGGCTCCTAAAACATCAGATTGCTCAGATGTGGGTCAAAACAAGATTTATTTACTCGTATAATTTACATTCATACACGTCAAGCAAAAAAAAAAAGCTGTTAAAAAGAAAGAACTGTCTGTAAAATAACTTTCTTATAAAAACCCTCTGGTAATGACGTCGTCTTGCAATGAACCGTCGTTCAGAAGCGCAGTTTCTAAAAACTCTTAAAAAAAGTAGTCTATGGCCTATAAAATATAGCATTAAGTCTGGATGTTTGTTCGTATTATAAACAATATGTAAAAAACACCCTGTCCAATGCAAAAAAAATATGTACCAAAAAGTTAAAACTTCATAATATTAATGAAAAATGAATAATTACTTAAATAAATGATTAATTAGTTAATTATATAAAAATGTTATTGTAATTAAAAACACGTTTTTTACTACGATTTTCTTAAAATTCAGCAAATTTTAAAACCTGGTAACACCGATGTTTAATATCTTCAAGAGATAACATGAACTGAACTATATCACAATATCTGAATGCACCCTTACGGATTGGACAGATTTTTTAAAATATATATTGTAAAACTTTCTAAATGCATCATAATAACAATATTGGCTCGTGGTAGATCAAGGTTTCGTCTTCAAAGCGAACAATTCGAGTTCGATTCCCGCCCGCACCAACGAGTGTTAACTGCCATTTTAAGTGCCGATTTACCATGTACCCGTACTTGGTGCTGATATGTGAAATCCGCTAACTCAGTTTGGGCCAGCGCGGTGGCCTCTTCTCTTATTCAAAACTCTCTCCAAAATGACAGAGATGAGAGACAAAGAAATGCAAACTGTAACTTTACGCACCAAAACATAATTTTCTAAATAATAAGATAATTTAAAATTAAAAATTTTGTACAACCCACTTCAATATAAATTATTAAGAATAACTCAGAAAGTATTGGTCAGACCTTGATGAACCAGCTTTCAAATAAAAAAGAATCATCGAAATCGGTTCACCCAGAAAAAAGTTATGAGGTAACACACATAAAAAAAGAATATACAGTCAAATTGAGTACCTCCACCTTTTTGAAGTCGGTAGAAAATGGTAACAAGGTACAAATAATATCCATGGCCATGAAATTGTATTATGTATCCATTATTCATCCTTAAAGAATGTCCTACATTTAATAATGAAAACTCAAGGAAAACGAACTTAATTTCTAAGATATTATAATTATATACAGTACAGTAAATATCGTTGTAAATGACACCGTACCGTTATGTATGTAATTTAAACAAAAAATATTATTAAAGTATTATAATATTATACCTAATATATTATTTAACTCTTATATTATACCAATAATATATGATTTAAATGATTATTTCAAAAACCGTATCAAAAGATAATTTTAAAATATACTTTTTTTTTTATAATGTAAATTTGACATTTTATAACACAATATACAATATTTTATTATATACAATATAAAAAACTATAATTTAAAAAAAAAACTAAAACTAGTAATTTAATTATCAAACAGTCCTACTCCACGCGGTATCGTGCCAAGAACGCTGGCTGCGTTTCCGTTTTACTTTTATTGTTTGTAAATTTAAAAAATATCTTCTAAACAATAAATTATAATAACAACCATGATAATGTTGACATGTCACGATCTGAAACAAACTAATTACTGACAGCGGAAATCTACTTTATTTTTATTACAAATAATTACCGGCAATTCGTAGGCTTTAACTCGCTGATGCGTTGAATTTATAAAAAAAAAACGTCGTTCACTGCTCACTGAAAGTGACAGGATTTTTAATCTGTGGGAACAGCTAGTGCAAGATGACGTATTATAAAACTCGTGGTGCAAGGTTACCACGCACTTGGCTACAAAAATATAGCATAATAAAAATAAAATGCGCAAGCAATTACGCATTAAATGTAGCTTCTAGAAAGAGCGCTATATTGTTTTACAGTAAATGTGTCTGTAAAAATAAGTATGGTCAAAGAACTTTGACTAACCAATTTATTATTCTGTACCGACTAATTCGATTAGAATTTAAAATAAATACAAATCAAAAGCTTTACTTCTATGACCGTTACTGTTATATAAAAAGTCCACTGCTGAACAAAGGCCTCCCCCATAGATCGCCTCATACCGTAGTGTACTCATACCTTATACCGCAGTTTTTTTAATCAAAAGTTATGAAAACGCTGCAGCCTATCTCCAGTTTCAGTTTACCTCTTCGCCTCTTACGACAACCTCGCCACGTTTAGGGGTGGGCGTTGCGACGACGAACCGTTTACAAAGACCGTTTTGTGTTCTGCGACGAAGAAACCGGTTTTACGTCCTGGGTTTAAACAGTCTTCGTTGCACAAACCAGTCTTCGAATTACTTGGTGCGATTTTTATTTTACGCATATGAAAATACAGTCGAGAACACAATGATTCGACTATCTATCTCACTCGTCGCGTCGCTTTGGTTCCGCGTTCGTTTACAAACGTAGACAGACAAAACAATCCTTACCTAGTTGTAAGAAACTGCAACCATTTCACTCGACGAAAACGCAATTCTATTCCATGTTGAATAAGTTTCGTCCTTTAAGCCGTCTTCAAACCGGTTGCAACGACGACCGTTTTCTGCAACCGTTTTCGTCGTCGAGAAAACGGTTGCGTTTCGTCCGTGAAAAATTCGACAACGACCCACCATTAGCTACGATATGAGATACTGGATATTCTTACACCGCCACTACACGGTTTATTGCTTGTATTATTATGTAATATTATTTAGAAGTTCGGGGTTTTAGGAATTTCAAAATGATCATCATCATCATCATCATTTTAGCCATTTACAAATCCACTGCTGAATATAGACCTCTGCCAAGTATTGCCACAAAGCACAGTCCTAAGCCACAAGCACCCATTGACCTTCTGCATATGCTACCAGGACGTGACATTTAGTGGGGGTTAGCTCTATACTTTGCTTACCGTTACGAGGCTGCCACTCTAAGCTCTAAAACCTTTCTTCCCCACGCTTCGGTTGTCGATTCGTCGAGCTATAATATAATATGGTCGGGCATTGCTATTAATATCATCTTTATGAATCAATTTTTCTTATTTATAACCTATATTTCATATTTATTTTGACATTGATAATAAATATACGTAATTATATACATAATACGTTTATTCATGTATTTATTATAATGTATTTAAGTAGATAATATTATATGTTTATATATCGACATAATTATGTATTAATATTTATATAAATTTCACCTTTTATCATCCTTTTCTTTTTCTGTCTTTGCTGCAAAGCCTCTTATCTCTGTTTAGTCTAATGGTTGACTGGGAGAGAATGCCCTATGTCATTAAGTCCGCCATATGTACTACTTTGTGCATTAAAGTATAAATAAATAAATAACTCTCTCGTAACAATCCACGTAAAGTACGAGGGAGGATTCGTCATAATGGCCACGCTTAGTAGACGGATTGACTATTTTATTTTAGGCACCAGACGTCTCGCAATACTGCTCGCAATTACATTAACTAAACATTTGGAATAAATTCATGAATTTTATTGATAATTCCGCAGTAACATTTATCAAAAAAACAATTCAAAGTGTTAAAACAAGAAGCGTTTAATTAAGACATTTTACGTTACATAATAAAAACTAGTTAAAGAACCTTCTTACGGTTACTAATGACCGATGAATACCGTTGAATTAGATGAGTTTTTTAGGAGTTTAATTTCAGCGTTTAAATGTTCCTAGTACAGAACGTAATTTGAAACTATATTCAAATGTGTTTTTGAACTGATTGTATTAAGAAAAATGTGACACGAGCACACAGTCCACTTATAAGTACTTTTAATGGTTGTGCCGGAGGGAATTAAACAAGGATTTTTCGCGAAATATAAAATCTTATTACGAGAAGGGGATGCTTAATAACTCAGGGGTTATCACGGTTCGTTTGGCCCAAGAGCAATCACGCTCTAGTAATTACTAGAATGTTAAAATAGAATTTTGCTTATAGAGCGTTTTCCATTTAGTAAACTACTGGCCACTTGTAATAAAAAATAATTACAATATTGATAATTAAAAAAGTGATCGCAAAGAGCCACACTTACATTTTTTTATTGCCTTGAAATAATTAATGTAATACGTTTTATGTGTTAGAGCCACGTTACCACCGAAGTGCTTGACCGGGGTAGAACAGAAAAGGACAAGCACTATATACCACAATGCTGATTTATTTCGCATGATGAGTGACGAGTACCCTTTTTACTGGCAACGTGGTAGAGCTGCAAACTGCAACGCTGCAACTACATTATGGTTGTAGCACGAACGGGTTGACTTGACCGAGGTAGGACTACGCTCTCACATAATACCAGCGTAAAATAGCAGCTTAATGATGCTGTTTTACGTATAGTGACTACGCTTACGAACTGGAGACCCTGTTAACTGAACTGTTACAAGTCCATCTTATTTGTCAGGGGTAACAAAACAAATGTAGATACATTTTGATTCTAATAATAAATAAATGTAGTTGTCTATGGACCACAGGCCATACACACGCTAATACTAAAAAAAATGAGGAAAAGTATCTATGGTTCTGTTAATATTACTTAACAATCAGTCCTTGCGAGTTAACTGATAAATTTTATGAAAATATCCACTTAACCGGCAACAGTTTCGTGCGAGACAAGACAATAGAACGGCTACACGCGAGCGGAGTCTTTGTCGGGATTTGGGTCAACACTGTATCTAAAAATCAGCGTAGTTTTACATTTATAATAGAATGACCAGATTTATTTAGTGACATGGTTATGCCATAGTTGCCGCGCGGATTTTATTTATTTTTATTCAGCTGCTATCAGGAAAATGCAGCTGACCATCTCCTGGTTCGGTTTCTTACAACAACCACGGGATAATTCTATCATCTTCACAAGTCCACTGCTGAACATAGGCCTCTCCCAAAAAATGCCACAAAGTACGGTCCTATTGCATTACTTATATAACGGCAAAATTATTTTTTCTTTCTTCCTTTCTTTAACTTCACCCTAGAAATATCTCCTATACCTATTATGGAAGCGTTTACATAACAACACGACAAACATCCAAATTCGAAACCATTGCCTACTTATTGCCTATTTACCATAGCTGCCTCTTACGACACTAACGGAACGAAAAGTTTTGAAAAGAGGCCGACTCCATAGATTGCTACAAAGCATGGTCCTGGTCCACCTGCATCCATCGACTTCCTGCCACTGACGTTACCAGGTCGTCACTACATCTAGTGGGGGGTCGCCCTACACGTCGCCTACCGATACGGTGATTTTATAGGGGTAGTGAATTGTCTTACGCCGCCATTACAAAAATAACTGAAATAACCTAGCAAATCGAAAGGGTGAGGTGGTATAGGGCCGACCATACAGCTCAAAGAACCGACAAACGATTGGGGAATAATGACAGCATCGTACTCGAAAACTTAGTGTTTAGTGATCCCCCCAATAGCGACGACCCGACAAAACATGCAGTTAGTCTATGGATGCACGTGGACAAGGACCGTACTTTGTAAAATTCTATGAGATCGACCTCTTATCAGAACCTACTCCTCGTTTCGTTACGTTAGTGTCGTAAGAGGCAGCTATGGTAAATAGCCAATAAGTAGGCAATGGTTTCGAATCTGGATGTTTGTCCATCTATATATTATGTAAACGCTTCCATAATAAAGGAGATATTTCTAGGGTGGAGTTAAAGAAAGAAAGAAAGAAAAAAGAGTTTCGCCGTTTTTTAAGAGTAATGCAAAAATAATAATAATAATGACCTCCAGACCGAATTTAGGTCACGGCGGTCAGTCTTAACGGAGGCATCTGCGCAAACACAAGTGCACACTCTATTCCCTCACTCTCATAGTCCGATGAGAAAGAACAGGCATAGGACCAACGGCTTTACGTGCTTACTGAGGCACGGGGGTGTAAAACCGCCAACTTCCTGACTCCGGGCTGCTTTTGAAAATTTTTTGACTGAAAACCCAATAACTGATTTTGGACGACCACATTCGAACCCGGCACATCATCATCAGCAACCGCGTTTACGACCACTAGACTAATAAGGCAGTCACAATACAATTTATATAAGTATACATATTTTAAGTTGCAAACAACTTGTACAAGTTACTTGTACGGTAAAATTGACTTGAATGAATCTTTACAAATAAACTATTACTAAATGCACATGACAGTGTATACGGTACTTATAATAAAAAGATGTTTTTTAAATTTTGTCTGTCTGTCTGTTTGTTCCGTCTAATCTCCGATATGGCTGGACTGATTTTGACGGAACTTTAACTGACAGATAGTTGATGTTATAAGAAGTAACATAAGCAACTTTCATTTTAGGAAAATGATTAGGGTTCCGCGCAAAATAATTAAAACCCATGAAATCCAATGGTAATAAATTCCACGCGGGCGAAGTCGCGGGGAACAGCTAGTGAGTTTATAAAAACTTTAACAACACGCATTTTAATTATTGTATTGACATCAATTCTCAAAACGACTGCAAATTTTCAAATTATTCCGACGTCCGGAAGTGGATCCTTTATTGTCCTAAAAGTGACGCAGGTATAAGAAGAGGCTTGTTCCCAGCAGTAATAAGCTATTATTTAACATTAAAGCGACACCGAAAATGTTCCCTTGAATTATGATTATAGATGTGATTCAATTATAGTTAAACTTTCAACGTGATAGAGCCACGCTGCAGCTATATTTATAATATAGTTGTCGCACGAATAGGTTGGCTCGACCGGGGAAGGACCAAGCCGTCACAGAATACCGGCGTAAAATAACCTTTTTAATGGAAACGAGACATTCTATCTTAGTCCACAGGGTTCACAAAGCATCTGCATTTTGATTATTTATCACGGATAAATGTAGATATCCATGGGCCCCAACATCTACTTACCATCAGATAGACTGTGTTCTTGTTTGTCACCATTATTCTATAAAAAAATATACTTTTAACACAGTGTAAAAACTTTATGCTGAATAATTAATATTTTGGAGCTGAAAGTTAGTAACAAAAGTTAGGCATAACGTAGCCAGAGGCTTTGTGAAACTAAGCACCTTGCCTAAGTTTACTCTACGATTTTACAAAGTCAATTAGTATTTTGTGTAACTTTAGAAAGGCATTTACATAAATCTAACAATCATAGTACTTTCTATACATATATACACGTCGATCTAATAAAAGCGTGTTAAACAATGATTGACGCGTTTACTGGAGCAAAATTGTCCTTGTTAAGTACATTGATATAGCTTTGAATAGGCTCGAATTAGGGCTAGAGAAAAATCTGTGGCAGCTCGCGGTAAATTTCATTGTACACAACTAAACCTATTACGATTCCCGCAAGCATTAATGAAATAATGGGAATAAAGGTTCTCGAGTGACAGCCTCCCGGTAAGCGAAGTGTAGGGCGGCCGCCCACTAGATAGAGTCACGATGTCTCCCGCGTTTGTATCAAGACCAGTCTCGATTTTTTTTTATTTAGAACCAAATGTTTTTTTTTTCTTTCATTATGACATTAGCTACATGACCTTTAGCCAATAATACTATTACAAATGTTGGCTTGAAATGGAAAGTAGGCAGGGATCGAAAGCTGCTTCCAAATTTCGTTACGGTTCCTCATTTAGATTATTTAATTTAACAAATTTGTCATTTAACTACAACGCCACGAAGCCTTTTTTATTTTTATATATTTTGATTTTTATTTCTCAGGTTTAAATTCGAAGGAAGAAAAGCCTTCGTGGCTTGTAACAACGCCGGAAGGCTTTTTTATTTTTTATTTTTAAATATTACTTCGATCGTAACACAGGCTAGAGGCATTTATAATTGCATGATGTATTTTTAGCGAAAATTTAATATTGTCTTCGCTGAACCGGTAAATTAAGGCGTCTAAAGATTCTCATTTGGGTTTTTGATTTTTTGTGTATAATTTTATTATAGAACGTTCTTCAAATACCAATGGGGTCTATTCCTTCTAATTTTTGATAACTAATATTAAACCATTGACCTTTAAAATAATGAAAGAGAGGATTGCTTTGGCCGTTTCTACTGCAGGCTGAAGAACTAAAATAGATTAATAAAATAAATGATATATATGAATAAATGATAAATTAAGAACCAGTGGTAATTAAACAAAAGAGTGACTTTCAATAAGTATTATTTATAATCTATATTGAATAAAAAAAATCTGTTTCTGTTTCTGTTTCAAAATATGAATTACATCGAAACCAATAAAAAAAGATTTTCGTTTCACTCCACTGCATTTCATCGTGTTTTTTTTTTTCTTTTTACATGTACTTGATGTGCTATACATTGTACTGTAACTATATTACTATGTCTTAATGAAGATATGTATACCTAGTAGCAAATAAGGTCGGGACATATAAAATCCTACAATGTAGTAAGCTCCTTCTCTGTCAAGTAGTCCTTCTCGAGGAGGAGGAAGATTAGTAGCATCCTCTTATCTATTTCTGCCACCAAGTAACAGTTCAACCATTGCTTGTTCTAATTTGAAGGGTAACAGAGCCAGTATAATTCCAGGCTATGAGGTAATCATCTCAATCCTCAGTCATCATTCCCTGAAGTCGGTTGTAGGTAGGGTTACCAAAAGTCCTTTATTTTAAAGGACGTTCTCTATCTCACACTCCCCTAGTTTGAAATCTTTAATCGAAGACTATATCGCGCGTATTCGACATTTCCTCTGTTATTTCATGATCACGTTGCGGTGACGCGTGATGATGAACATAATTTTTTAATTAATAAATGTTGCTACAAGTACCAAAAAACAAAAGAAGGGAAAACAGAGAAAACATACATATACATATAATTTCACATTACAGTTCCGGACTGAAGGGTACATAGAGCCAGTGTAATTACTGGCTGATACATTCTATCTTAGTCCTCAGAGGTGACAACGCATCACATAGTTACTGGTGTCGGGCTACAGTGGCCTGGTGGAATGTAAGTTCGTTTGTCACTTCGGTTTATTTAAAAAAAAATCTAGCGAATGCCACAGGGCGAAACGGTGTGATGAACTCTCTAAGGCTTGCAAAGTTCTAGATTTGTATTTTAAAAGAAAATAAGCGTTTAGGAGCATCATTGAGCGATATTTAACTCATTGAGAGAGACCGCAGCGGTAGGGGGGCGACACGCCTAGAATATAAAAATGTAAGGCTATAGTATCACGACGTTCTTTATGACTGCGGCACCCTGCAGTTGTTGCGGCTACCGCTGCACCGGTGGGTGTAACTATAAGAATCGTGCACACACGCTCTGCAACCGTAAGCCGCAAGGAGCGCGGGCGCATGATGGCGTGGCCTTTACTGGTGTGGCCGGTGGAAGGAAAAGGGGAGATCTTGAGATCTCCCGCCGGGCAAGGTGTTCAAGCCCGGGGAGCGGCCAACGCTCCAAGTGGTAGTTTTTTTTTTGCGCCCAATGCAAAGGCACCCTCCGGAAGCGGGGAAGGGAAGGTGGTGAATGCTCTAAGCATACCACGCAGCCGGCTGCGTGGTTATTGTGGGACTCACTGCGCCTAACCTAACACAACCTATGTGCCTACCCACTAAACACCACCTTGGGAGCGGTATTTAGCCATAGTGGCCTTTCTACCGAGATTTGATGCGACCCCCTTAAGGGAAAGGGGACGCAGGTTGGGGTGCAGGGGACAGCCCGAGTGGTAGTTCGGAGCTATTGTATATATACTGTTTTTAATTCGGAACTTTGATAGCGCGATTTAGGCTTCGATGTATTTAGCTTGTGGCGCGACGACAGCGCCGCCACAATGGCAATCAATCCATATTAAATAACCCGTCTTGTATCCAACCAACTTTTGATCTTCACCCGCCAAGTTTGCGGAAATAACCGCCTCTGCGGTGGGCTCGAATCCATACAAATCAGCGGTTTCGTTCGTTTTGATATACAAATGGTAAAATAAAAAATTGTACAACCGATTTCAATATAAATAAAATGACAACATCATCAATGTAGTCGTCGTCAATTAAATACGCATTATCAAGGATAATTTAAAAACTATTGGTCAGACCTTGATCAAATTTATATGGGACCACATGAGAAGTGCCAACTTTCAAATAAAAAATAATCTACAAAATAGGGTCACCTACAAAAAAGTTCTGACGTACCACACATAAAAAATACAGTCGAATTGAGAACCTCCTCCTTTTTTTGAAGTCGATTAAAAATAGCAGTTCCTCTACCTGCGGGCGCGGGTAAATATCGCTCCATAAATTCTTGGCCTAGGTAATATAAACATAATGCAATTTGTCAATGTGACAGTTTAATTTAAACTTAAATATGCATCGTACAACGTACAATGTGCTATGCGAATTAGATAGTGATTACTTACTGACGTAAAGGTCGACGAAAGGCTTTGTTACGCAGGATTCCGTACTCTTTAATAAGTCCTGTAGATATATTTTTTTACTTTTTAAATTATCGCTGAATCATACTAATAAAAAATAATATAAAATTCATACTATGGCTCACTTACTAATTAGTTACTTTCTTCAGAATAAATAACTAAAGTTATTAATTATTAAGATTATTATTGAGAGCGATGGTAGGTGACGGTAGAAAAGCGTTCACCTTCAATTTAGCCATCACTAATAAATTGTTTATTGCAACTTTAAGTGATGTTCTACTACATTCCTGGCGGTGACAAAAATGTTGATGGAACCTGCATGTCTGGAAAAAAAAATTCGTGAGCATGGTGAAGTCCTATATCGTCCTGTGGGTTTCGTAAGAGGCAACGTAGGGAACAAACCAGGAGATACGCAGCAGCGTCTTCCTAATAACAAGTAGAAAATAAAACACTGCGGTTGCTAACCTGCCTATACCTGCTAATACCAAGCGTGGCAACTATGGGAAATATCCCCCTTATGAGGCAATATATGGAGAGGTCAGTTCAGCAGTAGACTTTGATAGGCCGTATTTATCCATCCGGATAATGGATGTTAAAACGCATTGGGCCAAAGTGTGGACTCCTCCTCACTCCGTATCTCGTACCTCACTCATATCTATAGGCGGAAGCCTGATGGTAAGTCATGATGTAGCCCTACAGAGACAGAAACTTTTTTATTCAATATACATTGCAAATAATACTTATTCAAAGTCACTCTTTTGTTTGATTACCACTGATTCGGAAAAAACCTCCGTCCTGGGAAGAACCAGCAAGAATCCCAGCGGGACTTTTTATAAAAAAAATAACAGCTTACAGTCATGTATGTTTCACAATTAACAATACAAAACAAATTAGTAATAGCTTAGTAGCGATCACCTCATAGATTGCCTAGATTGCTGCAAATCCCCTTGGCACTGACGCTCCGGGCAACCAATCACTCCCATATAAAGCCACAACTGTCCGTAACCTTTAATTCCCCTTCATATCTTTTTCTTCCATTTTATCAACGCGTAAAAGCCTTCAGCAGCAGCCTTGAGCTGATGAATTCAACTAGCGACATCTGGTGAGCGTAAGATTATTAGGTTCTAATAAACCGTAGGTTTTCTATTAAAGTCAACTTTAATATCCACGCAATCTCACCCGCCTACGGGGCTTGTTTTTAATAAATTGTGCGTAACAAAGTTATTACGACGTTAATAATCTCCTGGTTTATTTTAACCTCGACGGGGGACCAATAACTGTCATTTGCACACATTCAACGAAAATCTATTACCAAATTGTTCTGTAGTCTATTTATTACAATACTAGGTGTTCCGCGCGACTTCGCCCGCATGTAATTTAGGGTTTTAATTTTTTCGTGCGAAACAATAATTCTTATTCTGAAATAAGTTACTCCTTATAACATCAGCTATCTGCCAGTGAAAATCCCATCAAAATCTGTTCAATCGTTTCGGAGATTAGCCTGAACAAACAGACAGACAGACAGACAAAATTTTAAAAATTGTGTTTTTGTTATAAGTACCTTAATATACTTTCATATGCATTTATTTAAAGATGTTATTTTGACATTACAAACAGACACTTCAATCTTATTTATTCTTATTACAGATACAAACAGCTCCTTTTTGAAGTTGGTTAAGTTATCAGAAATATAACTTGGAAAGACCACATGAAAACCACATGTCATAGAATGTTCATAATTTAGCTTTGTATTTAATTTTATGCAAAAAGCAATATAGAGTAATTGAAGTAAAATATACTAAGTACTAGAAGAGATGTCATATTTGGTCGCTTGCAACTCGCGTTAGAGGCCATGGGCTCAAACTTACTTAGTCTGTACCATAAAAAGGTATCCTATGCTATGTGTCTCCTTCCACGCACCCCGCACTGCCATACAAATTGTACGCGGTGTCTGTTCTAGTAAGTAATACTACTACTTCAATGTATAGAGTTATTTTTTTCTTTTTTATTTAACTAAGGCCGCCTTGTCACTTCAGGATCCCTAAAAATTACAACACCGCTGTCACCACTTAACGTTCTCACGTCCGCGTCTAGGTCTAGGTCAACCGTGAACCGACCGACACATTAGAATACTAATCTTGCGCTCTTAATGCTTCGGAATTTTTGTTTTTTTTTTCTCGCAGACCGTTTGTATACTCGTATTTGTCTCGTTTCGTATCCGGCTGGCGATTCATACGTTTGATAGTTTTCCACACAAGAGTAGTTGCACAGATGTATATTAAAATGCCTTATTACTTCAGTCCGCACGGAAGTTGCAAGTTCGGTACAATCGAGATACGAAACTATTAACTATTATTAAGAAGTTGATCATTATTAAAAAGCAATAAATCTAAATGCAATGATGATGATAATGAAAAAGTTAATAATTACTAAAAGCAATACACCTAAATGCAATGATCTAACTAATATCAGATATGTTTCATGTACAAATATCGGTGGGGTAGCAAGAAGATGGGGGGGCTAGACGGGCCATGGCCACGGGCTACATATAAAAAAAACTATTTATAAAAAAAAACTTTCTTGCATCCGACATAAAACTTCATCAGACGTGTACATAAACCACCATAATACCAATACAACGAAACAATAGAAACAAATAATTTGTATTTTTGTACAAATATTACTTATGATTTGAACCCTAACCCATAATCTGTTACTTAGTAACTTTATCCTCAAAAACTTCAAAAAATCATAAGTAAAGTTTTTTTATACAATTAGGGTGATAAACGAGCACACAGTCCCCCTGATGGTAAGTGGATGCTGTGGCCCATAGACATCTACGATTATCCTCGATTACGAATCAAAATGCAGATGCGTTGTCACCTCTGACGACTAAGATGGAATGCCTTGTTTCCAGTAAAAGGGGTCTCCGGTTCTCTACACTCACCATACAAAACACAGCAGCATTAAGCTGCTATTTTACGCTGGTATTCTGTGAGAGCGAGGTCCTACCCCGGTCGAGCCGACCCATTCGTGCTACAACCATAATATAACTGCAGCATGGCTCTACCAGGTTTAAACATAATACATAGTTCATAATACATACATACAAAATACAGTTTCATAATTTAGTGTTTCCTACTAGGCTTACATCCACGTAATAGAGCCTAATAGAGTCCTTGTTAAACGTAACAAGCACGAGGTAGTGACAGCTATAAATCCCTGTTAACCTTTTCCCACTGTGAACTAACTAATTGATTTAATTTGCATGACTTTTAAACTATTGATAGTAGTTAATTTATTGTCAGTTTAAAGCTTGTTTATCAAATTGATGAGGCAACAACAAATTCATTAATCTGTACATATAAATAAAATCGAAGGTTCTCTCTGTAATCTACATTTAAAAACATCATTGAAGTGTTTATCTGCAATATTAAAATCACTGCCTATTATAGAGCTCAGGGGTTATTTTCATGCCATTAAGACATGAAAAACCATTTGTAAAATATTTGTATGTCTGTCTGGCTGTCCGGGCTTATCTTCGGAACGGCTGACCCGATTGTGTTGAAACTTCACGAACAGTTAGAGAGCAATACCAGGAGCTATAATTTATCCGAAAAATTTGAAGATTTTGAAATGACTTGAAAATTGATAAAATAAATGGAATAGGCGAAGTCGAGGCGGCTCGTTAGTAAGTAATATAATATAATATAACTAGGAATATACTAAGGACGACTGATTTGACTTTTTTTAGGTGGTAGCACTATTTTCTGCCTAGGTATATCCCCAGAGATCCAGTATATCTACAGGTTGTGAGGCATTCCATCTTAGTTCTCAGGGGTGACTGGGCATCTGCATTTTGATTCTTTATCAAAGATATGATGTAGATGTTGATGAGCCACAGCATCCACTTACCAGGTGTGTGCTTGTTTGTCACCCTTATCCTATAAAAATATACCACATCTTGAAATATCTCAATATTTTGTAAGTTTAAGTTAAATGAAAGTTCTAAGAATGTCGAAACTCTACATTCGTACATTTACATATATACCATTATTTATTGAAATATTTTAATTTATTTTGTTTTAGAATAAGCAAAAATGTTCCAAGGAGGCGTCTGGACGAAGTTGCGAGACTACTACAAATGGTACGTCCTGGGTTTGGTGTCCGTTGGCTACATACTTGGAGAACTCGGGCATTACCTAATAGGTAAGTGATCTATGAATATATTGTAAAATATTTGTTCTTACTAGTTTCTTGCTTTTAAAATCTGAGTACTTGGCGATAGCGTATCTCCGTCCTGGCCATGGCTATGAGTCGATCACTGGATTTTTTTTTGTATATTCTGTTTATTTGACTAAAAATAAATCATTACACGGAATAGCGCAAATAGTAATTTTACAGACGTAATCAAAAAGATGTGAATAAATTAAGTAAAATCTATATTTTAGGGTATCAGTGAATCTAGCGCAGTCACAGCACATTGAAAAAAAAATGTTGCACTGTAGTTAATACAATAACTTAAAATAAAAAAACTTGTTAATGTTATGAAACATGAACAAAAACTCCTATCTAAGTATATCCTGTGCTTTGCTTGCAATTAAATAAAAAAGTTTCGCGCGGTTTTTTGCTCACTCTAGATTAATAGGCTACGTTCAAGGTCAGTGTCATGGCCGCCGGTAGCAATTAAATGTAGTACTGCTTAAAGATTACCTTGAAGTGTGACTTATTAATTTAACTTGCTTAAATGAAAGAGATAGGATCTAAGCTGTACGACTGTTTAATCGATAAAACGTGAATGTAATTAATAGCATTGTCAATTCGACTATGATACACTCTTATGAATGAAATATCTTATTGTAACATGGAATACTTTTAGTATGGAATACTAGAACATTATAGTGGCGGTGTAAGAATATCCACTACCCCATATCGTCTCGTGGTTATCCTAAGAGGCGACAGAGGAAACCAAAACAGGAGATGTTTATTTTATATATTATAATGAATATTTCCCCCTCCTCATCTTCCAGATAACAACTCAAATTATTAAAAACTGGTGTTGCCAGCCCACCTGACAAGCATGGCAACTATAGCAAAAACCCCTATGAGGCAATCAATGGGCGAAGTCTATGTTCAGCAATGGAAGTTTGATAGGCTGTTATGATTACGATATTTTCACTATGAGGCAATTTATGGGCGAGGTCTATGTTCAGCAATGGAATTTTGATAGGCTGTTATGATTACGATATTTCCACTATGACACTATGAGGCAATCTATGGGGGAGGTCTATGTTCAGCAATGGAATTTTGATAGGCTGTTATGATTACGATATTTCCACTATGAGGCAATCTATGGGTGAGGTCTATGTTCAGCAATGGAATTTTGATAGGCTGTTATGATTACGATATTTCCACTATGAGGCAATCTATGGGCGAAGACAATGTTCAGCAATGGAATTTTGATAGGCTGTTATGATTACGATATTTCCACTATGAGGCAATCTATGGGCGAGGTCTATGTTCAGCAATGGAATTTTGATAGGATGTTATGATTACAATATTTTCACTATAAGGCAATCTATGGGCGAGGTCTATGTTCAGCAATGGAATTATAATAGGCTGCTAAGATTACCATATTTTCACTATGACACTATGAGGCAATCTATGGGGGAGGCCTATGTTAAGCAATTTAATTTTGATAGGCTGTTATGATTACGATATTTCTACTATGAGCCAATCTATGAGCGAGGTCTATGTTCAGCAATGGAATTTTGATAGGCTGTTATGATTACGATATTTCCACTATGAGGCAATCTATGGGCGAGGTCTATGTTCAGCAATGGAATTTTGATAGGCTGTTATGATTACGATATTTCCACTATGACACTATGAGGCAATCTATGGGCGAGGCCTATGTTCAGCAATGGAATTTTGATAGGCTGTTATGATTACGATATTTCCACTATGAGGCAATCTATGGGCGAGGTCTATGTTCAGCAATAGAAGTTTGATAGGCTGTTATGATTACGATATTTCCACTATGAGGCAATCTATGGGCGAGGTCTATGTTCAGCAATGGAATTTTGATAGGCTGTTATGGTTACGATATTTTCACTATGAGGCAATCTATGGGCGAGGTCTATGTTCAGCAATGGAAGTTTGATAGGTTGTTATGATTACGATATTTCCACTATGAGTCAATCTGTGGGCGAAGCCTATGTTCAGCAATGGAATTTTGATAGGCTGTTATGATTACGATATTTCCACTATGACACTATGAGGCAATCTATGGGGTAGGCCTGTTTTCACCGGTAGAGTTTTAAAAGGCTGTAACGGTAACGTTAACGGTATAAAAATAATTAGTTAAATTGAAAATTGTAAAAACTCCCGAAACATAGCTAAGAACACTCTCGATTAAGACACCTTTCAAACGAAAAACCCTTAATCAAAATCGGTTCATCCGTTCAGAAGCTATGATGCCACAGACAGACACACAAACACACAGATACACAGATATACAGATACACACTACAAACATATAAATCCCTCTGTTTTCGTTGAGGGTTAAAAATAAGATTATTTTGGTATTTTTCCTGAGTATGGGTCAGATCCATGTTGCATTTAAATCCTCGTATGCCATAGACAACACAATATCCCCTGTTTTCCCCATCTTTCTACTGAAACTCGATCAAACTATTTGGGAAAATCTGGTGCAATTGCACTATTGAAAACCTTTACCATAGCGTAACTGACCAATTATTATTCGTCATTTGGTCGATTGTGACAATAGCACAATCGACCAAATGACGAATATAACAGTTACTTGACTCCAAAGAGTCAGTAATTCCTTCATGGGGCAAATTATACGCTTTTAGAACAAAATCCCAGAAAATATGCAAGACCTACCTGTCAAAAACTTTAATGTTATTATCCTACTAAAAGTAAATGATTGCTATAAACCCTGGGAATGAGGTGTTCACTTCCATGCTGTTTTCATAAATATTTTTTTTGTTATAACGAATAACGGAGCGTATAAAAGTCAAACCACTTAAAGTATTACCAACTGGCAAGTGTCTTGCAAATTGTTTGACCAAGTTATTTTGAATTCCAACATTCGATGTAAGTGGTATCTGGGAGTTTGTTGTGAGTGGTACATCAACGCATCCGCACTTTACGCCTAAAGGTATAATGGTGAGTTGACCAAAAGCAGCCTGAAAGAAATATAATATGTTACACAAGTACTTGTCCAAACACACTAATTATATATATCCACCTAAATTGAACAGAAATACTAGTTGTTAAATACAGAAAGACAACAATACTGTTTGTTGCATTTAATGAATTTAGCCTCTATAAAACATTCAGTTGTGTATACGTCTTATGGGATAACTTTTTTATATTGAAATTCATCAGATTGATGTTAATGATAATGATGATGGCATCATCTATCAGGTGTTATTTAAAAACTGGACCACAAACATAAATTATAATTTACAAGGTGCCGGACCCACAAAACGCCGCACTACGACCAAAGGATTAGCATTTCTTATTTTACAATTATCATGATAATATACAAAATATCAACAATAGCCCTCTCTATATAATATACTTAATTTACCACTCCCTTTTGTACTTTTACTCACACGTGGCAAACTTAATTTTTTGTATTTCACAGTTGGTTTCGACTAGAATTTGTATCCAGGGCTCATATCTCAATGGTTAGGTACTTTTTCCTTTCAACTGATAATTTAAATAGTTTAGATATTTTAAATAGTTTTTACGCTTTTTTGTCGTAAGCCAAGGTATATTTCGACTTTTTCCGTAGTTATTTTCACGATGCGGGCACATAAGATTCTCTCTCGCCAAAAATATCTCTAATAACTTTTGTTCTTTAGAAAAAGTTAATACAACTACTAACTATAAACAATTATAGTAGGAAATAACATTACCTGCCTAAACAGCATAAGCAAAACAAATTTGTTTCCCTCCGTCGCCTCTTGCGACACCCACGGGATGATATGGGGTAGTGGATAGTATACAACGCCACTGCACGGTAAATACATACATACATAATGGTATAAAATAGTATATTATAAATTAATGTTTTAAAAAAAAGTCCCGCTGTGTTTCTTGCTGGTTCTACTCAGTACGGACGTTTTTTTCCAAACCAGCAGTGGTAAAGCTTAAATAATGTCTTCAATAAGTGTTCATGAAAACTATATTGAATAAAAATTATTTTAAACTATTCTAATATCGGTGTTTTCATAATATTTATCAACTCAACTCAAGTGATCGAGGGTACCAAATTCAGCTTTTTTTTTTTTTAATTAAGTACGTCTCATACTTCCTTGAACCTATTTCGATGATTCTTTTTATTTGAAAGCTGGTGCTTCTCATGTGGTTCCATATAAATTTGATCAAGGTTTGACCAATAGTTTTTGAGTGATCCTTAATTATATATATTGAAGTCGGTTGTACAAAATTTTAAATTAATACTGACACGTTAAATTCCACCGCTATACAATATACAAGATAGTTTACCGACATTTATTTGCATTTTCTATCGCATCTACCACGGGGAGTGCTCTGAGGAATTGTTCGGATTAATTCCAGCCGCCAAATTTCACGAACGCACATCGCGACAAAACTCACGATACCTACCATCCTCACCATCTGGATGCTTGGCGGTCCACCACTGTGCGTTTTACTAGGAGTTTTCTTCCTCGTACCACTTCTCTGTGGAATTGTTTACTACCGGAGATTTTTCCGGACCGATAGGACTTAGGGACCTTCAAGAAAAGAGCTTACTCCTTTCTAAAAGGCCGGCAACGCATCTGCAATTCCCCTATTGTTGCGGTTGTTCATGGGCGGCGGTAGTCACTTACTCTTCTATAAAAAAAGACGTCTCTTACAACATCTTAGGTTAGAAGGCGATGGATTATCTTACGTCGCCATTACAAAGGAAAGACCAAGTGCGTCCTCTTCGGAAACGTTCGTCGCCACTCGGTCATTCTCGGCAAGATAGGTTCATTCACACGAATGCAATACTTTTTAATTTATTTTCATTAATCGCTGGCTCGAGTTATAACCCTGTATTGCTCTGTAGCAACTTAAAGTTTTTGAATTCTACAATGGTTATACACTCAAGAAAACCTCAGGAACCCCATACCAAGTAATAAGTAAAAATAGCACATAAATAAAAATCAAATCCAAAAAACAATCGGAATTTAATTTCTACAAACTGAACATAAATGATTGTATAGAAAAAATTACAATAATACGCAATAGACGAAGCATTACCCTTATCGTTACAGCCTGAACATAGGCCTCCCACATAGATTGCCTCAATAAGGAGATATTTGCCATAGTTGCCACGCTTGGCAGGCGGGTTGGTCACCACAGTTTTTATTTTCTAGTTGTTATTAGGAAGACGCTGCTGCCCATCTCTTGGTTTCCCTCTGTCGCCTCTGACGACACTTAGGCACCAATATGGGTAGTGTGTAGGGGTGACGGGTGTGGATATCTTTACAACGGTCAATGTGAACGTTCGACCTTTAGAACGTTCGTTGGTGTTTATTACAAAGTATTCATTCAGCTTTACGGCGACTTAATAAGAAGGAACTTTAAGCCGTCATAAGCTTTAACCAGTTTTAGTTATATTCAATGTTCTTTTTAATGCAATTTGTCAAAAAACGTCGTAAAAACGAATTCTTTTTTTAAATATTTAGATACCCCGACCTGACGCTCAGGAGCATTTCTATGTTTAACGCTATCCCCACACTAGGTTTATCTCCTATTTGTTCCGTACGGGATTCAAGCCCGCGGCTCTCAGCGCCGCAACTCAATGCTAAGTCACTGCACCACAAAGCCATCAGGCTGACTGATATTAACCCCGTAACTAAAAACGACTAATCATATTATTTCGTTCGGCAGACCACTGTCGATCACCTATCGAGCTAAGGTCGAGATATTTTGAGTTCATATCTTAATTCATGATTAATATTAACTCAAAAAATATTAAAGTTATGACCAAACGTTCTGACAATTGACTTCATCGGAAAAACTTATAAATGTGATCAAGAAGAAAGAAACACTAAGAAGTAAGTTTTTAAGACTTAACACGGAATGTATTGTTTACCGGTTTTTAGTAATTATGGATCTCTGAATCATGTCACTCACCATAAAGCAGTAACCTTATCCTATAAATTGAAGCTCGTAATTTCTAAGCTACGACCGAGACTAGTTGTTTGGTGTTGGTCGATAGAGAGGCCAAGAGAAAGAATAAAAAGCATTCTCGACCAAGATCGAGACCGAAAATTTTAAAAGTATTTAGAAATACAGGAAGGAAAAAAACACAAAAATAAAAATAAAAATTTTACTGTTTTAAAATTTTATCTTTATTTTTCTTTCGTTCGTTTCATTGGTTCATAAATATAGAATATTTTAATAACTTGAATAAAGCACCACCTACTGAATCCTAGCGTAGCTATGAACCATCGTCTCGGCAAAACAAATACCGTATATGTACAGTTTTACGCGGTAGTGACCTGCTACAGCTATAATGTTGAGATTTTTGGAACGAGGTTCCTTATCGGACGGTACGAATTTGGCGCCCCCACCCGCCAAATTCGTACCGTCCGATAAGGAACTTCGTTCCAAAAATCGGGGGGAAGCGGGATGGAAGAATATCCCTCTCGCTTCCTTATCTTGCTATGAAAGAAATATTGTTTTATTTTAAATGACGCTTCATTTTAATAGACGCTAGTAATTCATTTATTTGTATTTGTTAATCAATAATATTATACGTTTATCAATAATAATATACTACGAAAGGAACTTCGTTCCAACCGAGTGTTCCACGACACTCACGCATGTTTTTTTTTTTAATCTAAAAATATTCACGAATGGTGAGGCTCACTAACGCGCATTACAAATCATGAACAGATGTTGATTTCCGAAAATCTTAAAAAATAAATATTGGTGCATTCATTTTTATGACAAAGTTTGGGCATCTGTGTTGCAAAAGAAGTATGGCAACCTGGAAGGCCATCTACTGAAATAATATATCTAATAATAACGTTCGTGGCGTTGTAATTTAGCATAATAAAATAAAAGTTCCTACGACTTTTTCTTGTACGTAGTAGAGCCATGCCGAAGCTACATCATACATAGTTGTAGCACTAATGAATCGGCTCAACCGGGGAGGGACCACGCTCTCACAGTATACCAACGTAAAATTAGCAGCCTAATGCTGCTGTGCTTGGTATACTGAATGTAGAGAATCGGAGACATTTTTGACTGAAAACGAGGCTTTCCATTTTAGTCCTCAGGGTCTTAGTTTTTGGAGGATTATGTAGAAGTTAGGAGCCGTGCTGCTCCAGTAAAAGGGATCTCCGGTTCTCTACACTCACCATACGAAACAGCAGCATTAAGCTGCTACTGCACGCTGGTATTTATATTGGTGCTATTTTTTTAATTATAATTTACTTGTTCGTGTTTAGGTACGACATCGAAAGTGACAGCAGATGATCTAAACTACGGTGACAAATCGTGCATGCTGAATGCGACGCATCTGACCCTGAGCCAACTGCCCGTCGTGTGTGAAAAAGTCAACTCCACAGAACTGTGAGTTTCTTTTGTTTATAAAACTGATGTGACAAACAAACTTACAGTCCATAATGATTTCTTATATTTACGCGAACACTACACATTGAATAAAACTACTTTTACGATTCTGCGTAGATCGGACCAAAATTAATAATTAAAAAAGCTGAAGGTACTCCGGATTAACTTTGACATTGGGACGTCAATCACCTCAGTCCCCCGTGACCATGGGTGCTGTAAAGCACCCGAAACGTCGGGAATTAATAAAAATAAAAATAAGTTAATTAAACGTGATATAATCCGTAAAAGTAGTTTTATTCAAAACTTACAGTCCACCTGATAGTAAGCTACTACAGCCCTTACTTTACAGCATCCACGGTCACGGGGGGGCCTGAGGTGTTCGACGTCCCAATGTCATAGTTAAACACGGCTACCTCCAGATTAAAATTATTACTGAAATTAACAAAAATTAAAAAAATAATAATTCGGAAGTCATAGGAACTTAAAATGGGTGCTCGAAACGTCGGGAATATAAAATAAGTTAATATACGGGACAAAATCCGATAAAAGTTTTATTTAAATACTAGCTGCGACTCGCGGTTTCACCCACATAAGATCGGGATCATGATAAAAGGTAGCCAATGTCCTTCTCCAAAGTCCCATCTATCTCTATACCAAAATTGATCAAAATCGATTCAGCGGTTTAGGCGTAAAAGCGTAACAAACAAACAAATTAACAAACTCACTTTCGAATTTATAATATAACTAGCTTTTTACCCGCGGCTTCGCTCGTGTGGTCTTCAATTTAGAAACATCATTAAATGCTATTCCGCGCCAAATTTAGCAAAATTCGATCACTTTTAGAGACACTTCGGTGTCTGTGTATCTATGTCAGTTTGTCAAAGATTTTTTTTGAATTTGCAAAGACTATTGGACCTAAATGATTGATAATTGGCATATATATAACGTGCTACAGGAACACGTGAATAAGTTTTTCAGAATTGCATTAATATCATATGTCTAGAAACATCTAAATTTTTTTATATTGGACGTGTCTACAGATGTATCCATATGAAAGATAAATTGTCTTGGAATCAAAATTAACTATTATTATTTACTCTTTACATTCATTCATAATTGAAGTTAATTTAGTTTTAACAAAATAATGATGAATTCATGGTCTTATATGCGATATTTGATTCATATCATTGTTCCCATTTAACATTGATTGGCACCATAAAAGACTTCATGTCAACATGTTCAGTATCGTCCCAAACATTATATCAGATCTGATAGACAACAAATCTTCGCAATAGAACACCGATTCCTACCAAGGACGAATCCCGAGGCTATTGAAATTAAAAACATCCTAACTTAAAACCCAAGCATACTACTGCAAGACTTCAAGACACTGTAAGCTCATCCTGCGTAGATCGGACCAAACATTATTAGTTAAAAGTTGATTGTAGTCTTTGTAAACTATGACATCAGGACGTTAAACTACTCAACTAAAGTGCCAACGCACGATCACCTCAACTGAGGAACTTCTCAGATATGCGAGTTTTCTTTCACCGCCGAGAACTTGGTAAATCGACACTTCAAATTGCAATTAACATATATGTAAAAATACATGATAATGCTTATGTACTATGAAATTTACGTTTGGATCAGTTTGATTACCGTCTTTGACAAGTAAAATAAAATAAACATTTGTTTAAGTAAAATCTGCTATCTTTGATATTTAAAGTGTTTTTTCGCAACAGCCTGTTCATTTACATATCTCATGTGAGCTATGAAACCAGGGCTGTCACAAAAATCTTGATTTGTCTGATAATATGAAAACTCAAAAATACAGAAATCTTAAAGAAAAAACTGATTTACAAGTCTCATTAAAGGTATAAAAACTAAAGTAGCAGCTTACATAGGTCTGACTACTGTACACAGGGTTCCTCATTACCTATAGTGTTTGTGGGCAGAAAAGAGTATGCCGCAATCCTTCAACTACTACTCAGACCTTTAGGTTTGCCCACGAAGTTAATCTTCACCACCGGATACGTGGTAAGTCAGCACGTAAAATTTACCATTACAGATTCATTTGTCCTCAAAGGACTTGTTCACGTTTTCCTCTCTTGCCGTGATGAAATCTCACGGCGAGCTACACGGCTCTCGTATTTGTTTTAATAAAAGTCATAAAAACTGAAACAAAGCTTTTGTAAGATTGTTGACCATATCTATCTAGTAATTAGAAAGCCAACGATGCTACGAACTATTCCATCAAATAGAGATAAAATCACACAGTGCACTTAATTTCCAATTATTTACATCAAATAAAATGAAACCTATGCCGACAGACACCCAATATATTCAACTAAAGATCTTCTCTCCTAATCTCGGTTTTGTGTACACAGTACTGGATACTGTGCACACAAAACACACGTGTTGTGTATAACAGTGTTGTTAGCCATTTTGCCAAACGTGGTAATTGTGGTAAATCATCGCGATAATGGCCACCGGTCCGGTGACAATTTTTGGTGCTGCACGAATAAGTATTCAGTAGCATTCTAAAATTTATTTTATTAGTTACTTATCATTAGTTTATTTAGCAGAAAGTAGAGGGCGCTATATTACATTAATATTATGAAATTAAAAACTATACTGTCTAGTAATATCAGCTATAGAAGGTTGGGGTGCGACTGGCTCAAGAGCCACCCCAAAGCCAATGTTTCAAAAGCAAAAAGTCATGTTGTTTCTGTTAAAAAACACGCTATCAGCGCCGCTAGCGGTGAAAAACTATATGACGATATGACCATAATATCATTAAATAGCAATGTTGTGTTTAGTTATTAACATCGTTAAACGATCTCTATTCATTGATTTGGCTAAGCTATATCAAACATGGTCAACAAACAGTGATAAATATCATGAAATGACACCGTTTTACGAAATAATGATTAATTGAGAATTTTGCAATAATTGCAGGCAGACCAAATTTAATCAGTTTCATACAGATATAGTGTCAAACGTATGAAAATTGATATGTTTTTAGTTCAAAAAAAAATAATTAATTTTCATACGTTTGATAGATGTCATTATTATCTATTATTTTTTAAATTTTATATATTGCACTTTTAAAATGAAGTAACGATTAAATTAAATGTTAGGATTTTGAAATAATTTTATAAATGTAATTATTTAAACATATAAATGTAAGTTATTTATATTATTTAATTTATTAGTTACTAAAGGCTTTTTTCATTTGATGATAGATGGCGCTTTTTTCATAATTAAAAGGTAAAAAAAAAAAGTGATATTTATTTGAGAAAACACCCGTCATGCCGCCTATTAACTAACATAATCATATATAATAGAAAATTAACATCTAAAGGAAGAAAAATACTTAACCTTCTTTTTTAATTTCCGTAATCGGATAAAAAGTAGCCTATAAGTTGCCCCGGGTTACTACCTACCTACATATAAAATTTAATGGAAATCGGTCCAGTAGTTTTTGCGTGAATCGGTAATACACAGACAGACAGACAAACAGCCAGACAAACAGACAGACAGACAGACAAAAATTCTAAAAACCACTAATTTGGCTTCAGTACTCTTTATTTAGTCCCCTGGACTTGTTTTTTCAAGAGTATATTAGAATTACAGACACGACTTTTCTACAGATTTATTATATGTATAGATATAACTATAAGTTAGGATAAGGCTTAAGTTAAAAGTATTCATAGGTGCGTGCGGCATAGCGGCGCATTCACCATACGTTTTGAGATTTCGCCACTCAGGTAACTAGTAAATTAGTTATTAGGTATTCGAAAAAAGAAGACGAAGAAGATCTTTACAGGGAACATCCGGTGAGAACTGGTCATGCCGTTCTCTGAGAAGGTCTTGTTTTTGTGAGCCGATGGAGTTTGCCATTCACAAGAGCTTTAAGCAAGCCTAAATTGAATCAAAACTTTGCAGTTCTTCTTTGACCTTGAATGGCTAATTTATTATTTAAATTGCAATGTAGTGGCGATGGCAGAGAACCACCTGGTAGACCTGACGTGGTAGAACTATGCTGCAGCTATATTATGGTTGTAGCACGAATGGGTCGGCTCGATCGAGGTAGGACTCACAGGATACCAGCGTAAAATAGTAGCTTAGTGCTGTTGTGTTTCGTATGGTGAGTGTAGAAAACCGGAGACCCTTTTTACTGGAAACGGGGCATTCCATCTTAGTCCTCAACGGTGACAACGCATCTGCATTTTGATTATTAATCGAGGATAGATGTAGATATCTATGGCAGTTACCATCAGGTGGACTGTGTGCTCGTTTATCACCCTTATCTATAAAAAAAATACAAAGAAACAGGAGATGGGCAGCAGCTACTTCCTGATAACAGCTGAATAAAACTAAAAAGCTGCGGTTGCCAACCCGCAAGTCAATCGTGGCGACTATGGCGAAATCCCCCTATAACCTATGGGGAGGCCTATATTCAGCAGTGGGCTTTTGTGGGCTATAAATAATGGATGGATGGATCCAACATAAAACTGACGCGATAAGACGTAAGTAATCACAACTTTTTGTTTTTTTGTGCCAATACAACGTGGCACAAAAAACAAAAAGTTGTGATTTTGTACAAATATTACTTACCTAACATTTGAACCCTCACCCACAACCTGTTACTTTTATCTTCTAAAACTTCAAAAAAAATTTTTGACCTATGAGGCAATCTATGGGGTAGGGTGATGTTCAGCAGTGGACTTTGATAGGCTGTTATGATGATGATAATGATGATGATGAATTGTAATTGACATCCGATCACAAAAAGTCAATTATCTCTTATGATATAACAAAACATTTCAATTTCATCCCAAGAGCTGACTGACACAATACAGACTGTGTCAGTCGACATCAAGATGATTAAGATCCATTGTCAACGTTGTTGTTTTAAAACCCATTCGTTTTAATTGAAAGCATTTAATTGGGCGGTGAATCATTCCGGAATGTTCATTAGCGCAAACCATGACAAACGCGAAATTATTAGGTCGTTTTTATAATTGTAAATAATTTACAATGAAGTGGAATGGATGCCGCTTTTCATGAATAAACAAGTGACCTACTTTTATCGAATAAACTATTTTTTGTTGTTTAAATATGGCGGCGTTGTGGCTCGGTCATAATTTCTCATAAAATGACACCTTGTACTTTAAGTTAATTAAAACTCCTTCTGTTAAGTAATTATAACTTAATGTACTAAACGGTGTATTTCATTTAACTTGATAGGTACACGGTTCTATAAACAATATGTCATATGATAATATTTATATTCAACGCTGTTAATACCGCGTATACGCTGCAGCTATATTACGGCGGAAGCAGGAAGGACTACGCTCTCACAGAATACCAGCGTAAAATAGCAGCTTAATGGTACTGTGCTTCGTATGGTAGGTAGGTAGGTAGGAAACGGAGACCCTTTTTACTGGAAACGAGGCATTCCATCTTAGTCCTCACGGATGACAACGCGCCTGAATTTTGATTCGTAATCGAGGATAGATGTAGATGTCTATGGGCCACAGCAACCACTTACCATCAGGTGGACTGTGTGCTCGTTTGTCACACTTACCCTATAAAAAACATTCAGTATTGGTATTGCAATATACCACTCGCCCTATCCTGGCCTACGTAAGTTGAGAATTTTGAAATTACAATCGTATCGAGAATGCATTTTCTTTGTCATATTTCCTCAAGGGTGGCAACGCATCTGCATTTTGATTCTTAACTGAGGATAATGTAGGTGTATATGGGCCACAGCAACCAGTTACCATCAGGTGGACGGATGCTAGATTGTCAACATTATTTTATATAAAAGATATGTACGAGTATGTTTATTTATATATGTTTGATGATGTTTTTCTTTATAAAGGATAACTCGTAATATTTTACTATACATTGTGGTGGTTGCGATTTAGAGGCAGAATAAGAGAATACACTACTCCATATCATCCAGTAGGTGTTATAAGGGGGCGAAAAAAGGAAATGAAAGAGATAATGAGCAGCGGCATCTTCCTGATAATAACTTAGTATAAGAAATTAGAGTGCCAAACCGATCAAGCGTAGCAACTATGGAAAATATCCTATAAGTTTATCTACTAGGGAAGCCTAAGTTCAGTAATAGAATATTGATATACTGTAATTAATGAAAATAATCATTTCAAATATATCAATACTACACTAAGTGCATACAGTGATTGGTATTGCTATAGCATCCGCGACACGAGAAACGGGTGATGATGAATGACTAATGGGAGGAGGAGGTGTTGATCCTTCTCCTGCCCTTGATGATTATAGTTGTTCGTCGTCCAGTTTATCTGTTTATTATGCTTGATAATACGCATAAACTAATTTTTGAAAACACTCAATGTCGCACAAATATGTGACATAAGTCTTGTTTACAAATCTGTTATATCGACCTCGAAAATCAGTTAAATGTGTATAAAAACTTTACACTGTGACATTTTACTGTTGTGACAAAGTCAAAAAAATTAAATGAGGTCAAGGTAATATTACTTGTACTATTATGTATTCTGTGGTAATATTCAAAACTTATGAGATTATTGAATAAAACTATTTTTACTGATTTTATCGCGTTTAATTTTACTAATTTTGATTCCCGACGTTTCGGGTGCTTTACAGCACCCATGGTCATCAAAATTATCATAAAATCAAAATTAGTAAAATTAAACGCGATAAAATCCGTAAAAATAGTTTTATTCAATGTGTAGTGTTCGCGTAAATATAAGAAATCATTATGAGATTATGTTAGAAGTAATAAGTTGATTTCAACAATGTGATCGATTTAACTGACCGTAATAACAATTTTATGATGACATATGGGTCTGAGACGTGGTCCTTCACTGCTGGCCGTATGAGGAAGCTCAAGGTCCCTCAGCGAGCTATGGAGAAGGCTGATTGGGGTTTTTCTGCGTGATAAACTTAGAAATGAGGCTATCCGCAGTAGAACTAGAGTAACTGACATAGCCCAAAGGATTAGTAGGCTGAAGTGGCAATGGGCCGGCCATATAGCTCGTAGAAGCGACAACCGATGGGGAAGGAAGGTTCTCGAGTGGGAACCTCCTACCGGTAAGTCAAGTGTACGGCGGCCCAGCACTAGATGGTGTGACGACCTGGTAAAATATGCAGGAAGTCGATGAATGCAGGTGGCTCAGGACAGTGCTTTGTGGCATTCCTTGGGGGAGGTTTTTGTTCAGCAGTGGACTTGTTAAGGGCTGTAATGATGGTGATGATGATAAATAACTATTTTCGGGTTATAGTTTTTGTAACTTACATGTGGCAATAGCTCAGGGGCTAAGCGCTCGGATAAAATTCCACACGCAAGCAACCTATACGTGGTTCGACGCCGGCACCAATGAAATGGCTAATTTCAATTATAAGTGCTGATTTGCTACGTGCTCGGAAAGGAAAATATCGTGAGGAAACCATAACGTCTGAAGAATAAAATATTCCAAGGACATGTTGTGAAGTATACTAAAACGTATTGGAGAAGTGTGACAGTCAAATTGCTTCGTAACTTCGTAGCTCGGTTAACTTTCACAATCGTTAAACATGTTACCAAAACCTTGTGGTTCCCGTTAAGTGCGTTATCAGAATCAGTATTCAAACGTATAGACATAACTTTACTTCAGAAAACTCGACCATAAAAAAAATCAAATTTAAATAATTTTTATATGCCAATTACATGTGGTTTTTACCTCTGCATTAGCCGGGGAGTATGAGTATTGTCAAAGAACTTGCTTTACCGATGCGCGTGCTAGTTAAAGGTAATAAAACCACATATAATTTAATTCATAGATTGCCTTATAAGATGGATATTTGTCATAGTTGCCACACTTGGCATGCAAATTGGCAACCGCAGTTTTTTTTATTGTTATTATTTACGTGTTAGAGCCATGCTGCATTTATATGATGGTTCTAGCACGCATGGGTCAGCTCGACTGGGGAAGGACCAATCTCTCACAGAATACCAGCGTAAAATAGCAGCTCACTGCTGTTGTGTTTCGTATGATGAGTGTCAAGAACTGGAGACCTTTTTTACTGGAAATGATGCATCCCATCTTAGTCCTCAGGAGTAACATTCATTTTGATTTTTGACTTTTTGACCCTCTTTACTGTCATTTTTAAACGACTTCAAAAAGGCGGGGGTGCTCAATTCGACTGTATGTTTTTTTATGTGTGTTACCTCATAACTTTTTTCTAGGTGCACCGATTTTGATGATTCTATTTTATTTGAAAGCTGGTGCTTCTCATCTGGTCCCATATAATTGATCAAGGTCTGACCAGTAGTTTTTGAGTTATTCTTAATAATTTATATTGAAGTCGGTTGTACAATTTTTTTTATTTTACCACTTGTTAGTCCTCAGGCTGACAACGCATCTATCTATATCGTTTTGTAATGTTAATCTTAATCCGACGCAACGAAATGCGAGCAGTTACTGTAAGAACTTGAAATTAGTTCTGCTTTGTCTTTGGTATGACCTTGAGATCCAGATAACTAACTTGGTATACTAATGCTTGTTATACGTCACGTGACAAAGTTACCAACTATCGAATAACACGTCAGTTAGAAGTGATTACATTGTTAAATTAACATATAATTACGTATACAAAGTGGCAGCTCAAAAGCCAGACGTCTAATTTTATTTTCATTGCTAGCGGATTTTTTTATTTAAGTAAGATTGATCGAGTACACAATACACCTGATAGTAAATGTGCCCATTTATTATTTTTATTTATTTATTTATTTAATTACAACGGTTTTTAATCCAATTACAGTAATTAATAATTTTGAAAGGCACATGAGAATAAACTATGCTATAACTAAAACTATACTAAGAAAAATACAAATTATATATCATTGCTTTCGCAAAACGTAAACATGCTGACAACAGCACATTCCAACTATCCGCAAATATATCAAAGTCGGGTGCAGCCCTCAGAAGGGCGTTGATTGCGCTGTGCATTCGATATATTGGGGAATCAGCGCGCGACAGCGTGCGCGATGACGCCGTCGCAAATAATCTAAGCCGGCGAGATGGCCTATGTCGCAAGTAGTAGTCAGGCACATAGATTTTGCATAAGGTATTGTGAAGTTCGGGGGAAATTATGTTGCGAGAACGACGAACTGCAAGAGAATTATACCCTAAGGTACCCAACAAAAATTGTGTGGGATATAAAAACGGATAGTATCCGTAATTTCTTTTATAAAGGAAACGTAAGAAGGCCTTTTGAAATAGTTGCCCCTGAAGACTACGAGTCATCTCTCGTTATCAGTAAACAGGGTTTCCGGTTTTCGTCACTTACAGCAGTATAACGCTGGTATTTTACGCTCAGATTCTGCGATCGCGTGAAGTTCCCCAATGTTAGCTTCAGCGTGGCCCTCCCACATATACAGAGTAATCTGAATTCGATCACATGTACCAATGTACCGATTTACCACGTGTTCAACTTATGCGTGGTAAAGTCACGCTGCAGCTATTATGGTTGTAGCACGAATGGGTTGGCTCGACCGGGAAATGACCACGCTCTCACGGAATACTAGCGTAAAATAGCAGCTTAATGCTGCTGTGATTCGTAAGGTGAGTGTAGAGAACCGGAGACCCTTATTACTGAAAGCATTTCATCTTAGTCCTCAAGAGTAACAAAGCAACTGCATTTCAATTCTTAGTTAAAGATAGATGTAGGTGCCTATAGGTCACAGCATCCACATACCATCAGATGAACTGTGTGCTCGTTTGTCACCCTTATTTTATTTAAAAAAAATAGTGAAGGAAAGAAGCTTAGTGAGGAAAACAGCAAGTCAGAACAATTTGAAATTAAAAATTTTGTACAACCGACTTCAATATGAATAATTAAGAATAACTCAAAAACTATCGGTCAGACCTTGATCAAATTTATATGGGACCACATGAGAAGCACCAGCTTTCAAATAAAAACAGAATCATCGAAATCGGTTCACTCAGGAAAAGCTATGAGGTAACACACATAAAAAAACACACAGTCGAATTGAGTACCTCCTCCTTTTTGAAGTCGGTGGAAAATAAAATATATAACTTCGATGTGAATTGCTATCGAGTAGTGTTGGACTCTTCCATAGTCCATAATCTCCCAGAATTGAGACTATGTCTATGATCTTTGTAAGCTGCTGGACAGATCTCCTTACATTTTTGAGAGGGTTTTTTTAATAAAATAAGGATGACAAACGACCACACTGTCTACCTGACGGTAAGTTAATGTAGATGCTGTGGCCCGTGTATATTTATCCTTAATTATGAATTAAAATGTATGTACCCAAGGACCCGTATCGTCCTGTGGTTGTCGTAAGAGGCAGAAGGAAACAAACAAGGAAATGGGAAGCAGAAAAAACTGCCGTGACCAGGCAGCCTCCCTAGCGTGGCAACTGTGGCGAAATCCGAGCTACGAGGCAATCTATGGGGAAGGCCTATGTTCAGCAGTGGACTTTTGATAGGTTGTAATAAATTAATGAATGAATTGGACAAATAACTATTATATTAGTTTACAAAATGTTGATATCATGTTAATAATAATATTATTTTTATTTAAGCAAACTAGAAGCTCATATGCACTATAAACTTCCAACTCTACTGCATATTATATCAAAATTTAAAAAAATAACAACGTGAATAAACACTAACAAAAACGCGGACAAGACCTAATTTTAATACCTATTCGTTGTAATTTAAACGCCAATATTCTAGTTCCTAACCCGGAAACGCAAATGCAAAAAGTATAATAGGTATTTATTGTGACAGCTCGTACCACTTATTATTCCATACAAAATAAGTTACGTGAAAAAGTAAGGTTGAGTCATTCCTGTTCCGCGACTGGTCGTCTGTGCTGGTGACAACTGGGCTGGTTCTTACGTCTTGCAAAGACTAAGTACAGCTATTCAAGATTTAAAGAGAAAACGTAGTCTGCGTTCTAGGGAAATATCGCAGGGAATACACACCTCACACCCCAGAAACACCTGCATCCGTCGACTAATTTATATATTATATTCCTTTTTGTTAATAAAAATCGTTACCCCACCCTAGAATTTTCTCTACCTACATAAATTTCACAAGGACAAACATCCAGACCCGGAACAATTATTTGTAGGTACAAACAAATACTTGTACCGTTCGAGATTCGAACCACTTTAATTAAATAAATAGTAATTAAGCCACTGAGCCACGGAGCCTACAATAATTATTATAAATTCATAAAAATTATTACATTTTTACATACAAAAATAAAACTGAAGTGTAGTACAGCCAACTTGAAACAAAGAAGGCTACAGATGCGTTGTCACCTTTGAGGACTGAGATTGGAATGCCTCCTGCAGATATTCTGGCTTGCTACACGCTCTAAACCGGAACACAGCAGCAAGGACTGCTAGTGGCAGAAATATATAAGAGGTATCTACTCAATCGAACTCCTATGCAGAAAAAATGTGTTAATTTAGTATTCTGTTGATTTTTTAAATAGGATAAGGGTGACAAACGAGCACACAGTCCACCTGATGGTAAGTGGATGTTGTGGCCCATAGACATCTGCATCTAGCCCCAATTATGAATTAAAATGCAGATACCTTATCACCCGTAAGATGGAATGCCTCATTTCCAGTAAAAAGGGTCTCCGGTTCTCTACACTCACCATACAAAACACAGCAGCGTTAAGCTGCTATTTTACGCCGGTATTCTGTGAAAGCGTGGTCCCTCCCTGGTCGAGCCGACCCATTCGTGCTACAACTATACGACTAATATTGCTGCAGCATGGCTCTAGTTATTTTTTTTATTATCGTGACTAAACATTGACTACAGAGAGTTCATTTTTTATGGACGAAATACTGATTATATAACTTGTTGCACAATATTGGTTACTTTGTATGTGAATTTCTTAATGTGTAGTGGCGGTGTAAGAATATCCACTATCCCATATCATCCCGTGGGTGTCGTAAGAGGCGACAGAGGAAACAAATCAGGATATGGGCAGCAGTGTCTTTCTAATAACGACTAAAAATAAAAAACTGCGGTGACCAGCCCGCTTGCCAAGCGAAGGAACTATAGCAAATATCCCCCCTATGAGGCAATCTATGGGGGAGGCCTAGCTCACCAGTGGACTTTAATAGGCTGTAAGGGCAACGGTAACGGTAAATTTCTTGTTATTATTAAAAAAACGTTATTTTTTAATTTTTGATATGTAACAGCTCGAATTGTTTGCACTAGATGCGAGTCCCTTACGCTGAACGGTACGAGGTACTGCGAGTGGGGCCACAACGGCCTGGGGATCGACTATCAGGTGTTGGCAGGGCCAGCTTACATGGCGGTCTTCACCGTCGTGGGGGTCATCATCGGAGTGGTGGCCGACAAGTGAGTTGTAATATGATTAGTTACTTTTAATAAGTTTTGGAACATGTGACATTTTTTCTTTAATTCTAACGTAGAAACTATAAAGAGCAATTTATCGAAACAAGAGATCTCATCCAATCAATCACCAGTTAAATTTAAAAGAAAAGATCCTGGACTGCAATTCGAGAACCTTCAATGAAGATAGGTGAGATGAGAGATGGGTTGAAGACTGCATTTTCAGTACCCGTCCAACAGTGGTGAAGCATGCAAGAAGTCAATGGCTCCATTGATAACTAATGACTCAAGATCTTACTTAAGTCGTGCATGGCAATCTATAAGAGATATTTTCTCAGCCGTGGACTTGTGCTGGGGTGTAATCGTGGTGATGATAAAAGAAAATACTTACTTATAGAGTTTTTTTTAATAATTATCACGAGCTTAATTTTTCGAGAAATCCAAGTTCAACGTGTGAACTCATCATTACATCATCTGGTGAGCCGATCTCTCTCCCAGTTAGAAGATGGTTACCGCCACACTTGGCAAGCAAATTCCATTAACGACTTCAAAATCCAGCTACGATGTTTGGTATTTTAGATATTATAGCATGTTCTATAAGTACGTTGAAAACAAATTAAGGTATTTGACATATGTTTTATATTTTCATTTTAAATCAAAGAAAATATATGAAAACAAGAGATTAAATAAATGTGATAAACAAGCACACAGTTCACCTTATGGTAAGTGGTTGTTGTGGCCCATAAATACCTTCATTTGTCCTCCATTTAGTTAAAAGTAATGTGGAATGCCTCGTAACCAGTAAACAGGGCCACCGGTACTTATCACTCACATGCTAATCACAGCAGCACTATGATGCTATTCTAACACATACAAAATATAATTATTTAACTTATCGATACCAAAAAGGCACTTGTTTTTTGAAAATTTAGGCTCGAAGGACCAAAAATACTTAACGACGAATGAAGATAGTAATAATCACATCATCGATATATAATAGACACAACTCCATTATTCAGTTCTTATAACATCCATTAACACAAAGTGAAAGAATTTAACACAGTGTATAAAAGTTTCTCTTGAACCACCGTCACATAGCAATTACAATATTGAATATTTAGTTTAGCAATGCTCCAGTGTGGGATTCTACGTGCATAGATACTTTGGCAGCCTTTCATCTCAGCGTACATCGTTTAAAGCCAGGATGGCATCACAGGCAGCTTAACTAAGTAAATGGCACACACAGGTGTTTGAGATACTATATGTATATGTAGATCATTTGCTGTAGAGACTATCAGTCCGTAGAGTCCACGCTCGGTCAAGTTTCTAAAGGACCTATATCCACGACAAGTTGTCGCTGCTGGATACATAGGGCTGATTCTTTTTCGTTCAGCCAAGAGACTGCTGTAGTTGAATTGTTAACAAATTTTATATTTACACTGTAAAAAGTCCGAAGTGAATTCAGACTTAAGCTCATCGCGCCACGTCATAAGAACGTTTACCGAGCCAGCTAGTATTAAAAATAAAAGAGAAATAAATAATTATGGAATTTATCTAATGTAAATAATGTTCTCCTCTTTCAGATTCAACAGGGCTCGCATTCTCTCAGCTTGTACTTTGGTCTTCGTAGTCGCTATCCTTCTAATGGGCACAGTAACCGAATATTGGCATTTGGTGCTACTTCGGATGCTTATGGCCGCTGGCGAATCTGGCTGCAATCCCCTGGCCACTGGTATACTGACGGATCTCTTCCCAGAACACCAGAGAGCGTTGGTGCTGTCAATCTTCAACTGGGGGATATACGGTGGTTACGGTATTGCATTCCCCGTGGGAAGGTACATTCCCCCATTGAATGCTTGGGGATTGGTGAGTAATTATAGAATTTTTTCCATGTAATATTAATACCAAAACGTGTGACTGAACTTATATTATACAGTGTGAGTCTTTATAAAGTGCACATATCAAAACCAGGAAACTACATATAATTTCATCGACGGAAAATTATTAAAAAAATATAAAAATTATTTATTTTTTATGAATATTTTAAAATTTGAAATTGCAGCTGCTAACCCTATTTAAATAAATTGTTATAACTTTTAAACTGAATGTCCTATCAAAGTGGAATAAATTTTAAATGATTGTTAATAATAAGCCGTGCCAATAAATTAAATAATTCCAAAAAAGAAACGCCATGAAACTAGAATAAAGAGGTATTTGATGAAAATCTGGTATTTTTTTCGTCTTTTTTACAATAACTTTTTTTTTAATCTTATGTTGTTCTACATTGTATTAGCTTTCCAATGGTAAAAAATTCACGTTTATTACTCAAATGCAACCATTTTATGAGTGTTTAAAAGCCCTTGCGTTTGCGCATCGTTCAGCTACGCACCCGCCGTTGTTTATCAGGCAGGTAGAGACCTTTTTTTTTAGATGTCATTCATTGTAGAGGCAGGCGGGCTGTAACTGTAAGACACGTGTCCAGTCGAAGTCGAAGGACAAATAGTAATAAATTTTAGTCGCTCAGAACTATTCGCCGCTGCTATTCGTGTTTCTCCTGCCAAAGTCGTTATCGCGCCACGTGTTCGCTTTTTGGTCGCGATGCCGCACATAACTGATTTCTCCGGCACATCGCCGATATCCATTATTACTATGGAATGTACCGGGGAGTGCTAGAGCTGCTCGCACAGCTTATCTAGCTACGTTTCAAATCGACGCCCTGTGCCATCAGCCCGAAATTTCAAGAAGTCCATAGAAGACTGGCTAACACTGGACTTGGTTTTGCTCGAGATCGCCGCGAACCAGGTGTTATTATTGATGCTGCTATTGGGAAGCCATTTTGAATGATTTGTTTGCTGAACCGACTACTAGTACTAGACGTTTGGCTTTACGTCATGGTGTGTCCCAAAAATCAGTATGGCGCATCTTGAGGAAAGAAGGCTTGCATCCTTACCATTATCAAAGGGTGCAGCACTTACATGAAGATGTGGATTGGCGTCCAAGGTGCGTTATGTCCACATGGATTTTAAGAAAAACAAGGGACAATCCCGAATACTCTAAAACGATTTTGTGGATGGATGAAGCTCATTTCACGAGAGACGGAATCGTAAACTGTCGTAATTTACATAAGTGGTGTCCAAAAGGTGAAAACCCTAAGCTGAAAAGGGCTTCAACATATCAAGTTAAATTCTTATTAAATGTGTGGGCCGCACTAATTGACAACATTTTGATTGGTCCAATTATACTCCCGAGGACCCTAACTGGAGAGAGATTTCAAACTTTAAGGGACGAATTGCCGTTGCTGTTGGAGTATGTGCCGCTGCTAACGCGTCGGAGAATGATGCTGCAAATGGACGGATGCCCTGCCCATTACTCCCGGAATTGTCAGGACATTTTTGAACGAAAATTATCCGCGCCGCTGGATCGGCCGACAAGGACCTGTTGGGTGGCCGGCGCGTTCCTGATCTGACGCCGCTCGACTATTTTTATGGGGACAATGAAACAAAGGTGTATAACAGTCCTATAAACAGCGAAGCGGAACTCGAAGAAAGAGTTTTGCGTGTTGCTAATGAAATTGAAATGACCCTGAAATGATACGTAGAGCCACAGAGCAAATTTTGCTTCGCGCCACAATGTGTTTGCAACAACGGGGTCTTCATTTTGAACATTTGCTTCACTAGGCTTTTTGTTTTCAAATTTTTAATAAATAAATGATTTATGTAGATAAAATCTAGTTTTATTCCTAAAATGTAGTTCTCTACCTGCTACGGTGCTTAACTGAGTTGTGTGCTTTTCTTTAAATGCTGATTAATAAAGTTGTATCTGTGTAATAAACGTGCATTTTTACCATTGGAAAGCTAATACGATGTAGAACAACATAAGATTAAAAAGTAGGATTAAGAGGACGATTTTTCGAGAAATTTTAAAGTTATTGTAAAAAGATGAAAAAATACCAGATTTTCATCAAATACCTCTTTATTCTAATTTTATGGCGTTTCTTTTTGGAATTATTTACTTTATTGGCATGACTTATTAATAATAATCATTTAAAATTTATTTCACTTTGATAGGACATTCAGTTTAAAAGTTATAACAATTTATTTAAATAGGGTTAGCAGTTGCAATTTCAAATTTTAAAATATTCATAAAAAATAAATAATTTTTATATTTTTTTAATAATTTTTCCGTCGATGAAATTATATGTAGTTTCCTGGTTTTGATATGTGCACTTTATAAAGACTCACACTGTATATTGCTTTCTATGTTTATCTCTATTTAGCTTAATAGTTGACAGAGAAAGGTTGCTTCAAAAAATAATACTATATTCTTGTATTGTAAAGAAAATTGCTTTTAAAAGTTGATCGATTAAATCAAATATATAACGAACACAGAAATAATGGAAATAAAAAACATTTTAATGCAAAATCGTCATTACATTTTATTTTTTATTTTATTTTATTATTTAAAAAAGGTCTACCTACACTTGTTACAATTTCAAATACAAAATCTAAATGTATAATATAGCCTTATACTAATTGCACAATTACTTAAACACCACTAAGCCATAATAAAATCTTAATTTACATATTATGTTAAGAAAAAATAATTAAAATCATTTTAAAGCAAAACAACTTGCGATTTAGATATGTGTAAAAGAATAAATAACTTTCAATAAAGGTTACTTGTAATCTATATTGAATTAAAAATTATTCTTCTCTATTCTCTTCTAAACAAATCCTGATTGGATGAGTTTTTGTTGCTTCATCAGAGCTGGCGCGTCTGTTACTACGGAGCTGGTATTGTGGGTATCATCATTGCTGTACTCACCTTTTTAACGCTTCGCGAACCGGAAAGAACGACTATTGGTGAAGAGGGTAAGTTTTTTTTTATATATAGAAAGAGTGACAAACGAGCACACAGTCCACCTGATGGTAAGTGGATACTGTGGCCCATAGACATCTACATCAATCCTCGATAAAGAATCAAAATGCAGATGCGTTGTCACCCGTGAGGGCTAAGATGGAATGCCTCGTTTCCAGTAAAAAGGGTCTCCGGTTCTCTACACTCAACATACGAAACACAGCAGCATTGAGCTGCCATTTTACGCTGGTGTTCTGTGCGAGCGTGGGACTTCCCCGGTCGAGCGGACACATTCGTGCTACAACTATAATATAGCAGCGTGGCTGTACCATGTATAAAAAGCTTTTAAAACCATAGTCAATAATATTTTATTTTTCATTCATTAATTCTTCATAGCTTATCAATAATCCTCTGCTACTCTGCTCCCCGTAGGTTGCCTCACAAGGGGATAACTTGCCATAGTTGCCACGCTTGGAAGGCGAGTTGAGAACTGTAGTTTATCAAATCAAATCAAATCAATTTTATTGTGATCGACGGGTTATAAGGTGGTTTACAAGGAAAAGATTCAGTCGCGCTGCAATCCACCATTTGGTATACAATATAAAATATTATTTCATTACCACATGCAAATATTAAAACAAACGCACTCTGAAACTTTTTCATTACTTGAGTAATTAAAAAAGTTTCAGTACGAAGGAAGAATAAATATAATTAAATGAAACAATAAGAATAAAATTAATGTTTATAGAAATTTTACTAATTTAGTAATATTTTAATTAATTAATTGATGTCACTTAAAATAAAAAAATTCTTGCATAGAATAAAATGCAAGAAATGTTTCTTCTTATTATTTTCAGTTATTATCAAAAAGATTCTACTGCCTATCTTCTGAGTTGTTTCAATGTGTGTCGCCTCTTACGAAACCCACGGGATGATATGGGACCATTCGTACACCGCCACTACACGGCAATTTTTTTTAATGTAGATATATAATGATAAGGCAAAGACAATAAGTGACATGATGACCACAGCGTCTAAAATTAACATTTTAAAGTGAAGTCCTATGTCTGAGGCGTTTATGGAGTAATATATGATGACTGAAGACGTATACGTAGCGTCTTCAGTCAGACCAAAAATTAAAAACTGCAGTTGCCAACCCGCTCGCCAAGCGTGGCAACTATGGCAAATATCTCCCCTATGATGCAATCTATGGGGAGCCGCACTTTTTTATTTTCTAGCTATCAGGAAAACGATCCTGCTTATCTCCTGGTTTGTTTCCCTTTGTCGCCATTTATGACACCAACAAATATTCTTACACCTCTTATTCTTACACGACTTTATATTCAATCAGGCTATAATTTATTTGATAACTTTTATTTGGCGATTTAAAAATCAGTTCCAAATGTGTTATTATACATACTTCTATTTTCAGGTGCTGTAAGCGCGAAAGCACGAGATGCAGCTTTGGAATCGGGCAAGAAAATCCCTCAAGTGACGATCTGGCATGTCATTGCACAGCCCAGGGTGTTGCTGCTGTGTTTGGCTGCTTCCATCAGACACAGCGGTGAGTTACATAGTGATAATTACAGTCTGTGAAGCATACCATCTTTTTCCACAGAGGTGACCACGCATCTGTAGCCTTCTTTGTTTTGAAGTTGGCTGCAGGTGTCCATGGGCAGTCCATGTAGTCACTTACCATCAGGTGGATCGTAAGTTTGTCACTTCAGTATCAAATAAAAAAAGTAAGTTATATCATGACTTCATTTTATATAATTATAATTTCAATTATACCTACTACGTTAAATTAAAAATACTGAAACATCAATTATATCTCTTTTTAGATTTAGGGTATAGAATTAGGGTGACAAACGAGCACACACCCACCTGATTATAAGTAGATACTGTGGCCTATAGACATCTACATTTATACTCGATTAAAAATCAAAATGCAGATGCGTTGTCACCCCTGAGGACTAAGATGGAATGCCTCGTTTCTAGTAAAATGGATGGAATGCCTCGTTTCTAGTAAAATGGATTTCCGGTTCTCTGCACTCACTATAGGAAGCAGAAGCATTAAGCTGCTTTTTTACACTGGTATTCAATATCGCGTTGTAATAGGCGATTTATCGTTACATCGTTGCGTAGAAAGCATATTTGATTAAAGAAAGAAAATATTTATTTCACCATATTCTAACAACACCATAAACACAGCATTTACTTATTTACCATAAAAGTTTCAAACCTTAAATAATACTAATATTAAATAATACTAAAACATTGCAGAACGTGATGAAAAGAGGTCGGACGCCGCATTTTTCGCGGCGAACCAAATTCGCCGTTTTTCAGTGTGTCCCGTTCCGTTCGTTCGAGTTAGTTCGAGCAGTGGTGTATCTTGGTTAATTGCAGATAATAAATATGAACAATAGCAAAATAATTAACACATTATAACCCGTCATAATCAGTTCGTAATTTGTATAAGATTGACTCATGTACTTGTTTCACTTATTTTTAATATTTTTAATAGAAATCGCGTAGGTTTAAGAATGTCCACTACCATATGTCGTCCGCGTGGGTGTCGTAAGAGGCGACGGAGGAAAACTAAAACAGAAGATGCGCAGCAGCATCTTCCTGATAATAATTTTAAAAAAAAACTGCGGCTGCCAACCCGCTTGCCAAGCGTAGCAACTGTGGAAAAAAAATAGCCTATGTTCAACAATGGACTTTTATAGGCTGTAATGAATGGAATGAAATGGATTATAATTATATCTCTGGAACTCCTTGCCCGAAGACGTTAGAAGACCAAATAAGACTGCCTTCATAATATTGGTTTTTGAATACTTTTTAATGACAGATGTTAGTTAGTACGGTCAATGTTATCATTTGGTTACCTTTGTTGTAAGTTTATTTATATGTTTATGTTATATATCTACATTGTTGTATTTAAAATATATATATATATATACACTTATATATGTTTTGTGTATGTGTATATTATTATAATGTCATTATTTCCACTCCTTAATAAAAAGGATTAAAAAGGGCGGACTGGGAGTCAACCCAGTCCGCCCTTCTTTAATCCTTTTTATTAAGGTGTACAATAGCCGTGGTAGCTCAGATGGTTAGCGCTCGCTGTAAGTTTCACAGTACGCGAGCAACCCTGGTTTGATCCCCGCCGGCACCAATGAAATTGTTAAGTAATTTCGATTTTAAATGCGGATTTACCACGTGGTCGTCGGTGAAGGAAAACATCGCGAGGAAACCTATATGTCTGAGAAATAAGAAAAAAAATATTTCGAAGACATGTGAAGTTCACCAACACGCATTGGGGCAGCGTGGCGGACATTTTCTTGCCCTAAAACCCTCTCAGAAATGAGAGGAGGCCTGTGCCCAGCAGTGGGACGTATATAGGCTGTAACTTTAACTTTAAGGTGTACAATAAAGTATAAATAAATAAATAAATCAAATATACTGAATGGGATGTTTGTTTGCAGGCGGCATGTGCTTCGCGTACAACGCGGACCTGTTCTACCGCGACTACTTCCCCGACGTGGACCTCGGCTGGTGGCTGTTCGCCGTCACCGTCGGCATCGGCTCCATCGGCGTCGTCGTCGGCGGCGTCGTCTCCGACAAGTAATAATAGTTTTTATATAATAATATTTTTAATGATGATTTCTTATAGGTATTTACACGATACGTACACATTGAAATAAAACTAATTTTACAGATTTTAGCGCGTTTTTAACTGCTATTACTTATTTTAATTCCTTAAGTTTCTGGTGCCTTGCAGCATCAATGGTCACGGGGGCTTCATGTCTTGGTTAACCCGGCTACCTTTAGCCTTTGAATATTAATTAAATTTTTTGGTCCGATCTACGCAGAACGAGCTTACAGTATCTTGAAGTCTTGGTATGCTTGGTTTTGGAGTCAATTGCAATTGTAGTGTCGTTCGTGATTATAGGATCCCAAGCAGATGCTAGCGCCGAGCCATCTTCTCTATTGAAATTTGGATTTATTTTTATTTCAATAGCCTTGAGAGTTGTCCTTGGTAAGAATCGGTGTTCTTTTGCTAAATTTTGTATGTTAGAGAGATTCATTTCAGGGCGACCTTAACCCTCGGCCGTTTGGTAAGAACGAAAGCTCTCAGCAGGGGAGCTTCCGTCTGTTTGGGTTTTTATTTTATATATAGTATTATACACAACATATAAGTAATTTATTTTATACTATAAGACATGAATACTACAAACATATGACATAAAAAATGCGTGAGTGTCGTGGAACACCCGGTTGGAACGAAATTCCTTTCGTAGTATATTATTATTGTTAAACGTATTATATTATTGATTGACAAATACAAATAAATAAATTACTAGCGTCTATTAAAATGAAGCGTCATTTAAAATAATATTTCTTTCATGGCAAGATAAGAAAAAGTGCGAGGGAGATGGATATTATTCCATCTCTCTCGCACTATAGAAAGGGGGTTGTGACGGAAAAATCGTACACTTTTACTCGCCTAGCCCCCATCCGCCAAATTCGTACCGTGCGATAAGGAACTTTGTTCCAATAACATTAGTTTTTATTCCAAACCATAGTTGTTTTTAGTAAAACGCTGTTGCCCATCTCCTAATTTGTTCCCTCTGTCGCTTCTTACGACACACGATTTAGGGTAATGGATACTCTTACACCGGCACTATGGCGTGATCGCGGAGCAGGAAGAATTCCAAATTATTGCAATTCATACAAATGTGAACTTTAATACCTTGAGAATAAACTCGGTTTTCGAATCACAAATACTGTTCAAAAGTTCCTAAAAGTATCTTAGTTGCAATAGAAATAAAACTTTTTATGATGGGAATTAAGTTCAAAAATGCAAAGCAATAAAAAAAATCCTGCTCCGCGACCGTGCTTTACACAATACATGTCCAGTTTATTATCTAAAAACTAGTCATTTAAAAAGGGAAACGTCATTTTAACTCATTTTATTTTGCTTATTTCGTTTTTTATGTTCATACAGGTTTGTAGCAAAAATGGGTGTGAGATCTCGAGTGATGGTGCTGGCGTTGTCACAACTTATAGCCACATTACCAGCCTTCGGATCGGTCGTGTTCGGTCCTCTATGGGCCATGATCACTCTCGCTATTTCCTACTTCTTCGGTAAGCACTTTCATAATACTGATGACTGATAACTTGAAGACACGGACTTCTTCCGTAGAGGGTTCTATTCATGCTAGAATCACGCTGCTGTATTACGAGTGCAGAACGAGTGACTCATCTGGTCTGGGGAAAAACCACACTTGCACAGAATACTAAGGTCAAATAGCAGCTAATGCTGCTATTTAGCCTTGGCATTATTATATAACCCTGGTATTATTATCTATATATCGTATAATGGGTGATGAGAACTGGATACCAATTATATTGTAAATGAGGCATTCCATCTTGGTTAGTTCTCAGGTGACTTTGCATCAGCATTTTAGTTCTTTATCGAGGATAGGTGTAGGTGTCATCAAGCCTCCACTTACCATCAGGTGAGCTATGTACTAGACAAACGAGTACCCAGTCCACCTAATGGAAAGTGGATTATGTGGCCCATAGATAAATCAAAATGCAGATGCGTTATCACTCTTAAGGACTAAGATGGAATGCCTCGGTACCAGTAAAAAGGGTCTCCAGTTCTCTACACTCACAATACGAAACACAGCCGCATTTAGCTGCTATTTCACGCTGGTATAATCAAAATCAAACAGATCTAAAAATAATGTTGAACAAAATAAATAAATTAAACAATCAAACATAAAGTAAAATAAATTAACTAGTAAATGTCATTGTATCTTTTATATCTGTATAATTATGCTACTTAATTAACAGTTAAAATTCATCATAATTGTTCAAAAATATAAATAACATTAAATAATAAAGAAAAATCAATCAAAACAATTAACTAGTAAATGCCACCGGAGACCTTATTTCTTTAACCGGAGACCCTTTTTACTGAATACGAGGCATTCCATCTTAGTCCTCAGGAGTGACAACGCATCTGCATTCTGATTCTAAATCGAGAGTAGATGTGGATGTCTATGGGCCACAGTATCCACTTGCCATCAGGTGGGCTATGTGCTCGCTTGTCACCCTAATTCCGTAAAAATAAACCATAAAAATAAATGCCATTGTATCTATTATATCTTTATTCTTTACCTACTCCATAATTAAAATTTACAATGAAAAATAAAATAAAAAAATATCTAAAAAGCATGTGTTTAAAGAAAATATTAGTAATTTTAAAAGCATTGCTAATTTCTTTTTTACAAAAAAAAAGACTAAAAATACTAGGCACTAACGTTATTGATTTCTGTTACAGCTGAGATGTGGTTTGGCATTGTGTTCGCTATATTGGTGGAGATCGTGCCCCTGTCCGTCCGTTCCACAACTGTTGGAGTGTTCCTGTTCGTCATGAACAACGTTGGCGGGAACCTTCCCATCCTAATAGACCCCGTGTCAAAGGCTATCGGCTACAGGGAGGCCATTATGATCTTCTACGCCGGATTTTATGGAATCAGTAAGTTTCATAATATTCATTTATACTTGCGATTGTTGTCACTTGGTGAAACTTCAGCTTCAGTTTTGTGATTTAGATAAACACTTGTACCAGTTTCACAATATTTATTTAAAATTATTAAATATAAGTGAAACAAGTACATGGTCTGAAATACGAATGATTGATGCGGGTTATAATGTGTTATTATTTTGCTATTGTTCATATTTATTATCTGCAATTAACCAAGAACACCACTGCTCGAACTAACTCGAACGAACGGAACGGCACCTTACTGAAAAACGGCGGGTGGTTCGCCGAAAAATGCGGCGTCGACCTCTTTTCATCACGTTCTGCAATGTTTTAGTATTATTTAATATTAGTATTATTAATATTATTTAAGGTTTGAAACTTTTATGGTAAATAAGTAAATGCGTTTATGGTGTTGTTAGTATGGTGAAATAAATATTTTCTTTCTTTAATCAAATATGCCTCTGCGCGACGCCTATTACAGCGATATTGAATACCAGCGTAAAAAACAACAATGCTTCTGCTTCCTATAGTGAGTGCAGAACGGAGATCCATTTTGGAAACGAGGCATTCCATCTTAGTCTCACGGGTGACAACGCATCTGCATTTTGATTTTAATCGAGGATAAATGTAGTCATCTATGAACCACAGTATCCACTTCATCAGGTGGTTGTGCTCGTTTGTCACCCTAATTCTATATTGACTTATTTTATATTCCCGACGTTTCAGTACTTTACAGCACCATGGTCACGGGGGACTGAGGTATTTGACGTCCCAATGTCATAGTTAACCACGGTTACCTCCAGATTAAAAATTATTAATTTTTGTTCCGATCTACGCAGTATGAACTTACAGTATCTTGAAGTCTTGCAGTTGTATGCTTGGGTTGGGATTTAATTTTATTAATTATAGGATCCCAAGCAGATGGTAGCATAACCATCTTCTCTATTGAAATTAGGATGTTTTTTGATTTCAATAGCCTCATGAATCATCCTTGGAGGAATCGGTGTTCTTTAGCGGTTTGTGGTCTATCAAATCTAATGTAGTGACGGGGCGATCCTGTATGTTCACAGACTGCAGACTTCCGGGCGTCGATTCTTCACATCAGCTATGTGTTCTTTAACGCGGTTTTATTGATCTTTTAGTTTGTCCTATATAAGAGACCACATTCACAATCAAGCTTGTACTCCTGCATCTTGCAGAGGATATTATAACTGATAATATGGTCATCAATATGGTATCATTAGTATGGTCAATGTTATCATTTGGTTACCTTTTGTTGTAAGTTTATTTATATGTTTATGTTATATCTACATTGTTGTATTTAAATAAATATATATATATATATATATATATATATATATATATATATATATATATATATATATATATATATGTATATGTATATTATTATAATGTTCTTTATTTTTGGCACCTATCACATTATTTCCTCCTTAATAAAAAGGTTAAAAGGAAAAATCACCCTTTTAATCCTTTTATTAAATGTCTACAACGTGGTAGCTCAGATGGTTAGCGCTCGCTGTAAGTTTCAAAGTACGCGAAACCCTGGTTGATCCCCGCCGGCACCAATGAATTTGTTAAGTAATTGCGATTTTAAATGCTGATTTACACGTGGTCGCCGGTGAAGGAAAACATCGCGAGGAAACCTGCATGTCTGAAAATAAGAAAAAATATTTTGCAGACATGTGAAGTTCACCAACACGCATTGGAGCAAGGCAGCGCGGCGGTTATTTCCTTGCCCTAAAACCCCCTCAGAAATGAGAGGAGGCCTGTGCCAACAGTGGGACGTATATAGCTGTAACTTTAACTTTAAGGTGTACAATAAAGTATAAATAAATAAATAAATCAAATATACTGAATGGGATGTTTGTTTGCAGGCGGCATGTGCTTCGCGTACAACGCGGACCTGTTCTACCGCGACTACTTCCCCGACGTGGACCTCGGCTGGTGGCTGTTCGCCGTCACCGTCGGCATCGGCTCCATCGGCGTCGTCGTCGGCGGCGTCGTCTCCGACAAGTAATAATAGTTTTTATATAATAATATTTTTAATGATGATTTCTTATAGGTATTTACACGATACGTACACATTGAAATAAAACTAATTTTACAGATTTTAGCGCGTTTTTAACTGCTATTACTTATTTTAATTCCTTAAGTTTCTGGTGCCTTGCAGCATCAATGGTCACGGGGTTTCATGTCTTGGTCATAGTTAATCCGGCTACCTTTAGCCTTTGAATATTAATTAAATTTTTGGTCCGATCCACGCAGAACGACCTTACAGTATCTTGAAGTCTTGGTATGCTTGGTTTTGGAGTTAATTGCAATTGTAGTGACGTTCGTGATTATAGGATCCCAAGCAGATGCTAGCGCCGAGCCATCTTCTCTATTGAAATTTGGATGTTTTTATTTCAATAGCCTTGAGAGTCGTCCTTGGTAAGAATCGGTGTTCTTTTGCAAAATTTTGTATGTTAGAGGATTCATTTCAGGGCGACCTTAACCCTCGGCCGTTTAGTAAGAACGAAAGCTCTCAGCAGGGGAGCTTCCGTCTGTTGGGTTTTATTTTATATATAGTATTATACACAACTTATAAGTAATTTATTTTATACTATAAGACATGAATACTACAAACATATGACATAAAAATGCGTGAGTGTCGTGGAACCCCGATTGGAACGAAATTCCTTTTGTAGTATATTATTATTGTTAAACGTATTATACGAGTATTATTGATTGACAAATACAAATACATAAATTACTAGCGTCTATTAAAATGAAGCGTCATTTAAAATAATATTTCTTTCATGGCAAGATAAGAAAATGTGCGAGGAGATGGATATTATTCCATCTCGCTCGCACTATAAAAGGGTTGTGACGGAAAAATCTTACACTTTTTCTCGCCTAGCCCCATCCGCCAAATTCGTACCGTGCGATAAGGAACTTTGTTCCAATAATATTAGTTTTATTCCAAACCATAGTTGTTTTAATAAAACGCTGCTGCCCATCTCCTAATTTGTTTCCTCTGTCGCTTCTTACGACACACGATTTAGGGTAATGGATACTCTTACACCGGCACTATGGCGTGATTGCAGGAAGAATTCCAAATTATTGCAATTCATACAAATGTGAACTTTAATACCTTGAGAATAAACTCGGTTTCGAATCACAAATACTGTTCAAAGGTCCTAAAAGTATCTTAGTTGCAATAGAAATAAAACTTTTATGATGGGAATTAAGTTCAAAATGCAAAGCAATAAAAATTCCTGCTCCGCGACCGTGCTTTACACAATACATGTCCAGTTTATTATCTAAAACTAGTCATTCAAAAGGAAACGTCATTTTAACTCATTTTATTTTGCTTATTTCGTTTTTTATGTTCATACAGGTTTGTAGCAAAAATGGGTGTGAGATCTCGAGTGATGGTGCTGGCGTTGTCACAACTTATAGCCACATTACCAGCCTTCGGATCGGTCGTGTTCGGTCCTCTATGGGCCATGATCACTCTCGCTATTTCCTACTTCTTCGGTAAGCACTTTCATAATACTGATGACTGATAACTTGAAGACACGGACTTCTTCCGTAGAGGGTTCTATTCATGCTAGAATCACGCTGCTGTATTACGAGTGCAGAACGAGTGACTCATCTGGTCTGGGGAAAAACCACACTTGCACAGAATACTAAGGTCAAATAGCAGCTAATGCTGCTATTTAGCCTTGGCATTATTATATAACCCTGGTATTATTATCTATATATCGTATAATGGGTGATGAGAACTGGATACCAATTATATTGTAAATGAGGCATTCCATCTTGGTTAGTTCTCAGGGGTGACTTTGCATCAGCATTTTAGTTCTTTATCGAGGATAGGTGTAGGTGTCATCAAGCCTCCACTTACCATCAGGTGAGCTATGTACTAGACAAACGAGTACCCAGTCCACCTAATGGAAAGTGGATTATGTAACCCATAGATAAATCAAAATGCAGATGCGTTATCACTCTAAGGACTAAGATGGAATGCCTCGGTACCAGTAAAAGGGTCTCCAGTTCTCTACACTCACAATACGAAACACAGCCGCATTTAGCTGCTATTTCACGCTGGTATAATCAAAATCAAACAGATCTAAAAATAATGTTGAAAAAATAAATTAATTAAACAATCAAACAAAGTAAAATAAATTAACTAGTAAATGTCATTATATCTTTTATATCTGTATAATTATGCTACTTAATTAACAGTTAAAATTCATCATAATTGTTCAAAAATATAAATAACATTAATTAATAAATAAAACCAATCATAAAATTGAAATTACGAGTCCTTTTGTATTTTATTAGACAGGGATTCCTTTAAAGCCGTTATAGCTCAGAGGCTAAGGGCAGGTAGATGTCACAATACGTGAGCATCTCGTGTTTGATCCCCGCCGGCACCAAAGTAATTGTTAATTGCAATTTTAAGTTCTGATTTATCACGTGCTTGGCGTTAAAGAAAAACATCATGAGGAAACTTGCATGTCATTTGAACATGTGAAGTCCGTCAAGATACATTGGAGCAGTGTGATGGACTAATTTCTCAATAACTCTCTCAGAAATGAGAGCACGCCTGTGCCCAGCTGTGGGACTTAGAGTTGTTAGACTTATACCATATGACTTTAAGTCAAAGTGACTGTGACACCACGAGATTTAACGACATCTTAAAATTGAGTAGCAGTATTTGGCCGTTAGTTGTTGTAACCTTAAGAAATGCTTTAACGCCCAGCAGTTATAAGTCTGTATTAACTAATTACCTATTGGTGCCTATAATTATTAATTATAATTGGTGCGTATGTAGGCTGTAACCTAAGGACTCCTTTGCCGCCTAGAAGTCCTTTTAAGTCTGTACAAGCTTCTTACCTATTGGTGCTGCCAAGCAGTGCTGTGTTCGGCACTGCTTGGCAGCACTAAGGCAAAAAGGTGCTGTGTTCTGGTTCTGATTTGGAAGGTAAAAGAGCCAGTTGAATATAACAGACTGAGTTATTTCACCTTAGCCCTCAGGGTGACATCTGTGACTGTCAACCCATATGTTCGTTATTGGTTTTAAGTGCCCAGCCTATGGCGGCTGCAGAAACCACTTATCATCAGGTGAAATGTAAGTCGAACTGTAATATTAAAAAGGTTCTTCCCAGTTCCGGTTTTCACCACTGAAAACATAAATGGCTTTCAACAAGTATTACTTGTATTAATCGATATTGGGTACAAATTTAACTGTTCTATTCTATTTGTTTAAAGATTTTATCGCATTTAATTTTTGATCATTTTAAATTTCTTCCGGACTTATTGTCATTAGGGAACTCGGGTCATTCGGGTATCTCTTTTTTATCGTAAACTATATTTTTCTTAAATTTCCCATAGTCAACACTTACGACACTTACGGGTTGAGTTGCCAACCCTAGTGGCATAACTATACAGCATGTAACAAAACTCTGTGGTTCCGTTAAGTGCGTTACCAGAATCAGTATCCAAGCGTATAGAAATATTTTTTTTAAAAACTCGACACTTAAAAAAATATTTTAATAAGAAAAATGTTTTTGCTAATTGTATGTGGTTTTATTATCTCTAACTGACACGAGCACCGGTAAAGCGGAGTCTTTGACAATACTCTTACTCCCCGGACAATGTAGAGGTAATAAAACCAAATACAATATTTTTTTTATTTTTTTTTATTAAAATAATTTTTTAATGGTCCAGTTTTCAAAAAAAAATATTATGCAGGCGAAACTTCTAATTACATTTTAATAAAGGCTGACTAATAATGACTATCGCGTGAGGCGTTTAATATGGGCTTATTCTTTTTTTTTTTCATTCATTACATCTTATCAAAGTCCTCTGCTGAACATAGGCCTCCTCATAAATCACATCATAACGAGAATAATTGCCATAGCTGCCACGCTTAGCAGGCGAGTTGACAACTGCAGTTTCTTGTTTTAACCAACTTCAAAAAAGGAGGAGGTACTCAATTGGACTTTATGTTATTTTTATGTGTGTGTTACTTCAGAACTTTTTTATAGGTGAACCGATTTTGATGATTCCTTTTTTATTTGAAAGCTGGCACTTCTCATGTAGTCCCATATAAATTAGATCAAGATCTGAGCAACAGTTTTTGAGTTATCCTTAATAATGCGTATCAAATTGACTTCGATTACATTGATGATGTTCTCATTTTATTTATATTGAAGTCGGTTGTACAAAATTTTTAATTTGGCCACTTGTCTAGTTGTTGTTAGGATAACGCTGCTTCCCATCTCCTGATTTATTTCCTCTCTGTCGCCTTTTACGACACTCACGAGACGATATGCAGTAGTGAATATTCTTACACTGCCATTACATGATGTAAGGGCGCAAAACAGCGAAAAATATTCCTTTAAAAAATATTCATTTAAAAAATATTCATTTAAAAAAGTCGCGGTGAAGTTCCTAAAGGAACTCTATCCGCGACTGGTCGTTGCTGCTGGTGATAAGAGGGTGGGTTCTTTTGTCGCTCAAAGACTAAGTATAGCCATTCAGCGGCGAAACGCAGCCAGCGTTCTTGGCACGATACCGCGGGAAGTAGGACTGTATGATAATTAAGTTACTAGTTTTAGTTTTTTTTTTATTATAGTTTTTAATATTTTAAAAAATATTCATTAAAAATATTCATTAAAATATTCATTTAAAAATATTCCTTTAAAAAAATTATTTAAAAAATATTCATTTAAAAAATATTCCTTTTTTAAATTATTCCTTTAAAAATATTCATTTAAAACATAGTTTTTCGCAATCTGCTATACTATAACAGGTAATAGCCTCGAAAATATTACATTTCATTTAAAAAATCTCAACCCAATTCATAAAAGTTAAATTCATAGGAGGTACTAGATTGTCTTATGCGCACACAATCACGATTATTTTTAAAATAACATACAACATAGTCTTCAATTTAATTTCTGTTTATAGGTAGCATCCTCTTCTTCCTTACGATGTTCCTAATGGATGGACCAGTGGAGAGACAGCCTGAATCAACGGTTAAGCCCAGCGGCTTAGACAACAGAGCGTTTACCCAGGACGAACTTCCGGTCAGGAATGGCGGCAGAACTCTTCCTACAGCCCCCATGGACGATAGTAAACTGTAGAGTTGTTATTGGAGACTATATTGTGACATTCCTGGTGCTCTAGATAGCTGACTCGCTTCAGTCGATTGAAATCGAAAAAGAAAATCGATTTCTCCAACCGAATATTGTTAATTGTATTGTGTGTAATTTCTAAACCGAATATTGTAGGTTGACCATTATTGATTCGGTATTACGCGAAAAATATAAAAATATAAATGTTCTAATTTTTGGCTATATATAAATTTAATTATATATCAATGTCAAAATACCACGTAAAATTTATCTAAAATCGATATTGTAAAACTCGATCGATTTTTAGATTTTGCCGTACTATTTCAGAAATTATAGCTTTATATAACATATTAAACTTTCAATTTTCTAAAATTGTAAAATCAATCATAATATAGTTTCCGCAGAACTATATCGGAAATTCTATCCACTCCTTTAAACTAAAGTTTTGTGTCAAAATATACAGGGTTATTTTGCAATATATGCCCAAATTTCCAGAGAAGGTTCAGAATAAGTAATATAGAAAAACATTCTGTCCTTTTTATCTTTTAAATTCAGAATGCGTGGTAAAACACTATTTTAACGGATTGTTATTCATAAATATCTAACGCCTGCTATTTTACTACGCTGCGTGCGTTCGTAATTCACATACATAATTCACACACATTCGTAAGGGTCGCTCGGTTACAAATGATAAAATATAAAATAACGCTGTATTTATTTGGTTCGTTTAAGTAATTGCAATAAACTTCAATCGAAGAGAAATAAGAGCATAAGAGAATAAGATGATTTTGAAAGAGCACAGGCACTCTGTGCTCTTTCAAAATCAAAATATTTCCGAAATAAACCAGTTTACCTTAAGTACTGTTTTTTTTGTATTTTGTTCATATTATTTATCTGTGGAAACAATGCCAAGCCGTTCCTGTTTATTTGTTAGTATTTAGATTATTTGATGTAAGTCGTTGTAATTTAAAAGTACAATTATGTGTTAGTTATTATGTTTTATATTTATTTTTTATGTAACACTATCACTTTTATAACTAATTATTTTCAGTACAACGAGTACCAAAACCTGTTCATTCCGTATGTGTAAAGACATCTTTAGATTTGGCAAGGGCTTTTTTAGAATATAAACTTAAGGCTGAAACAGAACAGAAGTCCCTGTGCATTAAATAAAAAGAGAAAGTGACATGAGAAAAATTGGTAATGGACAACGAATTACTTACTTATAAAAGCAAATGTAAAAAATATTTGTCTAAAATGTTTATACTTAATTAATATTGTACCTACAAGAGACATAAAAATTCTATTTTACTTTCACAAATACTAGTTTGATATTTTCTATACAGATAAAATATAATATGTATTTTGTATTTTTACTGGATTAAAACGTGCAAATTAAAGCAGTTCAAAATGTGATATTGATATTTGTAGATAATTTTATATTAATTATTATTGTAAATAAATCGTTTAACGTTGCAAATGTATAGTTTTATTAAAATCCCTAAATATAGCTTTTATTATGAGATAATAATATAATATAGTTCCTACGGCGGCTGAACTAAGTAAATAGCGCAAACATGAGTCACGATGACCACACATTTGCGTCATTTGCTGTACATCATCGATCCTCGATTATTCGTTACCGTTATAGCTTATCAAAAGTCCACCGGTGAACATCGGCCTCCCCAATATTTGAAGAGGCCGATGTTATATTTGCCATTGTTGCCACGCTTGGCAAGCGGGTTGGCAACCGCAGTTTATTTTTATTTTCTAGTTGTTAATAGGAAGACGTTGCTGCCTATCTCCTAGTTTGTTTCGCTCTGTCGCCTCTTGCGACAGTACGATATGATATATTTGCACCGCGGCACAGAATAAATAATAGCGCGGATACACGGCCGGCTCTACAAACATAACGTAATGAAATAAGTAATTAGCCTTATTATGTAAGATAACAGGACTTTTAATAGCTTTGTTTCACTAGTTTTGTGACTCATGGTTGTGCAAGTCCACCTATTGGTCCTGTTTACATAGTCGATAAAATATAAATAAACAGATAAAATACTATTTTATACTTTATTGACCTTAATATTACTATCCCAGTTATAGTAAGTGGTGATGTAGCTGAATATGATAAACGCATCATTGTCATCCAATGATGACTTCCTTGCAAAGACTCGTTGAAAAGTTTCGGGGATATACCGTCACCCTGTCTTACACATCTCTGCAGCTCCTTGGTAAATTTCCTACTTCATCAACCCGTAAAAGACCTCTGCTATACATGGGCCCCTTTGTAGGGAAAATGATATAGTTAGTCCATATATGTATAAACCATAATATAGTTGGTCGTTCTCACGCTTCACTATAGGGACCACGCTCTCACAGAATACCAGCGTAATATAGCAGCTTAATGCTGCTGTGTTTCGTATGGTAAGTGTAAAGAACCGAAGACCCTTTTCACTGGAAACAAAGCATTTCATCTTAGGTCTTAAGTGTGACAACGCATCTGCATTTTGATTCTTAATCAAGGACAGATGTAGATATCTATGGGCCACAGCATCCACTTACCATCAGGTGGACTGTGTGCTCGTTTGTCACCCTTATTCTATAAAAAAAAACTCATTACGCTGATGATGTGACATTCTTAACACTGATGACTAACTTATGAATGGTTTGTTTAAAATACATTGATGAGAATATTTATACATACATATATTAATATTGAAATATCTCGACATTTGTTTATTATATTCGGCATATTTCCGTTAAACAAACAAACAGTAATTCACACACTTAAGTGTGTACCGAGCGAGGAGCAAACTGCGTCGTTAATTAATTGACATAAGCCTATTAGAATTCAAATTAAACATATTCCAAGATAATCAACTAATTTTGAAGCACGAGACAATAATGTAAATAGATATTAATTATTGTAAACATTAAGGGATAAATAAGTAGGGCATGTATTGTGAGAAAATTATCAATATGTTGTTCATAATTCTGTTATTCGCATCTGTGCATTCAGAAGAGAAAAAATATTATTGGACTCCAGCAATTGAAGGTGGGGCAGATGGAGAATTGCTACAAGTCCACATTGTGTATAGACATGGACACAGGGAGCCCAGAGCGTTTTACCCACGAGACCCACACGCTTCATCACCCATTTGGAAAAACGGACCAAGCCAATTAACTATCCTGGGAAGACAGCAAGGCTACCAATTTGGCCAGAACCTAAGATCGAGATACCAGTCCCTGCTACTTAAAGAACGCGCTTGGAAAACGGTTAAAGCTTCTTCTTCGGACACTTTGAGGACATTAATGACTAGTTCCGTAGTATTAGCGGGTCTAATACCTCCTAACTCTGAAGATATATGGTCGAATATCACGTGGCAACCAGCCGCAATACACACAACACCATCCAATTTCGACAACGTATTAGTGTCGCATCCACACTGCCCGGAATACGATTACCTCATCAACCAGCTGCCGAACGTAAACGACTCTGAAACTAAATTATTATATAATCTACTGACCAAGTATACTGGAAAACAAATAGCATCAGCACAGTCCATACTAAATCTTTACACGTGTTTAGAAATTGAAGCACAAGCCGGTTTAAGACTCCCAAAATGGACGCAAAAAATTTACCAAACCATGAAAAAGCAGGCTGCAAAAGCCGTGCTTCGAACGACGCAAACTTTGGAGTTGAAAAGACTAAGATCTGGGCCGTTGTTAAACAAACTAACAAACTTTAAGAAGTATAATTCGACGTACAACATTCACCTCTATTGCACTCATGATACGGTTGTGGGTAGTTTGCTTGGATCATTAGGTTTTGAGCTGACTGAACCTCCTAGTTTTACATCAGCCTTTATGGTGGAGTACAGAGAGGTCCGTAGGGAGATTCATGCCCAGTTTTGGTACAGCAGAGGTCCTGACGGAGAACTGACACGGCTTTGGTTACCTGGTTGCGGCATACGATGTCCTTTTACGGAGTTAATAAAACTGGTTGAACCTTTAATTCCAAGGGACTGGACTGAAGACTGCACTATATTGGAGTACAAAAGGGATCTTCGATCAGAGCTACGGTTTGTTTTCGCAATTATCGTTCTTATTGTGTTGATAGGATGGTGTATTATTAGTAAAAACAATAAGGAATCTTATGAAGTACTGTAAATAAAGAGATGTTTTAGTATCTAAAAAATTTACATAGGTGCGAAAATTTTTGGTTATTTTTTTTAAGGAATGGTGGCAATCATAGAGCAACTCGGGCCGCCGACGTGTTACTCTATGGTGGCAATTTTTTCTCTTTCTCAGGTTTCCGATATTTATTTTTTACTATTTTTATAGAATAAGGGAGACAAACGTGCACACAGTCCATCCGGTGGTAAGTGAATGCTGTGGCCCATATATATCTACATTTATCCCCAGTTAAAAATCAAACTGCAGATGCGTTGTCACCCTTGAGGACTGAGATGGAATGCCTCGTTTCCAGTAAAAGGTATCCGGTTCTCTACAGTCAACATACAAAACACAGCAGCATTGAGCTCCTATTTTACGCTGTTATTCTGTGAGAGCGTGGTCCTACCCGGTCGAGCCGACCCTTTCGTGCTACAACCATAACATAGCTGTAGCACGGCTCTGCCACGTGTAAAATTCCGATATATGGCGGTATATCGGTTGAAAACAACGTCATAGGTGCAAATTTTCTTGTGATTGCAGCACGTCATCGGCCAGCAAAGCGTGAAAATAACGCCAAATTCTCCCTATTATGTTAGAGGTCCATTTCCAGCAGCGTTTATTAGAAGGAAGAAATCACAATTTGTTCTTATAGACTGAAAATTAAAATGAAAAACACTTTATTTGACAATTTGCACCTTTACAAATAATTTTGCAGTGGTTCTCACACTAGGCACGAAGACCTGTATCGTGAGAGTTATATACACATTATAACAAAAACAGAATTAGTGCACGGCTGACTTTACAAAGCTTTCTCTTACTTAAAATGTCTTCCTCATTTCATTTATAGTCTATAAACATAAATATATACTTAAACATATATACACACATATGTGTGTATATATATACATAAGACTCGAATAACTTATAGATTCGAATAATTTTGAACTTATTATATTCAAACGCGGACATTAGGACAGGCTCATTACTGTAGTCAGCAACGCTGTTCCTGTATTAAGTTTAAAGGGACTTCATATAATATTACACTCATTTTTTGGTTAACTAGCTAATTTCCTCACGATGAATTGTTCTATTGATTTTATTTTGATTCTATCACGCAGAGAAACTCCGAGAATAGCCCTGATCGGACAGAGATGCCATGTTAAAACTATATCAATTACATAAATTAATTAATTAATTATTTCATTTAAATTAAATTATTGCAATTAACTAAATTCACATAAAATACACAAACACAATACAGCAGACACACAGCTCTAACGTAATGTAAATTTAGGTTTAGATCCGGAGTGCTCAACATGCAACCTGATCCAGTGCCGCATTATAGGGCAATCCAAATCCAACCGCTAGGCCAACAGTTCCAGTTAGCTGTTGAAGCCACCCCGTATGCGGCGCATCAGGGACGCGACTCGCTTCCGAATGATCGTCGCGAATCCGCAAACATCTCCGGTGCGCTACAGTAGCGTGGGCGTGGCAGTTTCATCAGTGCATTGAAGGCGTTATTGTATAGAATGCGTAGGGTGTCGTAAGAGTTTTTCGTGTACTTGGCTCATAGGCTGCACGTGTAGAATGATTGGCAGAATGCTCTGAACAACGTAGCCTTTACTTCTGCAGTACAGCGCGCGAACCTACGTGCCAACATATTGGCCCCGAACAGACAACGCCCTACGCTCCCTATTCATATCAATATTGTCTAAAAGCGTCTCAGTGACGCAGTGGCCCAGATATTTGAACTGCGAGACTTTTTTAAGGACGCTGCCATTTAGCGTGACCGGTGGGACAGTGTAAGTTTTTGATCCCGCCTTAAACACAATGAGCTCGCTTTTGATTGCGTTGTATCTAAGCCCATGAGCCCCCGCATAACGCTCGCAGATCGAAATGAGTTTTCGAAGGGCACTGATCGATGGACTCAGCAGCACCATGTCGCCTGGATAACTGATGTTGTCGACAAGAACGCCATCAATCGAACACGCAACACCAGCGCAGGTATGCCGACAACAATGGGCAGGTCATATAGCTTGACGAAACGAACTTACAAACTATGGAGAAGAAATGTTTTGGAGTGGCAGCCTCGTAGAACCTCCCCTGGATGGTGTAACGACCTGGTAAGACATGCAGAAAGTGGATGGATGCTCAGAATCGTTCTTGGTAACATTAATCAGGGTAGGCCTATGTTAAGCAGAAAATTATTGTGGCTATAATGATGATGACAATCATGAGGATGATGAGGCTTAGCCGACCGCTATTACTTAGTAAATAAGCAGTTAAGATTGCCAATAGTTGTCTTAATCTTGTTTGCTACAGAGGAGCGAATTCGTGTATTTTTCGTACTATGAAACTTCGTACGAAGTTTCATAGTACGAAACTAGTAGTACGTACTGTTATTGCTTCAAGAATTTTATAATTACATGATGTAATTAATATGTTATTTTTATTTGAAAACCTTTTCCTGTATCTAGATGGTCGGTCTACTTTTCTGCCCAAGAGTCCGTCTGGGTAAGTCCACCCTCTTACTACCGCCGTATTATATATGTGTATTATATACCATACTTCTACCGCCAGATAGTAGCGCTTCCACTGCTGTGTTCCGGCCTGAAGGTATTAAGAACCAGTATAATTAAAGGCTGTGAGGCATTCCATCTTAGTTCTCAGGAGTGACAACGCATCTGTAGCCTTCTTTTAACTTTAAACAAGTTGGTTGCAGGTGTCCATGGGTTATTGTAGCACACGGTGGGCTGTAAGTTTGCTTGTCACATCAGTTTTATAATAAAAAACCTCACCTGCAGTATTCACCTGCTAAGCTACTAAGGAACCAAGAAGGCAACCGTAACAAACGTTTGAAATCGATAGACGGCCTCAAGGTATTCTTTAACAGAATGGGCCCATTTCCAACAGTAGATTTGCTATTCAAAATAAAGTTGATTGAGGTGTCTGGAAGGCCGTTAACGTAGCTACCATCGCCTTAAATATTTCTGCGGTAAAATTACTCTATCTACCCTAAATTATATCATGCACTCGAACCAAACATCTTGCTTCGTCGTTCGTAATACATGCAGCAAAAATTTGCCAGCATCTTTCTTTCCATCCGATTACAATGTGGGTGTCTTCAAGGCAAGAGTGAATAGGCTTTTGTAAGTTTTTTTTATAGTATAAGGGTGACAAAGTTTTTTTTATAGTGTAAGGGTGAAAAAAATACCTATAGTATAAGGGTAAATGTTTTTATAGTACGTATAAAAATAATAGAAAGAAAACAAGGTTTTTTTTATAGTAAAATGAGCACACTGTCCACCTAATGGCAAGTGGTTGCTGTGGCCCATAGACATCTACATTTATCCTCGATTACGAATCGAAATGCAGACGCGTTGTCACCCGTGAGGATTAAGATAGAATGCCTCTTTTCCAGTAAAAAGGGTCTGCGGTTCTCTACACTCACCATACGAAACACAGCAGCGTTGAGCTGCTATTTCACGCTGGTATTCTGTTCACAATCTTCTGCTATTTCACCACTTTGCATCAGGTGAAGTATTGAAGAAGAATCAGGATATTAGTGAAATACTCGCTTATAATCATAGATAATATACTTTACACTTATAAAGAAATATAGACTGAGGCATTAATATATACTAGATTGTAGGACTCTTAATCTACCTGGAAATCCGTCTAGATATGTACCACCCTCTTCCCTATTTCTGCCGTCAAATAGCAGTGCTGCAACTGCTGTGTTCCGCTCTGAAGGGTATAGAGCCAGTACAATGACAAGCTGAGATGATTTTATCTCAGTCCTCGGAGGTGACAATGTATCCTTCTGTGGCGGCGCTGTCGTCGCGCCACAAGCGAAAATACATCGAAGCCTAAATCGCGCTATCAAAGTTCCGAAGTAAAAGCATTATATATAGAATAGCTCCGAACTACCACTTGGAGCGTTGGTCGCTACCCGGGCTTAACACCTTGCCCGGCGGGAGATCTCCTTCTCCCCTTTTCCTTACACCGGCCACACTTCTTTGTCTGAAGTCGACTGCAAGGGTGGGTATTGGACTCCAAAATAGTAAATTACCATTAAGTGGACTGTAAGTTCGTTGCCACTTTAGTTTATTAAAAAATATATCATAGTACAGTCGCGAATTTTAATATGAAACCCATGTCGTAGATATATCTTAAAACACTCATAATGCAATAAGGTCGAAAGCTCCAAATCAATAATAATTATCCGTATTATACATCAAAGATGTAAACTGATCTAGTTTTATTTAGTGCATGTGTGTCATTATAGTTTTACGATAGTCATATATTATCATATACTAGAGATATATAGAAGACAAAGATATTAGCAGTTGCCCATAGTAACGTCAGTGAACAACGCGTCGGCAATACCACATGAGTGAGAAACTGTACTCATGTGGCAATACGAACAACCAACTTAGCAACTTAAATGCTAAAATAGTAGCTCTTAAGGTATACATTTGCTGTACGATATTCAACCTTAAATGAGTCCCAAATTAAAGTTCGCGACTGGACTTAGGGGTGGCAACGCATCGTTGGCCTTCTTTGTTGTTCAATGATGGACTGCAGTAGCAACTTACCATAGGATAAATGCCTTAAGACTTAAGAGTTCAAGGCATTAATCAGAATAACGTTGTTAAAATGAAGATTCAACAAAGCAATAAAAGTCATTAGGAACATTAACATGTAATTTATTTATGTAAGGTCAAAGCCCTATTCATTGACACCGTATAATCAAAATTAAGTGAAATTTTACTACTTAAATACTTATAGGCTCGATAACATACAATATGTCCAATAAATGACTCCCACAAAAACAAAATGTTATGGATATGAGAATTAAAAACTAAACGAAACAACTCGGTTTACAGGCATCTTATGGTCGAGGGAATAGAGCAGAATTTTGTGCAGAATGAGGGACGTTCCTGCACTTGATTTATTTGGTGAGACTATTTTATTAGTTAACATAATTCCGAATTGTATTAACTGCTTCTGGGAATGTCTTAATTCGGACGATTGGCAGCCTCAACCGTTTACATGTCCCATGAATAATATATGAACATTTAGATTGTTCAACTATTTGTCTATTTCGCGGACAGGAAAACTGTTAAGAATAGTGAAAGTGTTAATATGTGGTAATAAAAAGATAATTTTATAGAAATAAAAGATAATTTTTTACATCTTTAGTTTGTTAAATATTAGATTTCATTATCTAATTGACAATTACGTATTAAACGGTGACAATAACAGGGCATTGTTATTATACAAACAGTGAAGTTTAATTATAGAATTATACAAATATTTCAGACCAACAAAGAAATATAGACAGCACAATACGTACATATCAAATGACGCTGAAACCATGCTCAACTTATTGTAAGAACTCAGTCACACACACACGTATACATAAATGATCTTTCTTTGTTGGCCTGAGCCATATAATATTAAGTACGTGCATATGCAAGACACTCATCTTTATTTCAGTTTTATTCTGCGGAATCATTAGGTATATATGCTACAGTTAAAACCCGTTCTTATATAGAACGCGTTTTCCCTAGTTAAAACTGGTTTTTACTAAATGCCTTTGTGAAAACTAGATATACCTAGTCAAAACTAAAATTTACCACTGATATATTTGATTGTCAGATAAAACTAGTTATCACTCCGAGCTTCAGTTAAAACTAGCACTAGAGAAGGGTTGGGTTTAGAATCAAGTCGCCTGAATTTGAGGAGTCTGTCATTGTGGGGGGGTCAAGGGGGCTTATCTCAAGCACCCCCATGCAATTTTAACTGCCGGAGCTGCGTCGAAATATTTAAAATCATTTTCTAAAAATATTCATAAATCACTAATTAATACCTGAAACGGAAATTAAATTACCCTGAATTCTTAATGGGACTCACATTATGAAATATAATAAAGATCCATTTTTGGAAATGATGGAAGTAATAAAATATGTTTACTTATTAAAGTAATTATAAAAGTTAACATTTTGGTGTTTTATTTGGTGCAAAAGCGGGCGAAGCAAGCTCGGGACTTGGAGCACCCCGACTCGAACAGGTTAGGTCAGAAGGGGATGGTGGGGTCGAGTGAGCGAGCGAAGCGAGCGAACTGACCCCTCCATCCCCTTCGTGGTTATTTTTTTATAAAACATCCAGAAATAGGAGCCCCGCGGGCTCCGTCGACTACACTTTGGTATTATTTCGGCGGAGGGGGGGACCGCCTATTAAAGCGATTTTTCTCAGAAATCACTCAATAAAAACAGTTTTAACTGACTCGCTTCGGAAAAACGCGTTTTTCTAGTAAGAACTAGTTTTACATGATATTCAATTTTGAGCATTAGTTAATTCTAGTTATAACAAAGGCATTAAGTAAAAACTAGTTTTAACTAGAGAGAACGAGTTCTATCTAAAAACTGGTTTTAACTGTAACATATATATTAAGTTAACAGATATAAATTAGTGACACATAAACTACATAATTTACTTATATACTATTTTTACGATGTAGATATAATTTATATATGATTATAAATAATATGTATCTAAAAGGAACGTAATTCAATTCTATATATATATATATATATATATATATATATATATATATATATATATATATATATATATATATATATATATATATATATATATATTATAGACATACGTATATATATATATATATATATATATATATATATACATATGTCTCAAAATAAGAAGGTCAATTCCGTAGAATAAAAAAGCAATAAAAACAATTTTGAATCAAACTATACTATTTTACCGTCGGAAAAAAGGTAAGGTGTAATAGGTGAACAAAGTAGAAGCCTATGGCATAGCTATTTTTAACCAACATTTTTAATTTAGATAAAAATAAAGAAAGCGATTAAAATATTGAAATTCAAATCACGTGCACGCTACTTTACTTGAAGCAATTGTGAGTGATTAGTGACGCCCCCAACTTTAAAGAGACCGGCTGCTAGGTAAAAAGTTTACTTCAAATTAGAAGTATATAGTAATAGATATATTTAATACGTGGTAGAGCCACGCTGCAGCTATATAATGGTTGTAGCACGGATGGATCGGATCGACCGGGGAGGACCACGCTCTCACAGAATACCAGCGTAAAATAGAAGCTTAATGCTGTTGTGTTTTGTATGGTGAGTGTAGAGAACCAGAGACCCGTTTTACTGGAAAAGAGGCATTCCATCTTAGTCCTCGGGGGTGACAACGCATCTGCATTTTTATTCTTAATCGAGGATAAATTTAGATGTCTATGGACCACAGCATCCACTTACCATCTGGTGGACTGTGTGCTCGTTAGTCACCCTTATTCTATAGAAAAAAAGATCAATTTCCCAATGAAGAAAAAATATCTATGCTATTCTATTTCGGTCACCTATTTTACCATTTTTTTTTCAGATGGTAAAAAGAGTCAGTTCATTCTCTCTCTCATTAGAAAAGCCGTTATTGTACGGCATTAAATCACAAATATTTAATCACCCTACGATTTTTTTGTGTCTACCAATATTACGAATTGCAATCACAATCACATACGTAAATAGACTTTAAGGTCTCATCTATGACACAACATGTTATTTGACTAGAACTGTAAAACATAGGACATATTGTACAGACATTCTAGTAAAGGTAAAAAGATTTCAGTCTTTAACAACTTTTCATACAATATCGGCGAGACTTATAACAAAAGATTTCTAAATGCATACACAAATACACAATACAAGAAAGCTACATTGATATAAAAAGTGGACATTAATATTTTACTTAAATATTGCGACGGCTTTTTTTATATTTATTTGATACAAAAATTTTAACCGGTAGAAGGTGCTGGTAGGTACTGTACCTTAGTATTTTATGAATTTCATAAAAAAATTAATTGCCAGTTAAAGTCCGCGTGACTTTTGTTTCCAACCTCATTCGACTATAATCTTCCGCTCAGCACATGTCGCTAGTGGACACTGAGGTAAAGTTTTTGTTACACAATGTCATTTAATCAAGAAGTTAGTTTTAAATAAAAGTTTATCAGTTTCTAGAGTATTATATTAATACACAAAACAATGCCTCACTGGTTTGCTCTTTAATTTTTAGCACATTTTAAATTCTTTTTTTTAATTTTTCTACTTTTGTGAACATCTGTGGTTTGGGTTATTTATTTTAATATAATTAATATAAAATATAACTAGTAGTACAGAAAAAAAATATTAACCTGTATTCATTTTGCGAACAAATTTAATATTTTTAAGAGCTTTGATCATTTTAATAACTTTAATATGTCCTCAGTATGACATCTGTGCTATTGGTTGGGTGGATCTTTTTTGCTAAGCACGCTAGAAATTTAGTTTCGCTAGTTAACCACGCTAGTAAATGACGGCAATTAAAAAGATATCACAGATTTTGTAGTAAAATTTCGTCCAATATCTTGAATATTGCCTATTAATAATTTTACGTTTCGCTAAGTTCTCCTTTCCCAAATACATACTTGAACCGAGTTTTGGTATATTAAAAATGAGTGGTATCTGCGAGTCTCACATATCAAACTTTTAACAAACTTTACTGACGGGTGTTTCAAGTAACTAGTCTTATTGCACTACTATGTATAAGCTTACTATCGTAAGTCGTTTAAAAAACGGCAGTATCATATTTATGTCAATTTTATAATTGTAGCAAGGAAACAAGGATATTTTACGATTGATAATACTAACTCAAATATATTTGTTATTATCAGTATTTAAAGCTGGATATTATCGAAATGTCAACATTGAATTTAACCGAACGTCTGTACAATATGGCGCCTGTTAAGATATCAATATGGACCGATACATACAAACATTTCTACATTATTGTCTGACTACATCATCTTTCAATGTTTATAATCTTATCCAATATTAGAAATAAACATAGATATTAAGACCAAACAATGCAACTAGCGTCTTTCTTTTTGGAAAACACTTAAAGACGCTTTAGAGATGCTGTTTTTATTCAAAATTAAATATAAGGTAGGTATCTCCGATCAACAAATAAATAAATATAGACAGAAAACTACGTATATTCCAAATGGCAACAACATGCTCAAATTATTGTATGAACACGCACTCACGCACACATATGCGCCTAAAATTATGTTGCAAATTACAAGACTAACAGGTGCATAAGTTTACGTAAGTGCGTATTCTCACAGAGTACTTTTCATGCGTATTCTTACAATAAGTTAGGCATGGTTTTGGCGTCACTTAAAAGTACGCAGTGTTCTGTCTATCTTTTTCATTGGTCTAAGGTAGATGGTATTAAAATGTGTAATTGTCTCATATGTAATAAAAATTAACTCGATTTTTAAACGTAATAAAACTATATTTTATAAAGTTTTTCTTTTTCTTAAAAGAACGTATGTTAGAGAAAGCATTCAGTGGATAAATCCTCTCCCTATTGTGTTGCCGTTATTCAACAAGGGTGTAAACGTAATGTTTCCATCCTCTTTGGTTTGTTTCTACATACATGACGTCTAGTTAATTGTTTATTAATATTTAAATTTAAACCGATTAAATTAAAGAAATTCAACATCTCCAAAAACTCAATACTAATTGACAGTCAAAAATAAGTACAGGGAATTATTAGTAAACAGTAACATTTTTGAACATCAATATGACATTTTTTGTCATTGAAACTTTTTAGACGAACTTTATAGAGAACAATTATTTGCATGCGATTCCTAATTCATAGCGATAGTAATCGTACGCAGAGCCATTGATTGCAACGTCTTAGCATAACTGAAGTAAGTACCTAGTTAATATTTATAGATATTATATAGGTGTAGTAATTTATAAACCGTATTTGCAGAAATCTTAAAGAAAAAGAAACCAAAATGGCGGCAAGTACTTGCTCGTGTACTTAAGGTAGGGACATATAACTAAGTTTAAAAAATTACGAAATTGATTTAGGTTGAATCATATTAGCCATACTACATATCATCTTTTACGGGATTATCTTTATTACGGGATTGTTTTTTTACGTGGTAGAGCCATGCTGCAGCTATATTAGTAGTATAGTTGTAGCACGAATGGGTCGGCTCGACCGGGGAAGGACCACGCTCTCATAGAATACCAGCGTAAAATAGCAGCTTAACGCTGCTGTTTCCTATGGTGAGTGTAGAGAACCGGAGATCCTTTTTACTGGAAACGCGGTAAACGAGGCATTCCATCTTAGTCCTCACGGGTGACAACGCATCTGCATTTTGATTCGTAACCGAGGATAGATGTCTATGGGCCGCAGCAATCACTTACCACCATCAGGTGGACTGTGTGCTCGTTTGTCACCCTTATCCTATAAAAAAAATCTTGCTTAAGTTTATTTATTTTTTCCTACACGAAGCTTTAATCATCCTACTTGTCAATAGAAATTAATGATGAAACTACCAATAATTGTTAAGTAAGATTCTTTTGTATACATTGTTCATCAAGAGACATGTAAATAAATAGCAAACGAGAAGGTGATTTTACTCTTTTACTTGTTACGGTTTTACCATCCATTTTAATCATGTACACTACTTGTTTGTTTCATTATATCTGTTTTCGAAACTGTGTGCCATAATAAATTAAAAAATAACGGATTTTATAGATTTCGCATCTCATTAATGATGTGTCCATAAAGTAGTTAAATAGAGACTGGTTTAAAAATAAATTAAACAAGGAGGTAAACAAAATAAAAGAAAAATTAAAACAATCTTGTCTTTATTCCATGTCTACTCGTAAAATAATCTAAAATTAGCATCACAATAATTAGCGAAGTAATCATTTGAATAGAACTATTACAAAATAAATTAAAAACAATATAAAACAACATAGAAAAAACGCAATCAAAACTGTAATGCTGTTTAAATAAGAATGGGACCGACCGTAGACTAACTTCACACAATTGAGAAGGACAGCAAACAAATTTAAATGGCAACATCTAATATATAAAAATTAATATTTGTTTGTTCGTATTTTATTGCGCTGCCATACCGTTCAACAGATTGCAGTAAAACTTTGCAATTATAATTAACTTACAGTAGGTGGCGTGCGTATCGTACCGACAAATTTATTTTCAACTTTAATGAATGTATTATCATTCCTAATTAAACAATATAAACTCTTCCAAATTTAAAACGATATTTCCACAATTATTTCTACTGCGGCAGTAACGCGCTGGGTACCAGCCAGTTACATCATAAAAATTTGTATTTTTAGACCCAATTACTACAAACATAATTCGTACATAATTAATAAATGAAAAATGTTTCTTTATTTTACTTTATAATGTTGCGTTACAAAAAAACTACATTCGATATAAGTTATAATTTTTATAATTGTTAAATCCAGTGCTTGTCTACTATCCCACCTGATGGTAAGTGGTAATGCAGCCGAAAATGGTAAAGCGCACTGACTTATCTCAGCAAAAGCCTATTCACACTTGCCTTGAAAACACCCAAACAAACATTACAAACGCATGGCAGACAGACATTTGCTGGGAAATTATTCCACTCTTTTGTTATATATATTACGAACTAAGAAGCAAACCGTTTGGTTATGGTATTTGTATGGTTATGGTATTATATAAACATAACGGGATTGTTCTTTCAAAAATATTAATTAGTTTTAATAGAATACGGTACACTCCTTTACCTTTAGAATAAATAGCTAATATTTTTTTATTATTTCGTTTTTGCATACCATACATACTCAACCAAACACGTGAGAAGTTAGTTTGACAACAATAACGTCACGTAACAGCACCAGTCTAGTCCCAATTTTATTTTAATGGCATAGTACGACTTTTCCACCTCTTCGCACAAGCCCGAATGTTATGACATACAACAAAATTACTGATTTCTATTATAATATTAGCGTTATACTGCTTATTAACGTTGTAGGAACTTAACGAATTCGGTAAAACGCACTCTTAACAAGTTTCATCTATAATTGTTTTACAAAACTATGTAAAGGTGAGGCTTTATATAAATAAACACATAAACTTTCACAGAATACATCTTTAAGGAATTATTAGTGAAACCATTTTATATTAGATAACGTCCTTAAATCAGGTTTTACTAATGGTTGTATAAATGGTAAAGATCTGATAATATGACATAAAACTCATATCATTCGTTATAGTGTCTGGACTGTGTTTTTCACATGATCTAGAACTAATGAAGTTGTGGCCGAACCAATTGTTGACAAAGATAGTATTTTTAATTTAATTAACATCAAAGTGTTGAATTATGCTTGAACAAATAAGGAAGAGGTTACTAGTGTATTCGGCGAAAGTTGATAGGTATTGCGAAAATGTCTCGCAATTGCGACTGTCGCATAAGTATCGCCTATCCCTATCTATATGACGGATGTCGCTTATCGCCCGCAAGCTCAGTTTTGTGGTACGGGTTGGCAGCTGTTTCGGTACAAATTTTGCAATTGATCTTAAACTAACTTCTCGATGAGCTTGTAAAATTTGTAAAATTTATGTACACCTTCCCTATTCGCAATTAGTTGTAAACAACAGTTCTTTGCGCAAAAGGGTTGTCTGGAAGAAATCGCTTTCAGAGCGATAAGACCGCCTGTTGTACTTTCTATATAATATAAATTTCATTTTGTTTCGTTTTAATGTGTATTTGTGTACAATAAAGAATATATTGATTGATTGATTGATTGGGCTGGAGACTTGAAACTTTAAACAAACTATTGTAGAATACACTTGTTAAAGAGCACTCTCATATCTCATCTTTCACTTCATCATAATTAAAGCAGTGTCTTTGTACATGTGTAATTTTTTACCATTTTCCTATCAATGTATGTGTATACACAAATTATTAAATAAATAAATAAATATAGTTCGGAACTGACTTACAATGCAATATTAACTCACTTTCTTCTCTGTCTGTTTGTTGGTTTATCTGTTCAGTACAAATTTAGCAATCGGTTTTAAACTAACTTCCCGATGAGATAGAGGCTTGAAATTTTAAATATAGCTCAGATGTAGAAACGTGGTAAAAATGGTTGCCATTTTGAATTATCTGTAATCCTTCTGCAATGATAATTAGCGAGCCGCAATTTATAAGGAGTTTAGGAACCCTGTTTTCTATCAACTCTCGCCGAACATACGGCAAATTATTGCTATATATGTATAAATAAAAACATTAAGAGGGTGCTAAAGAAATCGTAACTTAGAGCTATGTACAGCGTTAAGTAGGACGTAAACGTACAATAAATAAAACATAAACACAGTAACTTTATGAGATTAACATTAAGATCTGGAACTTAAAGAAATGCATTCAATTTTCAGCTTTATATATTTATAATAATATATCTCAATTTCAACTAACTGTTCGAAAGTATGAGATCGATTAACACTCACACTTGTGATGTATTTTTCTAAAAAAAAAACGTTAACTATCGACTCTTGACTATAACATACTGTGAAGTGAAAAAGTCTTAGGTATAAATTAATTTTGAAAATTATGTGCAAAAAATATTATAACGACACGCATTTAATAACTGAAGTATAATCTCAGACAAACAAATAAAATAGACGGAGCGCTATGTATATTTCAAGTGGCGCTAAAACCACGCCAAAACCGTGCTCAACTTGTTGTAAGAACAACTCACACACACATGTATCTAAAATCATTTGCAACTAACAGCAATGTTATAAGTGCATGCGTGTGTTCAGCAGTAGACTTTCAAGTGCTGTTAAAGAAAGATTTCCGTGTAGTGGCGATGTATGAATATCCACTACACCATATCCCCGTGCGTGTCATAAAAGACGACAGGAGGTGAACAGTAGTCTTCCTAATAAAACTCAAACTAATAAAAAACTGCAGTTGCCGACCCGCCTGCCGATCGTGGTAACTATGGCAAAATCCCTCCTATGAGGCAATCTATGGGGTGGCCTATGTTCAGCAGTGGACTTTTGAAAGGCTTCAACGGTAAAGCATTTGATCTAATGGAATAAATCGGTACAGATTAATAAATTGGTTAGTCAAAGTTCTTTGACCTTTTTTATTTTTACACTTTCACAGTAAAACAATATAGCCTAGAAGCTACATTTTATGCGTAATATAATAATTACATTATTAGTGACATTTTTATAATGCGATATTTAATAGAATCAGGCGTTACTTTGCGGAAATCCATTATATTAAAGTTGGAAAAATTTTGGCTTAGCGGTCAGCCACCGTAGTCTACTACACCTGAAGATGTCTCTTGTAGAGGCGAAACACGTGTCGTATTGTCGTCGGTGGTGTGTCTTTCCTAGTGTAGTGGTGGTGGTGGTGGGAGTAGTGGTGCTGGGATTATTGGTGACGGGGATAGTGCACGCAATTGTGGGAGGGCGGGAGGTGCTCTTCAAACTAGGTAAGACACATCATTTTATTTTATTGAGCGGATATTGGCAAAGTAAATTTTTCCAACTTTAATATAATGCGATATTTTTGTGGCCAAGTGCGCAGTAACCTTGCACCGCGGGTTTATATACGTCATCTTTTTCTCCTATGAGACAATCAAGGCTGTGGACTTTGACAAGCTGTAATTAATGAATGAATGAATGAAAGAAAGAAGGAAGGAAGGAAAGAAGGAAGGAAAGAAAGAAGGAAAGAAAGAAGGAAAGAAAGAAGGAAAGAAAGAAGGAAAGAAGGCAGGAAAGAAGGAAAGAAATATAGAAAGAAAGAAAGATGTGTACATGAACGCTTGTCAAGTTGGGCGTAGTTTTGACGTGACTTGAAATGTACGCAGCGCTCCGTGTATCTTAATTTGTTGTTCTGAGAATGTAATAACAAAATAATTTTTACGCAATCAATTCTTTGCGAAAACTAAATGCTTACGGACCGGTTGGCACTTGGCACCAAGAATAACTGAACACTATAAATGTTTGCAACCCTTAAGTGCACTATATTAAGTTATAATTTTTTTGTATGTGACAATATTGCAGAAGAACAAGCCGAACCGTGCAGTGGCGGTGTAAGAATATCCACTACCCCATATCGTCCCGTAGGTGACGTAAATAGCGGCAGAGAGGGAAAAACCACGAAATTTAAACCACGAAGGCAGCACTGTTATTCTAATAATAAAAAAACCTGTGATTGCCAACCCGCCTGCCCAAGTCACGATTTTAACAATGACGACATTTTGCCCAAATAACAAGTAGTAAAACAAAACATTTAGAAACAAATTTAATTAAATTGATGTGAAGTCACAATTTAAATTGATGAGGGTCATAATTTTTTTTATAATATGCCTTAATATTTTTATTAAACACTGGTTTCTGTTGTTGAATAAGGTTATACTTAAATATATTTAAAAAAAATTATAGATAAACCTGATGTCTCCTTCGACTTTTCATACTAATTAATATAAATAAAATACTTACAATAAAAAAATAACATTCGAAAGTAAATTAAGGATCGTAGACTTTATCATGTTTGAATATTTTTGTCACTTACTGGTGTAGGTGTAGTTTGAATCACGTATTTTAAAGGTACTGAAAATAGAATCCTGTAATTAAAATTAGGTACGTATGAGTGTTTAATACTGAAATGTGATAATTTCACTTAAAACAAAACTGTTCCAAGCATTCGAGACAAATATTAGTTACTTTTAATTACTAAACAATAATCAATAAACGAAAAACCGTAAAAAAAACTATCTTGTAAATAAGTACGAGTAATAAGCTCGCATGGACGTTCGATGCAATGTCTAAATAAATAATATATTTAACTATATAATACTAACTTCATAATATTTTGTAATTAGTCAAAATGCGACAAAGACACGGTCTTAAATAACTGAAAAAAAACTGAAGTAATATTCCTACATTTTGAAATTCATTAATAAGATAATAAAAAAAAGACTAGTTTTTAATTCCCAACTATTATAGTCTTTGCGTTATAGCATGGTGCGGGTGACAGCTCACGCCTATGAAGTTTCGTATTTTTTTAGATAAACTGTCATACAGATATTGTTGTACATCATGGATGGGTACCGCCCACTTACGACAGTGATGTGCCACGCTAAACTATGCCATGCCATAACGAACAACCACAGACTATCAAAAATCGGTTTTGAAATAAATCGAATATATAAAAATCACGTAAATATGTATTGGAATTGGAACTAATCGTTCAACAAATTCTGATTTACGGAAACAAAACTCACATAGACGAATATGCAGTATTTCCGATGCATGGACGATAAATTATTTGTTGGTCAGCTCAGGCAAAAACAATAACGATTTTTATTTTCAAATTAATACATAGTATAATCTATACATTAAAGTGTCTGTTTGTAATATCAAAATAACAACCTTTTACTAAATGCGTATGAAAAATACGGTATTTATAACAAAAAGACAAAAACAATTTTTAAAATGTTTGTCTTACTGTCTGTTTGTTCCGGCTTATAGCTGGCACTGACAGATAGCTGATGTTATAAGGAGCAACACAGGCTAATTTAATTTTAGAAAAAAAATTAGGATTCCGCGCAAAAAAATTAAAACCCATGAAATCCAATCGTAATAAATACCAAGCGAGCGAGGTCCGGGAACAGCTATTATGTAACTATCATGTCATAATTCGTATTAAACTTTAACTTAATTTTACATGCATTGTAGTTTATAAAAAAATATATGTTTCGGTTTTAATTTTTATATCGATAGCTAATCGATAATTTTTGCTTTGCTTTGTGTATCGTTAATCGTCATTTTTAAATCGATTTAACAATGTTCCATCTCTAGACACGCCAAAAGTGTAAGCTGTCACCCGCACCATGCTATAACGCAAAGACTATAGTGTTTTCAACACTTTAATTGGATCTGCACATATATTTTAGACACAAATCTATCAACAGTATTTTGTATTGATTTTCTATTTTTTTTTACATCATCCGCTACAACTATCACAAGATGGAGCCTTTAATGTCAACTTTCGCTCCAAAACGCGTTCGAATTAAGAATCGCGTGCAACCTGAAGCGTACTAACTAAAACTGTCGCTATGCAAACTGGACTTTAACACGGCGTACTAAGATCCACATTTATACTGGTGTGTAGTTTCCGACGGGCTTGTAGAAAACTTGCCCGGTGACCAGGCGACGGAATATCTCCTTCAGCAAGAGGCCCTTCTCTTTCTTGATCTTCGCAAGGAAGCCTCGGTTTTCGTTGGCGCGTCGCGATAAATATGGCAACACTTCAATAACCGGTCCATAAGGGACGTATTTGTAGGCCGAGTAGCCAGCTTGACCTGTAAAATGAATAGTTATAACCTTTATATAAACTTTCTATATAAACTTTAATTATCTAAACAGTTAAAAAAAACAGATTAGATTTGTCAGCAGCATCTTTCTGATAAATGAGTGCGGTTGCCAACCCGCCTGCTAAGCGTTGCGACAATGGCCAATATCCCTCCGACTCCTATGAGGCAATCTATGGGGGAGGCCTATGGTTACTGACTGTAAGTGATGAACATGGTGGTGATCCAAAAAGGTTCGAATGAATTTTATCGTTATTAATGGTGGTGTACCGTACTTGTGACAATCTATAAGTAAGCCCTAAGTTCGCAAGTAAACTTGTTATGGGCTGTAGTGATATTCAAATGGCCAAATACTCAAGCGCTATTCAAGTTTAAGACGTCGTTAAGTCTCGTGGTGTTACGGTTGACTTAAAGTGGTAGAGAGAGCAAGAGACTTAACGGCACTAGACCATCGCATCAAGAACCTACTGCGGTAGACCTTGTGAGAAGAAGCGGCAAGAAACTCACACGTACTATTTCGTTTAGTGATAGTAAATGTGGTGTCGTTCAGTTATACCATCGTTATTAGCTATTTAGAAAACAAATTTACGGACGTGGACCGTGCCGGACCGGCCGTGTGTTTCACCGGCCAACATTTCCAGAGGCTTATGTCTGGCTCGGGAGAGGTAACTTGCTTAGAATGAAGGAGTGAAGTATTGTTAGAAGTTTAAATATATTACATTTATTATATTATTTGGAATCAACTGTCTGAAAAAGTAAAGATAATTTTATAGAATGAAACCATATTTTTTTGCACGTGGTAGAGCCATGCTGCAGCTATATTATGATTGTAGCACGAATGGCTCGGCCCGACCGGGGAAGATCCACACTCTCACAGAATATCAACGTAAAATACCATAATGGTACTGTTTTTCGTTTGGTGAATGTAGAGACCGGAGAAACTTTTTACTGGAAACTAAGCATTCCATCTTAGTCCTTAGGGGTGACAACGCTTCTGTATTTTGATTATTAATTGTAGATAATTGTAGATTTCAATGGGCCACAGCATCAACTTACCATCAGGTGGACTGTGTGCCGGCCGTGTGTGTACGTGTACGTAACGAAACGACCTCAAAATGGCGGCGCTCCCCCATCCATCTCGCGTGATGCGTCACAGTCCTCAATCAACGTACCGAATTTTTTAATCCTTTGGCTATCGAGTGGTGTAATTAAATTTTGTATGTAAATGATAGATATGTAGCTGCAACACCAAACTGTATCTCTCGGTTTTGTTATCATCAGTTAATTGAATTGCCTCCCACTAGTGAAGCAAATTTAAAGACGTATTTACGTCAAAAAAAGAAAAACATACAGACATAAACACAATCTTTTTTATATTGTTCTTGAACAAATAAATTTAAATCCGCCGAGTTTTAAAGGAGGAAACAGAGGAACAGTAAGATGATGATGATTTTGTAAATTTTTCATTGATATAACATTCTGACCTGCAATTGACATTCTCACAGAGCATTAGTAATAGATCGCTAAAACCTATTCTTCAAATTTCTTACAGTCGGGGGTTCCTTTGTAAGTATCTATACACATAAATAAAATTGAAGTGATGTCTGTATTATTAAAATAACTGGCTTCTTTTAAGCTCAGGGGGTTAGTTGCATGCTATTAAGACATGAATATCTATTTTTAATTTTATTTCTGTCTGTCTGTATGTCTGTTCCGAATGGCTGAACCGATTGCGATGAATCTATACACGATTTTACTATAAAACTATGAGTGTCAAAGGATAAAGTGGTAAGACCTTTTTTACGTTAAATTAATAGATCCCTACCACGTATATATTTACCATTCTAATTTACCCTAAATAATGCAAATAATTTGATTTGATAACATACCAGGACATATCAAAAGATGGTCAGCAGCGTCTTTCTAATAACGACTAATAATAAAAAAACTGCGGTTGGTTGTATGGGAAAAGCCTACATTTAGACTTTAATAGGCTGTAACGGTAACGGGATAACATACCAAGCGGGAAGGTGATGTGGTCGCACATGCCCAGCAGCTGTCCGAAGCAGACCACCTTGTCCTCTGGGCGGATATTGTGCTCCTTCATCAGATGTATCGCGTACCGCACGGTGTCCTCGTTGTGCGATGCCACCATGATGCCCACGCGATTATTGCTGTCCGTCTGGAAAACAATAGAGATATTAATTCCATCCAGACCGAATTTAGGTCACGGCGGCCAGACTCTACAGAGACTAGCCACTGAGTTTTCCTGGCAAAAATTCTCAGTATAAACCCGGAGTCAGGAAGTTGCGGTGTCTCACCCCCGTGCCACTGGAGGCAAGTAAAGCCATTGGTCCTGCGCCTGATCTCTCTCCGGTTGTGGCGTTTAACCGTCCCATTGGACTATGAGAGTGAGGGAATAATGAGTGCACATGTGTTTACGCTAACATTTTGGGCACCATAATCCTGTTCTGCGCAGACGGGTAGTTTTCCTTGAGACTGGCCGCCATAGCCGTAGTTCGGTATGTAAAACATTATTATTATTATAATGTATAATGTATTACATATGGACCAGTAAATTCCGAAGCAGATTTAGCCGAACTACCTTCACTTAACACACAATCGTTACTAATAGAAACCTATAAAAATTATAAAAGAAAAATTGAAGAGCGAGACGACTAATCTAACATGAAGGTGACGGAAAAGGAGGAGGTATTACCAGCGGTGGCTATAGTCATAAACAACGTATGTATTTTTCGTTATAGAAACAAAGAAAGAAAATATTTATTTCGCCACATAAGCACAACTCCATATTGTACATAATTGTATTCTTATTTTAAAGGTTATTATTAATAATAATAAAGTATAGACGTTGCACAAACATGAACACTCAGCATTTTGCGTGGCCAACGACAGCCGCTGTTTTTCAGTGTGTTTCAGTCAATCTCTAAAATCTCGTTTGTTACTTACTTAGCAGGTTGCACAGCGTACAGGTGGACCTAGAACTTGGGAGTAAAAGGTAGAATATTCTTATACTCTCTTCTAAAATGTATTATGTCAATGGTAGTGAGCTATCAAGTGATCTGGTTTACCTTAGCGCGTCCCAGAATCTCTTTGAGGCAGTGGTGGAAGGAATTGGTGGTGGCCTCAACGCTCTCACACGTCGGGTCTTCGTAGCCCATGGCCGCCGCTCGAGCGCGCTCCTGAAAACAAATTCACATATTTATTTATTTATTTATTAAATAATAAGCGCCCTTTATCTTCGATTAAGAATCAAAATGCAGATACGTTGTCACCCCGAGAACTAAGACGGAATGCCTCGTTTCCAGAAAAAAGGTCTCCGGTTCTCTACACTCACCATACGAAACGCAGCAGCATTAAACTGCTATTTAACACTGGTGTTCTGTGAGAGCGTGGTCCTTCCCCGGTCTAGCCGACTCATTCGTGCTACAAACCATAATATAGCTGAAGCGTGGCCTATATCATGTAAAAAAAAATCTATAACACAGTATGGATACAACCCAATACGTTTTACTACTGAACCGCTGTTGCCGCTATCGCCACATAAATCATTTCAAAATATATGTATATAAATTTCTGTACCCGATATAACGGGTACTTGATACGATAGAAACCAGTTAGCTGCCAAACTATAATTAAGGCTGAGATTTGAATGCCAATTTACGTTTTCCAACGCCGGAACACAAAAAATTTCGTAAACTTGCGGAGTGATCCTTCGAGCCGGATATGTAAAGCGTGTTGCATAATATTATGCCATTATATAAGGTCGTTAAAGGTTTTTGAGTGGATGACTTGGTGCAGGTGTGGTGGTGACTTAGGAGTATGGTTTGTGACAATTTGTGAAGCAGTCTAATAGATGCGTCGTAATGGTTATAATGACGATAATGATGTTATTGTTTTAAAAAAATATTATAAAATGTAAAAGGTTCGAAAAAAATTCTGGGTTTCTTACTAATTGGTTACCTATAATGGTTAAAAATTACAATAATTTTAAGTAAGACGCAAAATAATCAAACCCTCCCTGCTTTAGGAAAAGCCAATCTCCAGTAGTGGACTATTTCCAGCAAATAATAGTAGCGATGATGATTACGCAAGCTCACATGAAAACAAGAGCCGTGGTAGCACAGGGACTAAGCGCAGGGGTTAATTGCAATTTTAAGTGCTGATTTACCACGGAAGGAAAACATCGTGAAGAAACCGGCATATCTGACAAATAAGGAAAAACAAAATATTTCGAAGACATGTGAAGTTCGCCAACACGCATTGGGGCAGCGCGGCGGACATTTCCTTGCCTTAAAACACTCTCAGAAATGAGACTGTAACTTTTAAACTTTAACATGAAAAAAAAAATATTCTCACAATTTATTGAACATGCAAAGTAGTCCCTCAAGCCGGATATAATGCAACATATCTCACTGTGATGGTAATTAGTTTAGATTGTTGTAAAACATATTTTTCATAAGAAAAAAAAGTAAATAATTTGTGATTACCTGCTCGATATACGCGCCGCGCACAAGTTTTGCGCCCCAGTAGAAGTTCTGACGCTGAGCCTGTTCCAAGTCCGTTACAATCTCATTGTACGTATTCTTGAGGTACGTCTGGTACGTGTTGAACACGAGGAACTTATCCTGTTGGTAAATAAGCACGAGTTAATTAAGCAGTCATTTTTTTATTATTACAGTCTATCAGGTCTACTACTAAATAAGTAGACCAATGTTCATCAGTGAACTTTTCATAAGCTGTAATGAATGAACTTTTTATAGTATAAGGATGACAAACGAGTACACAGCCCACCTGATGGTAAGTGGATGCTGTGGCTCATAGACATCTACATTTATCCTCGATTAGGAATCAAAATGCAGATGAGTTGTCACCCATTAGGACGAAGATGGAATGCCATACGAAACACAGCAGCCTTAAGCTGCCCCGATCGAGCCGACCCATTTGTGCTACAACTAACATAGCTGTGGCTCTACCACGTACGAATGAATGAATAAGAGTTAAATTCCACCACAGCCTATTAAAGTCCACTGCTGAACATAGGCCATAGATTGCCTCATAAAGGGGAATTTTGCCATAGTCGCCACGCTTGGCATGCGGGTTGGCAACCGCATTTTTTTATTATATTGAGTTGATATCAGGAAGATGCTGCTGCCCATCTCCTGTTTCACATTCCCTCTGCCGCCTCAAACGACACCCACGGGACGATATAGGGTAGTAGATATTCAATCACCGCCACTAAGCGGTGGGAAAAAGATAATAAGTGGTTAACACTCTGAATTCTGAATGAGAGTATTGCTTAAGTTAAATATGCAAGTAAATTAGTAAATAAATAAACAGGCTAGATACGTCACACAGCTGGGCAACGCACAGCCCCCCTTTTTTTTGAGGCTGTTTAGGCGACACAATTCGTATTGACGGACGGAACATGCAAGTTTTCTAAAGATCTTTTCTACACCGCCGAGCACGTTCTATAACAATGCTTAAGAGCCCTCTTACATTTCGGCGTTACGCTAATTTAGGTGTTTAACGCACCGACCGGGCGGCGAATTGCGCGAGTGATACTTTCTTTCATATCAGTCGCTCGCACCATGATATTGCGAGTATGGCGACTAGACGATCTTGATCCACCAAATTTTCTTAGGATGAAGTTCAGTAGATGGGAAAACTTTTGATGTGACATTTTAATGTTATTAAATATTATAATTTGATTTGATATATTTTTCATTATTTAAGAATGATAAAGTGTTGAAATAAGTACAAGTACAAAAATATTTTAATTCTTACGCAGTAATTGATTGTTAACTGACATCCGTAGCATAGTGGTCTGAAAATCGTGCTCCATACTCATAGAAATCGAAATATGGTACTATCGATAATATGAAAGTACTTTGAGATATTTTAAAGGAGAATATTATATTTATTTATTTATTTGATATATTTGCTTAAAACATGGACAGATAAAGATAGTACAGTTTTTAAAGCACCACATGTTTTGCTATGTAATTGTAAATAGCATGCAAATTTACATAAAGAGCACATACAAATGAAATTTTTCTAATCAAAACACAGAACAATTAGACTAAAGCAATTAAAATCATAAATAAATAAAGATAGTTAATTCATTAAAAAAATATTAATTACATTTAACAAATAGTCTCTGATGTTATAAAATTGATTTTCATTGAGATAAACCAATAATTTTTTTCTAAATAAATTATTATTATGCGATTTGATGTCATTTGGTATTTTATTATAAATTCGAATACACATGGTTAAACAGCTTTTACTATATTTGTTTGATCGCATTTCTTTTTAGTCTTATGTTCATATCATATGCCCTTGTAAACAGATTGTTATGTTTACTGTTATGCTAACTTCGTAGATATAGAGAGATGGTAGTGGCAACAAACCTAGGCTCCTAAATATCGGTTTGCAGGACTTATGCGGTGCGATTCCACCAATAGCTCTAATGCATTTCTTTTGTGCAGTAAATAATCTTTGTTTATCTGTACCATTGCCCCATATTACGACACCATAACGTAGTAAAGATTCTATATAAGTGTGATACGTTACGACAGCAGTTTTTTTGTCTGTAACATTTTTTACTTTATTAAGTGCATAAACAAATTGGTTAATTCTACTGCATAGGTGATGTATGTGACCTTTCCAGCTTACAATACGGCCGACGTATCTTGGCGAGTCTGAATATAGGCTCTGAAGTTTAGCGCATGAACACTCGTGAAGAAAACTGTTATTGTAATTTTTATATATACCAATGTACAAATAAAATTTCCTAATACAGTGACCAAAAATATCAAAACACTTTGGAGACATTATAAATTAAAGATTCAATTTTGATACCTCACCTTTCGATAGGGCAGATTTTATCACAAACACATACAATATTATTTACATTTAATACTTTTATTCCACTGTTATGTTTTGGTGGCATGTTTGGCGAATAATATAAGTGCTAACTGACACTTGCAAATAAAACAAATAAAACAAACAAAACAAACTTAACACTATTAATAAAACAAACAACAATAACAACGAAAACTTTTGTAACCGACTGTGCTCAAGACAGAGATAGCGACACGAACACGACACCAATGCTAACGTGTGACTGAGAAATATTACCGTGTACCGAGCATTGCCGAATAAGCACGAAGCTTTACGAAGTAACCAGAAGGGATGTCCAACACGCGTGCCTGAGGGTGTTGTTTAATCGATTTTATTCAAATCGATTAAAATTAAGACATAAAATATATTTATTTGCAATTTATAAGGAGGTTCTAAATTTTCTCAAATAGTCGTTACTCAAGAAGACGTTAATAGATAATTGATATTTAAGTACATTATGTCTTTCAGCTGAAAATAATATGTTTTAGTTTTTTTTTATTTAAGTCGAAATCTTGTTTATTATCAACAAAATTCACTATATCTGTAAATCTATTTCGTTTAATATCTTATATAAACAAAATCAATAACTTCTAAATAAAACTAATCGATTGCGATATTTTATGACTAAAGGGTCGATTGTGTTTACTTATGGTCAATCTCTAGCCTAGACCACCGCCCCGTACGTCGCCTCATGCCACCATTTTGTTCCTTAAAAGCTATTGCGCAACCTTCTGCGCGAAGGTCGGACTCGCCAAGATACGTCGGCCGTATTGTAAATCTTGATCGATTATTACTCCTAGGAATTTAGTTTGCGTTGCTTCTTTTAATTTGTCGATGTTAAGATTAAAATTGTATTTTGTGTGTTTTGATTTATTAAATTGAATATAAGTTGATTTATTAAGATTAATTTTTAAATTGTTTCTGGTTAACCATTTAATAATTGTATCAATTGTGTTGTTAATGTTAATTTCATGAGTACGTATTGAATTATTTTGCGTTTAGTATAATTCGCGCTATTTGTATTATTTAACGTTTCATTTGCTGTTACTTTTTAAAATTCGTTAAAGATTTACTTGATTATATTACGTTAAAAATTTACTTGATTACATTACTTCGTTACGCGGTCAAAAACGAACGCACATGTTTTACAACCAATCAGGTATTACTTAGGTAAAAGGATAATTTTGCATCAGAACTTTTTGCTACCTGTGCGCAAACCATACATGTTTACGGTTCTGATTGTTCACTTTAGTAGTTATGGTTCCAGGTGTATGTCTCAAGTGTAAAACAGTAATGTATACGAGCGCATTTACTAAAGATGCATTATTAGAAAGTAAAAGCCGACCACATTAAACACATAGGTTTTAGGTGTGCTCCAACAGATTTCTTTGAAAATAATCAATACATTTGGATCATCGAATTCTATTTATTGGAATCGTATTTGTCTGTCTAATATCTTTTATGTGTACGTATATAAATAAATAGTACGGTTGCAACCTGTTTAAATAAATAAAACATACAATTGTAACTAATCATCATTTTATTAAATACAGTCAATTACCATAATTTTAAATTAGAAAAATATTTCCCGCAACGGCAATCCTGCGGTCGTAGTTTATGATGTTCTAACACGCACACAATAGCAGCGTCTATACTCTATACGTCAATCGACGCACACAACGATAGTATCGACCCGACGAAGCGCGCGAAAACACAGAATAAATAATAGTAGGGTAAACAGTATAATGATTGGCACTTTAAGCTGACTTCTACTTGTAAGTGGTTAATTCTCGTAAATAAACAAATTTGTTATATTTTTGATTGTTTAGTTGGATTTTAGTTTACTAGTTAGTTAACTTAATGCGCCATTTTATTTATGGCTATATAAATAAAATGACGCATTAAGTTTAAAAAGAAATGTTTCATTAATTTAAAAATCTAATTAAACTTTTTTCTAGAGAATGTTACTGTTGAACCAAAAATTATAATCTCATTTAATGTCTATTCAAATGTTTTAATCCGCCGTCACTAGATGGCGTTCGCAGTAAGATACAACACGCTAGCATATCTGTATTGTAACATAGTATAGGGTCCGCTTCGTTTTATTGAATATAATGTTCTCTTATCATACTTCCGTGTTTTATTTACTTAAACGCGAGTGCAAGTATCGAGATCTGGGAGGATTATGTACAGTTACTATCATTGGCACTTTAGCATAGTGAATGGCACTGTAAATTAAGTATAATCATTGTCACTATTGGAAGTCTTAAAAAGTTATAACCAGATCTTTCTAAGCTCCATCTTATTATTATAAGACTTATTTTGAACAAATCTTCTTCAAATATTTTCCTGAGATCTTCATCTGAAAGCGGTTTCGTTGGTCTACCATGTTTCTTTCTTTCTTCGGATACATTTTTTGATGTGCCTTTTTAAGTAAAACCTTTCGTGTTTTCTCGATATTTTGTAGAAATAGACCTTTATTTCGGTTTTTCCTGTTCCATTATATGTTGGTAATCTATTTTCTTTATAAATTCTTCGGTTTTAGTAAAATATTCTCTGGATATTTTGTAAATAAAGGCTGCACTCTCTGTTCATCCTGTATTGTAGTTGGATGGTTACCTATAGTCACTTCAAATTTTTCTACTTCAATAATTCTTTCAACTTTTTCTGAATTAGTGGTATTGACTTGTTAGATTAAACATTTAGAGAGTATTATAATGTCAGTTTTTGGCTTTGTTCGTCTTGTTTTGTTTATCAGTTTGTTTCTATATTTGGCTGACTAATTCAATTCTACTTTTTCCATTTGTGCCCAATTTTTTCATTGTTTTTCTAGCTCCAAAGCTCCCGAATCTTCACTTATTAGCAAAAAATAATGGTGTTGCTTACCTGCTTTTGATAGGTATATGGCAATGGCAAAAACTCTATACAGGGTTATTTTGCAATAATCGGCCAAATTTGCAAAGGTGGTTCAGAATAGGTAACATAAGCGAATGGTGAAAAAAAATTAACAAGAAAAAAACTGAAACATTTTATCCTTCTTATCCTTTATATTCAAAATGTGTGGAAATGCATCATTTTTATTGATTGTCATTCATAAATATGAAGCGCCTACTATTTTACACGCACCCACACATTCGTAAGGGAGTATTGAGTTCGGAAGCGTTCGGCCATCTTGCTCGGTTACAGATTTAGGTATCTAATAGCTGTTGTTTTGACTCAGTAAAGACAAACGCGTCTCCCCGGCTCCCCGCCCTTTCCCTTCCGTTACGTTGGCGCTGGGTACGTTCACCTGGCCAACCGACAGTGTTGACTTGACCGTGACCTCATTACGTACCAAGTGTCCTATTTTTAAATGTTCGTAGGTAGTATTACTTGTCATTTAGATTATAGGAAAGTGAGTCTTTACCTCGTTTGCAAAAACAAGGAAATAACGCGGGGGCACCACCCAATCGGAGTGTGTACCAAACCAAATGCTGTTAGACTTTGGACAATTCACCACTCCGTCACATGGAAGTGCTCGAGGTGGTCATTCAGTAATAAGCCCGGCTGTCGAAAACACTGTGATCGAGTTTTTCGAGCGAAACCCCCGCGCTAACAACAATGACTGCAGCATTCGAGAATTCAGGGTTAGCTAGTATTACGTGTAGTAACTAGTGAATTCTTCTAGATATCACTCATTTCATTACCAACGTGTGCAAGCACTGAATAATAACGATTGTCCATCTCGAAAAAAAAATTGTGAATGGTTGATGTCAAACATTGATAATACTAATATTATGTGGACTGACAAAGCCCTATTTACGCGTGTATTTACGCTTTATAATAGTCGTAACGAACATTACCTCACTATTCAAGTACAGTGCTTTATTAAACGAAGATAGGTGGATTGGGCGTGGCCGCCCTATTCCATGGCCTGCAAGGTCACCGGAACATACACCATTATACCTTTATTTATGGGGTGAAATAAAGAGACGTGTTTACGTCGAAGAGGCCCAAAACTGAGTATGACGACTCCGCAGCAAAATAATTGCTGCATTCACGGAAGTGAAAAGTGCTAAGACACATGTAATTAATGTGAAAAATAATTTAAGGAAACGTGCTCAACTAACTATGCATTGTGAGAAACGGACTCCGTTTTGAACACCTATTAAAATACCAATAAGTTAGTTTTATTTTAAGTGATTGCATATTTAAGATGTAAATAGTTCGTTGTTGTAAATAGTTAATCGTTTTAAATTGTCGGCAATGCTCGGTAGCCGTCCGGGCGCCTTCGTTTTTACCGGCCAGCCAGTCTGCTAATCTGCTTTTAAATGCTTTCACGCTAGATGCTACGCTCGCGCCGCCTGAGTAACCATTATTTAAATCGCGCCAACCTATCATCGACTTTCCAGCTCAACTATCTTTTCTACAACTAATTGTTTACATTTATTCTCCACCTTTTTCGCTCGCTCTGTAGTCTAAACTTGTATTTCAAACTGTCTTTTGTGTGGGAGTAAAAATAGTATTTAATTCGAGGAGTGCAACATTTTTTATTTGCATAGCATCCATCTCAGACGTCGTCGCAATGTATTTTTATTTTTTATTTTATTTATTATGACGGTCCTAAGCCCGTTTAAAGTATGAAGGGAAAATTGGAATCATAATTCGCGTCGTAGTTATCAACTTAGTAGCGAGCGTGTTATTAAAGAAGTAGATAGTAGGCAAAAGCTCCGTGCATTGACTAGTACACACACGATCGCGCGTTGTTGTTGCCCATAAATCACACTCAATTTCGGATATTTTCAAATAAATGTAGAAACCTTATTTATGCGTATTTTTAAAAACTGCAAAAAGTGTATATCATTATTTATATTTTGAACTTAATTATTAAATTTGGCTAGTCTTTGAAAAATAACCCTGTATATATTTTTAGGGCTTTCTAAAAGATTTTTGTTTGCTTCGACATCCACGATCATCCATTCACTTCCAACAAATTCTAAATTTGCTGCCTAATTGATGAAAAACATAAGGGTTAGTTTTCTTTCTGATACTCAACAATAATCTCTGCAGCTTGCATAAGCTCTGGTACTGATAAATCATTATTAAGTGAAAGGATACAATTCAAATTTGATACGGGTATTTCTAATTCAATCGTTATTAGTCGTTATTCTTAAAATATTTGGTAATTCATATACACGGAACGGTGATCATCTAAAATGGCTTGCTGTGATTTCGAAGGCATCAGACACTTTGTATAATCCACTTTGTCTGGACTAAATGGGCACAACCCACATGTCTCAAAACCATTTCATAACGTGGATTTATTTTAATTCGGTAAAAGTGTTGCCAATGTAGGCCTGCATCTGTTTTAGTAACGTCAAATTGTTTGTCCGCCATTCGAAGACAGCTTTACGCCACATAACTTTGATGGGCCGAAATGCAGTGATATCAGCTGGTTGCAATAGTCGCGTTGCATTCAGGTTAAGGGCTATAAGTATTATGGCGAAACTTGGGCAAAGTTGCGCCAGCTCAAGATAGGTGTGGCTCTTATGACCATCTACAAAAATAATCACTGAAAAATTACATTCTTTATTGTAGGACTAATGAAAAAAGTTTTATTCGTAATGGATAAAAAGTGCTGTCTTTATTCACCCATTTTCTGATAAGTAAATAACGTATTTAAGATAGTAAATACCCCTCTCTCTAGGCACTAACTTTTGAACGTTTGATCGCATTTGCTATAGGGTAAAAATAGTCATAGGTTTTACCGTCTACCCCAAAAGAGAGTGATGCAAAACTTCGATTAGGCATGATTCACCTCATAGACGTTCTATTCTTCCTCTATAAAACGGTTTTCATTCAAAAACCCCATATCATTGACATTTTTATGACATCGAATACTGTGTCAGAACCGGGTCGCCTAACCACAAAATCTTAACTTTTTGTACGGATTTGTCCAAACATATTTTTAAAACAGCCCTTGTAGGAAAATAGTTGACGTTTTAAATATAAATATGTTTTTAGTATAAGAAATTATCTATCCTAACAATATCTGTGTTGCTGGGCCATAGAAAATGGAAAATGTTCTTAATATTCAGATTAAAATAGCAAAGTGCCAATCATTGGGGCAGTGCCAATATTAGTACTGTTTACCCTACTACTTACAGAAGCTGCACTTCTTTGATGTTGACTGTTTGCCGACGTTTTAATAGCCTACATAATTATTATTAATTAGATAAATCGCGCACGCAAGGTAAATAAATCACTGCGCGCGAGTGTCCGTATTACTTTGCATCTTTTCCCCTTCCTACGTCACGGCGGACTTTCCGTGATTACTTAGGGCTGTCAATAAAGAGTAAAAAAAACATATTTTCATCTCTGAATGCATCATCACCATTCGCCAGGCGCAATCACAGTGAAGGGCTAACTTTATTACAGAAAAAGTTATTTTTTTAAGGGACTCTTTTAATAAAAGATTTCCTTAAATGTAAGAATATCATAAATTTTAAGAACAACTCAATATTTAAGAATAATTTGTATACAATATAGGTATGAATAAGAATCACTAACCTCTCTAATTTCACGCTAATCTTCAGAGGTGATTTGATTCCACATTTAATTAAGTGGAATATAGGTACAGGCAATAATATCCGCACATTAAATTAATATGGTGCAAAATTAGTGAGAACACATGTAAGTGGGTACAATACATACATTATTTAGCTTATAATATATATGTTTAAATTAAAATGATCTCCTTCACTAAGACACAGAATAAATAATAGTACTACGCAACTAAGGTTTACGTGGAAGAGATTGCTGTTTAGTAATGAGGCCACCCAATTGTACATAAATTTATAAATTTAAGTTTGGTGTGTTATTGTAATATGTTGTGTGCAATAAAGAGTATAAATAAATTAATTAATTAATACATTGCGAAATGGTAAGTAAGTTAGGTAAGGACCTATTCTGACTATGATCGACTGACCATATTTTTGCTACTATGCGAATTCTGTGCCCAACGCATGCAACTTGCAAGGCCATTCGTCGCTTGGATTTGGATTCGATACTTGGAACCCCATAAAGCTGGCAGTGAAAAGTCAGCAGAAACCATAAAATTGTACCCATGAATTTGTTGCTAATTAGTTGCCAAAATCGCGATTTAGTTGCTCCAACCAGTTTCGAGAATATCGAATTACTGCTATCTTAACATTAAGATAGGATAAAACAGGAAAATTTGTTGCTGGAATATAGTGCAAAAAGAATATAAAATTTGGGAAAAAATTGTTTTAAAAAATAAAAAAATACTAGAAATCTAGTTATGTTCTAACACTGGTTCTGAAGTTCCAAATTAACGAGTATTTTGCTGCTGGTCCATAAATAGATCAAAAACTCCTAGAAAGCCTGTTGTAGGGAATTTTTAGAGTTGTGTCACAGTCTAACTACTACTAACAGTAACAGGGGCAATCGTGCGGTGCGGTGCGGGACGAGACGCGGGCGGAGCACTGTTCGCTAGGGTTGTCCTGTCATGCAAATAAATTAAAATGGTTCACACTACATATGCGGTAAAAAAACTGAGGGTCGTCCTCATTTAAAAATAAGGAATTAGTTTCATCAGTTTCCACATACACATTAATTTGTTTAAACGTGAAATAAAATAAAAAAAAACAGTTTTTTTTATTTCTTCCTGTTCTGACAACCCTAACAATTTATTGTTTATGTCGGCTTTTCCGACAACATCAAACGCGATGACTGACTCTATGTTCTTCTTAGGCTGTGGCTGTGTGGTGACGACACAACAAGTGTTTTCGATAGGATAGTTACAGGAGATGAAACGTGGGTTCATCACTATGACCCTGAGAGTAAACAGGAGTCTATTCAATGGCATGAAAAGGGATCATACGGGGGGTATGATCCCTTTTCATGCCATTGAATAGACTCCCCCCCCTCACCCCCCATCCCCCACCAAGATGTTCAAAGTCACTCCATCGGCCGGTAAAATCATGGCTACAGTGTTTTGGGATTCCAAAGGAATACTATTGATCGAGTACACAAGAAAAGGTGAAATCATCAACGCAGACAAATTCTCAGCCACTTTACGCCGTTTGAGAGAAGCAATAATAGAAAAGAGAAGGGGAAAGCTGACCAATGGAGTGCTGCTCCTTCATGACAACGCACCGGTTCACACGGCACGGCTCTCCAAGGTTGCTGTACTAGACTGCGGGTTTGAGGAAATTAACCACCCACCATACAGCCCAGATCTAGCCCCTAGTGACTATGTTTTATTCCCAAACTTAAAAGACCTTCGGGGATAGCGATTTGCAGACAATAATGAGGTCAAGTCCGCTATAAATGAGCATTTTTCAGGCCAAGACGAAGAATACTTTTTCAAGGGAATAGAAAAACTTTTTTCACACATCAGCACATTGAACGCCCCTCGTATGTCTCTTGTGTGTACTGAAAATCAGCGTTATATAGTTACCGCTATGTGGTTTCTATAGCATTTGTATTTTGTGTTTATTATGTTAATTTATATTTATATTTGGAACTAAATAAATTATATTATTATTATTTCCTATGAAATTGTTAATTGCAATTTGTAAAGTGAAGAAAAAATTGTGTTGATTTAACACGTGCTCGACGGTAAAGGAAAACAAAGCATAGTGAGGAAAACTGTATGTCTGAGAAATAAAATATTTCGAGGACCATAACAGTAACCCTCTCCCTCACAAATGAGATGAGGACCTGTGCCCAGCAGTGGGACGTATATAGACTGTAACTTTTTATTGTTACGATTCGAAAGACTAACCTTATTATATCTCCTCATCATCTCCAAACAGATCCGCGAGATGGCCGGCTGGAAGTAAGTCTGCTCCGCGTCGATCATGACCCGGACGTCAGCCTCGTTGGCGGCCTGGATGATATGGTTCAACCGACGCAGCATGTTGCGGAACATCTCCTCCTCCTTGGGCGATATCTGGGAGATGAGGCGCCGCATCTGCCCGCTCTTCGGGTCCGGGACGCGGAACGAGTCCGACAGATTCATGTCCTTATCGAGAATGTTCGACCAAGGGAACAAGTGGACTATGCTGGAAATTTCATGCGATTGATACTTTCGTTAGTGATCAAAACACGATTGAATTCGAGCTGATAAATTGCATTATACTGTCCATAAAACCCTGAATATTTAATTAGTTTTTTTAAATATCATAATAATATAATAGAGGGCGGTGCTCCTCAATACCGCCCGCATCGTCCGCCACTTTCTTTCCCATTCTCCCTAACCCCGGCCGTTTGGTCTCCCCTGCCGAGGGCTTCCATCTGGTTGGGTCATTATTTATTAATGTATTTTTGAATTGAAATCTTCTTTAGACACGTTGGGCACTTGATTGGGATGCGGAAAGAGCACTGAACTCGCGTGACCGTCACGCTCAGATACATAAAATTGATGAAAGTATTGATAAAAGTATTGTTGAAAATCCAAATGATTAAATTTTATAACATTGATATGTATTTATAAATTTGTTTATATTATATAGATAATAATCACTCTTTTTCATGTAAAACAGCGCAATAAATGAAAAATGTATACACTTATATATTAATACGTTAATAAAAATAACTTCTAAAAATATTTCTTTATTTATTTATAATATTTCTTAACAACCCAAAAATAATGTTTACAAGTTTGTGAAACTAAGAAGTGTTCACTTCTAACGTGCAGCCCTACGACTGACAGTTTTTTTTATTTATTTATTTTACTATATTTAATGTATATTTATCATTTACTTTCATATATTTATACAGCCCAACCAGATGAGAAAACTATATTAATACCCCAATAGCAAATAGATTATTTTTATTATTCATATACCATATACGGATCAGTAAGCTGAAGTGGTTTGGTCGGCCATATAACTTGAAGAACCGACAACAGATGGGAAATAAAGATTCTCGAGTGGCAGCTTCGTACTGGGTAAGCGAAATAAGGGGGGGCTCCCACTAGATGGCGTGACACCTGGTAATACATGCAGAGAGTCGATAGATGCAGGTGGCTAAGGACCGTGTTTTGTGGCATTACTTGGGGGAGGCCTACGTAGAGCAGTACACTTGTAAAGGGCTGCAATGATGACAAAATATTATAATATGATGATATCTAAATACTGCTGTTAAGGATTTGTTTATTGACTGCATAGATTTTTTTTCCATATTTTTAATTGTTTTTATAAGAGTGACAAACAAGCTATCCACCACCTGATGTGAAGTGGTCACTGCCGCCCATGGACACCTGCATTAACTTTAAACAAAAGAAGAGAATTATTGCGTTGTCACCGTTCAGGTCTAATTATTAACTGTAATGGTACTACTTCTCGTACCCTTCACACAAAGAAGGCTACAGATACGTTGCCACCTCCGAGCACTAAGACTCACAGCCCGTAATTTTACTGGATCTATACCCATCAGACCGGAACACAGAATAAGTACGGCAGCAGATACAATGAAGAAAAGATTTATTCCAGACAAATCCGTTACGCAAAGAAAAGTATTATCGACAAGCAGTATTATTTACTCTAATTCCAAAACGAGTTAATGGTTAGTGTGTATGATAAAGAATAATTATATTGATTAATACTTTATTTTTATTTTTTGAAATACTGGCAATGCTAAAATTATTGTTTATTATTCATTTTATTGCAGCCTATCAAAAGTCAGCTAACATAAACCTCCTCCAAAGCTTGCCTAATTGAGGAATATTTGCCATAGTTGTCACGCTTGACAGGCAGGTTGGGAAGGGTATTTTTATTAAGCTGTTACTAGGACAATGTTGCCCTTCTTTTCCAGTTTCCCTCTGTCGCCTTTTATGATACCCATAATATTCCTGTTAACTATTCCTGATAAGCTTAGAGAATAGAATGGTTCACGATAGAAGTCGAAATGCGGATTCGAACCCATGAATTTTAAGTTCGCCGTCCGTACCCTTAATCAAAACGTTACTGTCACTTCAATAAAAAAGGTTTTAATAATAAAAAAGTAAAGAATTCTTTGTTTTTAAATCATCGGTATTCACCACAAATTGACACATATTCCAAAACAAAACAAATACTTGTTGGTTGCATTAAAAAAAGAAAACAAAAAAAAACATGAAACATTAGTCACTCGGTAATTGAGATTTCGCTCATTTTGCCAAAACGTTCAGTAACAATTAAACAAGGGAAAGAAATTTGGCTGCTGCTATTTTAGAAAAATATTTATCAAAAATAGCAGCTAGAGAGCTATTCTTCCTAAAGGTCACTTATTTCCAAGTAACATCATTGTGCTATATCGAATATCTCAGAGGAAATGATCTTGAGGTAGCTTTCTACATGTGAAAGACATAATATTGTAGGGCAAAAAAGAACCCTATCTAACGCTTTTTAAAGATAAAATTATAGTCATTAATTAATTGATCAAAGTAACTTACCTGTAAGTGTCCTTCGAACAAAATTATATGAAGTTGACGCCTCCTCTGTGTACAACCCCACCCTGCAGGGCTAGCATGGGCAGGAGACAATTTTATCCCCGGGGAAAGGAGAAAATGTTTATCCCCTCGCTTAGTTTTATCCACCCTTCGAGCATGGACACCGGTGGATATAATATCCACAGTAGATGAAATGGGAGGTAGACTTAGATAGATTTTTTTGTATGAATATAAACTTAAACCCACGTCCAATGAACTATATAGGATAAAATTGTCCCTTTCAAACGTCAAAAAAAGCATAATTTTTTATCTTTCATTTGGCTCCATGCTACGGACGGGGGATATATGTCTACTCGTTATGTCAAACGGGGGAAATACTTCTCCCCGTTGCCGTGCTTTGGCTTAGGGACAAGATAATTTTATCTTTTGTCAGTGGATATAATCAGGGGATAAAAATTTTGTCCCCAGCCCTTGCTAGCCGGGCAGCAGTATAGCTTGCTTGCATTTTAATAATTTTTAACAGACTTCAAAAAAGGAGGTGGTACTCAATTCGACTGAATTTTTTTTTGATGTGTGTTACCTCAGAATTTTTTTCTAGGTGAACCGATTTTGTTGAGTTATCCTTAATAATGCGTATTTAATTGACTTCGACTAGATTGATGATGCTCTCATTTTATTTATATTGAAGTCGGTTGTACAAAAAAATTTTAATTTTACCACTTGTTTATAATTCTAGAGGATATAAATTCACAATGAGATGAGGCGTATAGTGTTACCAGTGGGAGCTGATATAGATTGGGATACCAGTATAAATATTATTTTTCCCCTGGAAGGTTAAAATTCGTGTAATTCGGTCCGTCAATTCATGACTACATAGTGTACAAAAACAGAGGAGGCGTCAACAATTATAATTAAACTAAATGAATTTTTATGAAATGCATTAGCTATTCTAAAGCTTTTCTCATCATTCATTACTTTACAGTCTATCGAATGTCCATATCTGAACAAGGGCCTCTTCCATAAATTACATATGGCATTACATATTAACATTTCCGCTTAAATATGGCAACCGCAGCTTTTTATTATTATGAGTAAAAAGATACTGCTGCCCATCTCCTGCTTCATTTACTTTTGTCGCCTCTTACGACTCCCACAGGGCAATATGAAGTTGTAGATTCCCAACTAGCCCAGTCCAGCCCAAGTGATACAATATGCATCACTAGAATAAACTACCTAAATTGTTTTCTATTTTAGTTTCGAAAAAAACAGAGTTTTATTTATAAAACTGAAGTGACAAACAAACTTACTGTCCACCTGATGGTAAGTAGCTACTGCCATCTATGGACACCTACGGCCAGTTTTAATCTAATATGTTATAACTTGCTATGTTCATGACCAAGGTGTGTAAGTAATAAGTTTATAATTATAACTTATAAGAAAAAGTAAAAACCGACTTCAAATTGCTCAAAAAAATGTTATCTATTTGCTATCCTTAGGGGTGAAATTATTTCTCCAAATTTATATGAGATCATCCTTGAAGTATAAAATATTTAATTTAAAAAAATCATTAAAATTGGTTCACAATCTGCGAAGATATCGCGTAACATACATACAAAAAAACATACACTCGAATTGAGAACCTCCTCCTTTTTGAAGTAGCTTTAAAATCCTTCAAATAATAACACCATGTAGTGACGGTGTTATAAAATAAATTACCCTATTTATTCCCGCCATCATATCATTACTTGCGGGAGTCTTAAGAAACGCCTATGGGAAATACCAGAAATATCTCATGGCTCCCGATATATAGTCCAATGGATGGAACTAAATTATACTAAACATGTCTTCCGCACATAAAAATTAATCCTCCTAAGAGCTCAAGTAATTTCCTCTAAGATACAAAAGCAAAGCTGGCTACAGAGTCCGGTTATATCTAGCTCTCAAACAGAATCGTTAGAGATTTTGCTATAGCGGCACACCTAACAGAACACCGATTTTAAGCCCATCGAAATCTTACGTAGAAATTCCGATATTCATGGTTTATATTATTCAGGTAACGAATATTGTTATAGCATGCGAATGTCTCGTTGGTCCAGTTATCGTACGCGCAACCGTAATTTTGACCCGATCCGGGATTCGAATCTGGGTCGGTCCAAAATTAATCATGGGTTTTTCAAAAATATTTTATTCAATTTGGGATTAGATATATTAATAGGTCGTCTAGTTAGAGATACTCACATTTGTTTTTTAATTCTCATCCGACAATTTAGTAATATTATTAGGTGTGTTATTACTTATATAATTTTAAAGATTTGGTTAAGAAAGAATTTTTAGTTTTGACTAGACTTTTTAGTTAGCCTAAATTTAGGCATGGTTAACTCGTTATGAAAACGACTCCACATTTCTTTCAAGGTGTTGTTTACTTTAGTTCTACTTTTCGTCATCACTACAAATAAATTAGCTGCACTTTTCTTAGTTGGAGATTATATAAAAAATATTGGAATTTCGACGTAAGCCCGGTGTTGCCATGTTAGCGACGTTACGAGACAACCCTTACGAATCTACAAGACGGCACCACTGACCGGTCCCACGGGAAAATGTGCAGCACGCTGAAACACCATCACAGCCTCAAATCTTCGACAAGTCGACAAGGACAACTATTAGTTCCGAAAGGTTCAGTGGAAAGTATAAGGGCATCGTTATTAACAACAAATGTAATAATAAATAAACAATTAATATAAGAGGAGTAGGTTTTAGAAGTTAGTATTAAGAGGAGGGTATTTAGAAAAATATAAGAAAAGTTAATGAAGTATTATGTATGTCACAGACGGTCGTTTATTGAACGTCTAGCCCAGTGTAGCCATTTACTTAACAAATGCGTTATCGTGGGGGAAAAAAGGCTGGTTATCTGGGATACTATAATAATAATAATATACTACTAATTACTCCAATTAATTTAATTAATTTTAGACAATTTAATTAATTTTAATTAATTAATTGAATTACTCTAATACTTCTAATTATTATTAAGTTTGTAAGCTTCCACAGAGGACCCACATTAATTTCATCAAGATTGGATTATATTTGAATTCTTGTTATTTATCTATTTTTTTTTATTGGCATAATGTGTGTGTTTTACACACAAAAACATACTAAACTTACATAATATACAGGGTTATTTTGCAATGACCGGCCAAATTTGCAGAGAAGGTTCAGAATAAGTAATATAGGCAAATGATGAAGAAAAATTAATTAAAACAATTCTGTCCTTTTTATCTTTTAAATTCAAAATTCGTGGTAATGCATTATTTTAACTGATTTTACTGCGCACGCACACTTTCGTAAGGGTCGATCGGTAGGCAAAAACTTTGTTGCCTATAAAACACATTCAATTTGGAATAATTTCAAATAAAAGTAGAAGCCTTATTTACTCGTATTTTCAAGAACTGCAATAACGGTAAGTATATCATTATTTATATATTTGAACTTAAGTTTAAAATTTGGCTACTCTTTGAAAAATAACCCTGTATGTTTTTGAATAAACAAATTTCATGTTATTTCATTTTCAAAAAACACCAATTGCAACGAATACCAAACCAATTGTGGACGCCATCTTGTAAGAAACTGCTAGCCCTGCTAGCACCGCAGTGGCAGAATAACTAAGCAAATTAAAAGGTATTGGCGCCTAGCCATTTACAAAGGTTTGGCACGGGTTATTGTAACTCGACTAAAAAGCTAAGCATTCAGGTGAATATCGACGTTTAACTAAAGGGCTAGCCGTCCAATTAACGCACCAATCAAACCATCGAGCTGCGACAGATTATGAGGCGGGCGTGAAGGGCCATTTGGAATTGTATAACAAAAATCAATTTTAAGCCGCAATTAGCTCAAAAGCTAGGTTAAAGGTACCCTTAGCGATTAAGTATAGATGAAATAGGCTGATGAAAGTACAATTAAATGAAACTATATCTATTTAAAGTGCGTGATCTATTCAATGGTTTCTGTCTATCCCTGTAAGAAGCAGCGGCAATATGTATGTTTGCATAATAATACGCAATTAAGCCATAAATATTTTATAAAATGGTGACTGCGATTATGGGAAATGTCAGAATAAACCCATGGCTTCTAAAAGATGGTATATCCATTCCATCTACAGCAGTTGTAAAATATCCGGATCGGCTACGGGGGCAGAAGCGATGAAATACCATAAAAAGACATTATTATTTGTTCTTTCGTATGAAGTCTTGGTAAGTGAATTCGTGATGTAGGTGTCGTAAGAGGCAATTTAAAGTAGCGGTCTCAAACATTTCTTCTATGAAAATAATGATCAACATTCTTCTACCACGACCAAATTTATAAAGTTTATGGTCAGTTATGGACATTGAAACACATTTCCTTTGGTTTATATTAGTGTTGAAACGATTATCAATTAGCGATTACGATTACGATTACTGCGCTTAATAATCGACGATTACGATTACGATTACTGCGCTTATTAATCGACGATTACGATTACGATTATTTCTGTTTTTAAATAAAACAAACCTACTATCGATAAAGAAGCATAATAATTATTACCATAAAATTAATAATCAGATTTAATGAATTTTAATTTTTTGTCTATAAAACATAATATTTCTAGCTTTTCAGGCGTCAATCTATTTATTTTCTTAGTTTAAATCAATCCAGAGGAAAACAACCTCTCCGACGCTATAGACCATGGTTTGATTGAGATATTTTTTTGCTATAGATTAATAACAATGGAATAATAATTAATAATAGAGCAGTGGCAGCTCAGGGGCTAAGCGCTCGCTGTAAATTTCACAGTACGCGAACGACCCGGGTTCGATCCCCGCTGGCACCAATGAAATTGTTAATTGCATTTTTAAGTGCTGATTTACTACGTGCTCGGCGGTGAAGAAAACATCGTGAGGAAACCTGCTTGTCTGAAGACATGTGAAGTTCGCCAACACGCAGTGAGGCAGCGCGGCGAACATTTCCTCGCCCTAAAACCCTCTCAGAAATGAGAGGAGGCCTGTGCCCAACAGTGGGACGTATTTTTAACTTTAACATTAATAATTGGAATAAATTCCTTTGAAAATAAAAGTCCTAAACTAATAATCGCTAGATAATCGCAATGATAATCAAAGAATACGATTAATCGTGAAATGCCGATAATTGTCAATTACTGTCAAACGTAATCGAAATCGTTTCATCACTTTTTTGTATTTTTATCTCACAATGGCGGGTTTGTCTTACTTGTGAGTGTGGGTGCACATACATATTGTTTTAGTGTGCGTATACGAGAGAGTAAAAAATAACTTTGACTAACGCTACGTGCAGTTACGTACACAAGCCCAAGTGTCTCTACACATCGCAACTACGAGTACGAGTAAGGCTCGCCCGCCTTCGTGAAATAAAACTTATACATTGATAAGTTTGAAACTATTGTCCCAGACTATTTAACCTTGTGTGAAATGTGAATCATCACGGTTTTTCGGAGAATAAGGAGACGAGGAATAACAATGGTAGTCCTGCCTAAATTCCCACTTCCCGATTACAGCTAGAATATAAAAGAAGTATCCTCACCCCTCCTTATCCGAGGTGATCTTGCGCATGAACTCCTGCACCTCGGGCTTGGAGCTGAGGTCGCCGAAGTAGCGCTGGAAGTCCTCGATGGTCTTGTGGTGAGTGAGCACGTTGCCCGTCCCGCCCGCGATCTGCTGCATGTAGTTGCGCGCGCGCATGATCACCTCCGACAGTTGCAGCTGCAAGGTGAACAAACCGTTGACGACGATGATGATGATTGATACTGGTTGGAGACAGCTTTCGACATCATTTAATTAATCATTTTTTTTAAATTAAATAAGGATGACAAGGAGTGTGTGACTTCAACGTGGAATGTGTGAGTGTGACTCTAACGTGGAGTGTGTAACTCCACCTGGAGGTAAGTGGTTATCCTCGATTAAGAACCAAAATGCAAATGCGTTGTCACCCCATACGACTAAGATTTCAGTAAAAAGGTTCCCCCGGTTCTCTACACTTACCATACAAAACAACGTAGCATTAAGCAGCTATTTCACGCTGGTATTCTGTGAGAGCGCGGTCCTTCCCCGGTCGAGCCGATCCGATAATATAGCTGCAGCACGGCGAGGGAACCAGTATAATTACAGGTTGTGAGGCATTCCATATTAGTCCTCAGAAGTGACCACACATCTGTAGCCTTCTTTGTTTAAAGTTGGCTGCAGGTGTCCATGGACTGCAGTAGCCACTTAACACGAGATGGACTGAAGTTCGTTTGTCACTTCAGTTTTATAAAAAACATCTATCCAGACAGGAACATTATGCTGCTATTCTACGTTGGTATTCTGCGAGAGTATGGTCCTTCGAGCCAACCCAACAGCTTTGCAGTAATAGTGCAGCCACAGTGTTGATCTACCACATTGATAATACTGCACTGGAACACTTTTTCGCTAAGGTCTTATTTTTACGAATCGGTGATGATTTGGACGTTTATAAGAGCTTAAAACTAACCCCCATTCATACATTCATTACAGTCTATTAAAAGATTACACTGCTGAACATAGGCGCTCCTCATACAATGTCATAGGGAGATTTTGCCACAGTTGCCACGCTTAGCAACGCTTGTAATCAGGAAAATGCTGCCCATCTTTCCTTTGTCGCCTTTTACGACACCCACGCGATGATATAGGGTACATAATGGATTATTTACGCCGCCACTACACAGCGCCACAATGAATGAACAAAATAGTTTTGACTTTGAATTCAGCGTGGCTCTACTTCGTAGTAAGCGAAGTTATTTACTTACAAGTAACTGAGGTCTTCCCAAAGCAGTCAACTTAATCGCCATCAGCCCCGTGCTCTTTGTAATACCTGAAAGAGAACAGATATTCTTATGACATTAAATTATTTTTAGTACATCAACCAGTTTGTAAAATATAAATTTTATAATCTGGACATGAGTAACAATGAGCCGCGGTAGCAGGGGCTAAGCTGTTTGACGCCCGCCGACACCAATGAAATTGTCAATTGCAACTATAAGTGCTGATTTGCCACGTGCTGGGTAGTGAAGGAAAACCTCGTGAGTAAACCTGCATGTCTGAGGAATTAAAAAGCTCAGTCAGCTCCGACATGTGACTGGAGTTTACTGCTTAGAGTTTAGTCACATCAAATTACTCGCGTTAGGCAATCTAGCGTCTATTTTACATAACACTATCACCTTGAGAGTCAAGTCAACCAATTTGTTCGATAAAATGACCCATAGAATAAAGTAGATGGCGCTATATACATAATGCGCGAATGTGTTGTGAAGGGCCAACATAGCAACTTCATTTTTTTTAAATTTGTTAACACTAGTTTTCGCTCCCCAATCTAATTTGTGTAATATAAAATGTTAAATCCTGCTTGGATTTTTTTACAGGATAAGGGTGACAGACGAGCACACAGTCGCCTGATGGTAAGTGGGTGCTGTGACCCAGAGATATTTACATTTATCCTCGATCAAGAATCAAAATGCAGATGCATTTATCACCCCTGAGGACTACGATGGAATGTCTCGTTTCCAGTAAAAATGGTCTGCGGTTCTCTACTCACCGTACAAAATATACTGCAATAAGCTGCTAAAAAGTGGAACATACCAGCAACAGCGTCAATACTCCTCAAGAAAGCTTCCATGTTCTTCTCACACGAAGCCTCGTTGAGGTAGAAGTAGGTACGTGCACTAGTCACTTTGTACCGCCTGTCAGCGAAGCGCTGTTCCACATGGTACTGCTTGATCTGACCCTCTTCTACTTTGTCGCCGCAAGCCGAAATCGAAGCACTGCAATAAAAAGATGTAATTTATTATAACACGCGTGACTGGCGCACTACAGCAGTCCACCACATGGTAAATGGATACCATAACCCATAGATACCTGATGGCTGCTAAGGCTAAGGACTACTAAGTTGCCATAAATGAAATAACACTAAGCTTAAATCCTTCTTAGCTCTCTTAGCTCTCTAATCTCCATGTCCTTCAACAATAATACGTGAGAGGGTGGACCGAGCGAATCTTGAAAATCTCTCTACCACTCAATATTGAGAGCTGATCACATGAAGGCAACTGTGTCTTCATCATTATTTCATTATTACAGCCAATAAAAGTCCACACTGCTGAACATGGGCCTCCAAAGGGGAATAGAAGTTGTGCGAGGAAGAAAACTTCTTCTAAATCACACAGTGGTGGACCATAATCATCCAGATGGTATGGATGGTATCGCGAGTTTTGTCGCGATGTGCGATGGTGAAATTGAGCGGCTAGAATTAGTCTGAACAATTCCTCAGAGCACTCCCGTGGTAGATGCGATAAAATACGCAAAGAGATGCAACATCTCTTCGCAGCGCCAATGAATCGAGCCGTTCGGAAGGACTCGGTCGTCGACGATTCGAGCTGCTCTGCGCTGGATGCGGTCAAGTGGAAGGAGCTGGCACTGGGGGCCCTGCCCAGAGATGGGAATAGTATTCCATGTGGGGTCGAAACTGCGCTTTGTAAAGTTTCAAACGGTGTGCCAGCATGAAATACTGCCCGCTCTGCTGAGCACGCCAAGCTTTTAGAGGCCAATTTGGCCTTCTCATCCAAGTGATCACGAAACTGCCCATCACTCAATAAGTCGACACCAGGATTCCGATACTGGCTGAGGCAACAAAGTGCCTTGAAACTGAGGAGATACGACAAAGGGGTTCTTTTTAGCGGTAAACGCGCAAACTTGTGTCTTCTGGGGATTGAACTGGACTAGATTTAGTCGCCCCCAGTCCGAGACTTTGTTCAACAAAGTCTCGACTTCAGACACAAGTTTGTTCCGGTACTCGGCGACGTTTTCCCGAGAAATATTGGCACGGCCGGTGTATAAAGCATCACCAGTGCTGTCGTCTGCATAGCAATCGTCATCGTAAAACAATAGTATAAAACAAAGTTGCTTCCCGCCGTCAGTACGCTTACATCTTTTAAATTAGTACGCAACGGAGTTTGATGAAATTTTTTGTGTGTGTTTGAATGGGTCCCTAGATGGTTTAGATTCACATTTGGACCCGTTAGGTGGCATTGTTGTCGAGATCCCGAAATCGCCCGTGCGAAGCCGGGTAGGATCGCTAGTGTATAAAAAGAAGAAAAGATATTTTTAGAATACTGCATATAGATTTCTACTACTATACCAATAAAAACACATCTAGTTTCTTCCCATTAACAAAATGTTCTAAGTCTAAGTCTAGCATTAAAGACAATTGGTTAAACCCACAAAAAATTTCGTCCTTGAAATTAATCACATTGAATAAAAATTTCTATTCCAAATTGACTTTTACACCTACAACTAAGTACATTTTCCTGCGTCAGTTTGCCAATATATCTACGTCTGCTGACACCTCAGTTCGCAAATCCTCAGAGCGCAAATATAACGCAAAAAGTGAACTTTTTTGTAGCAGTAGTTCGTGAACTTTTTTCATCTCGCATATCTCGAGGACAAACTTAATCATCTGCAAACCAGTTTGATTTGACCTTTATTGCATAATGAATATCTGATTAAGTTTTCATTCGTATAGATTTTGTAAATTTTTAATTTTTTAATTAAAGTTATAATTAATTTTATCTATTTTTTTGTGATGTACCATTTATATCTTATGTATTTTATTTCCATGTATTACAATTGTTTTTGTTATTTTAGTTTAGTATTCGCATATTAACTTTATCACATATTAACTGCATCATCCCAAGGTAGACTGGAAGAGAATGCCTTAGGCATTAAGTCCGCCTATATACCACGTGTGTATATGAAGTTTTAAATAAATAAATAAAAATAGACTTACACTTAATCAGCCAAATAAATAATTTACCCTTATCAATTATTTGTTTCTAAAATTCCTTTCCATGTAATAGATATTGTTTTGTTTTATAAAGAAGTAAAATAGTTTGTGATTATGTAACTTTTTGTGCGGTGTAGGGGTTACCCCATATCATACCATGGGTATTGTAAGAGACAGCAGCCTTCCTGACAATAACTCAATAATAAGATAAAAACTGCGGTTGCCAACCCGCCTGCCAAGCGTGGCAGCTAGGACAAATATCCACCTATATTTAGCAGGGAATTATTAATCGGCTGTAATAAAAAAATTAATGTAAGTAAGTATTTTGTAGAGGAAACTTCTGAACTGCTGATCCGAAAATTCTTACACTGATTGAAAGCTAATGTTTAGACGATTAAATTCAGTTTCTATGACAAACAATACTTGGCGCCACAACTAGAAATAATTTTGATTTTAAATTTTATGACAAATATGAAGAAATATGTGCAGTGTTTAGTTTCAAATAAGTAGTGTTATTAGCAGCTAATATCTGTATAAAATTATCGTATTTATATGAATCGAGCCTGAGAGGGTTTAATAAAAATGAAACATTATATTGTAAGGCAACATCCTTCAGTTTACCACAGTTCAGTGCAAAGAAATAGATAAAAGATGTTAAAAATTAATTAGCCAAGGTCCGCGTAATACACAGCACCACTACTCTCAACACCACTACACTAGCAGTGGTGCTGGAATCAGTGGTGATGTGGATAGTGCACGCTATTGAGGAGGGCGGGAGGTCCCTACAAACTACGTAAGACACATCATTTTATTTTATTGTGCGGATCTAAGCAAATTAATTTTTAACATCTCTACATAGTATGAGACAGTCGCTTCCCGCCGTCTGTCTTTTAAACTACGCAACGGATTTTGATGCGACTTTCATCAATAGACAGAATGATTCAAGAGGAAGGTTTATATGTATAATACATGCATATTATATAATTATTCTGTCCGTGTGTATGTAACTGAACTCCTTCTAAACGGTTGGACCGATTTTGATGAAATTTTGTGTGTGTGATTCAGTTGATTAGAGAATGGTTTAGATCTAGTCATTTAAATAATGGATTTCCGCAAAGTAACGCCTGATTCTATTAAAGAAATAGATGTCATAAAACCGTTAACATTCTCTAACGTATTTTGGTGTTGGTCATACAAAACAGATTTGAATCACAAGAGTGACTCTCCGAGTCGCCGACCTAGTAACGTCAATCAAACAAAAAGATACAAGCTTAATTATTATTAGACGAATAAAAAACGGCACAGTTGACATTTTTTACAATGTAGTAAACCTAAACGATTAATCTTGTCACGCAAGCAAAATTAAACTTTATTTCATTTGCAACATCAATTACTTTAGTATGACTTTCGAATGAATCTAGCAAAGATCTAGGTGACCTGGAAAATTGAAGAATAATATTTTTGGCATGACTCCACACACGAGTTACAAAATTTTCTTCTGTGTACAATAAAATTCATAGCACTGAATGATAGATCATTTTTTTGCCTATATAATATACCTAACCACGGTACAGCTGTATTATATCTGCAGCGCGAATCGATCGGCTCGATCGAAGGAAGACCACTCTCTCCTAGAATACCAATGATAAAAAGGAGCATAATACTATACTAACAATTTAGATAAAGGTAATGAGTGCTGCGAAGCTCCCGAAACGTCGAGAAAATAAAAACAAGTAAATTAAACTCCATAAAATCCGTCCGTCCATTCTGATTGTCAATGCCAATATCATTGGTTGGAGGGTTAGCAGGTGCATTTGTAGTATTTAATCTAAATACTCTACTTACATCATTGAGTTATATGTACTACGTACTAAAGAAGCTATTCCAAACTAAAATGTGCGCTACTCTATGTATTCGCGCATGAATAAAGTAAGGGTGACAGATCAGCACACAGTCCACCTGATGTTAAGTGGATGCTGTGGCTGATATCCCATAGACTTCTACTTCTATCCTCGAATAAGAACCAAAATGCAGATGCATTGTCACGCCTGAGGGCCAAGATGGAATGCGTCGTTTCCAATAAAAAGGGTCTCCAGTTTTCCACACTCACCATACGAAACAGAAGCTGCTATTTTACGATTGCATTCTGTGAGAGCGTGGGCCTACCCCGGTCGAGCCGACACATTCGTGCTACAACCGTAATATAGCTGCAGTATGGCTCTATAACGTCAAAAAATATATTTACTGGTAACGAAGCAATTCATCTAAATCCTTAGGAATATCAAAGCATCTACGTTCGGATTTTTAATCGATGATAGATTTAGTTATCTGTGGGCCAAAGCATCAACTTACCATCAGGTGGACTGTCTGCTCATTTGACACCCTTACTCCTCATATAACTTGTATGAAACAAACTGATGTAAGTGGAGTATTGAGATTAAATATTACAAATGCACCTGCTAACCTTCCAACCAATGATATTGGCATTGACAATCAGAATGGACGGTGCGTTATAGCGGATTTTATGGAGTTTAATTTACTTATTTTTATTTTCTCGACGTTTCGAGAGTTTCGCAGCACTCATTACCTTTACCTAAATTATGTAAAATGTTTATCAATTTAAAAAAAAAAACTAAACACAAAAATATGTTAACTATCTGCGGTAGTGCCAAGAACGCTGGCTGCATTTTCTCTATGAATGGCTATACTTAGCCTTTGAGCGTGAAAAGAACAAGCCCTATTGTAGCTTTTAATTATGAATTTTTGCTCCGATCTATGCAGAATGAAGTTACATTATCTTTAAAGTCTTGCAGTGGTATACTTTGTTTTGAATTAATTAATTAATTATAGGACCCAAGCAGATAGTTTACCACGTACGAAGTACGCCTAGCAATATTTTTTATTATTGACTTGTGAAGTTACAAGGCTTGAAGTGAAAAACAGCGGTGCAGAGCTGAACCCGGGAGCACTTGGTCAGCAGTCGCGTTTACGACTACTTGACCAACAAGGCAGCCAATACCAATTTATTTTATCTTATCATATCTGGTTTTATCATATATTTATTTTATCATATCTAGTTTGAACTTTACACAATTAACATAAAACTCATTTTACTATGTACAATTTCGTTACATAAATTCGCTTCCATTCCATTCCGCCGCAATGTAAATTGGGCCTAAGCCAGTGCGTGAGCACAATCTCACCTGGTGATAAGTGGTAATGAAGCTAAATATAAGATATATAATTACAAAGTAGCACTCGCAGACTAACTAGAGATTCTACCGAATGTAGTACTTGCGTTAAACAATAAATCATACAGCGGGAACAAAGGGGAGAATCAAATCATCCACGTGGACATGACGTAACAAGCGTAACAACTGTGTAATAAATCTTGACGTACTATCTCGCAAAGCACATGAGAATATGACAATAACACTACAATAACAACGAATTTAGCCTGTAGCATTACATGTAAACTGTGGCGCCCTATTTAGCTTGGAAGCCCGGGGAAGTCGCAACAAAAGATTAATAAGTACTATTTTTATTTTTATCGAACATTAGTGGGCCAATGACTTTGTTGTCATAGTCTTGTACGAAACTCATATTATAAAAAATAATTTAAGATCAGTATTATTAGATATAGACAGAAAGAAGAGGTTTTAGTGGGAAACAGCAAGAAAGCTTTTCCCTCTGTCATTTAAATAATGGTTACAAGTAGATTTCTTTCGTTAACGCGGTGCTTATAAAATGTATATTAGTTAACTATGATAACCGCGACTTCTTCCGCGTTGCTTGATTTATATTAACAAAGTTTTCGATAAATATATAAAAATATATAAGACTGTAAGAAGACGAATTATATGCTTGCCCCACTTCTCCGCGGCAAGAAAACACTTCACTGAACACGTAGTGCTTATAAAAATCGTTGATTCTTAAAACTTTAATAACTTTATATTAAATGAAGATATCGCATTTTTTTTTTTTGATAACGGCCAAGTGTCTAAGAAATAAAACTTAGAAAACCTAATTGAAATCTATCCAGCAGTGTTTCTGTGATGCGCGCACAACTGCAAGCCTCTATAATTTTATTTATATAGATTTGGTGATAATTAGGGGAAACAACGAGGCAAGTGTTTCGACAGTGACAAAGTTAAATATGTATTAATTATTGTAGTCTGTTGGCAATCCTCAATAAATAAATAAATAAAGTTACCATCGATAGTTGCAGTCGTCATAACCTCTAAGAAACTGTAATGTGATGCAACAATTCAAAATATTGTGATTTTTTTTTAACCGTACTAAGTTACAGGTTATGAGGCATTCCATCTTAGTCCTCAGAGGTACAACGCATCTGTAGCCTTCTTTGTTTGAAGTTGGCCCTAGGTGTCCATGGCCTGCAGTTAGTCACTTACCATCAAGTGAACTGTTAGCTCGTTTGTTCTTAAGGAAGTTGCCAACTATGTCAGCTATATATATAGAATATTTTATAAAACGAGGCAGGTGTACGCGCAAACGCACAATGAAACGTTTTTGCGATAAAATCGAATGTAGCCTTGGCGCATCCAAAAGCGAGTCAGAAACACCGAGACAATCATTACAACATATGCCCGAAAATATTTTTTGGAGTTTAATTCTTAAGAATTGTCATATTTATATAGCCCGTGATACAAACATTAGATGGGGAACGAAATCGAGTGTTAACAAAAATTTAAATTGCTCTGTGTACAATAATAGCACCATCTACTTTATTTTATAGGTTATTTTATTGAACAAATTGGTTGACTTGACTCTCAAGGTGACAGTGTTACGTAAAATAGACGCTAGATGGCCTTAACGCGACTGATTTGATATATGTACGTTATTGAGATTGAGATGTCCACTCCAGTCGCGCGTCGGAGCTGACATGCACCATTTTTTATTGGTGAAACGTTACACACTAGAATTTTATATATTAGGTCCTTACATATGACATTAGCGTTTTGTCGTACTGACCACTTTGATCTGAAATATCTCCTCTTTGGTTAAGAATTCCAAATTCAAATTTATAAATTAATTTAACTGGTACATTTGAGTTTTGAAAACAGTCATTCATTTGTTTTTTCCTCATTATTTTATTCTTTGGCGTCGCTTATTACCGCAAAATGGAAAACATGAAATATCGGTATATTTACGAGTACAAGTTCTACCGTGGCACCAGTGCTGCAGAAACAGCTCGAAGGATTAATGATGTGTACGGCGCTGGTGTCGCAAAAGCACGGTACGTTTTGGTTTCAACGTTTTGGTTCTGGAAATTTCGACCTTCAGAACCAACCCCGTGGACGGCCGGAGACCAAAGTGGAAAATGAAGAATTAAAGGCTATTGTGGAAGCGGATCCATCACAAAGCACTTCAGAGATAGCTGCAGGCTTCGGGGTAAGTGATAAAACTGTATTAATCCACTTGAAGCAAATCGGAAAGTAAAAACTTGAACGATGGGTACCTCATGAATTGAGTGAATCGAACTTGCAAACACGTCGACTGCTGTGTTACTTTGCTCAACCGACACAATAATGAAGAGATTTTAAATCGAATCATTACTTGTGATGAAAAGTGGATACTGTACGATAATCGGAAGCGCTCGTCGCAATGGCTGAACCCTGGAGACCCAGCCAAATCCTGCCCTAAACGAAAATTGACTCAGAAAAAGTTACTTGTGAGTGTTTGGTGGACTAGCGCCAGTGTCGTTCACTACAGCTTTCTAAAATCTGGCCAAACGATTACGGTAGATATCTATTGTCAGCAACTGCAAACCATGAAGGAAGAACTAGCTGCTAAACAACCGAGATTGGTCAATCGCTCTAGGCCACTGCTGCTTCTCGACATCGCAAGACCACACACTGCACAACAAACAACCACTAAGTTAGATGAGCTACAATTGGAATGTCTGCGACATCCACCGTACTCCCCGGACCTTGCTCTAACAGATTACCATTTTTTCCGGAATTTGGACAACTTCTTACAAGGAAAAAAATTCAACTCCAATGCGGCAGTCCAAACCGCCTTCAAAGAGTTTACTGATTCTCGCCCCCATGGTTTTTTTAGTAAAGGGATCAATGAACTACCTATGAGATGGCAAAAGTGCATAGATAACAACGGTGCATACTTTGATTAATTAAATATATTTTACAAAAAAAAATTGACTTTATATTCCTCCCATACAAAACGCCAATTTCATATGTAAGGACCTAATATATACCTACATAAATTGTACAAGAACATACATCTAGAAGATGCATGTCAAACTCAAAGTCCTTGGTGAGCTAAATGCATTAAGACCGTAGAATCAGTGGGCCGCAAGATCCAACCATAAAGAAAAGCAACTCATTGCATAGATAGAGTGGGAATGGGTGGTAATCGTTTACTAGTAAAATAATAGAAATATATGTATATTACAATCTTTTCCCAGAAATTTGACATCTTGTCCTTAACTAATTTACGTATTAATAATTTAATTTGTAATTCTATCTGCGTAAATTAGTTTTAAGACTGCATACAAGTGTGTGTCGGTCAATCGCGATCTCGCGACAGATTTGTTTCCTTTCATTAGGGAAAGTAAATTGCTCACACTTGTAAGTGCTTCCAAACACTGATATTGAACAAAAGGCTGGTCTAAAAATTAATAGGGCCGCAGGCAAATGCATAGAGGGTCGCATGTTTGACATGTCTGATCTAGAACATACGTTAAGGAAGAAACATTCTCGAGTGACAGCCTTGTACCAGGAAGCGAAGTGCTCAGGACCGTGCTTTGTAGAGTTCTTTGGGGGAGGCCTATGTTCAGCTGTGGATTTATGAAGGGCTGTAATTAAAATGGGACTGGGGAAGGACCAGGCATGTACAGGATACCAGCGTGATATAACGGCGTAATGTTAGTAAGTGACAAGAACCGGGGACCCTTTTTACTATTACCAATACATTCCATCTTAGTCCTCAAAGGTGATCTGCATTTAGATTGTTAATCGAGGACAGTTGTAGTTGTATAAGTATTGTGTATGCCACAGCATCCACTTACCATCTGGTGGTCGTTTGTACTACTTCTATAAAAAATAATAACTCTATAGAACTCACTTATTACATTTTAAGCGTACCTTTTTCACGTGAACAATTAAAAGTAACGCAGACAGACAATGAATACAGGTGACTCTCGAATTCAAATCGCAGTGGCGGCTAAACGTAGTGATTATATTATAATAATCTTTGAACGCGGCCAGTAGCGATAATGCGAGACGACTGTTTAGTCAGATTTGCAACGTTCTTTAAATTTACTTAATTTTTCAGGCATAATATGGGAGTTTCTTCGCTGTGAAACACGTGAAATATTATTTCAATTAATTTCATCCATTTAATACAGCTAATAAAAGTTCACTGCTGATCATAGGCCTCCTCCATAGATTGCCTCACAGGCCACATTTGCCATAGTTGCCATGCTTGGCAACTGCAGTTTTTTATTACTTTGAGTTTTTATATATGACTATGGGAAATTTTAAATAGCTGTTTTTAGCAGCATCAAAGATTCAATCCGTCTGCGCCAAGCGTGATGATTAAGATAAAGGATTAGGCTCCGTGCCGAAGTTGCTTTGTATTGACTTGCGACGCTAAGGGCCACGGGTTCGAATCCCACGTAACAAGTATTTGTATGGCCTACAAACAATTGTTACGGGATGTTTGTCCTTGTTAACCGTGTAGTGGCGGTGTAAAAAATATCCACTACCACTTATTGTCGTGTGGGTGTCGTAAGAGGCGACAAAGGGAAACAAACCAGGAAATAGGCGGCAGCGTCTTCCTAGTAACAACTCAAAATTATAAAAAACTGCGGTTGCCAACCCGCCTGCCAAGCGTGGCAACTGTCCCCAATATGAGGCAATCCACGGGGAAGGCCTATGTTCAGCAAGATAATGGATGGTTTGTCCTCGTGTAATTTACGTTTGTAAACTGCCTCCACGATACAGTAGAAAAACCTAGTGGGGGGTAACATTTTAAAAAAATCCCCTTATTTTATACGCAAATTTATCATAGACTAGCTGTCCCCCGCGACTTTGTCCGCGTGGAATTTATTACGATTGAATTTCATGGGTTTTAATTTTTTTGCGTAGAACCCTAATTCTTTTCTAAAATATAAAAGTAGCTTAAGTTAGTCCTTATAATATCAGCTATCTGCAAGTGAAAGTCCCGTCAAAATCGATCCAGCCGTTTCCTAGATTAGCCGGAACAAACAGACAGACAAACAGACAAAAATTTAAAAAATTGTTTTTTAGTACCATATATACTTTAATATGCATTCAGTAAAAAGATGTTATTATGATATTACAAACAGACACATCAATTTTATTTATTTGTATAGATGTATAATAGATTACAAAGTTGTAAATGAAAAGCAATAAAATCTGAAGAATATCGCCTCCTTATGTTAATGCAATCAATATCAAGGTGACGTATGTATTCTATTGTTAAAAAATTTAATGATTATAAAATTTAGAAAAAAGAAATATACAATTATTATGTTACAAATGTGATAAATAGATATTTAACACGTTAACACGCTTTTATTAGTTTCGCGTGTATCTATCTATGTAACGGAATCTTCTCTTCGTCTTCTTCTTACATAGTATAAAACAAAGTCGCTTCCCGCCGTCTGTACGCTTAGATCTTTTAAACTAAGCAACGGATTTTGATGCGGTTTTCATCATTAGACAGAGTGATTCAAGAGGAAGGCAATATATGCATATTGTATATTATATAATCCTTCTGTCCGTGTGTATGTGACTGAAAGGAACTCCTCCTAAACGGCTGGACCGATTTTGATGAACTTTCGTGCGAGATTAAGTAGATTCGAGAATGGTTTAGATTCACAATTGGACCCGGATCCGGACCCAGTCGGATCGCTAGTTTAATGTAATTTTCACCAACTTGTAGACGGTCGATTGACTTGAACATTTGCACTCGCATCAATAACTTAATAATTTTATCCTAGTATCCCGATTAGGATCACCAGGATAAAATAAAATAATTATCAGGATCATCACAGCTCATGATCAATGCGTTTTGTTTAAGTTTTTTAACTCTTATATTAATATTTGTTGGTCTGATTTATCAGGTTATGGAGCAAACTTATTAATGCCCAAAATAAAAATATTTTAGTGTATTGTATTGTAATAATGTCCTCCAGACCGAATCTCGGTCACGGCGGCCAGTCTGAACGAAGTTTAGTCAAACTACCTACTTGTACTATTATCTATTCTGTGGTCAAACGGAGACTAGCCATATGCGCAGGACAGGATTATAGTGCTCGAGTGAATGTTCAAGCACAGGTTTATTTTCTCACTCATAGTTCGATGGTACGGTAATCCGATACAAGCGAAGGGAGAACAGGCGCAGTTTCTTGACAGAAACAGATACTTTTTTATTCAATATAGATTATAAAAATAATACTTATTGAAAGTAACTCTTTTGGTTCGAAAAAAACCTCTGTCCTGGGAGAACCAGCGAGAAACCCAGCGGGACTTTTTTTTTAAATAACAGCTTACAATCATGTATGTTACACAATTAACAACACAAAACAAATTAGAAATAGCTTGGTAGCAATCACCTCATTCCCAGGGGTTATTATCATCCTAAATTCCTTAATATTATAATAACCCTTATTATACAAACTTTGTTTAATATATCAATTATCAGCTCATATCAGTTCAGAAAATCCCAATAACTGATTTTGATACGACCTGGGATTCGAACTGGGGACTTCATGATTACAATTGCACCATAAAGAGCCCACAGTGCTGCTCGAGTACGGGTCGGCAAATTTGAAATGTCGTCGAAATATTTATTTTATCCTCAAATGCTTTATATTATAAATGTTAAGTTAATATTCTATATTCTTAGCCTCAAATATGCACGATGTTTTCCATCACCGCCGAGCACGTGGTAAATCAGCACTTGAAATTGCAATTAACAATTTCATTGGTGAAGGCGGGGATCGAACCCGGGTTGCTGTGAAATTTACGACGAGCGCTTAATCCCTGAACATCATCGTGGTATAGCCATTCTGCAGCTATATTATAATTGTAGCAAGAATGGGTCGGGTTGTCCGGGGAAGGACCACACTCTCACAGAATACCAGCGTAAAATAGCATAGCAATGGTGTGTGTAGAGAACCGGAGACCCTTTTTACTGGATACGAGGCATTCCATCTTAGTCCTCAGGGGTGACAAGTGACAACGCATCTGCATTTTGATTCCAAATCGAGGATAAATGTAGAGATGTTTCTTACGTGGTAGAGCCATGCTGCAGCTATATTAGTAGTATAGTTGTAGTACGAAAGGGTCGGCTCGACCGGGGTAGGACCACGCTCTCACAGAATACCAGCGTAAAATAGCAGCTTAACACTGCTGTGTTTCGTATGGTGAGTGTAGAAACCGGAGACCCTTTTTACTGGAAAAGAGGCATTCCATCTTAGTCCTCACGGGTGACAACGCATCTGCATTTTGATTCTTTATTGAAGATAGATGTAGATGTCTATGGGTCACAGCAACAACTTACCATCAGGTGGACTGTGTGCTCGTTTGTCACCCTATCCTATAAAAAAAAATGTCTATGAGCCACAGCATCCGCTTACCATTAGGTGTACTGTTACCGTTATTGTATTTAAAAATAAAAACACAGCTCTCTAGATACCTAATAGCGTACGTGAGGGTAATATGGTCATCCAGTTAATTTGGTCACTTTCTTGTAACTCAAAAACTACAGCCTTGTTTGCATAGAGGGATCTGTGATACGATAGCTCTTCATCAGTCAATCAAATAATAAAGGGTAAAAAGGATGCTGCTTTATCGACGCCATTTGACAGTTGACATTATAGTAAATATGGGCATTTACTGTTTTTTTTTAAGTGTTCCTAATTATTGCCAAAGCTTGTTTGCTATTTTTTTCTTAATATGTAATATAATATGAGTTATAGTATACGACTCTGTGTTTTTGTCTCTGTCCTCCTCCTAGTTTTGGTTTTATATGACGGCAAAGCTTCAGGTAACCATAATAACATCACGTACCTTAGTTTCATCTAAAAATTATTATGGATAGCAAATAATATGTACTATTTTTGTATTTAACTTAGATCCAATACCTCTATCAGTCACACCCTATTTAATTGTATCGAAGCGTGTCCAATTTTCGTTTGTATTGTTTGTACACGCGTTCCATCACACCACACGCTTTCATACGTCGTAAGTTAATGGCCCAGACACGTTGAAGGTTATATTACACACAATACAATACATTATTATATAAGTAAGCACGTGTACGTACGTATAGGCCTGAAAAGCCTTTTATAAATATGTCATGCCATGTATTCTATTCTTTTTATACCTATATTGTGATAAATAGGTAATAACTCTTTTTTGTTACTAACATTTTTGGATCACTGTTGTCCGATGAATAAATATTTAAATTTTTATTCTATTCTATTCTAATAATCAATCATCATCGAAGAGACGTGGTAGCTCAGGCAAGCGCTCGCTGTAAATTTCACAGTACGCGAGCAACCCGGGTTCGATCCCCGATTTTACCACGTGCTCAGCGGTGAAGGAAAACATCGTGAGGAAGCCTGCATGTCTGAGAAATAAGAAAAAAATATTTCGAAGACACGTGAAGTTCGCCAACACTCATTGGGGCAGCGCGGCGGACATTTCTTGCCTAAAACCTCTCTCAGAAATAAGAGGAGGCCTGTGCCCATACTGGGACGTATAATAGGCTGTAACTTTAATTTTAACTTTAATCACTCATCAATTTTATCAACATCAGACTGTGACAGTCTGCAAGACTGAGGATAAAATATTTCGAGGTGATGCAAAGTTCGTCAACGCATTAATTATTTCTATCATTACCCTCTCCGAAATGAGCAGGGCGTGTGCCCAGCAGTGGGACGTGTATTGGCTAATACTTTTACTTTTTTAACACCACTTTATTCTCATTTCACCACCCTTTCATTGTCTTTCATTTTCTTTCATTTATAATATACCATCACCAGTCCATTGAACAGGCCTCCCCCAAGACCTTTTCTATTCTATATTAAGAATCAAAATGCAGATGTGTTGTAACTCCTGAGGACTAAGTTAAAATGCCTGGATACCAGTAAAACTACCGTACAAAACACAGCAGCAGCATTGCGCTGCTATTTCACGCTGGCATAGCCTAGGTGACGGCCTTCCATGTGATGGCATACTTCCATGTGTTGGCATACTTCCATGTGATGGCATACTTCCATGTGATGGCATACTTCCATGTGTTGGCATACTTCCAAGTGTTGGCATACTTCCATGTGATGGCCTTCCATGTGATGGCATACTTCCATGTGATGGCATACTTCCATGTGTTATACTTCCATGTGATGGCATACTTCCATGTGATGGCATACTTCCATGTGATGGCATACTTCATGTGATGGCATACTTCCATGTGTTGGCATACTTCAGTGTTGGCATACTTCCAAGTGATGGCATACTTCCATGTGATGGCATACTTCCGTGTGATGGCATACTTCCGTGTGATGGCATACTTCCATGTGATGGCATACTTCCATGTGATGGCATACTTCCGTGTGATGGCATACTTCCATGTGATGGCATACTTCCATGTGATGGCATACTTCCATGATAGCATACTTCATGTGTTGGCATACTTCCATGTGATAGCATACTTCCATGTGTTGGCATACCCATGTGCTGGCATACTTCCATGTGATGGCATACTTCCATGTGTTGGCATACCCATGTGATAGCATACTTCATGTGGCATGCTGGCCTTCATGGATCTTCTATGTGATGGCATACTTCCATGTGTTGGCATACTTCCATGTGATGCATACTTCCATGTGATGACATACTCCATGTGATGGCATACTTCCATGTGATAGCATGTGACTTTCATGTGATGGCATACTTCCATGTGTTAGCATACTTCCATGTGATGGCATACTTCCATGTGTTGTATACTTCATGTGATAACATACCCATGTGATGGCATACTTCCATTGTGATCTTCCATGTGATGACATACTTCCATGTGTTGGCATACTTCCATGTGATGGCATACTCCATGTGATCTTCCATGTGATGACATATGCACCATGTGATGGCATACTTCCATGTGATGGCAAACTTCCATGTGGTGGCATACTTCCATGTGATGGCATACTTCCATGTGATGGCATACATTAATGTGATGGCATACTTCCATTAGGCTGCGGATTGTCAATCGCAGTTTGTAGTTATTATTAATACCGAGTTGTTGTCAGTTGGATTCTCTTACGCCGCCATTATAACGCGTTTTTGTAAATTATACTAGCAAAAATTCTAGCATAAAATATAGTATATTACATGTTTGTTTTTTATAGGATAAGGGTGACAAATGAGCACAGTCCACCTGATGGGAGTGGCATACTTCCATGTGATGGCATACTTCCGTGTGATTGCATACTTTCATGTGATGGCATACTTCCGTGTGATGGCATACTTCCGTGTGATGGCATACTTCCATGTGATGGCATACTTCCTTGTGATGGCATACTTCCGTGTGATGGCATACTTCCATGTGATGGCATACTTCCATGTGATGGCATACTTCCATGTGATGGCACTTCCATGTGATGGCATACTTGTGATGCATACTTCCATGTGATGGCATACTTCCATGTGTTGGCATACTTCCAAGTGTTGGCATACAAGTGTTGGCATACCATGTGATGGCCTTCCATGTGATGGCATACTTCCATGTGATGGCATACTTCCATGTGATGGCATACTTCCATGTGATGGCATACTTCCATGTGATGGCATACTTCCATGTGATGGCATACTTCCATGTGATGGCATACTTCCATGTGATGGCATACTTCCATGTGATGGCATACTTCCATGTGTTGGCATACTTTCATGTGATGGCATACTTCCGTGTGATGGCATACTTCCATGCGTTGGCATACTTCCATGTGATGGCATACTTCCATGTGTTGGCATACTTCCATGTGATGGCATACTTCCATGTGATGGCATACTTCATGTGATCTTCTATGTGATGGCATACTTCATGTGTTGGCATACTTCCATGTGATGCATACTTCCATGTAACATACTTTCATGTGATAGCATACTTCCATGTGATGGCATACTTCCATGTGATGGCACTTTCATGTGATGGCATACTTCCATGTGTTGGCATACTTCCATGTGATGGCATACTTCATGTGTTGGCATACTTCCATGATAGCATACTTCCATGTGATGGCATACTTCCATTGTGATCTTCCATGTGATGACATACTCCATGTGTTGGCATACTTCCATTTAATTGTATCGAAGCGTGTCCAATTTTCGTTTGTATTGTTTGTACACACGTTCCATCACACCACACGCTTTCATGCGTTGTAAGTTAATGGCCCAGACACGTTGAAGGTTGTATTACACACAATACAATACATTATTATATAAGTAAGCATGTGTACGTATGTATAGGCCTGAAAAGTCTTTTATAAATATGTCATACCATGTATTCTATTCTTTTTAAACCTATATTGTGATAAATAGGTAATAAGTCTTTTTTGTTACTAACATTTTTGGATCACTGTTGTCCGATGAATAAATATTTAAATTTTTATTCTATTCTATTCTAATAATCAATCATCATCGAAGAGACGTGGTAGCTCAGGTAAGCGCTCGCTGTAAATTTCACAGTACGCGAGCAACCCGGATTCGATCCCCGCCGGCACAAAAATTATTGATTGCAATTTAAGTGCTGATTTTACCACGTGCTCGGCGGTGAAGGAAAACCATCGTGAGAAAAACCTGCATGTCCAAGAAATAAGAAAAAAAACTTTCGATGATATATGTGAAGTTCGCCAACACGCATTGGGGCAGCGCGGCGGACATTTCCTTACCCTAAAACCCTCTAAGAAATGAGAGGAGGCCTGTGCCCAGCAGTGGAACGTATAAAGGCTGCAACTTTAATTTTTAACTTTAATCACTCATCAATTTTAACAACATCGGACTGTAAGAATCTGCAAGACTGAGGGATAAAATATTTCGAAGTGATGCGAAGCACGTCAACGCATTGAATTAATTCTATCATTACCCTCTCCGAAATGAGCAGGGGCGTGTGCCCAGCAGTGGGACGTGTATTGGCTAATACTTTTAACTTTTTTTAACACCACATTATTCTCATTTCATCACCCCTTTTTCATTGTCTTCTTTCATTTTCTTTCATTTATAATATACCATCACCAGTCCATTGAACAGGCCTCCCCCAAGACCTTTTCTATTCTATATTAAGAATCAAAATGCAGATGTGTTGTAACTCCTGAGGACTAAGTTAAAATGCCTGGATACCAGTAAAACTACCGTACGAAACACAGCAGCAGAATTGTGCTGCTATTTTACGCTGGCATAGGCTAGGTGATGGCCTTCCATGTGATGGCATACTTCCATGTGATGGCATACTTCCGTGTGATGGCATACTTCCATGTGATGGCATACTTCCATGTGATGGCATACTTCCATGTGATGGCATACTTCCATGTGATGGCATACTTCCATGTGATGGCATACTTTCATGTGATGGCATACTTCCATGTGATGGCATACTTCCATGTGATGGCATACTTCCATGTGATGGCATACTTTCATGTGATGGCATACTTCCATGTGTTGGCATACTTCCATGTGATGGCATACTTTAATGTGATGGCATACTTCCATTGGGCTTGCGGATTGTCAATCACAGTTTGTAGTTATTATTAATACCGAGTTGTTGTCAGTTGGATTCTCTTACGCCGCCATTACAACGCGTTTTTGTAAATTATACTAGCAAATAATTCTAGCATAAAATATATATATTACATGTTTTTTTTTTATAGGATAAGGGTGACAAACTAGCACACAGTCCACCTGATGGGAAGTGGTTGCTGTTGCCCATAGACATCTATATCTATCCTTGATGACGAATCAAAATGCAGATGCGTTGTCACCCGTGAGGACTAAGATGGAATGCCTCGTTTCCAGTAAAACGGGTCTTTGTGTGTGATGTAATTGGTTTCTCGGAATCAGCTTTAACGATTTGCATGAAATATTGTATAAGTTTTACTTTACAAGGTTCCATAAGTTTCATCTCTAAGAAAATTATATTTATTTTTTATACGTCGATTAAAGTTCGGTCGACTACATGCTTAAAAGTTAAACCCAGAGCTGTTAAATATAAGTCTGTCTGTCTATCTGTCACAAAACACTAATTGCGCATATTACGCTGTAATAAACTTTAAAAATACTCCAAACATCTTCATTGTATTATCATAACAATTTAAATAATTACCTGACTTCTCTCTTCTCGGCCTCCTCCTGCGACAGGTCCTCCTCCACGGAGTAGTCCAATATGGATTTCACTCCGAACGAGCGCAGTCTGAAAGGAATAATCAAGTTAATTAATGAAAGTGGAAAGTAGAGTTGGACACACCTCAGTGACCCACTGATATTGTTCCATCTATTTTCGTAAACGATTGTGAACATTAACAGTTATTTTTACTTTTCAGTAGATATTATGTTGTGATTATGTCACGGGCAAAGTGCAGATACACCCAGATTTAGCTGGCAACAACTCGGTACAGCCGATTACGGTTACTAAGTAGATTGGTATACAAGTGGTAAAATTGAAAATTTTGTACAACCGACATCAATATAAATAAAATGAGAACATCATCAATGTAGTTGAATTCAATTAAATACGCATTATTAAGGATAACTCAAAAACTACTGGTCAGATCTTGATCAATGAAAATGAAAAGAATTATCAAAATTGGTTCACCTAGAAAAAAGTTCTGAGGTAACACACATAAAAAAATACAGTCGAATTGAGAACCACCTCTTTTTCTTGAAGTCGGTTGTAAATGCATGGCATTAAGTCCGCTTATATATCACTTGTGTATACAAGCATACTTAAAAGTACTAAAACTTGGATGTATTCAAATTACTCATTACTATTCAAACCGGAATAAAGTGCCGTTTGGTCAGCAACCAACCTAGAAGGAAAAGAAAAGAAAATTGAAAAGATTACAAGAGGAAAAGAAGTACAATTTTAGGTGGCCTAATCGGTGTTTAGCGATATTTATTTAACTGTTTAACGATGTTAGGATTTCTGGATCTCGACAACAGCGCCACCTACCGAGTTGTTAACAAGATAACTATTACGCTATATCTATGGGAAGCTATATTTATATTTTAATTGTGTGGTAGGACTCCTTTTCTGCCTAGGAGGGTCACCCTCTTACTTATTCCTACTGCCAAATAGCAGTGCCTGCACTGTTGTGTTTCGCTCTGAAGGGTATAGAGAGCCAATATAATAACCGGTTGTGAATTCCATCTTTGTCCTCGGAGATGATATCGCATGATATGATAATTGATGAACTATTATACCGTTACCGCCTATTAAAGTCCACAGCTGAACATAGGCCTCCCCCATAGATTGCCTCATAGGGGGGATATTTGCCATAGCTGCCACGCTTGGCAAGCGGGTTGGCAACCGCAGTTTTTTTTAGTCGTTATTAGGAAGACGCTGCTGCCCATCTCCTGATTTGTTTCCCTCTGTCGCCTCTTACGTCACCCACGGGATGATATGGGATAGTGGATATTCTTACATCGCCACTTCACGGCACTATTATGTATTAAAAAAAATGAAGCGAAAACAATGTGTTCTAATCTATTTTTATAGTTACAATGTAACGCAAACCTATAGCATAGACGTAGTTCGAGATTGATGAGATTGGTCGGTTTACGTTATTATTTATTACCCATACAATAAAACACATAACGTAATGATCACCTCTACTATGTTTTATGCTTTTCTTTACAAATATAATTATATTACAATTTCTAAGGTTCTCAGAAATGAGAGAAGGCCTGTGCCCAGGAGTGGGACATAGTAGGCTGTAACTTTTACAGCCTTATACCAACCTACAGCATCTGGAGACATGGAGACATAAAATATATATTGAAATACATAGCATATATTGGTTTAGCAAATAACCATAAGACGAAATAACGGAATAATAGAGATTTCATAAATAAAGTTACTAGACAGGTTCTTTTTTGCCAGCTAACCTCAAGCAAAGAAGGCTTCAGATACGTTGTCACCTGTGAGGACTAAGATGGAATGCCTTACATTCTATAATTATACTTCGTTGCTGCATCCTAGGAGATTTAAAAACTATGTAGTCCGCTTTCTGTCGTACAGCATCATCACACGAATTTTAGATATTATTTTTACAAAAAATTAAATAATAACTAATAAAAAGATAGTCAATTGACTTTTGCACGCCAATGTCAGCCTGCCGTGCCGGCCGGGCGTTTCGATCATTCGTTTTGTGTTGCATCATACGCGTATGCGCCGCAACAAATAAGTTTTGTTTAGTTAAATTTAAGTGATAATGAAAAAAAAAAAACAAGTGAGAAGACTGCTGATGAAATTAAAATTAAAATAAGGCGTTTGGAAAAGGAGTTTAAGTCTTGACGAAAAACAATAATTAATTAAATAAATATTTAAATAATTTTAAAATAATAATTAATGTTATGATTATTATTTATGTTGCCTTTAACAAGTGACATAAAGATAATCTTTTAGTACGTATAGTCTGCCAAAAAACAGTACATAAATAAAGTTAACGAGTGATTTTGTATCTCAAAATCACTCATTAACTTTATTTATGTACTGTTCAAATAAAATTCAAGTTATTTTATTTCCTCAGTGGTGGCACGTGATGTCATCCGGAAATAATTTACTTACTTTCGTAATGCGGTTACACGTGACGTGATGTTACCCAGAAAGTGAAGAGCTTATAATCGGGATTATTTCGTTTATTATTGTCTGAATATATTATATACCATTATTTCCACAGTGGTGGCACGTGATGTCATCCGGAAATAATTTACTTACTTTCTTAATGTGGTTACACGTGATGTTACCCAGAAAGACAAGAGCTAATAATCGGGATTGTTTCGTTTATTATTTTCTAAATATATTATATACCATTATTTCCTCAATGGTGGCAGGTGATGTCATCCGGAAATATAAAACTTGCTTTCTTAATGTGGTGACACATGATGTTATCCAGAAAGTAAATAATAAACTGGTTCAACCTTGTTCTATAAGATTCTGAATATAACTCTTGTAACGAGTATAAGGAAATAAAGTTCGACGCGCACGAACATGATAGTGGCAGTGGTTACTGTCAGAAAGGAAGAGCCACATCTGAGCGCCGCTGGCCTAGGTTTTGATTTTGATTGATTGAAATGCCCACGCCGGCACCCCTCTAGCTTACAGCCGAGATTACTATCCTTAAAGAGTCTTCAGAAGGGGTCCGTGAATATTCACCATCTCAAAACGAGATAAGTGTGCTTCCCCAAAATCTTGGCAGCCCTTGGTGAAGTAAAAACGTCGGAGGAGTGGGCAGAAGATCACTACAGAAGTCACTGAACGTTGGGGTGATATCCTAATAGAGGAGTAGGCGAAGGAACGTAAGGAGAACTTGCTTATAAGAAAACTCATCCTAGAATTTTTTTTCATTTTGCTAAAGTGCCAAAATTTAACGCCGAGGTCGTGTCAGTAGACAATTCAGAACCAACAACAAATCGTAACAGGCAAAACCAACTAGGTTTTAGTAGAACAGGTTTAGCAAATTTAACGTCAGAGTTAATAAGTAAAGAAATATGCAAATTTGATATTAATAAAATAAATATCAGAGATAAATCAAATACAATTAGACCTTTACCACGAAGAAACAATGAACCATTGACAATTAAATATCTCAATGTTAGACAGCTTTACTAATGTAATTCCAAGGTATTGTACGGGTAAAAATTCTCTTTGGTGACAATTTAAGTGAAAACATCAAAGAGTCAATACCAAGTCAATAGAGAAAAAGCAACCTGCAAGTCAAAAAATTACAATTCTCTGCTCCTAGAAAACCTATGGTCACAGGTCCACAGGGATACTCAAAGGCGCCCCGAGCGGGCAGGGAGTGGTGCGTGCAACCCATGCGCTGGCTCGGTACTACCCTACGCTTTAGCAGTCTGCCATTTGCACGTGGCAGCCAGCAGCCCACCACCACTTCCACCGCCGACCAACCGGCCGCAAAACTATTGCAGCCGCAGGGTAAAAATACCACACGCTGGCTGTATTCAATACTTCACACAATTGGTTAGACTAAACAACCTATCCCCAAATATTGAACATGGTAAAGGACTATTTATTAATGTTCCCAACTCGTAGAGCCAGGTAACCCGCCTGGTTCTAAGACCGAAACCTTGAAATCGATCAAATAACTTAAACGCCCAAGATCAATTGTGCTATTCAAGGATTCCAATGGTCAATTTATATATCTCTGATATTTCATATTCCTAAAAGTTACGGGTCATATAAATTTATTCTTAATTCTGAAGTCACTTCAGTCTAAATTATTACATAAAGATTCATTCATGGCAACAATTCATTTTAATAAGTTTTTTTTTGGTTACCGATTACAGTATATAAATACTCTAGAAAGTACTTAAGATTTCGTTTTAATAATAATTTGTATGAATTTACTTGCCTCCCATCCGGCTTGTGTATAGCTCCGTCTTACGTTGTAAGAGTCTTAAATTAATTGCTTATTTTGATCATGGCATACGACCATAGCTCATGCTTAAATTCAATAATAGAAGTTATTCTTTCTATCAGGTTTGTGATAAATTAGGATAAAATTGTCTTATACCTAGTAAAACATGGAAATTTCCTGGAAGTCTATTGAATTCATAGCATATTACTTCAGAATTGACATCAGAAAAATGTTGTAAAATTGACACAATTAAATTTGAAATGATTATGAATATGTCTTCCAAATCGGAAGTCGAAATAAGAAAAGTCGCTCAATTTCAAGGTACACTAACAGCTGCTTGTTACATGTCCAACCGTAGCTTATGTCTTGATATATATTCTAAGCGCATTGAAAAATATCTTTCTCTACTAGAATAGGTCATTTGCAAATAGAAATTTTCTCCGAACCTCACTTTCAGTGTGAAGAATATTCTGCAACGGGGAAACAGTAAGCGGTTATTTTTTCTTGACAGAATCTGGAATTTGGTTGGTTTAAACATTGACAGATCCTAGACCCTGTTAAGAATTGATAACACCACTGCCATATCTTACATTAACAGGATGGGTGGAAACACTGTTTCCACACTTAAACAATATAACTCGAGCAATATGGCAGTGGTGCGAACGAAGAAAGATTTTCATATTTGCGTCATATATAAAGTCACGGGACTATATTGAAGCTGACAAAGCCTCGAGGTAATCGAATATTGATACGGAGTTGGATTTGCACAATTTTTATTTCTGAGAAACAAGTGATTAAGCTTGGTCAGCCAGAAATAGATATATTTGCGGTTCGAATTTATGAAAATTTATTAAAATTCGTATCGTTGAAACGAGATCCAGATTCTTTAAACATTTTAATTATACTGAAGAGCATCGGAAAACTTATTAATGATGTGGCGACATATATAGCACCTTATTGGCTAAGTCAGCCTTGGTTCCCGTTGACCATTTCTAAGTTATTACATTTTGTTCTTGAGAAAAACCTTTTGCACTCTCCTTCCAGGACAGTGCAACCTATGTGACCCAGCCTTACCCTGGTGTGCGCAATTTTATCTGCAAAGCGTTTACCAGACAGTCATTAGATAATTATAGTATAACATAATGATTCAATCGTTATCCAATAACATGACGCGGAAATATAATACGGTGTACAATTTATGGTTTTCCATTGGTAAAAACAATAACTAAGTGTTTTCAATGTTTCAGTTTATATATTTATAAAAATTCTTACAACTTACACTTTTAAAGGGGTGCTAAATATAGCACGTTAAATTATTTTCGATCAGCTTGTTCAATTATATTACGTACAGAAACTTGTGTTAATGTTATTGTCAGAAGATTTTTATAAATTGTTTTGAGGACATGACCTAATTTACCTAAATATTAAAATTCATAGGATCTAAACCTAGTTTTATCCTACCTTTCTAAGAAAAACTCTAATGAATCATTTAAATATAAATTATTCACAACATATTCAACGTATTCAGACGTTAACACCAATCAAAATTAATAATGTATCATTCAATGAAAAAAGTGTTCACATTGGTATATAGGTACTATACACGAAATTTGAAAAACTTTAGCGCACAAAAGGATGAATCCAAAATTGATAATTCCATGTTACCATGAACAACCAGTTTGCCCAGTGAAAGCTCTTCCAGATTATATGAATAGAACAAAAGACCTACTTAAGGAATTGGGTTCAGATATGTTAATTTTAACTATTAATAATCTACTAGAAAATCCCAGTGTCCAATCTTTAAGACGCTGGATTAAACAAATCCTTAAGGATAGCGACATTGCCGTTAAGATAGAGCGTTAAGTAAACAAACTTGCCGTTAAGATAGAGCTTTGGTTAATGCAAGATTAAATAGGACTGAATGATTTAGTCCTAAGTGTAATTGGAATTAATATATTTAAATTGTTAATTAGTTTTCCACAGCAATAGTAATTCTTGATGCATTGTTGAATTAAGTATACTGGTGATCCTTTTCTATAGAGTTTTTCTTTTTATTTGATTACTCTGCAATGGGGCACTAAACATCTACATAGTTTTTAAATCTCCTAGGATGCAGCAACGAAGTATAATTTATGGTTAATGGAACTTACCTTCAGTGAACTTCAACCAAAATTATACGACTTGCTGTTAGTATTATAGCAAAATACCAGTAATGCCATCTATTGTGTTATTAAGAACTATTGTACGATTGTATGACAATTATGTTCTGGAATAAATTCATTCACTCGCTCTCTGTCTCACAGAAGAAAACGTTGTTTTATTTTATAGGTTATGGGCCCAGCGCCCAGCCCAGTGTATTTAGTTTTTATTCATATTAGTAGTTTATTCTCAAGTAAAAGTAGTGAAACATAGCAAAGTGTTATTCAGTATTTGCAATAAAAGTTTGCAAGAATGACTACGAACTACTTAGTAAATGTTCCTAAGCTAAAAGGGCGGGAGAACTACAATGAGTGGATCTTCGCGGCGGAGAATTTTCTGATCCTGGAGGATAAGTTGCACTGCATCAAGCCAGAAGCCGGGAATATAATAGAACCCGCAGACGACGCGAGAACCAAGGCAAAATTAATAATGACTATAGATAGTGCGTTATATGTACACATTAAAGACGTGAAGACTTCGTTGGAGCTATGGAACAAATTAAAGGCATTATTTGATGATTCAGGATTTACACGAAGAATATCTCTTTTACGTAATTTGATATCGATTTGCCTAGAAAATTGTGTTTCCATGCAGTCGTACGTAACGCAAATAGTCGAAACAGGACAAAAGTTAAGTGGGACAGGATTTAATATCAGTGATGAGTGGATCGGTCTCATTGTTAGCGGGGCTTTCTGAAAAATTCATGCCCATGATAATGGCGATTGAACATTCAGGCATACAAATCACAACAGACGCCATTAGAACAAAACTCATGGATATGGTGGAAACGGAAGTAAGCGGTCAATCCGATGAAGTTAGTGGTGCATTCGCAAGCGGTACGCAGAAATGGCAACATAAGAAAAATAATAAATTGTCTATGGCCAACGCGCAGAGATACCAATCGAACAAACGGAAAGCAACGAAAACAAACAATGGCGGCGCTAAAAGTCATGTCAAATGCTACCGGTGTAAACAGCCCGGTCATTACAAGAATCGGTGTCCAAATAGTGATTATACCAGTTCGAATACAAAAGAAATACAACGTAAACAAAGTAATGCGTTTAGTGCAGTGTTTCTGAGTGGCAACAAATATGACTGGTACATTGATTCAGGTGCGAGCATGCATCTAACAGCTAATGAACAGTGGATTGAGAATGCTATATATCACAAAATGAAGGATATATGTGTTGCTAACAGCAAGAGGTTGCAAGTATTATGTTCCGGAGATTGTAACAAAAACCGATAAATGTGAATTTAAAATACCAGTCAAGGATGTATTATGCGCTCCAGGATTGACTACCAACCAGTTAATAAAATCCGGTAATACAGTTCAGTTTACGACAAATGGCTATTAAGTATACAATAGAAATAGTGAATTGGTGGCCACAGCTGTGTTGAATAATGGAGTGTACAAGTTGATAGTGCCTGATATTGTGGTGGCTAATTTGTCTGCCTCAGGGATCACTTGGCATCGCCGATTGGGCCATGTTAATAGTAAATACCTAAATAAAATGACAAGTGCTGTAGAAGGAATGAACCTCCAAGAAAAAATTGGTATTGACAAGACGTCATGCACAATTTGCTGTGAGGGTAAACAGTGTCGTTTGCCATTCACAAATGAAGGTTCAAGAAGCAAAGAATTACTGCATTTAGTTCACACTGACATATGTGGACCTATGGAATATAAATCACTAGCAGGTTCCAGGTACTTCATATTATTTATAGATGACTTTAGTCGAATGATACATGTATATTTCATTAAACATAAAAGTGAAGCACTCCGATGTTTTTTCGAGTTTAAAGCAAGTTGAGAAACAAACTAATAAGAAAATAAAGATATTGAGAAGCGATAATGGGTGTGAATATTATAACGAAGAATTTGACTCATTTCTCAAGAAAGAAGGTATCATTTACCAAAGGAGTAACCCGTATACCCCTGAACAAAATGGCTTGTCAGAACGGAATAATCGAACAATTGTAGAGAAAGCCAGATGCTTATTATTTGATGCAAACATAGGAAAACAGTTCTGGGCAGAGACTACCAACACTGCTGTTTATTTACAAAATCGTACTGTTCTGCCTGCATTGAATGAAAAGACTCCTTATGAAGTCTGGACTGGACGCAAACCAGACATAAATCACTTGCGAATATTTGGAAGCAAGGTCATGGTTCATGTGGCTAAAGAGAAGCGCCAGAAATGGGAGAGAAAGTCAGAGGAGCATATACTGGTGGGTTATCCAAATGATATTAAAGGTTACCGAATATATAACCCTAGAACAAAACGTGTGACAACAAGCAGAGATGTTTTAATCATGGAAGATGAGAAGAATCTTGCCAGTATACCAATTATTGAAAACTCATGTTCAGTGGGGGACACAATTGTCAAGGATAGACCAAGTTCAAATAAAATAATTATGGATGAGGATACACTGCTTGAAACATCGGATAACTCAGATGATACTTATGTTCCTAGTGAGTATGAAGATGCTTATAACTCACCGGAGCAGCGTGTCAGACCCAGCAGAATCAGAATGAAACGAGAAAGGTATGGAATGTCAAATATGTGTATTCCGGAGGAAGTGTTTGATAATTATAAATTAGAAGGGTATGTTGATGCAGATTGGGAAACAATATTATTGACAGGCGGTCTTACACAGGTATGATTTTCAAATTAGCTGGTAGTATAGTGTCATGGGAGGCTAAAAACAGAAAACAGTTGCTCTCTCAAGCACAGAATCTGAATATATGGGCATAGCAGATGCTTGCAGGGAAGCAATTTATTTGCACAACTTGTCAAACGAAATTATTAATGAGTCCTATACAATAACTATATTTAATGATAACCAGGGTGCACTTAAGCTGTCTTCGAGTAGTAATTTTAACAAGAGAACCAAACATATTGATATTCGTTACCATTTTTGTAAAGACTGTATCGCTGATAAAATTATTGAACTAAGATATTTGGAAACAGCTGAAATGCCAGCAGACCTGTTCACTAAAGGTTTGGGTAATACCAAGCATTATTATTTTTTGCAGCTATTAGGAATACAGGATGTAAAAGCAATATAATTATTTTGTTTAATTTAGATGGGTAATATTAGCATCTATGTTATTTTGATAAGTGGGAGTGTTAGTATTATATCAAAATACCAGTAATGCCATCTATTGTGTTATTAAGAACTATTGTACGATTGTATGACAATTATGTTCAAGAATAAATTCATTCACTCGCTCTCTGTCTCACAGAAGAAAACGTTGTTTTATTTTATACTTGCTGCATCCGTAGAGATTTAAGAACCCAACCCTCCCTAAATTAAAACCCCTACTTAATTGCAGAGTAAAAAATTCGTCACTACTCTAAAACCAATGATCGAAACGCCCGGCCGACACGGCAGGCTGACAGTGGCGTGCAAAAGTCAATAGACTATCTTTTTATTAGTTATTATTTAATTTTTTGTAAAAATAATATCTAAAATTCGTGTGATGATGCAGTACGACAGAAAGCGGACTACATAGTTTTTAAATCTCAACGGATGCAGCAACGAAGTATAATTTTGGTTGAAGTTCACTTAAGGTAAGTTCCATTAACCATAAATTATACTGGCTCTCTGTACCCTTCAGACCGGAACACAGCAGTGCAGGCAGTGCTGTTTGAATAGGAATAGGAAAGAGTGTGGTATCTACCCAGACGGACCCATAGACAGAAGTGGTCCTACCACCTAATATAAAATACTTATATATACAGGGTTATTTCGCAATAACCGGCCAAATTTGCAGAGAAGGTTCAGAATAAGTAATATAGGCAAATGGTGAAGAAAAATAAATGTAAAAAAATCTCAAGCATTGTCCTTTTTATCTTTTAAATTCAGAATGCGTGGTAATGCATTATTTTAACTGATTTTACTGCGCACGCACACATTCGTAAGGGTCGATCGGTAGGCGAAAACGCTGTTGCCCATAAATCACATTCAATTTGGGATAATTTCAAATAAAAGTAGAAGCCTTATTTACTCGTATTTTCAAAAACTGCAATAACGATATATCATTATTTATATATTTGAACTTAAGTTTAAAATTTGGCTACTCTTTGCAAAATAACCCGGTATATATATACGCTTTGAAGGCAATAATTACCAAGCGACATATTGGCAATTTCACACTAGAGCATTTTAAAGTTTTTTATTGGACGCACGCATCCAGAAGTACGCATGTTTGACCATATAGGTAAAATGATCTAAATAGAAATGAAAAAACTTTTCTGCCAGCTAATTTTAATCATAGTACAAATTAAATAAGGTTAGTGTAGGGTTTTTTTGAACAAGTAACAATGAATTAAGGTTTTACTACACAAAATCAAGGACTTTCGGGCAAAGGTTTTCGACGGACATCGTCATCATCATTATCATCAGCCCTTTTAGTAATCTACAATCATTAAATGAAACTAATTTTTACGGATTATATCGCATTTAATTTTAACTTTTTTAATTCCCGGCGTTTCGGGTGCTTTACAGCACCCATTGTCACGGGGGGGACTGAGGTGTTTGACGTCCCGATGTCATAGTTAGCCCGGCTACCTTAAGTTTTTTAATATTAATTTTTGGTTCGATCTACGCAGAATGAGCTTACAGTATCTTGAAGTCTAGCAGTGGTATACTTGGGTTTGGATTTAATTTTATTAATTATAGGATCACAAGCAGATGGCAGCACCCATCCATCTTCTCTTTTGAAATTAGGATGTTTTTAATTTTTTAATTCAAATAGAAAAAAAAAATAGAAAAAGACTCATACCAACCAATATTTAAATGGTGAATCGCACCATCATCCATCACAGTTAGCTACCATGGGAAAATCTTTGTTTCAGAGAGTACGAGGGATCTGTGACAGAAAACATCTGGCCGCCGAGCTTCAGCACGTCGAGCAAGTATTGCAAGACAACAAGCTTCGGATCCCGCGCCTACGTCACAGTGACCGAGTGAAGCCGGCCACAGTCGAGCGTGTGCCTGCTGTACTACCCTATGTCAGAGGAGTCACAGACAAGGTTGGCTACATCTTGAAGCGAGCTTCCATTAAAACATACTTCAAGCCGCCGAAGAAAATTAGTCAATTTTTACCATCCGTCAAGTGTCATATCCCTCTACAAGATGAAGGAGTATACAAGCTGGATTTTGAATGTGGTCTCTCTTACATAGGACGAACAAAAAGATCTATAAAAACCCGCGTAAAAGAACATATAGCTGACTTGAAGCACCGACGTATCGGGAAGTCTGCAGTTTGTGAACATGTTCAAGATCGTCCCCGCCATTACATTAGATTTGATAGACCACAAATCCTCGCAAAAGAACACCGATTCCTACCAAGGATGATTCGCGAGGCTATTGAAATTAAAAAACATCCTAATTTCAATAGAGAAGATGGATGGTTGCTGCCATCTGCTTGGGATCCTATAATTAATAAAATTAAATCCAAACCCAAGTATACCACTGCTAGACTTCAAGATACTGTAAGCTCATTCTGCGTAGATCGAACCAAAATAAATATTAAAAACTGGTAGCCGGGCTAACTATGACATCGAGACGTCAAACACCTCAGTCCCCGTGACCATGGTGCTGTAAAGCACCCGAAACGTCGGGAATTAAAAGTTAAAATTAAACGCGATATAATCCGTGTAATTTCATCATCAGTCTTCGCGGCTGAAAATCTACAATCACCCACTACTAAGTATGGGCCTCCATCTGATGAGGGATGAATTAGAGCATAATCCACCACGCTGCTCTAGTGCGGGTTGATGGAGGTTTTAGGCCAGTAACTAACCCTTTGTTAATGACGTCTATATTATATACCTGTAACATACGAATATTGCAGACAAATCTCTCGCGAAGTGGATAGCTGATCTTATAAAGAATTCGGGCTGTCGTTGAATATTTAAGATAGCTTAAATCAACTGTTTGTAAAAACAAACCAAAATAATTACTATTATACTGATACTATTACTAAAATAAGTAATTTCAAAATGTATAGGTAGATAAAACACAATTTCAACTAAGAAGAAAATTGCTATCAAGTTTTAAAATATTCTAAAATTACAAATACGTTTCACAATCAAAAGAACATGAGGGAAAATATTTTGGTAAACTATCAATTAAACAACACAATTAAGATCAAGTCCTAAAAATTTAGAGCTTTAGTTACTAGGTTGCCTATGCGACAGTTCGGTGAAGACTAATCGATATTTTGTTACCAACAGCCACTCAAAATCTGCTTTACAGTGCGTATAAGCGACAAAACAAAATACATGCAACAGGGGTAAGCTCATTTTTATATTTTTCTATTTAAAAAGTTATCTAAGTAACAAAAACAGTAAAAAAAAAAGGCAGTAAAATATTACCATACGACAAAATATATATCCTTTTTAAGCAGGAAAAATACTACTATATTACGTCTTTAAGTCCATTACATTTAGGAAAAAAATACTAAATGAAAATGTGTACATAATTAAGGGGCGTTAAAAAGTCTTAAGTAATGCTTATACCCTAGATACTGTAAGAAAAAAACCACTTTATGTTTAACCGCATTAATTTGAGTCAAGGCAAAAATTACTAAGTGTATAAAGTTAAAATCGCAAAATTTTAGTCGCTTGGTCGCCGAAAACTGAAAATGTGATTTTTTTTAAGTTACCATGCGACAACCAAACTCTTCCTAGCGGTACGAGAGTATGACATATCGACGCAGAATTTTTTGCTGGTTTCAATGGTGTATATAACTCAATATCGCCCAAAATGTCGCTTGGTAATTATTGCCTTTCAAGCGTCGATATATATAATGGCTTTACACGCTTTATTTTTATTAACGAAAGAAAGCATCCGGTTTTTAAATTTCATAATAGAGTTTACACTGTATTTACAAAACGTAATGTAAGAATGAGAAAAGGTCTTGACGACTGATGTAAGACGTTATAAAATAAAACTTTTAAAAAAGAAAAAACCGACTTAAAAGAACTAACAGGAATATAAATTGACTCCAAAAAAATTATTCACCCATATGTGGTGCAGATGCCTTTTCAAATTTACGTTAATTTTTAGTTTTCCCGTGAATCCCTTCACCAGAGTTTCACTAAATTTACCGGTTCTCAGGTACCCCCATTCTAACAAAAAATCATTTAAATCGGACAACGCAACGTAGTAAAGAATCATCGCTGAACATACATAGAAAAAATATTCCGGCGAATTTAGAACCTTCTCACTTTTTTTGAGGCAATTAAAATAGAAGAAACTGTTTTCAAAAGTAATAATAAATAATTGATAAAGATACTGAGGCCGGTGTTAACAGACAACTCAAAGTATACAATATCAAAAATAACTGAAAACAAAAAGTAAAGCCGACTTTAAGGAAGTAAAAAGAAAAAAAATATTTCACATTCTGAAGTCGGTGAAGACGTAGTGTAAAGAAGAATCAAAGCCCCGACTTCGGAATGTTGTATTAAATGTAGTTCTTAGAAATCGTCAAAAAGTAATTTTTTTGTATCACAATCTCAATTTCGTCTAAAAATTACATTAACAAGTCGTAAAATTAAAAATTTTGTACAACCGACTTCAATATAAATAAAATGAGAACATCATCAATGTAGTCGAAGTGAATTAAAGACGTATTATTAAGGATAACTCAAAAATTACTGGTCAGGCCTTTGATCAAATTTATATGAGACCACATGAGAAGCACCAGCTTTCAAATAAAAAAAGAATCATCAATATCGGTTCACCTAGAAAAAAAATTCTGAGGTAACAACTATAAAAAAAATAGTCTAATTGAGAACCTCCTCCTTTTTTGAAATCGGTTGAAAACTTCACCCCTATTAAGCCACCTTTAGAAGTGGATTTTTTTTCTCTAAATTCATATGGGACCACTCCTGACGTTTAACCTATTTATATATAATATGGTCTAAATTGTAGAGTTTGGTGGGTCTAGACTAGGCTCAAATTTTGATATAGTGGAGTTTGAGTTCAATCTAGACATTGTCTCAAATACCGGTTTTAATCGTCTCGGCCTTGACGCTACTTCAACTGTCGCTTCCCACCCAACCTTGCCCCAAATCACTTTTTTATATTTTGGAATTTTTGTAAGCGTTTGCCAATATTTACACAAGTCACTTATCTGTACATCTGTAACATGTACAGATAAGTGACTCGTGTAACATAGCAATGTGTAACACGACAAACACAGAGTTAGGAAAGATTCAGACCAAACGGAGCGAGTGGGAATAATTAATTAATTTAATACAGTTTTAAATTTAATCCTTATCCCCTTAGAGAAAAATTCAAAGAAATTAATATATTAACTTTGGCCTCTCAGTATACATATCTTTATATATATAATTTGGACCCATTTTGATGAAATTTTCTGTGTTGATTAAGTTGATTCAAGAATGGTTTAGATTCACAGATGGACCCAGTAGATGGCGCTGTTGTCGAGATCCAGAAATCACCCGTGCGAATCTGGGGTGGATAGCTAGTATGTATACATTTTATTAAACTAGTGTAAACACTAGGAACAAGCACAAGCTAGTTATAAAGTTACACAACTCCAAATAGTCAATAATTCCTTCATGGATATGCAGGACCTATCTATGATAAAGTTTAAAATGTTTATAAAACAAAAATTGTTTAATAAGTTTATTACTTATTACCAATCATATACTGCTAAATAGTATATTATGTTTCGTAATAACACCTGGGATGTTTTCTTTAATTGTACAACATATCATATAGTCTGTTCGCTAAGTTAGTGTCGGTACACCCGAAGGCCCACTTATTATTTCGCTTTTATTTTACTATTTTTTACTGTGTTTGTTAAATAAATGTTTTTATATTCTAAGAATAAAATAGAATACTATTTTATTCTTATGGTTATTGTAATAAAATACGAATATAAATAATATACACAAGTTGGGTAGCAAAGAAGCTTTAACTACGGCGCTTAGTTTTAAAATGCAAAATTCTTCTGTCGGTGTACGCCTCACGCGGCGACCTTTGATGTACCACGACGGCGCCTTTGACAAGATGCGGCACGTGCCAAGGGGCGCGACACAAAGGTGACCGTATCTAAGCGAACAGACTATACAGTAAATTAATGTTAAAACCCAGCTGGGTTTCTTGCGAGGTGGACCAGTGGTAAAATCATACTCTTAAATCACTTTCAATAAGTATATTAAGAATTTGGAGTTTATGCTGTAACAAATAAAGACAAACGGGCAGAATAAAATTAAAAAGGTTCCGTGTATGACAGCGGAACCCTTAAAACTTGGTTTCATAATAACAAAATTCTACTAACGATGTTTCAATAAGCCGCGATCGCGTCTAGTACCGACCTTCATGTAATCTAAATAAGGCCAGGTTGGATACAAGTTAATCTTGTTTGATTTAACTGGAAACTGATGGAAAATGTAAGGTTATATAAAAAAAACTCGAATATAGCAATCTAGTAAGTTAACAAGATACTTATGTTGGCAGTTAGATAAAACGGTAATATATATCTCTATATATAAAAATCAATTGCTCTTTTTGATTTTATTTATTTTATTTAATCTTTATTGTTAACACCTTTATAAAAGGGTAACAAAGGGCGGACTTAATGCCTATCGGCGTTCTCTGCCACTCAACCCGTGGAGTGATGAGATTTTGTGATTTGGTTGATTTCTGTATTGTAAGTAATTTAGTACCTCTCAATGGTGGGTCGGATCTTGTTCTGGTCCTCGCCGGCAACGAACTGGCCGTAGAAAGTCGCCTTCATGATCGCCTCGAAGAGCCTCTGCCCGACTACTTGGCGCAGTCTCTTCATCAACTGCAATGCGAAATACAAAGAGTAAAATTATATGTCAACATAGGTACTAAGCGTTGCAGACTAAATGCTTCATGACCCACAGACATGAATGGTCTGTGCCAAGCAGTGGTACGCACTATACTGTAATTTTAACCTTTCTTTACTTTTAGGTATAGTCTGTTCACTAAGATGCGTCTGTTAAATAAATGTTTTTCTATTCTAAGAATAAAATAGATAAAATATAATACAATACAATACAATATTATTCTTATGGTTATTGTAATAAAATACGAATATAAATAATATACACAAGTTACGTAGCAAAGAATCGTAGTGAAACGGCGCTTTGTTTTAAAAACGCCAAATTATCCTGCGGGTGTACGCGACACGCGGCGACGTTTGATATCGCGGCGGCGCCTTTGACAAGAATCGGCACGTTCCCAGGCGGTGCGACACAAAGGCGACGGTATCTAAGCGAACAGACTATACAAACAAATATATGCATTGTTTTCCCAGTAGGAAATTATTATAATGGGTCAGATTTCACAGTACTAATTTTAACATATCTCCACTTTTTCAAAGTTTCTAGATACCAATGCTATTATTTTAAGGTGAATGTCTGTGTGTATGTACTACCGTGTAGTGGCGGTGTGAGGATATTGACTACCACATATCGTCCCGTAGGTGTCGCAAGTGGCGACAGAGGAAACTGAAACAGGAGCTGGCAGCAGCATCTTCCTGATAACAACTCATAATGTCTACAGGCTGAGTTACCACAGTCACAATGAGTACCTACCCGGACGGATTACTAGCACAGCATAAATAATAGTACAAGAACTACTAGTCAGGAAGGGAGTCCTAACACCTAAAAATATGGGTGCTTACTCGTTAGCTTGCCAATAATACTCAAATTCACGGAAACACGTCAAGTGTTTGCAATACTAACTATGCATTGTGTTTAGTCTAGACTTCGCTTAGTAAATATTTATGCAGCCGACTTAACTCGTACGCGTATTTAAATGATGTGTACATACATCACATACATTATCAAAAGTTCATTGCTGAACATAGGCCTCCCTCATAGTTTGTCCCGTAGGAGATAATAGCAATAGTTGCCACGCTTATAGAATACTATAATACACACGCTTGGGAGTCGGAGCAGCAACCACAATTTTTTTTATTATTTTCAGTTGTAACAACATAATGTTTTCTTTTTTAAATAAATAAACTATGAAAAGTTCTTCGTTTTAGTTTGAGTTCCTAATTGAAACGATTTATCGATTTGTTACACTAAATATAGATAATAAACCGTGCAGTAAATATCCAATTGTTATATTGTAAACTAGCGATCCGCGCTGGCTTCGCACGGTTGATTTCTGGGTCTCGACAATAAAGCCACCTACCGGGTCCAATTGTGAATCTAAACCTTTCTCTAATCAACTTAATCACACACACAAAATTTCATCAAAATCGGTCCAGCCGTTTAGTAGGAGTTCAGTCACATACACAAGTCACAAATCTGTGTGTAATAAATAGTACCTATTATATCCGAGACATAATGCGTGGCAACAAATTATTCGGCTGTGACATTGAAACTACGAGGACGTTTGAAAGACACGTATTGTTTGGGGCTATGGTATGAACCGTAGTGTAGTGGCGGTGTAAGATATCCACTACCCCATATCGTAAGAGGCGATAGAGAGAAACTGAAACAGGAGATGGGCAGCACATAACAGCTGAATAAAAACAAATACCGTAGTTGCCAACACGCTCGCCAATCGTGGCAACTATGGCAAATATCCCCTTATGAGGGCAATCTATAAGGGAGACCTATGTTCAGCAGAGGACTTTTGATAGGCTACAATGGTAATCATAAATGATATTGTTGCGCGCCACTATTAATGTCTTGTACATGGCAACACTAGCCACTAGCGCCCTCTGGTATCGAGTAGCAGAACTAGGTGAGTCAAGATCCTTCTAGAAATTTCGGGACCGATATGTACTCGAACATTCTAGATGTTTCTACAGTAGAAGGTTCTGGAAACTATCTGAGGCCCTATATAAGGCCGGTATAGACCGCGACCGAGGCAGTATTGAATTGGCGATACAAGCGAAGACTTCGAAGCGATACAACTGCGAACTAAAGCGATCTGTAGTAAAATTGTGTTTTGTTATTAGTGTGGTTCAAAGTTGTAATTAGTGTTGTGTAATTAAAGTGTCAATTTTGGTAATTCACTCGGCAGTTTTTAATTGTCTCGAACCCCAAGCTCGTAACAATATGGATAATTTAAAAATATGTTACGAATAAAAACTTCCTTCTCTCTGAAATGAGGAGAGGTTTTGATCTAGCTGTGGGACGTATATACATATATGCTGAACTTTTAACTTTAACTTCTAGAGCCCGAATCAGGCACTAGCTATCTGTCTACTTATATTTTTTTTTAAACGGAAGTGACAAACGAACTCACATTCCACCTGATGGTAAGCGGCTATTGCAGTCCATGGACACCTGCAACCATTTCATACAAAGAAGGGCTACGCATGCGCTATCACCTCTGAGGAATAAATTGTAATTCCTTACAGCCTGTTATTATACTGGCTATCTATACCCATCAGCTTGACACACATGGCAAAAGGAGTCTTAGGCCCGTATTAATAAACGTTACTCAACGACGAACTCAAGTGCGTAATCATTTGATAAGAGCGTATCGATTAAAGATTTCAAATTAGGGGAGTGTGAAATAGAGAACGTCCTTTAAAATAAAGGACTTTTGGTAATCCTACCTACAACCGACTTCAGGGAATGATGACTGAGGATTGAGATGATTACCTCATAGCCTGGAATTATACTGGCTCTGTTACCCTTCAAATTAGAACAAGCAATGGTTGAACTGTTACTTGGTGGCAGAAATAGATAAGAGGATGCTACTAATCTTCCTCCTCCTCGAGAAGGACTACTTGACAGAGTAGGAGCCTACTACATTGTAGGATTTTATTGCCCGTATCAATAAACGTTACTCAACGACGAACTCAAGTGCGTAATCATTTAATACGCCCTCATTACGAAATCAGCATCTCAAGATCGTTGCTAATTAATAAACACATAAAAACAGTATCTCAAAACGCTGTACTTAGGAATACTGTTCTGTGACTTGCACTCAAGTATACACACTTGAGAGTCGAGTTTCGTTTATTAATCAGTGTGGTACTCAGCTGATATCGTAAACCTAAACCGCATCTTGAGATATGTTTATTAATAAGATCATAACCTCAAGATTGTACTCAAGTGCGTGTACTTGAGCTGAGTAACGTTTATTAATACGGGCCTTACCACCTAGATAATATTTTACTTATTATCTATCATTCTCTTATATCGAGGTACTTTACAGAACCTCGATATAAGAGAATTTTTTTGTAGAACCGGCTCGGTTCTTTTACGACAAGACGCAATCCGTAAGATTGAAAATAGAACACGTAAGAGCAATATCGTCTAGGGAGCAATATCTCTAGTGAATCGCCGCCTGATCCATTCAATACCTTAAGGTTTATATGTTTTCACTACTTGATATTAGATCCTACCGAACGGTTGAAACCTGAGACGGTCTTTCACATTCTAGCTAAGGAATATATTACGATAACTGTGAAAATATAATTTTATATTTTCAACATCATCATCATCACAGCCCATCACAAGTTTCCAGCTAAACATAGTCCACCCTCCATACATTGCCACAAAGTACGGTCCTGAGCCACCTGCCTTTCAACAACTACCTGCTGCCATTATCATCACTACACCTAGAGGGGGCTCGCCCAACACTGCGCTTCCCAGTACGAGACTGCCAGTCGAGAACCTTTCTTCCCTGTCGGTTATTGGTTATTCGATTTTTCCGGACCGACACGACTTAGGGACCTTCAAATAAAGAGCCTATTAATAGTATAGTTGTAGCACGAATGGGTCGGCTCGACCGGGGAAGGACCACGCTCTCACAGAATACCAGCGTAAAATAGCAGCTTAGTGTTGCTGTGTTTCGTATGGTGAGTGTAGAGAACCGGAGACCCTTTTTACTGGAAAAGAGGCATTCTATCTTAGTCCTCACGGCTGACAACGCATCTGCATTTAAATTCGCAAACGAAGATAGATGTAGATGTCTATGGGCCACTGCAACCACTTACCATCAGGTAGACTGTGTGCTCGTTTTTCACCATTATTCTATAAAAAAAAACGTCCTCGTAATTTCAATGTCACAGCCGAATAATTTGTTGCCACGCATTATGTCTCGGATATAATAGGTACTATTTATTAAACACAGATTTGTGACTTGTGTATGTGATTGAACTCCTACTAAACGGCTGGACCGATTTTGATGAAATTTTGTGTGTGTGATTAGGTTGATTAGAGAAAGGTTTAGATTCACAATTGGACCCGGTAGGTGGCTTTGTTGTCGAGACCCAGAAATCAACCGTGCGAAGCCAGGGTGGATCGCTAGTTTACAATATAACAATTGGATATTTACTGCACGGTTTATTATCTATATTTAGTGTAACAAATCGATAAATCGTTTCAATTAGGAACTCAAACTAAAACGAGGAACTTTTTATAGTTTATTTATTTAAAAAAGAAAACATTATGTTGTTACAACTGAAAATAATAAAAAAATTGTGGTTGCTACTCCGACTGCCAAGCATGTGTATTATAGTATTCTCTGAGCGTGGCAACTATTGCTATTATCTCGTACGGGACAAACTATGAGGGAGGCCTATGTTCAGCAATGGACTTTTGATAATGTATGTGATGTATGTACACATCATTTAAATACGCGTACGAGTTAAGTCAGCTGCATAAATATTTACTAAGCGAAGTCTAGACTAAACACAATGCATAGTTAGTATTGCAAACACTTGACGTGTTTCCGTGAATTTGAGTGTTATTGGCAAGCTAACGAGTAAGCACCCATATTTTTAGGTGTTAGGACTCCCTTCCTGACTAGTAGTTCTTGTACTATTATTTATGCTGTGCTAGTAGTCCGTCCGGGTAGGTACCGACCTCTTACCCATTTCTGCTTCCTTCATTGTGACTGTGGTAAGTCAGCCTACAGGCTACATTTCTACATCTAGAGGGGGCTCGCCCAACACTGCGCTTCCCAGTACGAGGCTGCCAGTCGAGAACCTTTCTTCCCTGTCGGTTATTGGTTATTCGATTTTTCCGGACCGACACGACTTAGGGACCTTCAAATAAAGAGCCTACTCTTTTTTAAAAGGCCGGCAACTAGTAGTAGCAGCGGCGGTAGTTACTTACTATCAACTGAGTCTCATACTCGTTTGCCCCCTCTTATATTTAAAAAAAATACTGTATTGCCGGAATATGTAAGTTAAGTAAAGTTATCACACGAAGAAACTCCGTCGCTCGTTGAGTGACTTTAATCTTCCTAATTCTACCAGCATTAAAGGACTACGTTTCTGTTCCGTAACCATTACTGGCAACATTTTTAATGGGAAAATATATGTTTTACTAATTTATCCATTATTTGCGAGTATTTAGCATACACAAAACGCACAAATAAATATTGGCGCTTGCTTGAAATGCATTCTGTCGATAGTTATTTTATTGGTTTACTAGCTGGCCAAATTATTATTAAAATTATTTATATTTTCTTTATCTCTAACATGCCGGTTTCCTCACGATGTTTTCCATCACAGCCGAGCTTAAAATTGCAATTAACAATTTCACTGGTACCGCGGTAGGGATCCATCTCGGTTGGCTTGTGTAATTCCAAATTTTAAAGCTACTTTATCCCCAGAGCCATCACGCACTAATACAGTAGGATTGTTTTTTTTATAGGATAGGTTGACAAACGAGCACACAGTCCACCTGATGGTAAGTGGCTGCTGTGACCCATTGACATCTACATCTATCCTCAATAAAGAATCAAAATGCAGATGCGTTGTCACCCGTGAGGAGTAAGATGGAATGCCGCTTTTCCAGTCTGGGTCAGGGTCTCCGGTTCTCTACACTCACCATACGAAACACAGCATCATTAAGCTGCTATTTTACGCTAGAATTCTGTGAGAGTGTGGTCCTTCCCCGGTCGAGCCGACCCATTCGTGCTACAACTATACTACTAATATAGCTGCAGCATGGCTCTACCACGTAAAAAATGTTTAATATAAGAAACTTCATCAATACAAAAAAAATATTCCGCACCTTTATAATATATTCTGACTTAGATAACAGTTAATGCCTAAAAACAGCCAAACCGGTGAGTGAAATATTAATTAAGTAGATTAAACACGTCGAAGTAAGGAAGCAGTTTTGATGTATCAAAGTCTTTTATCTTTATAACCATTAGAATCAGAAAAAAATGCTAAGACATTGTATATAGAATTAAAGCCGAAATATTGAAGTCGGCTTCAGAATGTTAAATTATTTTATTCATTTTAGTTCTTTATTGAAGTCGGCTTCAACTTATTAACTTTTTATGAAAAACTATTTTTTACCCTATTTTTTGAGTGGACAAAGGAATATTCTCAATATCGTCTAAATTGTTACATTAAAACTTTATCCCCTATTTTACCACCCTTAGGGCTGGAATTTATTCTTCAAATTTATATAGAACCACCCCTGCTTCCTACATAACATTAAAAAAATCATCAAAATCAGTTCACAATTGACGACAATACTATTTTGATTAATAATGTGCTACATATCGAATTCCGGGCACGGCGGCCGGTCTCAACGAGACTTCCCATAGCCATTTACGCAGGACAGAAGTAAAGTGTACGAGTGTGTGCGCAACACAGGTGCACTCTCTATTATCTCAATCTCATAGTCAGGGACGATGGGACAATTATCTGACAAAAACAGAGAGAGCTCAGGCGCAGGACCCGTGCTTTCCGAGGCACGGGGATGAAACACCGCCTACCTCCTGACTCCGATCTGATACTGAGAATTTCTTGACAGAAAACCCCAACAATGGAAGTATAATCAGTAAGTGAACTATATTTACTACATTAGGTTTTGGATTCCTTGTAGAGTAGCCAAAAAAATGCACTCTCTGTTCCCTCAATCTCATAGTCCGATAGGTACGGCAACCGGAGAGAGATCAGGCGCAGGACCGACGGCTTTACCTACTTTCCGAGGCACGGGCGTGATACACCGCCCACTTCCTGACTCCGGGCTGCTACTGAGAATTTCTTGACAGAAAAACCAATAACTGATTTAGGTCCAGGATTCTACCCTGGGACCTCATAATCAGCAGTCGCGTTTACGACCACTAGCCCAACAAGCAGTGGCAGAGAGCCAGTCTAATTATTTATTTTGTTTACAGCATAGATTTATTAACTAACTAACGTTATAACGAATAGATTGGCAATGCAAAAGAGCAAGAGCATAATTTACGCGTATGTTAGAGCGAGAAAGATAGACTAGACCATTCACGTACACGCTATCAGCCTGTATCAGCCTGTTGTCATTCGTGAACAAAACAAATCCCGCTTGTATTTGCAAAATCGCAGGTTTAAAAGTGAAAATTTTAGAGCAGGTAAAAACAATTTGTACTTCAATGGATAGGAAATATTATCACATTTTATATTAATAATCATCTCAATGCAAAGCAATTGAATTTAAAATAATTACAAATACGAGAAATTCTGCTAATTTTAACCTCATTTTTGTAGAGATCGACATTATCGATAATATCTTATCGAAATGTTCTTAACAAGCAAAGGTATATACTTGCATGCAGCCTTATTCAACTTAGTAATTTATTTTTTAATTTTTAGGTTACCCTAGTTAAATATTCTTCTAAACGTATGAAAAATTATTTTTTAATAGAATTAGGGTGACAAACGAGCACACAGTTCACCTGATAGTAAGTGGATGCTGTGAGAGATTTTCACAAAATATTGATATTCGACAAAAATGAATGAAAATTATAAATAGAGAAGAATTGGTTCCCAAAAGAAAATAGTCGACTATATGCAGCAAGTACTTTGAATGATAATGTTTTCTCATAGAGGTGCCCACTGTGTAGTGGCGGTGTAAGAATATATCCACTACCCCATATCATCCCGTGGGTGTCGTAAGAGGCGACAGAGGGAAACAAACAAATCAGGGGATGGGCAGCAGCAGCCTTTATAACGACAAAAACGTGTGTGTATGTACTTATGTACGCACGTAGGAAGTTATACTTCTTTAGCGTAACAAAACAAAAATAAATAAAAATAACTACCTTAAATATAGTTATCGGTTCCCACGAAAACTTGAGAAACAGTTACCCACTGAAGTTGTGGCTTTGAGGTGTCAGTGTGCGCGCGCATCGTAACAACTTCATTGTGTCGTTTTTAGCTGTCGGTATGCGCGCGCATCGTATAAAATTCACGCTCATCATTTTTCCCAAACGCCCCAAAAGAAGTATAACTTCAAAAATACAAAAACTGCGGTTGGCAACCCGCTTGCCAAGCGTAGCAACTATGCGCAATCTATGGGGGAAGCCTATGTTCAGCAGTGGACTTTAATAGGCTGTAACAGTAACATAGAGGTGCATTAAGGGAAAAACTATAACACATCCAACCATAAACACTAATTAATAGAAGTACATATTATTGAAGCTTATTTTATTATAAGAATATTATAATTTATTTATTATAGATATGTACCTGAATAGCAATAGGTATCTGAATATGTTTCGCAATATTCTAAAAATTGACATCGTAATCTTGTTTAATACCTTTTTAGTATACATTTCCTATCGCTATTTGGTTTTAACTTTTTATTTATGTACACATCATAACAGCATATCATTTTTTAAGAACAGCGTTTCTTTCAGTGAATTATTATTTATATTAATAACTTTGAAAGTTTATGTATGAACTGAGTGGTAGGACCCCATTTCTGCCTGGGAGGTCGTTTGGATAGGTATTACCCTCTTACCTAGTACCGGTATAAATACAGGCTGTAAGGCATTCCATCTCAGTCCGTATAGGCAACAACAACCTTCTTAGTTTGAAGTTAGCTGCAAGTTTCCATGGGCTGCAGTAGCCACTTACCATCGTCAGGTTGACTGTAAGTGAGTTGGATACTTCAGTTTTATAAAAATATTTTAACTAATAAATCTTAACAAATTTAACATTTTTTATAACATGTATTTTCGGAATGTCGAGAATATTCTGAATTACACCTTTTATTGGATCGCAGACACGATATTTCAATATTTATTTAAATAGTATAGCCATTCAGCGAGGAAACGCATCCAGCGTTCTTGGCACAATACCACTAGGAGCAGGACTGTATGATAATTTAAGTTTTTAATTTGTTCTTCTTATATATAGTTTAGTATTATTGTTTGTAGTTTTTTGAAATATTAAAAAATACAAACAATAGTATGTATTTCAATGTTTCATTATGTCCACAATAAGTCGCCATGTTAGTTTTTATGTGACTTCATGCAGCTTAAAACCCGCGAAAGGGCACAATGCTTTTAAAGATATCTAATTTGTCAATATACGATGAGTAGTTTAGAAGATCTGAGGGAACAGATGAACATACATACATACATAGCGTTCTATAATTGTAACCATCCTTTTGGCTTATCCGTAGTTGGGTAAAAATATTCAATTACATCATCTGCGTCAAATCAGAAGACACGAATATACTGCAATCGGTATCGGTAATAATTATAGTTGAGGCAGGCAATGCATGGTGTAGTACTATTTGTCACCCATACATACACATGACACACACACTTGTGTATTTTGATTTTGGTCTCGCCCTAATCACTTCATTGCCAATCTATACTATACTATCTATGGTTTACAGCGTTATTTATTGATTAAACAAAATTTTCGATAACTTTTACTTTGCGTTAGTAACCCAACATCCCGCAATGATTCTAAATATTTGATTATATTATCTCAAAAGTCTATACAATTGTAATTTTACCTATCTAATAAAGTCCCGTTGAATACCTAAAATCCCTAATTACATAAATAAACCTATGATAGTTTGTGGGTAATTAAGGTCTGAAAACTGCAATTTTTATTCATCACCGACTGACTGACTAGAAACTAGTCCACTTCTAGGTGACTTGAAATTTGGAATCAAGATAGATGATTAGGCGTATACTAAGAAAAAAGATGATTTTCAGCCAACATGGTTTATGGTGCAACATTGTTTTTGGTGCATATTATTTGTGTGAGTGCGTGTTCTTAAAATAAGTTAAGTTGATCATAATACCCTCGTCACTTAAAAATGTACGTAGTGTCCTGTCTATCTTTCTTTGTTGTCTGAGTCCGAGTATCAAGATTAAATAATATTATGACTTATGGCACATTCTTGACGCCTGTAACTTTATCGTATTTCTTTTCACATGTACATTTCTCGCTTCCTCAGTTACAGCGGAAGTTTCAATCACTGATTTAAAATCAGTGATTGAAACTTCCCCGTTGTACGAGTAAGTAGCCAAACAAATTCTTTAAGTAACTTTGGAAAAAAAAATATTGCAATGGTGCGTCGTCGAAAAACTTCAAGTTCTAAAAATTGGGCCAATATCACGGACAGTTTATAAAGTTTTTTATTTTTCGATTCTGAAAACATTTTTAAGCTCTGGTGAATAATAATTGACGGCTCCGTGGCGCAGTGGCTTAGCAATAAGTTGCAGCGCCGGGGGCCGCGGGTTCGAATCCCGCACGGAACATGTACGGCCTACGAATATGTGTTCCGGGTCTGGATGTTTGTCCTTGTGCAATTTACGTTTGTAAACTGCCTCCGCGATACAGGAGAAAATCCTAGTGTGGGGGTAGGTAACGTTTTTAAATAAAAATAAAATGGAATATACCTACTTACAGATATATTTCTTTTCCCTTTTCAATATCGACATATCGCATTTTAATTATTAAAAGAAAAACAATGAATTTCCGTCAATAGTGTACATTCAATTAACATACATACAAGCTAACCGCAATTTCGTGAATTGTCCATCTATCCATTCATTACAGTCTATAAAAGTCCACTGCTGAACATAAGCCGTCCCCATAGATTGCCTCATAGGGGAAGCAAACCAGGAGATGGGCAGCATCTTCCCGATAACAACTCAAGTTTATAAAAAACTGGTTGACAACTCGCGTACCAAGCGTGGCCACTATGGCAAAATCCCCCCTACGAGGAAATCTATGGGAGAGGCCTCATAAATTGTAATTTACTCAAAATCAACTTCCTTGAAATCTTTAAGTCTAACCTAAATAATACGTTGGCGGTATAGAGCTGGAAAGAATTTCAGTTGTCTAAAAATATCGTACACGTGTAAGATCTACAAAAAAAAAAACCTTGACGAGAATTATAGTGAAGGCCGACTACACAAGTTCAGCCCACACTAGTTCGTGTTTAGCCTTGAATCTGCAAATATCTGAATATTTGCACATTCAAAAACCACGCGACTTACTTAACAATGTTCAACTAAGACTAGTTATGACACATTTAAACTATACTCTAGCGTTACACGCTCCGGCTCAAGGTCACCGGCGCTTGAACTCACGTACAGAGAGTGTCAGCGCTGTGACTATTTTACAAACACAAATTAAAAAGGTGTTTTTAAATTTTAATTGGACTGTGATTGTTGCCTTTGAATTATAATTTTGTCTATGACCATTTGTGCCAAAATAAAATATTATTAGACTATGACAAGGAAAAAACGTTTATATTACAAAAAGCCTAATTAATTAGTTTCAGACTTAAACTAAAGTTTGTTTTAATATTGAAGTCAAACTTCCCAAAAACAATCTTCTTTAGTTTGTAAACCCAACAATAACAATAAACGATTAAAAATAAACCACTTTTTGTAATAAGACGAGCTAAGATAATCGATCAGTAACTTGATAATTTCACTCTGTTCGATGGCGCGGCGCGGCGCAGCGCAAAGCTGCCGGCAACGTGCCGTACCCTTATTACGTAAATCCCAGTCACCGAAGTCATTCAACTGAAGTTAATTAGGGCTCTAGGCTCTAACAGGTTCGCGTCATTTCTGTGACATCTATTTTTGTTGCGAGCTTTTTTCCTTTATAGGCTTTGAAATATATTGTCGTAGGCGGTATTAAGAATCTATAGTAGTGTCTGAACAAGCTAGCAGCTAGGTAATATTGACAATTTTTGAAGTGAAAGGAGTCAATCGTTTTGGGCCCACTAGAAATTTTCGCGACCCTTAATGGTATAATATACAAAAAAGATACCAATTTATTATTGTAATAGCATAAAGATTTTATGAAAATCTAAACGGAATTAAGAAATCTGAAAAAAGAGTTGTTTTGATATTTGTGTTCTTATCATTGGTTCAGATAATGTAATATTAAAAAATTGTAGTAGAGATGTGCCAACTCGGAAGAAACTCGACTCGAGTTAACTTGAGTTGAAATTCACGTAACTCGAATAGTACCGAGTTACGCAACTCGAATTGGCGGAACCAAGTTGTGTCAGTTTGTTACAAATTATTTTTATATTTGTTCCTTCATCCAAGATAATTATTATTACTTAAATTAATAGGTAGTTATATTTTATTGGTGTATAGACAATTTTCATAAAATAATATCACTCTAACTTTATGACGTAGCGTATAGTTAATGTTATTAATAATTTAACTATAACTATCACGTATTATACTTATCAGCTTGTTGATATTACATAATATATCAATAAATTGTTCGAATTAGTAAGTCGAGTTCATCACTAAATTGTAGACAGACACTGAATTGACCGTAAGATAAAGATGCGACTCGAGTAGAATTTTGTGACTCAGTCACTCAGGTTTTATCATGTCACTGTAGTTGTACTCGAGTTTTTGAGTTATGCGAATTAACTATTTACAGTCCCTGCATCGATTGAAGTATATCACTCGAGTTGATAATAGGATTACCTTAGTTAAAGCATTTTAAATAATTATAATAATAATAATACTGTTTGATAATTAAATTACTAGTTTAAGTTTTTTTTATTATAGTTTTAATACAATATAAAGTGGAGTTTCTATATTAATATACTTTTTAAATAGGTACCTTCATTAAATAAGTCATATGTGACAATATGAAATAAAATACAAATATTTATTATTTATTTATTTGTAGTATTTCCATGTTTTTTATTTACTGCAGACATGTGTAGCATTTCAAAATCTATAAACTGTTTTTCGCATATCTTACAAATCGCTTCCATTTTTCAAAATAAGCCACACTGATGATTTTTGTTTTGTTGTTTCATTGTTATCATTCATACTTTAAACAAACAAGTATATTTAAATCACCTTTTATGTTATGCACTACTTATACAGTAAAAAAATAACAATGATAGCACATTCACGATATTATAAATCAAACTAAGTTCATATTTGACACAACATGCCAGATGCAAGTTTCACGCCCGCGGCGCCTTATACTATGTGAATTAGTTGATTAGATGATAGAATTAATGAATTAGTGAACTGACATCTATTTAGCGCTCTCCGAATCCACACGGTGCGTCGAGTTGACTCGGTAACTCGAGTGCAAGCGGACTCGAGTAAAATTTATTTTCACTCGAGTACCGAGTTACACAGATTCACTCGACTGAAAACAGAGTTCTAGTTGCATCACTACTTTAAATTAAAGTATGTGTTAATTGTTATATACTTTAAAATAATTTTTAGTAGCAAACTAGCAAAATTAATTAATAGCTAAAAAGTTTATACGTGTTTGTTTACAAGACAATAAAATAAATACCGTCTCATCGATGCACAAGTGTTTAACATATAATGGATAATATCTATTTTTCCTTTTTATTTTTTTGTGGTCGCATGCTAAAATTGCCAATGACATTCAAAATTGAAAACTAACGAGTTTAGTTAATTAATATAAGAGTATGTATCACAGAACACAATTACTCTCTAAGGTATGTATGTAATACACGAGTATACTTTTACACCTAGAATTTTGGAAAATCTAAATAAGATCTATAATTTATGATGAATTACCTAAAAAAATTACAAACACAGGTCTTAGAACCTTATTAGTATGTTAAAAGTGACAAAGTATTAAAGTTTCATGTTATCAGTAAAATCTAAATTAAATAATAGATAGAATAAATACATAAATGAAGTTTTTCTGTATGTTATAAGAAAATTAGAATCTATGGGTCGAGGGATTTAGAGATTTCTCTATTGATGTAGCTTCATCGGCTTTGAAGAGCGATTCATTTAACTGCATTTAGGTATAAATACCTTATGTATTCAGCAAGTTGCTCCATAAACTTGACAATACCAAATGGCATCAAACATGGATCCTGAATTTATGCCAGCCATAGTAGATAGACAGTATAGATAGTACATATATTTATGTAAATAAGTACTTATTACTTGTACTAAAGCAAATATACAGTTGCATAAGTATTGTAACTTAGTTAAGCCATTTTACTTGTGTAATGGCTATATCCTGATGATCAGATGCTTCTATTATTCTTAGACTGATGTGTTGTTAACTCTGCAGAAAGAATATTATTTTGTCATCTACTATCAGATAATTAATATAAAAATAATATCCTTTTCCCCTACATGAAACTAGTGAAAATAAGAAATCAGACAACTTTTACATAGTCAAATATTGTTGATGTAAATCCATAACTACTATTTGTGTATTTGATCATATGGAGCTGATTAATGGTGTATATTTTATAATAATTTCTTATTTATTTAACATACAGGCAGAGACAACAAAATACTGACAGAAATATGGAAATGTAGTTTATTGACATTGAAGTATAGTATATATATAGTCTTATACAATATTCATTAATTTTTTCAGGTGGATCGCTTAGAATAAATGTGTATGTCTTGAAAGCTGAAATCTTGCCGAGTTGCTCGTAGGCAAAGACAAAAATATGGATATTGAATACAACAGTCTTATATTATATCTCACAACATTGATAATATCCTTCTGATTCATGTTATTATCAAGTTATTTTGAAAATATCTTTTGAAATGATAATGACTGACAATAATAAATACAATTAAATTATACATGTGTTTTGTTATCCTTACACAACCAGTTTAAAACATCTTACTTCATATTTATCAGTGTGTAATAACATAGATAAACATGATATTACCTAGTCATTTTGGCTTTAATGGTGTTTGGGTATGATAACTAATCAGTTAATATATTTTAAAACAAAGTTTACACACTGCACCTTTACTAATCAACCAAAACATATTAAAACAAAGTCTTGACACGCACCTGTCTGTATGTCTGTTCCACTATTAGATTACACTATAGACTGCTTTGGAAATAATTACAACAATATATGCAGTGGCCTTTTACTTTGTGTTTTATCCTTATACAACCAGTTCAAAACAGCTTTCTTACTATATAGCATTTAAAGGTAATATTATAAATAGACATATTATCCTTATTCATCTTGGCTTTAATCATATTTATTTAATTACTGTAATGGTGTGTGTGATGTATATTCACTAATTAATTAATACCTGTTAAATATAGTCTCCACACCACATTTGTTTGTCTGTGCACTGTTTTGCGGAACTGCTAAAAGGATTTTCCATCTATTTTAAAATATCTATAATTGCTGAATGTACCTACAAATTCGTTTAATACTATTAATTATTAAGCTATTATATTCTATATACACTATTCTAACTCATAATATCGGTAAAAACTACTAGAAAATCGCTTTTAGTTTTTTTTTAAGGTTATTGCGATATTCATATTTTAATTTTTAATTTTTCAGAATTCCCGTTAGATGCGATAAAACTAATATTAATTTTGTAATCTATAGAGTATAAGAAATAAATCAACATACATTTCATTGAGGTTCACTAAAATTCGTGGTGGGCCCATTCTCCATACAAAAAAACTGTCTCCTTTGAAAACGCGATGAAACGAAAAAGCGACACTAAAAAGAAAAAAACATATACCATCTATATGATTTAGCCTGCGAGAGAATGAGATAGAATCTATACTAATATAATAAAGCGGAAGATGTTTTTGTTTGTTTAAACACACTAATCTCCGGAACTGCCAGTCCGATTTTATTAATTCTTTTGTATGATATGATAGCCAGATTCATGAAAAATAGTATAGGCTATCTAGCATTAGGCTACACCTCTCAGCTAGCCTTAAATATTGATTTTTGTTAAGCAAGTCTGGAGAAAAAGCGCTCAAGAACTGCTTACACAATGTTCTACAAAAATATATATAAAGTCGCCAATAAGCGAGGTGACATGTCGCGCGGTTCAGACGCGCGATATACGCGGGTGAAACCGCGAGGAGCTAGTACAATAAAGTGTTTCCTATTATCTCGGTCTCCTCCTGTGTGCGGTTCTTTAAAGATTGTTTATATAACATTTAACTGTTAAAATAAAAATTAAAAAATTACAAATTTATAAAAAAATAATTATATTGAATAAAATTATCATATCCAAACTATTCTTAACAATCCACTATTTCATATCTTACCGATTTATGGACCACCTTGAGGGTCAATCAATTGTTCAGTAAAATGACTTTACCTATAGAATGAAGTAGACGTAGCAATTTTAGTGAAAAGAAAATATTCTTTTGATTTAATTAATACATGTCTAAAAATAAGGATTGTTACATTTATTTGCTATAAAATTAAACTTTTATCTTATATTTCATGCCGCACTTGTGGTTGAAAATTATCAAATTAAGTAAATAAATCATTTGCTGTGAAATGTTTTTATTTTATATTTCATTTCATTTGAAGGTTTCACTTGTACCGCGTGTGAACTGCACACAGGTTTTTAAAAAAAAAGTATATTTACTAGTAACGCTATAAACCATTTCTACCACTCCAAGTGAGCTTATAATGCTTGCGTTAGGCATGGGACTGCCATACCTGCTTATCATTTCCGGGACGGTTCTGGAGTAACGGAGTTGATCCGTAGTGTATAATATATGAAAATAAATAGGTGTTTAATTAAGTAACAATATTTTTCCTTTCTACTTGTTGTATTTTCAAAGTGAACAGAATAATGCAAGTTATTTGCAAATATAATTACTTATTTCAGGAAAAAATTACCTACCTACCTCAATACATATTATAGTGTATTTTATAATATTATTAGCGACCCACCCCTGCTTCGCCTGAATAGGATCTGTTAATGCGGCGTTATTTAACTTTAAGATAATCAAAGACCATTTATTTTATACCAAACTTTTATAAACTTATGTTATAAAACTTTTATACCAAACCCTTTTATACCAAACACTTTCTTTCTATTTTATTAATATTTCGTTTTCTCAAAAAAAAAATTCAAGGTTTTTTGGATGCAAATAACCCCCTAATCTTAAAAGTAACTTGTTATTTCAAAATAACGGACAGACACTACAATTTTATTTATATGTGTATAAGTAGATAAAAACAACCAAAATTAAGAACCTTGGTTTTACTTAGTGATTAATTTAAACTTTGGTAGACAATCAACATACATTTGTATCATTTATAAAAGAAATAAAAAACATAAACACCTCTTTTGCTTATTAATTAAATTAATTAAAATATTTTTTTATTTAATTAAATTAATAAGCAAAAGAGGTGTTTTATGTATTATTATTTTTTTAAATTTAATTAATTAAATTAAACTTTGGTCTATGGATGCAGGTGGCTCAGGACCGTGCTTTGTGGCATTCTTTGGGGAGGCCTATGTTCAGCAGTGGACTTGTGAAGGGCTGTAATGATGATGATGATGATGATGAGTATTCAACGTCTATTAATATGAAACAAGTTAATCTTAAACAAAAATTGTACACCTCTCTGAGGCTTATTGATTAGGTATTCTTTGGAAGGAAATCAACACGAGTTATCTTGAAACAAAAATAAATAAAAAAATCTCGCTTAGACTTATAAAACTCATAACATACTTTTTTGAATATTTATTACGTCAAGGCTACTTAGGTTATTTTCGTATTACGTCAAGGTTACTTAGCAAAACTGGTGAAATCACTGGCTAATCTAGTTATATTCGTAACTTTGTGGAAAAAAACTAGTAGGTGCTCGGGATGCGGGACAGTAGTCTAATTACTCGACAAGACTCTGCAAGACACAAAGTATAAAGAATTCGCAGTAATCGCCACATTAGACATGATTACCCGTTGCTTCCCGTCGGCGGTCTGGAAATTGGATTAAGAGGGCTATAGAGCAATTAGACGGCCACTGCTTCAGTGCGTGTTAGCGGACTTCACGTGTCCTTGAAATGTTTATGCCTCAGCAGCATCGATCACTAATAAAAACTAGATACACAATCCCATGCAAAAGTTCTCTAAAAACAGTCTTCAATTGTTTTAACGTAATTCTAATTGACATTACATACACACATTACATTGCCCAAAGTTGTATTCACAAAGCTACGTACAAATTAAAAGCGCACCCAAATGTTCGAGTGGGCGCTCATTCGGTAAGGACATTTTTTGTCACTGATTGTGTATCTAGTTTTTTATCAGTGATCGATGCTCAGCAGGTTTGCTTATGATGTGACATTATGTAATTAATGTCCTCCGCACCGATTTTCGGTCAGTCTAAACGGATACAAACCATCTGCGCAGGACAGGATTATAGTGGTCTAGTGTATGCGCAAGCACAGGTGCACTCTCTATTCCCTCGCTTTCATAGTCCGATGGGACGGTAATCCGACACGACCGGAGAGAGATCATACCAACGGCTTTACGTGCTTTGAATGATACATGATGTAACATTTTCGCACATATAGGTCTATTAACAAACATCACAGAAATATAGCATGTGATAGTTTTGCGGTGGGCTAGAGCCTGGAGTCTAAGCTAAGGTATTCCTGTATTTCCGCTCGCTCGCAACATCCGAGGTTGTTATTTAAAGAATAAAGGAAGAAGGTAGGGTGCGGGTGCGTGGGTCCATGTATGTTTTTTTTTAAATCCACTCTAGGATTTCTCCTGTATCGTGGGGGCAGTTTTTTTTATAGTTGTGGTTTACAAAACCAAAATGAAATTGCGAATGGAATACAATTTCAATTTGGGAATAGTCATTGGCGTTTGCCTGTATACTATTTTTACATTCATAAATATCACAAGGACAATCATCCAGACCCAGAACAATTATTTGTAGGCCATACAAATACTTGTTCCGTGCGGGATTCGAACCCGCGTCCCTTAGCGCTGCAACTCATTGCTAAGCCACTGCGCCACGGAGCGGTCAAATGTGTTAGTTTGTAGATGTATTCCATCATCGCCGAACGTGGAAAATCAGCATTTGAAGTAAAACAAACAACAGAGCTCCCATGGATAAATGTGTCTAAAATTATTTGAAATCGATTATAATGTTATAGGATAATAATCGTTGTTACTGCAAGTAAGCACGGAGCGTGCGACGCTGAGACTTGAACTAAAAAGTAAAAAGTTAAAAAACCTAAACTAAAGTGCTTTTCTACCGACTTCAAAAATAATGAGGTACTCAATTCGACTGTTTTTTTTTAATGTGTGTTACCTAATAACTTTTTTCTGGGTGAACCGATTTCGATGATTCTTTTTTTAATTGAAACCTGGTGCTTCTCATGTGGTCCCATATATTTGATCAAGGTCTGACCAATAGTTTTTGAGTTATTCTTAATAATTTAAATTGAAGTCGTTTGAACAAAAATTTTTTTTTAATTTTTTTGTTTTACTAATTTGGCCAACTATTATTTATTCTGTGATTTAGCTAAAGTATTGATCATGTAATGTACATATGGCATCATTCGGTAAAAAATTTGACCGTTTTGATTCGATTTTGATACAGCTGGTGTCACAACGCCGAGATGAAGGTGGTGATGATTGACAAATAATCAATCATCACCACCTTCAACAGTCTATAGTCTATACCAACAGCCATACGTTGCGGTCTGCAGTCAGGCAATGCCGAATTCATTTTATCTATATACATTATATAAAATAAATTGCCGTGCTTTAGTCTCGCAAAAGCTCGTAAATGGCTCGACCGATTTTGATGATTTTTTTTCGAGGTGTTGAAGTGGATCCCTGGATGGTTTAGATTTACAATTAAACCCGGTAGGTAGCGCTAGTGCTCGAGTACCAGAAATAACCAGTGCGAAGCGGGGGCGCATCGCTAGTTTATACATATAAATAAAATTGAAGAGTTTGGTCTGCAATATACAAATAACTGGTTTATTTTAAGCTCAATGGGTTATTTGCATACTATTAGGACATTAACATTAAACAACCATTTTTCTTTAAATTTTTGCTGTCTGTCCGTAAAAACTTGGCGATTTAAAAAAAATAAAAATTTATAAAATAAGTCGTCTTTGATTCGCGCCGCCCGCCGCCGGCAGAATCGTTGCACTCAATAGCTCGTAGGTCCTCGCTTACGAGCCTAATTTCGATAAAGCTGTCAAGGCCGCAGGGCCAACAGCGTACACTTTAAGAAAAAACTGCCACTCCCGGGCCGATCACCTTGCCCGGCGGAGATCTCTCCTTTTCTTTAACAAGGCCAAAAACGATGATACAGAAGCACCAATCTCTCGGCTGACAAGTTCCCGTCAAAATGTTTAATGCAAGTGCTTAAAGTAAAAAATCTACTAAGGCTCTCTAGTCGTATGTTCAAACAATTGTTCGGAATTCCGAACTAAAACTTACTTAGTCTTAATTTAAGCACTACAAGATAACCACATCAGCAAACCTCTTCGACCTTACGGAATCAAATTAAAAACCAGATTAGATCGTGTCAAGCTGTCAAGTGGTCGTGCTCAATGTTAGCAGTCACCACTCGTCGGCGAAACCGGTTCTGGTGTCTGTGCCAAGTTCATTGACGGCGGTACGGCGCATACGCTTCATAACGCAATTTACCCCGACCTCCTTGAATTTACTCACACAACATTAAATACACACATGCACTTAATAACTAGCGACCTGCCCCGGCTTCGTCTGGGTAGGGTCTATTGTGGCGTTATTTAGATGAAATAATCATCAAAGACCATTCATATTATCAGTTTTTCGATTTCTTAAAAAAAACCTTTAAGATTTTCGGATAAAATATAGCCGAAATCAATCCTGTCATTGCTCTCTATCTGTTCGTCAAATATCATTACAATCGGTTCAGCCATTCCAAAGATTAGCCCGGATAGACAGACAACATTTTTGAAATGATTATGAGGCAGCTCAATATAAGGCAGTTATGTCGATATTACAGACAGACACTTCAATTTTATTTATATGTATAGATATTACAGTGAGAAGTTGAATACCGATCCACCTGATGCTAAATGTCCACTGCAGCTCATGGACACCTGCAACCAACTTCAAACAAAGAAGATCACAGATGCATTTTTACCCTTAAGGAATAACCCTACAAATCGGAACATAGCAGGATGTACACTGTCATTTAGTGGTAGAAACAAAAGTTGAGAGAATTGTACCAACCCAGACAGATTCATAAGCAAAGAGCCCCAACCACCTTGAAACACATGCAGCTAAATAAAATCCAAGTCTGTGTGTCACTTGTAGTTTTATTTTAATTTTTTTCTAAAATAATACTTGAAAGAAAAAAGGAGAACGAGTTGCCTTGCGTATAACGTAAATATCGTGAAACGTGAATATTGTTTTTTTTTTCATTTATTTAATGTGGTATTGGTTGCCAGCATTTCATAGATCTATAATGAATAATTCATATACATAGTAATTTATATAATGATAATGGTATAAATAATAAGAAATATTTTATAATTTTTTAAACATTATCATTTTACATGCTTAAGTTACTTTTTATTTTAATATTTTTTTAGGATGAATCACATTTGCAAAACTTTTGAGTTTATTGGCAGCATCAGCCTACAATCAATACCAATAACCTATATAACCTAATAACCTAGTAACCTAGTAACCTAGTAACTCAAGGCGCCTAGAAGCGGACAAAACAACTTCACTTGTTTCATCGTTTCTTCTAATAATTCATATTATGTGCAGACGTTCAGTACACTATATCGCAATTTTACCTATCAAAATCCAACTACAAGTTGTTATATAAACGACTAGCGGTTTCGGGATCTCGACAACAGTGCCACCTACCGGGTCCAATTGTGAATTTAAACCATTCTCGAATCAACTTTATCACACATACAAAATTTCATCAAAATCGGTACACTCGTTCACATACACACGGACAGAAGAATTATACCTATAATATATAAAGATAATACAGGAGCAGCAATCTACCGGCGGCGGCGGTAAGTTCCCGCTAAAACTCGTATATACACAATAATAAATTGTGCATTAAAATTACTTTCCATTTCACGTGCCGTGCACCGGCGCTTGAATTTATGTAATATCTAAGTTTACAGCCAGCTAAACACGTGACTGATTTTTCGTTAAAGTATATATAAATAAAAATGTAAACGTTCGTTTGTTCAACATTTGAAATCTTAGTCACTGATTTTTTTAAAGTTTTGACACAACGTTGCATTCGAATACGCGTGTGTTTTTAATATAAGATAAAACACTTAAGATGTCTGTCTGCCTCCTTCTTTCCCATATTGCTATGTCTGAAACCATTTACCGTGTAGTGCCTATTAAAGTCCACTGCTGAACATAGGCCTCCCCATAGATTGCCTCTTATGGGAGATATTTGTTATAGTTGCTACGCTTGACAAGCAGGTTGACAGCCGCAGATTACATTTATTTTTAGCCGTTATTAGGAAGACGCTGTTGGCTATCTCCTAATTTGTTTCCCTCTGTCGCCTCTTACGACACCCACGGGATGATATGGGGTAGTGGATATTCTTATACCGGACTACACGGTACTGACGATAAAAACAAAATAGTAACGTATAAACCATATAAATGATAAAAATGGCTATTCCTTATATATAATGTCGAAATTTACATAACTCTGCACACTATCTGGTTTAATATTTAAAAAAAAATACTATGATAAGAAATTTTTATAATTCAATTTTCGATCTGTTCTACAATGCAAAAGTACTGGTCAACAACTATTCCAAACACCTTTTAAAGTTGTTTTCATTTTAGTTTTTTCATTTTTAGAGTTTTTTCATTTTTAGAGTTCTTTAAAATACAATATACTTATAAATGACATGCTTCGTACATAAAAAAACGGATGGTAACAGGAAACGAAACGTTTCATGAATAAAGAAATCGTGTATTACAGATCAAGACACGTGGTGAACTAAATATAACATTCTTGACTTCGTAAATTCTAAACTCGCCACAAAACTGAGCACACTGCGCCCTCAATTTTATTTGCGTCCATTTCAAATTTTACTAAATAATTATTGAATAATATTAAACGTAAAAGATAACTTTTATTATACAGTCAGGTCTGGCAACTTTACCAATGGATGTTAACTCTGCCTTCAGGGGTGTACTGATACAAAATTACGATTAACACGGAAAACGTAACGTTTTTCGAGATAAGCCATGTTTTGGATGAAAATAATAGGTCCTTACATATGAAATTAGCATTTTGTACGGGAGGAATATAAAGTCAATTTTTTTTTGTAAATTATATTTAATTAATCAAAGTATGCACCGTTGTTATCTATGCACTTTTGCCATCTCATAGGTAGTTCATTGATCCCTTTACTAAAAAAAACCATGGGGGGCGAGAATCAATAAACTCTTTGAAGGCGATTTGGACTGCCGCATCGGAGTTGAATTTTTTTCCTTGTAAGAAGTTGTGCAAATTCCGGACAAAATGGTAATGTTGGAGCAAGGTTCGGGGAATACGGTGGATGTCGCAGACATTCCAATTGTAGCTCATCTAACTTAGTAGTTGTTTGTAGTGCAGTGTGTGGTCTTGCGTTGTCGTGAAGCAGCAGTGGCCTAGAGCGATTGACCAATCTTGGTTGTTTAGCAGCTAGTTCTTCCTTCATGGTTTGCAGTTGCTGACAATAGATATCTGCCGTAATCGTTTGGCCAGATTTTAGAAAGCTGTAGTGAACGACACCGGCGCTAGTCCACCAAACACTCACAAGTAACTTTTTCTGAGTCAATTTTCGTTTAGAGCAGGATTTGGCTGGGTCTCCAGGGTTCAGCCATTGCGACGAGCGCTTCCGATTATCGTACAGTATCCACTTTTCATCACAAGTTAATGATTCGATTTAAAATCCCTTCATTATTGTGTCGGTTGAGCAAAGTAACAGAGCAGTCGACGCGTGTTTGCAAGTTCGATTCACTCAATTCATGAGGTACCCATCGTTCAAGTTTTTTACTTTCCCGATTTGCTTCAAGTGGATTAATATAGTTTTATCACTTACCCCGAAGCCTGCAGCTATCTCTGAAGTGCTTTGTGATGGATCCGCGTCCACAATAGCCTTTAATTCTTCATTTTCCACTTTGGTCTCCGGCCGTCCACGGGGTTGGTTCTGAAGATCGAAATTTCCAGAACGAAAACGTTGAAACCAAAAACGTACCGTGCTTTCTTTTGCGACACCAGCGCCGTACATCATAAATCCTTCGAGCTGTTTCTGCAGCACTAGTGCCACGGTAGAACTCGTACTCGTAAATATACCGATATTTCATGTTTTCCATTGTGCGGTAATAAGCGACGCCAAAGAAAAAATAATGACGAAAAAACAAATGAATGACTATTTTCAAAACTCAAATGTACCAGCTAAATGAATTTATAAATTTGAATTTGGAATTCTTAACCAAAGAGGAGATATTTCAGATCAAAGTGGTCAGTACGACAAAACGCTAATTTCATATGTAAGGATCTAATACAATAACTAATTGACAGCATTACTTTCGATATGGCAACATGAGAGTTAACTATGGCATTTTATTTTAACGCGGAATTGTGCCGGCGAAATAAGCTCTCGTTCAGTGCTCCAGAATTTTAGTTTTTTTTTTTGTTTGAAATACTGATTGTAGGTATCTATATCTTTGTAGTAACGTAATATTAATGGTTATCAAATGTAATATATCGTTTTTAACATGTTGGTCTTAACATTTATCTATAAAACTAACTTGGCAAAGTTACCACACTAGTGATGCTACGATGTGACGGTTACTTTGCCATGTTTTGCTAAAACAAAGGGTTGTCACTTTCAACCTATATTTTTAACCGATTACAACTATTTAAACAAAGTGTGCACTTGATATTCTGTTTGTATGTATGTTTGTATTGATGTTTCACCGTAGCAGCCCATTAGACCCATTTTACCAAATGAGTCGTCAATCAATTCCTCTTTATTAAAAGTGAAAGAAAAAAATAGAGAAATCTATATTATTTTTACTGCGTTGTCGGGCATTAATAATGTTATTACTACTCAGTATTTTTCATAATTTCAACTTAGTGTTAATATTAAGCAAAACATTAATTGTCATTTTTAATGATTATTAACGTTTTGCTATTGCAGGAAAACAATATTTAGATTGATTACAGTAATTATGACCTGACATCATTTTATTACGAACCGTAATAAAATGGTAATGACGACTAATAAAAAAACGAATACTTGTTAAAAATGATTGTAACAAGCTTTTTTAATTCTGTACCATAATTGATTTAAGCTTATTAATTATTGCACCTATTTTATTTTAAATTTTAGACGAGAGTATTTTTGTTTGATATATTTTAGATTTTTCTTAAGAAATTATTGTGACAAGATCTAAATAAAAAAATTAAGTTAAGTATGTAATCAAGGATTTTTGACAACCCTGACACATATTTTCAAGTTTGTATGAAAAATTGAAAAATGGGAGGCAACTTTGCCACAAGCGTAAAATTTGCTATTTGCAACACAATTAAAGAAGCAAATCATAACTCTGGGTGTTGTGTATTATATTATGAGGTAAACTTACCTTCAACCTTGAAGTCAAATCCTATTATTTTCATTATAAACCCTGATGGCAAAGTTGCCACAAAGTGAGGTTAACTTTGCCATTTTCTATTTTTGAGTATTTTGTCTATTTAATGTTAGTATTTGTTTAAATCTTTAATGAATACCAAATCCATGAAGAATATAATATCACATTTAACATTCACATTTGACAATTAGTGTTAAACTTTTAAGTCGTTCCAAAAATGGCAAAGTTGCCAGGTTTCACGGTAAGGCAAAAGCCGACTTCAAAGAAACAAAAACAATAAAATAATTTCACATCCTGAAATCGGTGCTAAGACATAGTGTATAGAATAATTGAATCCCCGACTTCGGAATGTGAAATTATTTGATTCTTTTTAGTTCTTTGAAGTCGGCTTTTACTTTTTATCGAAAAGGATATCGATTCTTCGAGTCATAACGCTTGGTTGAGGATATCCGCCAACCAAGCGTTATGACCAAGGCGCAAATTATAGAGAAGCGACACAAGGCGAAAGCACGACACAGGCGTGGCGCAGGCATGATGCCGTTTCAAAACATTTTCATATAAAATGTATGAAAGCGGCGTGTTTTGAATTATACTCAAGCGGCGTGGCACAGGAATGCCGCTTCGCTGTCCGCGGCGCGCCACTGCCGCACTACCACCTACCAGTCGTGACCGGAACGGCGCGCAAGGGGCACGCAGTAAAGCAAGCGCATCTTCGTCGTCTGAAGAAGAAGACATGCTATCGCAACAATGTCGGCCTGTATAATGATGCACCTTGGCATATATTCCCCTGTTCTAATTTTGATCGCGTCCGTACCTCATCCGTTCCACACCTTCGCCACGCCTGTGCCGTGCCGTAATTTTGCGCCTTAGGTAAATACTTTTTGCCGTTGTAAGAAGAGGCCTATGTCCAGCAAGGTACTTTGAAGAGCTGATGAAAACATAAATAACCGGTTTGAAAGTAGTCTGTTGCATGCGATAGCTAAATCTATTTCTTCACTTAAAAAAAAAAGAAAATATATTTGCAAACACCAATTTATCTGAAAATATAATATAATAATACGACTTATATTTGAACGATATTAGAACAAGTAACTATTAAGCAGTAGTCGTAAGCACGTCTTTAATAATAAATATTGAGCTTTTATGCAAAACCAAACGGGTGAAAGAAAATACCCGATTCTGAATTTTACATTTTTAAAATTGTATATTTGTATATTTATGTTCTCTTTGTATATTTTGATCGCCCACTTTACATAATAAGGCACGTTGGTATGAAATAATTTAATCGATTTTTTTCTACATTTAGATAAAAGTAGCTTAATCAAAGAATAAATGGATTATAGAAAATTAAGGATAAATGTATTTTTAGTTTGGCTACATGATGCACTTGGACTGTGTGTTGGTGGTCACCCTTGCTTATCTAAAATACATTGGTTTGTAACAGGATAGCAATAGGAGTAAACAGGATAAAACATAAATAACGATGAATTTCTCAAACTAAAGGACGTGAAATGACAAAATTTGTAATAGCATTAATAAATAATTAGTACCTACAACCAATCTTAACTAATCATTAAATAAAACCGCAACACAAAATAATATAGCGGTAGTTTTAATCTGGCGTAGTTACTATTGTAGTTGTAGTTACTATTCTTGGTTGGGAGTTGGCTGCAGATGTCCATGGATCACAGTAGCCATTTACAATTAGGTGGACTGTAAGTTCGTTTGTAACTTCGGTTTTATAAAAAAAAAGTGGCCGCCACACAAAATGCCCCGTCGAACGATCTTCACTCAGGGATAAGCCTAATGTAAGATGCATTTACACTTTAAGTATTTTAAACGATAGCTTAAGGTATAACATAGATAAACCCCACATTTTTTAACCCTTTCAGACGAATATGAGCAACCTATGGATCCGGCTTGAAGGACCAAAAAATGTACGGTTTTATTACACTTTAAATATTTAAAATGACAACTTAGGATGATCACTGACGATGAAGGATTAATCAAATGATAACCGATTCTACGGAGTGTTGTGGACACTATCTAGAACCATGCTGCAGCTATATTAGTAGTATAGTTGTAGCACGAATAAGTCGGCTCGACCGGGGAAGGACCACGCTCTCACAGAATACCAGCGTAAAATAGCAGCTTAACACTTCTGTGTTTCGTATGGTGAGTGTAGAGAACCGGAAACCCTTTTTACTGAAAAAGAGGCATTCCATCTTAGTCCTCACGGGTGACGATGCATCTGCATTTTGATTCTTTATTGAGGATATGTAGATATCTATGGGTCACAGCAACCACTTACCATCAGGTGGACTGTGTGCTCGTTTGTCACCCTATCCTATATAAAAAAATATATATCTTGGATTTATCATACGTGTCACCAAATCATTAAATGATTTAAGTTGCATTAAAGCACTTTATTTGTCATATGTCCGCAGCGTCTTGGAGTATTGATCTATTAGTTGGAATTCCCAATATAAAAATATGTCGCAGCCATAGGGGGTATACAGAGTAGATTCCTGCGGTACCTCAATTACCGGGGCAGGCACAGGCGCGAAGACTATCATAGCTCTTGTCTGCATCACAATACTAAGAACATATAATAAATAATTCTCTAGCATTGACCCTTTTTGCATGACCAAGACCAAATTCAAAAAGTTATGAATGAGAAAGAAGCGAAAGAAGTGTGTCAAGTTCGTGCCAAATGAAAGTCTCTGCCTATCCCTCTGGACTGGGTGACGGGCTTTAAAGTTTATGATGTATGGTTGCGCTAAATGCGGTCACACAATGTATAGAGGGCCAGTATATTGTTTTTTATATAATAAGGGTGATAAACGAGCACACAGTCCACCTGATAGTAAGTGGATGCTGTGGCCCATAGAAATCTATATTTATCGTCAATAAAGAATCAAAATGCAGATGCGTTGTCACACCCCTGAAGACTAAGATGGAACACCTCGTTACTAGTAAAAAGGGTCTCCAGTTCTCTACACTCACCATATGAAACACAGCAACATTAAGCTGCTATTTTACGCTGGTATTCTGTAGAGCGTGGTCCTTCCCCGGTTGAGTCGACCCATTCGTACTACAACTATACTACTAATATAGATGCAGCATGGCTCTACCACGTATAATTGAAGCGAATTATTTTAAGGGCTCCACGGCGCAATGACTTAGTAAAGAATGCAATTCTTTACTAAGTCATTGCGCCGTGGAGTGAGGGATTTAGGCTATATTTTATCCGAAAAACTTGAAACTTTTTTTTTAAAACGAAAAATTGATAAAAAAGAATGGTCTTCGAGAATCTGAAATCTAAGTAACACCGCATTAATAGATCCTATCCGCTAGTACATTAGTATCGCCGTTGTCAGATACAAATGAACATCTAAATCGAATATACACTGCAAGTTGTTTGATAATTTACAGATTAAATACAATATAAACAAATATTATGCAAGCTTATCGTCGCGTGGGCTGAATCACGGTCGTAATGAGCGTCACTTAATGTGGACCATGTCTGCCTCGTGTCTAGACGATCCGAATCTGAAGTGATATTTTATCAATAATTTATATCATTAATAAATTAAATAAGAATTGGCCGCGTAATGGCGACGTAAGACAATACACCAAGGACAATGGGGGAGGTTGTACGAAGTGTAATGGGGAAATTAAATAGATGGGCGGCAGCATTTTCGAGATGACAACTCAAGGTAATAAATAGACCTGCCAATTTGGCAGGTGGACAACCGCTGATTTTATTGCGTGGTAGCTGATTTTTGTAGAGACGGTAGCCTAATGATTAAGAATATGCAAAACTCAAAAAGTCATGGGTTCGAACCCGTTATAAAAGTTCGATCAATCACTGCTAGCACAAGCGTGGTTTTTCTTTATTTCTTTCTTTTTATTTTAAAAAACGTTACCTCCACACTAGGATTTTCTCCTGTATCGTGGGGCAGTTTACAAACATAAATTGGACGAGGACAAACATCCAGACCCGGAACAATTATTTGTAGGCCCCATACAAATACTTGTTCCGTGCGGGATTCGAACCCGCGGCCCTTAGCGCAGGAACTCAATTGCTAAGCCACTACGCCACGGAGCCGTCAGTCAGTTTGAAGGTGTAACGGGAGTAGTAGTAACAAAAAAGCCATTATTATCTTAGTTGCAGTTCAGCCATATTTATGCCAATAATATATTATTTCATATCATTTGAAAAAATCTCTTTTTTTCTCTTTTATTTTTTGCCGTTTCTTTATATTAAAGTTTTTGTCAGCAACATACGTTGTAAGAAACAACCTATCAGGCAAAAAAACTATCATTTTAAGAAGGTTATGGAACACGTGTTGCCAGTGATGACATACGGAACTGAGACGTGGTTCTTCACTGCTGGCCGTATGAGGAAAGCTCAAGGTCGCTCAGCGAGCTATGGAGAGGGCTATGCTCGGGGTTTCTCTGCGTGATAAACTTAGAAATGAGGATATCCGCAGTAGAACCAGAGTAACCGACATAGTCCAAAGGATTAGTAAGCTGAAGTGGCAATGGGCCGGCCATATAGCTCGAAGAACCGACAACCGATGGGGAAGAAAGGTTCTCAGTGGCAGCCTCGTATCGGCAGGCGAAGTGTAGGGCGTCCCCCCACTAGATGGAGTGACGACCTGGTAAGACATGCAGGAAGTCAATGGATGCAGGTGGCTCGGGACCGTGCTTTGTGGCATTCCGTGGGGGAGGCCTATGTTCAGCAGTGGACTTGTGAAGGGCTGTAATGATGATGATGAATGATGGAACACGTTTTATCAGTATTTTCGTAGCTCTCAATTTTTAAAAGTTTAGCGAACTTCACATATTATCTGCTGCTTTTACGTCCAAAAGAATGCGCCGTTTTTCAATACGTGAACACGCAATCGCTCTGCAGTTCTTAGAAACTTCACTCACTTCGGATTATAATGCAATAGCGTTTATTCGTAAGTCGTACAATAACTCATTGTGTTTCGCCATGGACAAAAAATTTATTTGCAACTATTAGCTGTTCCCGGTCCCGGGTTACTGGGGCTCAAAATGTTTATCTATACAAATAAATAAAATTGAAGTGTCTGTTTGTAATATCAAAATAACAGCTTTTTACTAAATGCATATGAAAGTATATACGGTACTTATAACAAAAACATAATTTTAAAATTTTTGTCTGTCTGTCTGTCTGTTTGTCTCGGCTAATCTCCGAAACGGCTGGACCGATTTGACGGACTTTCACTGGCAGATGTTATAAGGAGTAACTTAGGCTTATTTTACTTTAGAAAAGGTTTAGGTTCAGCGCAAAAAATTAAAACCAAATTACACGCGGGTGAAATCGCGGCGTACAGCTAGTTTATATATATATATATATATATATATATATATATATATATATATATATATATATATATATATATATATATATATATATATATATATATATATCTAGCGATCCATCTACCTGGTCCTATTGTGAATTGAACCCGGTAGGTGGCGGCAATTTTTTTTTCAAAATCGGTCAGCCCTTTTCAAGTGATCTTGTATATATATGCGGCAATAGATTTTTATTTATATAGATTCTGCTGTACTCTGTACGTATGTCACTGAACTTCTAAACGTCTAGACCGATTTTGATGAAATTTTTTGTGTGTTTGAGTGGGTCCCTGAATTGTTTACATTCACAATTGGACCCGGTAATTGAGCCCTGTGGCGCTGTTGTCGAGATTCAGAAATTACCCGCGCCGCATGCGGATCGCTAGCAGAATATAAAAACACGCGCGTATTTGAATGCAACGTTGTGTCAAAATTTCAAAGCAATCCGTGAAGAACTTACGAAGATTTAAGATTTGAACAAAGTATAGTACACGGTCACCGTTACAGCCTGTTAAAATCCACTGCTAAACATAGGCCACCCCGTAGATTGCCTCATAGGGGGGATATTTGCCATAGTTGCCCCGCTCGGCAACCGGGTGGACAACCGCATTTTTCTATTTCTAGTCGTTATTATGAAGACGGTGCTGCCCATCTCCTGATTTGTTTCCCTCTGTCGCCTCTTACGACACCCACGGGATGATATGAGGTAGTGGATATTCTTACACCGCCATTACACCGTAAAGTGTAGAATGCTCGCCTGCCTTAATATACACTTGAATTCAATTAAATTGCAATTGACGATATGATTCGAGGCAACAATGTTTGCTCATTATGTGCTATTATACAAAAGAATAAATAATACACAGAACATTGTACATGAAGATTATTCTTTCGTATTTTTACAAACTGTCGTAGCTTATGTATTTTTTGACTTATTATAAGCTTGTCCTTGACTACTACCCCCACTGGTGGTAAGCGGCGATGAAGCCCCAGATCAGTGGTTCTTAACCTGTTGGTAAGGAGAGACCATTTAACTGATTTTTATGTTGCCATGGACCACCAACTTTTAGATATAATATAATGGTAAGGTTGACTTTTAAGTTTATTCTATAAATAAAACAAATGCAAAAATTAATGTGTGAAATGGTGTTATAGTGCACATTGAAAATAAGTGGCACTTACTTTCAACCGACTTCAAATAAGGAGATTCTCAATTCGACTATATTTTTTTATGTACTTTTTTCTAGGTAAACCGATTTGATGATTCTTTTTTTTTATTTGAAAGCTGGTGCTTCTCATGTGGTCTCATATAAATTTGATTAAGATCTGACCAGCAGTTTTTGAGTTATCCTTAATAATGCGTATTTAATTGACTTCGACTACATTGATGATGTTCTCATATTATTTATATTGAAGTCGGTTGTACAATATTTTTAATTTTACCTCTTTTAATGTACACAATGTACAGAAACTTACTTACTACTTACACCACTTACACACTTACGCCACTACATACGAGACATACGAGGGTGCGTTTTTAAGTTCGCGGAATGGGTAGGTAGATAATATGTGGGGACGTCGCTGGATTACGAGCTAATTGAGCAACTCATTATTAGTATAAATACCGGGTTTTATTGTAATTAGATCATTAGTCTTTGAGTTATCGTCAACCAAACAAGTCAATCGGGAAGAAATTGTGAAATAAGGAGAAAATCGAGTTCCGTGCCGTTATAAAGTTCCTTACCAAGCGCGGAAAATCAGTTCAGACTATACTGGAAGAGATGTCATCCGTTTACGGAGACTTGTCCAAGTAAAACTATGGTTTACAAGTGGAATACCCTTTTTAAACAAGGCGGAGAGTCACTTGAAGACGACCCACGACCAGGAAGGCCGAACGAGGTGACCACTTCGGAAATTATTCAAAAACTCGAAAAATTAATATTAGAAAATGCCCGCCTAAAGAAAAAACAGCTCGCAGAAATTGTTGGAGTATCAGATACAACCACTTCCAAAATTCTTCATGACCATCTTGGCATGACTAAAGTCAGTGCAAGATGGGTGCCTAGAATGCTCACGCCGCTTCAAAAGCAACAGCGCGTGGAGTGTTCTCGTGCATTTTTGGACCTCTGTATGGAAGACAAAGTTGGAGTGTTGGCTCGAATTGTTACTGGTGACGAAACTTGGGTTCACCATTATGAACCTGAGTCCAAACAGGACTCTATGCAGTGGCACAAAAAAGGCACACCACCACCCAAGAAATTTAAGGTGGCACAATCGGCTGGGAAAATCATGGCGACAGTCTTTTGGGACTCAGAAAGAATCCTATTGATTAATTATAAAGATAAAGGTGTCTCCAAAACCGGAAATTACTACGCTTCAATCCTAGAACAATTGAAAGAAGCCATAAAAGAGAAAAGAAGGGGAAAATTGACCAAAGGAATCCTTCTTCTGCACGACAACGCGCCTGTTCACAAGTGCCATGTTGCGATGGCTGCCCTGCATAAGGTGGGCTTCGAAATTTTGCCACACCCACCCTATAGTCCTGACCTGGCTCCCAGTGATTATTATCTATTTCCAAACTTAAAAAAAGAACTTCGTGGGAAAAAGTTTTTAAGTGATGAAGAAGTGAAGGAAGCAGTTTCGGCATATTTTTTAGACAAATACAAATCATTTTTTTTGGAGGGTATACATAAGTTAATTGAAAGATCCGAAAAATGTTATGCTATGTGTAAGCTATTATGTGGAAATTATTTTAGTTTTTTGAAGTCGGCTTCAGACTACACACGTCGGAGCAGTTTTATTTTAGTAGTATGTTGAAGTCTTGCAGTATACTTGGGTTGGAATTTAATTTTATTAATAAGAGGATCCCAATCAGTTCGTAGTAAAATCTAACTAACATTTCAAAAAGAAACAATAATCTCTATACTTTTCTAAATAATTTACTTCCCTGCCATGAAATCTGTCAAACATTAAACCTCATTCCAAAGTGGCGCTGCCCTGGTGGGAGAAAAGTCGTCGATGCCCTCATTGACGAGCGAATTAGTACTAAAGTGGGAAGAATTTTGAAAAACAACGTTGTTTGCCGGGTGGGCGCGAGCGCTTGTTCGATTTTGTTTTCTTTTCATAAAATAGCACCCAGTCATCTCCCCCTCCCCGCTTATGTGTGACGTAATAATTTGATATGGGTTAGGAAGACTGTAATACATTGACATAAAATACTAAACTAAGTATCTCGTTGCTACGAACCGCAGGTTGGAATCCCGCGCGGAACAAGTATGTTTGTTCATGTGCAATATGTTTATATAAAGTGGTTCGACAATACAATAACAGTAAAAGCAGACTTCAAAACACTAAAATTAAAAAATAAGTTCACACTCTGAAGTCAGGGCTCTTAGCACATTAAATTTTTTTAAACTTAATCAAGTATCAAGGAAAAAATTATCATGAAATATGGAATAGCATTAATTCCACATTAGCACATCCATTATTCAATAGTTTCCATAAACGGTTGGGCATGTTTGCGACATACTTCTGCAGATAGTCAGGTTGTTTGTTAACCGGCACTATTAGTATTATTACTTGAGAATCCGGGGTAAACAAAACTAACATCGCTCAATGGTGTGGTGCGGCATGACCTCCACGAAAGTTGTGAGTACGTAATTCGGGACACCATAAATTGAAAGAGTATTTTGCCATGCTCAAAGACCAGTTTCACGGTGTTATATGTACGTGGGACAATTACAACAACCCTATCCTTATGCAGCAGCATCTTCCAAATAACAACTAAAAATAATAAATAATTACGGTGGCCAACCCGCCTGCCAAGCGTTGCAACTATGCCAAATGTCCTCTATGAGACAATCTATGACTATACTTGGGATAGGCGCAAGATGGCCCCAACTCGCTTGGCACGTCCTGTTCACGCGTGGCTCGACACCCATTTCTCAAGACGCTGGTTAGAACGTCGTGGTACTCATGGAATGGCCTCCAAGCACTGCGACTACTTGCTCTGAGAGTGGGCTAAAGAGGAAGTTGATCGCACAAAACCAAAAGCTCTTGATGTTGGAAGAGCGAAATCACTTGGTTTTCACAAATGTACCACAGGTGTATCTGCAGTATATCGCAAGCATTTTTTTTATAGCAGAAGAGTGACAAACGAGCACACAGTCCACCTGATGGTGAGTGGTTGCTGTGGCCTATAGACATCTACGTCTATCTTGGATTACGAATGAAAATGCAGATGCGTTGTCACCCGTGAGGGCTAAGATGGAATGCCCCTTTTCCAGTAAAAAGGATCTCCGGTTCTCTACACTCACCATATGAAACACAGCAGCGTTAAATTGCTATTTTACGCTGGTATTCTGTGAGCGTGGTCCTTCCCCGGTCGAGCCGACCCATTCGTACTACAACTACACAATGCATCCCCAACCGTTTACGAAAAATAGGTAATAAATAATGCAGTTGCTTTTGGTGTTTGAATTTTGTTTCATAAAAATTGTTTAAGTATACCTATTAAAACAGTAATATTTTTTTCAATAGGGAGTTAATTTCCGCCCATCCTGTATATTATACCTATACACTACACATATTGCAAATATCGTAACAAATGTCATTATGTAATTATGTTTCATTATGGAGTAACGTAAATTACAGCGATTTAAAAATACATAATTACAAAGTAAATAAAAAATGACATTGATACGAAGTCCCGCATGCTGTTGCGCTAACCCAACTGAGTAAACACAAATTCGTATAAAGTAGGACTGAAGAATTTTTTTCTAGACTGACAGATAATAATCTTTGCCATAAAATAATGTAAAATTACAAGTTTTAGTACAGCTGCCGTATAAATATTGCAAATATCTTAACAAATGTTATTATGTAATTAAGTTTCATTTAAGAGTACCTAACGTAAATTACAGCGATTTAAAGATACTTTTTACCTAGAAACTAAAAAATTACATTGATACTAAGCCCCGCATGCAAACACAAAGTATACTGAAGAATTTTTTTTCTAGATCGACAGATAATAATGTTTGCCATATAATATAAAATAATTTAATAGTACAAGTTTTAGTACAGCTGCCATATTAACCGGCCGGCTGGTAACCGGCGCGGCGGGACCGCTCATAGGACGCATGCGCGTGTCGCCTCAAATTCCATTATTCCTTTAAAATACCCAACAGATTTTCTTAATTATCGACTATTAGGCTCATTTAAATTTTTAAGTAATAAATCTGTATTAAAGTTATGTAGGTAGGTATTTAAAAAGATTAAAAAGGCCGTTCATCGCATGCAACGGTCTTAAAATTTTTCGTTTACGTAACATTTTAGTAGTAGCTAAGGCAAGCGGCGAATGAAACATACAGTCACTAACGGCCCCAGAACGCCCGCACCACGTGCATAACGTACTTCGCTGTAGAATCAAATTCAAGGATACGTCTACCGGTTAATTTTAGAGACAATGTAATAACAGACATCGCTAAAAATGAGTACCGCGTTGTAACTTACGTAAGATTATGGTAAAGGCAGGTACCGATCTTACCATGTCGTTGTTCTCTACAATCCAGTTGATCGAGCATATTTGGTAGACGAGGTAAGCTCGCACGAGCTCGCTTGTCTTCTTGCTCTTGAACGCGTCTCGTGGGCTGTTAAAGTTCAGATCGAGTTCGTCACGTGACGGAGGCGGTGTAGAAAGAACTCGAACACCACGAGGTGCATTAACGGCCAGACGTCTGAGAAGAGCCATAGTGAAAAACTCCGCGCACTGTTCACAATTTCGACGCACAATCACCCACCGCTGAGTGCAACTGACAACTGACTGACACTGACGTTAGCGCTCGCTCAATAGTACAAGCAACCGGCGCGCGCAGCGTCCCAAATCGCAAATCCCGTGGAGGTGTGTCTCGCAAGCGAGCTTTGCGATTGGACGAAAATCCGGCTGGTCGTAATCATTCGCGAACTTACGTAACTGACGAATGACGACTGCAAACAGTGTTGCCATTGTTACGGCAATTGCCATATTGTAGCAAAAAAAGGAGGATCTACGACAATTTTGTTTCATTTAATAGAAAACCCCTAATTTTTATTGCTCTATAGAACGAAATTACAAAAGAAACCTTATTTTTAACTAAAAATTATTTATTTTTAAACTGAAAAAAATCTACGGCAGTTGCTTTTCGCGGTCCAACAGCCACTTTGTTAATGCTACACAAAATAGTCATAGGTATTTTTATTTGGAGTTTTATGTTACTATTTCGTTAAGAAAATTTGCACAAAATGTGCAAAATTAACACAGGAAGTAGACGATTGGCATCTGTGTAACGTGTTAGCGCATATTATATGCGTCTGTTATTAGAATATAGAATATTGGAACATAGTTCGTGTACTTACGCATTGGCACATGACTGTATTTAAGGAGTTATCGAATTGTTTATCCTAGATTCTACAAGCGGAACGTAGACGACACTTTCACAATTTTACCATCAGACAAAATTACTGCATTCTTAGACCACCTTAACTCCATAAACTCTAAAATTCAATTCACTATGGAGTTAGAAGCAAATAATTCTTTAGCTTTCCTAGATGTTTTAGTCATTCAAAATCCTAATAACACCATGAGTCATACTGTGTATAGAAAAAAGACCCATACTAACCGATATTTAAACGGTGATTCTCACCACCATCCTTCACAGTTAGCTACCGTGGAAAAATCTTTGTTTCAGAGAGCACAAGGATCTGTGACAGTAAACACATGGCCGCCGAGCTCCAGCACGTCAAGCAAGATTTGCACGACAACAAGCTTCGGGTCCCGCGCCTCCGTCACAGTGACCGAGTGAAACCGGCCACAGTCGAGCGTGTGCATGCTGTACTTCCATATGTCTGAGGAGTCACAGACAAGATTGGCTACATCTTAAAGCAGACTTCAATAAGAACATACTACAAGCCGCCGAAGAAGATCAGTCAGTTCATACCATCCGTCAAGTGTAATATTCCTCTACAAGGTGCAGGAGTGTACAAGCCTGATTGTGGATGTGGTCTCTCTTACATAGGATAAAGAAAAAGATCCATAAAACCCACGTGGAATAACATATCGCTGATGTGAAGAATAGACGCTCCGAGAAGTCTGAAGTATGTCAACATGTTCAGGATCATCCCAAACATTATATTAGATTTGATAGACCACAAATCCTCGCAAAAGAACATTGATTCCTACCAAGTATGGGCTATTGAAATTAAAAAAACATCCTTTCTTCAATAAAGAAGATGGCTGGGTGCTATCGTCTGCTTGGGATCCCCTAATTAATAAAATTAAATCCAAACCCAAGCATACTACTGCAAGACTTCAAGATACTGTAAGCTCGTTCTGCGTAGATTGGATCAAAAATTTATAATTAAAAGTTGAAGGTAGCCTTCGTTAATTCTGACATCGGGACGCCAATCACTTCAGTCCCCTTCGTGACCATGGGTACTGGAAAATAAGTAAAAATTTGTTCAGTAAGGGTTATTATACTACTAAAGAGTACATGATTGATAACAAATGAACTAACCGTTTACGTCCGTGATTTTCAAACATATTTCATGTATAATGTCTAAATTGCGATGGATATTTTCGAGTCAAGCAAACCTTTCAGAATCAACAAGATCATGGTTAGTATTGGCGTGTAGTCTTCCAAAAAGGTCAAATTAAATTAAAAGCAATACTATTTTATTTTAAAACATGTTATATATTTTCAAGACCTATGTTCCATAAAAACATTTTTCTCAAGCAGAACGGCAATTAAAAATTTGGTACTAGCAATACTGACCGAATACATCTGCAACACGGAACAATACACAATACTCTCTTTATTTTGGGCAATAAGCAATAACCGAGAGAACTGCAAACTGCAAAGCAACGGTTCATCCCGATCCCGAATGCAATTGCGGTAGGCCGCAGTTTCATCTATAATACAATTATTATTAGGTATTTCTATACATAATTTCTACATAGAACTGCACTCAAAGCTTAGAAATCACATCCTATGCATGCTTTGAAAGCAAAAACTGCAAAATAAAACTGGCACTGTATACATTTACTTAGTTTTCTAAGATTAAGTATCTATGAGTATCGATTATACATATAAAATGGATCAAACTCTAGGCGCCACAAAACGCAGAATTAAAGGAAGGTCGACCTTCATTTGGTCATACATGGATGGACATGGACCGAGGTCAAAAAAGATCTTCGAAAAATAGGTAGATGATGCCTTTACAAAAATTCTGCTCGTATAGGTATAATATGTCAATGATATTCAACGTGAGTACTAATGTTTATGCTGAGATAATACATAAAAACATATTTCAGTTGGCAATTTGAGTTGAGTAGGAAAACAGTATGATGTGCAAAAAATAACTTGCCACTTTAGCAGCCTCATACATAATACTTCACAAAACATACGAAAGAATCAAGGAACATTCTCCTTGGATGTTGACTATTGTTTTTTTTATACAATAAGGGTGACAAACGAGCACACAATCGACCTGATGGGAAGTGGATGCTGTGGCCCATAGACATCTACATTTATCCTCGATTAAGAATCAAAATTCAGATGCGTTATCAGGACAAAATGAGGAGTAAAATGGAATGCCACGTTTCCAGTAAAAAGGGTGTCCGGTTCTCTACACTCACATACAAAACACAGTCTTATACTGCTATTTTACGCTGGTATTCTGTGAGAGCGTTGTCCTACCCCGGTCGCGCCGACCCATTCGTGCTACAACTAATATAGCTGCAACGTGGCTCTACCACGTTTAAATATATTCCTGGAGTTCCATCCAAGGAGTGGAGGCATGTTTATAAAAGTGTGACTCAATATAGTTTTACGTAAGTGAAGGTGATGCGACATCTAAGTCGTACACACAGCTCCCCCAAAATAATTAAAAGACGCACATCGGGCCCACGTGACCCACCAAGCGACAAGAAACTCACCAGTAGACTATTTTCTTTCAATAGTTACAATTTAACCTTATAAAATCTAATATATATATATATATATCAAATATCAGACAAATTTTTAGATAATTATCTATCAAATTTTTATTTACATTTTTCTCAATAGCTTTTAGCATGTTCCTTGAATTTATTCAATGGCAACTAAGTACTAAAAAGTACAGACTACAGGTAGAACATGTAAACGGTAGCATTTATAGATCTGTAAATGCTACCGTACTCGTACGATTCTATAAGATTCTCTTTCTATACTTAAATCAAATACCTAGGCTCGCAATTTATTTGTTTCGATGACACTTAGTCATAAGCACTCAGATAATAATACTACTAGAAGATAATGCAATGTAAACGAATTATTATGCTTAAAAGCACAGAATTAATAATAGTACTACGTAACTAATGGTAGTAACTATTAGTTAATCTGTGGCTAAAGCTTAACGCGACGTAAAATTCCTAAAATTCACGCGATGCAGTGCAACGTGCGACACTTCGGTACCCGTACATTCTATGTGGCGTCTTGAAAGTCATGGTCGTAGAGTACATTCTTCTTCTTCTTCCAAGCCCACAGCTGGACTTGGAGCTCTACCGTTATAATGAGGATCATTTGACAGGTGAATCGACGATCAAAGTATGTTTCGCCCTTTATATGCAGTCGCCGGTTTGGATAGGTAACGCTTAGCGTAAAGAAATGATTTTATCGTCATCCATAAGATCTAGTCGTCTTTTCCGATAGTCGCCTCTTACGACACCCATGGGACGGAACAGAGAAATGGATTCTATTACGCCGCCACCTCACCGCCACTATTAGAGGTGAGACGGGGAAACTTTATGGGGATTGAAATTCCTTTATTATGTACGAGTACATGAGTAGATTTTTTTTTATTTTTAGCCATGACATTGTGCAGATATGTTAGCAATATTAAAAGAATTTATCTTTAATCATATATCTCAGTAACATGATAACTAGGAATTGGCTCGATCACGATAAATTCAATATGTTTATCAAGACTGTTGTATCTATATATCACAGGATTTTCCATATTCTTTAAGATCTTAAAATGCCAGAATGTAAACCAAAACTTTTCAACTGACTTCAAAAAAGGAGGAGGTTCTCAATTCGATTGTATTTTTTGTGTGGTACCTACCTCAGAACTTATTTCTAGGTGAACTGATGTTGATAATTCTAAAGCTGAAAGCTGGTGCTTCTCATGTAGTATACCATATAACTTTGATCAAGATCTAACTACTTTTGAGTTATCTTTAATAATGCGTATTTAATTGACTTCGACTACATTGATGTTTTCATTTTATTTATATTTAAGATGGTTGTACAAAATTTTTAATTTTACCTCTTGTTATAATTTCTATTAGACTAATTTGGATACATGATCACACCAGGCCAATATGTTTCATCAGATTTAACTACACAGTCGGATTTCAGTGCCTTCAGGCAATGATTAAATGAAGGATTCGAATAATTTTTGAAACAAGACATAGAGGAACACATTTAGAATTAGCAAATAAAATAAATAAACGATGGTCAAAGGCAACTTTGAGAGTTTTATCGAAAAATTAAATCATTTACAAAGCTAGTCGAGCTACGACAAGCGATTTTATATCATCATACATACATAATTCTTTTGATTTTGCATATTACGCGATAATCTATGAGTATACCTACCAAAATGTCTAATTATATATTATTAATGAGACTGTCAAATTATTTTGAATGAGATTAATTGATAATGTCAACTTATTAATGAAAAGAATTATCTTTAAACTTTGACGTAAAAATATTAAAAAAGTAGAAAAGAAATTTGGCAACCGCAAGTGTCTAATTTTTTATTATTTCAAATTTCAATGGTCAAAATACAATAGCGTAGGTACTACTACTACTACTTTATATAACGAAATGAAATATAATGGATTTTTTTAATTGAAGTTTGCTGCAGTTGTAGGTACTTGTTGGGTTGCAATGAACTGTTAACTCCTTTATCACGTTCAAACTAAAATAAGACTACTTAGGTATTTCGCTGCACAGCAAGACTTAAAGGTACTGTAAGCTGTTTTTCCGTAGATCAGAACATGTAACTAAATCAATAGTAAAAAACTGAAGGTAGCTAGAGTTAACCAGACATCAGGATATCAAACATTTATGTCCTCCTATGTCATTATGGGTGCTGCAAAGCACTCGAAACTTGGGTTATTAAAAATTATTCAATATTAAACGGGATAGCATCTGTACAATTAGTATTATTTAAAAATTGTGTTTATTTGGTTTTACCTACAATCCTTAACTACTACCTACTAATGACAATGTGCAAGTACGAAAAATTGTCTTTTCACCGAATGAAACAGTCGTTATTTAAGTACATAATATACACATATACATATACATGTAAGCAATTTACCAAGAGAAGCCAGTAAATTTTGTGCCAATAGTGAACACACTATATGTGAGAAAAGCGAAAATTCAATCTTATTCCCACGGGCTTAAAGTATCTAGATGATGGCAGCCGTGCGTTTCTATGAGACAATGAATGAGGTCATGTCAGGCCGGCGACCTTTTGGCCCCGTTGGAGGTAAAATTTACGTAGTAACATTATTTAATCTGTGGTATAATGTTCGCATTGATTTCATTAAATGACGCATGGGGAATTATTATTGTCACAGAAAATGCTATAATTGCCTTCGCACATTACCGCTACCGTTAACGTTACATCCTGTTAAAGTCCACTGCTGAAGTCCTCCCCCATAGACTCAATCATAGGGGGGATAATTGCCACGCTTGGCAAGCGAGTTGGCAACCGCAGTTTTATTTTATTTTTAGTCGTTATTAGGGAGACGCTGCTGCCCATATTTGTTTCGCCCTGTCGCCTCTTACGACACCCAAGGCATGATATGGGTTAGTGGATATTCTTACACCGCCAACACACGGTAACAACGGTTCGCACATTACATTAATCTATAAATGCTAATATTAAAAAAAAATGAAAAAAAAGTCCGGAGCAAAATGACAAAAATTACAAATTCGCTACCTATTGGTAAGTGGCTAGTAAAGATCGACGTAATACTAAATATCTACATTTCAAGTAACGCGGAAACCAAGCCGAAACCGTGCTCAACCTATTTGTAAGAGCTTCAATAAGGTTGAGCATGGTTTCGGCGTCACTTAACACGCTAAACACGTACTTAATGTCTTGTCTATCTTTGTTGGTCTGAGTTTCAAGCACAGATGTCATAGATAGTTTTTACCCATGAAAACTAGGATGAACAATCTTAAAATCTATACAAGTAAATAAAATTGAAATATCTGTTTGTAATGTTAAAATAACAGCTTTTAGTAAATGCATACTATAAAAGTATTTACGGTACTTTTAACAAAAAATATTTTTCAAAAATTTTGTCTGTCTGTCTGTTTGTTCTGGCTAATCTCCGAAATGGCTAGACCGATTTTGACGGGACTTTCACTGGCAGATAGCTGATGTTATAAGGAGTAACTTAGGCTACTTTCATTTAACAAAAATAATTAGGGTTCCTCGCAAAAAAATTAAACCCACGAAATCCAATTGTAATAAATTCCACGCGGATAAAGTCGCGGGGAACAGCTAGTCTGTAATTAATCAAATGGAATGGGTGCATTGTTACTTGGCGATAGGAAGAGGTTAGAACAACTTAGACAGATTTCGGGGCAAAAAAGGAGGCCTGTCACCTAGTAAAGTTAGTAATAGTGTTAATTCTACTAATGCTATAGAAATTAAACCCTTTTTACCAGACTTCAAAGAAGGAGGAGCTTATCAACTCGACTGTATTTTCTTTATTGTAATGCATCAAACATCTTATCTCAAGTGGTTATTTATCGGTTTGAATTTAAATAGTTCTTATATAAAATCAACGAAGTGTGGGGCGGCTCCTTACTAAATGGAGTGACGACCTGGTAAGACATGCAGGAAGACGATGGATGCAGGTGGCTCACGACCGTGCTTTGTGGCATTCATTGGGGGAGGCCTATGTTCAGCCGTGGACTTGTCAAGGGCTGTAATGATGATATTGGATCTATTAGTGTGGCGTTATTCAGATTTAAAATAATCATCAAACACCATTTATTTTATAAAATTTTCGCATTTTCAAAAAAATCTCCAAGTTTCTCGGATAAAATATAGCCTAGATCACCCCTGACATTGCTTTCTATATGTTCGTGGAGTTTCATTGCAATTGGTTCAGCCACTCCGAAGATTAGCATGGACAAATAGACAGACAGACAGACGAAAACCATAAAAATGTTTATGTCTTAATGACGTGCAAATAACCCCTCAGCTCAATAAAAGACAGGTATTTCGATATTACAGACAGACACTTCAATTTTAATTATATGTATAGATATGATAGTTGTGATGATTGGCAGGCGAATTGGCAAGTGATATGTGGAGTGACAATTTGGTAAGACATGCAGAAAATCGATGGATATAGGTTAGGATAGGCTCATGAAACATGTTATGTGGCATTCCTTGACGGAGGCCTATGTTCAGAAATGGACTTGTTCTCGTAACAATATCAGCCATAGTCAGTTTTAAAATAAGTTAAAATAGTATATTTTCTTGTAATAGCTTCTATAGAGCTGAGCTGTGATTAAATATTTGTCATAATAGTTTAAACTTCTATAGATAACTTAGATTTGTGACTCAATTTAATTATTTAACCATCAGCTTAAAAAAAATTTACTACATTAGAAGAACAAATTAAATAGAAATAGATGTTTTTAAATTCAATATATATTATATATTATGATGGGTACTTAATGAAAGTGATTCTCATGTTTATATTTGTCTAGTGACTCACCTCGGCTTCGCTTGTTTTGGATCTGTTAATGCAGCGTCATTTAAGTTTAAGATAATCATTAAAGATAACTCACATCAAAGATAACTTTTTCGATTTCATTAAAAAATCCAAAGGTTTATAGATAAAAAATTGCCTAGATGACTCGTGGTATTGCTCTCTATTTGATCGTGAAGTTTCATCACAATCGGTTCAGCCATTTCGAAGATTAGTCCGGTCAGACAGACAGAAAGACAGACAAAATTTAAAAATGGTTATTCTTTAAGTCATGCAAATAACCCCTGTGATCAAAGGCAATTTTTTCGATATAACAGACAGATACTTCACTTTTATATGTATAGATTAAATGGGTTTAAAATCAGGAAGGAAAAGAGATCGCGTTCTTGGACTTGTATTGTAACTATATTGTCATACGTAGATAACTTTATTGTGTATCGTGTAAGTAATTATATGTATATGGTGTATCATAACTAATGAGGGCTAATAATCTTTCGTTCACCAGATGTCGCTAGTAGAAACCGAGGTGAAGTTTTTGTTACACAAATACAAACAAAACTTTATCGGTTTCTAGAGTATTACCTAGATAAATAAACAAAACAATGAATAAGTGGTTTGTTTCTTAATGTTTTTCACATTTTTAACTCTTTTTTTAAATTTTTCTACTTTTAGGAATATTTAAAGTTTGGTTTAATTTTGTAATTTAATTAATATAAAATATAACTAATATTACAAAAAGAAACATTAACCATTACATTTTCCTAACAAGATAACTGCCCCGACATGTAATTTGTCAAATATTTCACATCGTACTTAAGTGGCGCCGCCCAGAAGTAAAAAAAAATTCAGGTGTTTTGCCATATGGTGGCGTTGTAGAAGAATCCATCACCATGGAAGTCGACTTCGAGAGAGGCCATGAATGATAAATAAGCCAGTAAAATATTTTGAATAGACCACAGTAGACATAATATGTAAATGCCCAGACCGGCGACTAGGCTTGAAAGATGCGAGACTCCTTTTACTGTCTCACATCTTCACGAAGCGATCGCTAATCCGGCTGCTAAGCGTGACAATTTTAGCAGATTCTCCGTACAACTGGATAGACCACTTGATCAGCTACAGTGGTTTGTTACTATGAATAGGTATAATTGTTGTTAATACAATTTGCCGGTGTCTGTCTTTCCGTCCGAATATAATCTGGGCGTCTTCAAGACAAGAGTGGATAGGATGTTGTTACATTGCGATTTACCATCTAGGGATTCACCTGGATAACCACAAGTCGAGTGGGCCTGTAGGAATCCCCTAAATGACGTGTGCTCTGGAGTTTGCATCGGTAAGTACGCGTCTCCTCCGGTACTGCTACTCTTCAGGAGTTGTCTCTAAGTCAAGGAAGACAGCTTTCGTGCACCTAATCCTTAAAAAAGGCGACCACCCAGACTCATTCCAACTACAGGCCTATCGCCGTCACCTCCTTACTCTCTAAAATAATGGAATCGATTATTAACTGCCGGCTTATGCGATACCTTGAGGAATACCAGCTGATTAGTGACCGCCAGTACGGTTTATTATTTTTGCCCAGTATTGTTGGAGTCCAAGGAGAAGGCTTTGGCAGAAAGCTTAGTTTGGACAAAGCGAGAGCCTTCAATCGGGTCTGGCACAAAGTGATTCTTTCGAAACTTCCCTCTTATGAGTTTCAAGAGAAATTATGCAATTGGGTCACCAGTTTTCTCGCTGATCACAGCTTAATGCTCTGATCTGTGAGCGTTTTCTCGCTGATCAGAGCAATCAGGTCGTAATCGATGGTGCCTGCTCCGACTCCAAGACCATGCTGGTGTTCCACAAGGATGCATGCTATCGCCTACCCTGTTCCTTCTGCATATCAAAGATATGTTACAAATCAGTAACATTCATTATTATGCAGATGACAGCACTAGCGATGCTTTATACATCGGCTTTGCTAATATTTCTCGGGAACACGTCGTCGGGTGCCGGAACAAACTTGTGCCTAAAGTTGAATCTTTGTTGAGCAATGTCTCGGATTGGGGGCAACTAAATCTAGTTCAGTTCAAACCCCAGAAGACCCAAGTTTGCGCGTTAACTGCTGAAAAGAACCCCTTTGTCGTATTTCCTCAATTTCAGTTCTTGTTGTCTCAGCCAGCATAGGAATCCTCAGCGTCGACTACCGTACGACGTTCAGTTCCGCGGTCACCTGGAAGGAAGGCCAAAATGGCCTTTTAAAAGCTTGGTGTGCTTAGTAAAGGGGACAATATTTCATGCCGGCGCACCGCTTGCAACTTTACAAGGCGCATGTTCGGCCTTACATGGAAAACTGTTCTCATCTCTACGCCGGGGCTCCCTAGTGTCAGCTTCTTTCACTTAACCGCAGTCAGCGCAGGGCTGGTCGAATCGTCGATGACCGAGTTTCTTCTGATCGGCTAGACTCACTGGCGCTGCGAAGAAATGTTGCATACCTTTGCATATTCTGTTGCATCTACCACGGGGAGTGCTCAGAGGAATTGTTCGGACAATTCCAGCCGCTAAATTTCACCATCGCACATCGCATTACCATCAATATCATCTGGATGATTGACGGGCCAACATTGTAAGATTTACCAGAAAATTTTCTTCCTAGCACTTCTTTGTGGAATCATCTACCACCAGCGATTTTTCCAGACCGATACGACTTAGGGACCTTCAAGAAAAGATGCTACTTTTTTTAAAAGGTTGGCAACGCACTTGCAATTCCCCTAGTGTTGCAGTTCTTCATATGCGGTGGTAGTCACTTATAGAAAACAATGCATTAAAGTTGATTCACATATTAGTAACTCAGCTTCTGTGTCTTACGGTGTCCCTCAGGGTAGCATCCAGGGCCACTGAGCCTGTTTCTAGCCTACATTAATGACGTCACGTCAATACCATTACCACAAGCGACTGTCATTTGCTATGCAGACGATACTGCAATCATCTTTTCTGGAGACTCATGGCAGGACTGCTTTCAAAGTGCTAATCGTGGCATGATTAAATTATCAGAAAGGCTTGATCGTAACTTGCTGACTTTGAACATCTCTAAAACGAAAATCCTCTGTTTTCACAAAACAGCTGCCTCCTCTCCAAAGGATGTTCCAAATGTTAGGATTCACAGCTGTGTCAATAACATAATCGATTGTAATTGTGACAAAATTCAAAGATCACCAACTATCCGGTACCTGGGTGTAACGATAGATGAAAGGCTCACATTCGCAGCTCACATAGAAACCTTAAGTACACGGATGCGTAAGCTAGTCTACACCATGAAGTTGCTCAGAGAAGCTGCTGACAGGCTGTTATTAATTAATGTCTACCTAGCGCTTTGTCAGCCTATTCATACGTACTGTAAAACGACATGTGAAATTAGAATAGAAGGGGAATTGGTCGAGCAAGTAGATGAGTTTGTGATATAGAACGGCGAGTGAACGCAGGTAATAGAGTAAATGGGGCTCTACACTCTATTGTGGAAAGTCAGAATGTGTCCAAAAAGGCACGTATGGCAATTCACAACGCTATGTTAGTCTCTACTTTAATCTATGGTAGTGAAAGTTGGGTGTGGCAGAACAAGCTCGAGAGTAGAATAAATGCTGTAGAAATGCGGTCATTAAGGAGTATGTTAGGGCTGAATCTGAATGACAGAATGAGAAATTGTGTGATAAGAGAAGAGTGTGGTTTGCAAGATGACGTTGTGACCAGGATTAAGAAAGGAATGCTTCGGTGGTTTGGTCATGTAGAAAGAATGAATGAGGAAAGAGTGACAAAGCAAATTTATGTAGCAGCAGAGGTGAACGGCAGAGTCGGGAAGGGACGCCCTAGGCCAAAGTTTATCGACCAAATTGGCGATATATTGAAAATGGGCCAAATTAAGAGTAACCTTAACCGACGAGCGTGTATGCGTAGGTATATATATGTGGAGGAGGCGAGAGAGGTGTCAGGATCGTGCCAAATGGAAATCCATAGCCTCTGCCTACCCCTCTGGGTGACAGGCCTGAGTGTTTATATATATTATATTATATATATTTATTTATTTATTATTATATTCATACGTACTGCATCGTGGTGTGGGGCAGTTCGGCATCCTGTAACTTAATACGCTTGGAAAGGGCTCACGGCTCATGGAACGGTATTGAAAGTGATACTTCGAAAACATTTCGCTACCCCACTGCAAGATCCTGTCCGAGAAAACTCTATATTCTTAAACTCTCTATATTCTTATCAAATCACATCTTCGGTCTTGGAGCTACGAATTTACCGAAAACTTCATAAAACCTATTCAATGATTTTGCAACATGAAATATGAAGTAATTAAATTTTTAAAACTAATAATATACTTTTGTAAATTAGAATAAAAATGTTAAATCCAACGTAGTCAAATACTTACTTGTTGTTCGTAATTATTATGTTATTAAGGTTATTTAATAAATATAGATAATTAATACGTTATTTTTATTAACTTATAATAAAACTAAATTGGAATTATGTAATGATTTATGTGTAAACACCGGCTTCACTTTTGGTAAAATATAAATCAGATCGCCACAGGACAGGCCTGGCCTAGTGTGGGGTCAATAGTTAAATAATAAAGTAAGCCGCAACAATATTGTATGCTGTTGTATTTTTTCTTTCTCTATGGATTAAAATTTCTGTAAAATTTTACTATGTAAGTGTGCATGCTTTATTGAAATAAATTTATTTGTATTACCAACGGGTAAACCGCATGGTCGCTTATAAGTCACTATGACTGCGGTGTAGCTCTAAGACTGAAAGTCCGTCCAAAAGTGTTGAATCACCATCTGGTGCTGGGGAACAGACTCTGCCCGTACGCTTTCTATTCACAAATTCCCAAGTATGTATAATATGTAACATCTTGCATATTTCTGAAGCCGTGATAAATTATCGTCGTAAACACGATGCGTGCAACTTGGGTTTGATCCCCTCCGGCACCAATGAAACTGTTAATTACAATTTTACCACTTGCATGTCTGAGGAATAAAATATTTCGAGAATCCAAGAACATATATGTGAAGTTACAGCCTATAGTCTCACATCTGGACGCAGGCGTAGTCTAATTTCTAAGAGCTATGGAGCGGTAAGTCCTACGTGAAGTCCGCCAACACACAATGGGTCAGCGCGGCGAAACCTTTTCCAAGCAACAAAACCCCGTCTAAAACGAAAGTTAGGCCAATGCCCAACGGTAGGATGTATGAATGCTGTTACTTTACTTGTATTCTAAATTGAATCTAAGAGTAGGTAAGGAATAAAACTACATCGATCATGTATACATAGAGTTTTATTTGAAAAATACTTCGTGTAGCTAACAATCTAATCACAATATGGCATTCTACGTCCGAAACGAAAATTATATTACAAAAATCGTTTATTGCAAACATACATCAGCAGTAGATCACCGACATTGCTCTCCTAGACCGAATTTCCCATCACTTTGTCGCGTACATAAGAATATTATCGCGACGATAAAAATATCGCAAAGTTAAATTTAGAATTTAGACACAAATTTCAGTCGCATTTGTCGAAATAATGTTTTCTTCTTACTACATACAAATATTATAAATAGGGCGGAAATCGACCTCCTTCAACCGATCTTATACATATTATGGTATTTACTTATTGCTTTCTTAATGCATGTGCCTATTACGGCTTTACGTGTGTGCTAACTCTGCCCTACTTATAATATTTTGATGAATGAAAACTACCCGCACAAATTCAATGCATTTTCCAAGTTCTGCACTCGTTAATAAAAACACGTACAATCACAAAAAGAGTCTATGAAACTTTAAAATATAAATTGGCATCCAAACTTCGCGCCATTTTCAATAACATGTGTGTCATTTTAATTTTAATTTCACACTTGTTGTAGTAAGGCAGTTTTGTCAGAAATTAAACAGGTGGTTGCCTAAAATTACTAAACACAAGAGATATTTTACAAAATACAATTTTCGTTACATTATTTTATTATTTAAACGGCTTCGTGGGGCAGTGGTTAAGTATTGAGTTGCGACACTGATAGCCGCGGGTTTGAACCCGCACGGAAAAAGTATTTGTGTGGCCTACAATTGGGATGTTTGTTCTTGTGCAATTTATATATATGTAAACTGCGTCGACGATACAGGAGAAAATACTAGTGTATAAAAAGAAAAAAAAAGAATATTACTATTGCAACTTAGACCAAAAGAACACCCAATTTGTTATATACAAGTGTTCCCTCTTATATAAATCCATTTCTTCAACCTGTTATCATTATATGGGCACATAATTAGCAAAAAATTAAAAAATATCATATACATTCCGATGAGGCACACTTCACGGCATGCCATCGATGGAAGCCGTAACGCAAACAAATTTGTTTTTTTTTTTAATTACAATTACAAGAAATTAAGTATAAAAAATACTTTTATTAAATATTATACATATTAAACTGTAAAAGGTAACATTTATTTGACAACTCGAACTTTGAAAAAAAAAGTTCGTTTTTCGTATGACTGCATACTTCATTAAACCAATAGTTGTCTAAACCGAAAAATACTCGATATTAATTAAAAAAAATCCAAGTATTAAGTTTAACTTTCTGTCGTGATGGGGAAAGGCCTTAATTAATTGCAATATTTGCAAGAAATAACTTATAATTTACAACCACGATACGGCTAAAATAAATATATAACAGATGAAAACCTACTATTTAGAATTAAAAGAAGAACATGCATTTTATTATCTATTCTGAGTAAATAAAAATATATGCCTCATTGAATGGCAAGTAAAATATCAGTACGCGATCATTTGCATTTATAATAAATGAAAAAGAAATATGTCGGTGCATTGCATTTCTCTCTTATTCTAAAAATATATGTAATTACAAAACATATTATAGCTGACTAAATAAATCGACCACTCTAAGTAGGCACCTAAATAGGCGATAATTCTTACTGAACGAATATACAATACAATATGAACACCACTAAATTTTAATTACCAGAAAAAAATTAAGGAATACCGTTTACATATCATTTATGTGAAATAAGAAATTTAATTTATTTTGACACAGTTTTTCGTTTCCTTTTTATATGAAAAATTTGACAAAGGACTGATTATGAAATCGTCAGATAAAAGTTATCCATCAAATAAATTATAACCTGACTGAATCTAAAAGTCAAACAATTAAACAATTTTTTTTCATACAATTGTAATTTTCAATTTGTTTATGTTGTATTTTATCCTATGAATAAAATTTAACTGAGAATTGAAAAATCAGTCCTGAATATAAAAGTGAAAAAATTTAACTATTTTAGTTATACGTCTGTTATTTTTAATTTCTTTGTGTTGTAATTAGTCCTATGAATAACTTTCATTCAATGATTGAAAAATCAACCTTCAATGTACAACATAATGTATAAAACACAATTTAGAAAATTTCTATATAAAAATTTAGAATTTTCGTAATCTTTTTATTTTTTGTACAATATATGTTCTATTTTAGTTACTATATAAATATGCCGTAATTTTTTTCTGGTCTTAAAAAAATAGCGTTGAACACCGTGGCCGACGTATCGTGATAAAACAAACACGACTAAATCTTAAAAAATACATTTTCGCTATATGTTATATATCTTAAAATGATAATAAAACTTATGTCTACATACTAATATGTACAATTTCAATATATTTTATGATATTGTGATTCGTGTCCTATTAATAAGTCAAATACATTTGCCTCATACAATACACAATTTAAAAAAAAAACACTTCATACACTCCGGACAAAGGAATATTAAGGAAAAGAAAAGCATTGTTAAAATGCTTTGATATAATCATAACATTAAAAACATAGAGTAAATTGCGAAATGGTAAATATATTTTAATAAAGAAATCCAAAAATAAAATATTATCTTGTTTATATCGGACATTAAGGACAATCTCTCAAGTCAGAATGAACCGGAGTACATAGGTAAAGCATGAGGAAGTAGTTCAATCTGTGTGATACAGTAATAGGAAAAGTGAATTTCATATAAGTAAAACAAATTATGCAAAAGATGCAGCCGCATTGAATATATTTTTACTCTAAGATTGCATAAAAATGCTCATTTCAATGCAATTATATAATTGTTCTCCAGACCGAATTCTCGTCACGGCGGCCGGTCTAAACAGAGACTGGCCATCTGCGCAGGGCAGGATTATAGTGTCAGAGTGAATGCGCAAGCACAGGTGCACTCTCTATTCCCTCACTCTCATAGTCCGGTGGGACGACATCCGACACTACCGGAGGGATATCAGGCGCAGACCACAACGACTTTAATATAATATGAATCGCATGTGTTATTATTGAACACGAAATTTATTTTTATGGTATATATTTTTATTTATAATTTTTTATCAAATAACTAGCTGTATCCAGCAGCAAGTGTTAAAACAATAAAAACATGTTAAAAAACGCGCGTATTCGAATGCAACGATGAGTCAAAATGTCAAAGCAATCCGTGAAGAATTTTCGGAGATTATACGTTTTGAACAAAACCTTTTTATGTATATATTTAGGGGAACTTAATCAGATATTTGTGTTACTTTACCGATTCTGCTTATAATGACAGAGATTGTACGGAGGCACGGGTTTTAATATCAACACAAACAATTATGTTAAATAATTCTAATTCTGTAGGCCAATTCGGTAGTTTTACTAGTATTCCTAATAAACGCTAGAACGAGTTGATATAATAAGTGATGTTAAGGACAATGGAAATCAGTAACATTATGCACCATATGTTGTATATATTTTAAGTTATTTGAGTCTCAAAGAATTCACGCATTGCAGAATCGAAATAGTGTTGACAGTCATGTGAAATAGTGTTGTCTATAATGTCCGTTATGAAAATATGTTCTCATTCAAAACATTTCAACTAAGCCCAGATTTAAATTAATGTGCTTTAAATTTTTACTATATGTTATGGTTATTTTAAGTAGAATAAATTTTGACTGTGTCATAATTTTTGATATGAAATTATATCTTACTTTCACTCTTATAAAATAAGTTGCATTTTGATTTAGATTTTAATAACAAAATTCTCAAAAAATGAGATTCGTAATACTAAATGTAGAAATTATCAGCACGGGGACCAAAGTAATTTAAAAGGTAACATTTTTAATAGGTAACGAAATGAAATTATAGAAATAAATGAAAATAAAAATGCACCAAAACACAAAAGCGATTCATTTTATTTATTACATATACTCCGATAATATTGATTTTAGCTTAGATTATGAACACTTTCTTTAAACTAAACCATTTGCAATTCGCACAAACCTAATTCCCTAACTCTAGTGCGTATTTACAAAGCCCAATCGATTTAAAAAATTCTCGCTTCCATATCTGTACAAAAATAATGTAGGACACATGGTTACTTAGGCATTACTTTGATTATTATATACAAGAGCTAAAGGTCACTAGTGTAAACGTCTTGGTGTTACTAATTTTATTGATATTCCTAATAATAATTTCTCGTCCGCGTTAAAACTAGTAGTATAAAATTTTCTTTCACTCAAATTATATTATATGCTATAAATAAAAATTATTACAATATATCAACGACTCGCAGTTACATTCATTACCATTTATTATTGTAATATAGGCACAAAAAACGTTACCAAGTGCCTACAAGCATCTCACACTAACACTACCTATGAAATAGGCGAGGGGTTTTAGTCCTACAGGTCAAATATTCGATCGATTCAAACTAGCCCCTAAATATTAAAATAATGGACGCGTATATAAAAAAAATACACGCCGAAATGCGCTTATTATATGTCTTATAGAATCCTGTTATATCCTCGTACACCTAAGTGAACGGAAGCTACCAAGAATTACGTACAGTGAGAAAGTTCTACTTTTTGAAAATAAAAAATGTTTCCCACATTCTATTTCTTAGCTTTTCTAAGCTTTGCATGCTTCCAAAGAACAATAAAGTCGAGTTTTTTCCTACTGGCTACCTTATAATATTTATTATTTTGACACTTAAATCACTTTCATGACATTTGCATTCTGTTGTCCCTACTTTATTTTTTCACGTAAAAAGACATTTCACTCCCAAATGAAAATTTGAGAAAACAAAAAATCAAGAAATTTTAGCTTTTATACATTATGTCAATTAATGGGAAGATTCTTCTGAGGACGTTATTATGTCGTTCTTGCATACTTTAAAAGATAGTTTAAACAAGTTATTTTAATATGAACATTGAACATATAAAAATAACTTGTTTACACTTATATCTGTGTTAACTGTGCACTTAATACTAAATTATAAATTATTATGAAACATTATTTTTAGTTCATTTACCATTGAATGAAAAAATATAACTTGTTACATAAACGTTTTTGTAATTATTGCGTTTCATATACTGGTATAATAAAAATGAAATAAATGAACTTTTAATTTTTTTAATATTCTTCAACTAACTTGTGCGTTCCTTAAATGTCAATGATATTAAGTGAAACATTTGAATTAGATGTAATCGGTATGACATTAATGTGAAATAAATAGGACAATTTCTTTTAATGAGATTGCCATAAATAAGAAGAGAAATAAGAATAAATAGGACTAATTAAAAAACAAACTTCCGATGTTCAAATTTGCATCAACGCTCAATTAAGCTCATAAATGGAAATTTTGAATTTTAATAAAAAAAATCATAATAAATAAAAAGAAAAAATACATGTCGTTTAGCTTTAATATTTTATCTTATATTTAATATGTTAAAATCATAATATTATGATATATGATATTTAGTTCACATAATTCAATGTCAACGATTCCTCTGCTCGCTCTAAACTCGTCCTCTATTCCACTTAAATTTCGACATAGAACCTAAAATTAGTAGGAAACTGTTGTGCGAACGGACGCGTTCACACATAATGCTGGTCTCTTTAAGAGTCTGGAACCTCGTCGAAGCACTTTCTAGAAGGTTCTTCATTTACTTAACGTAATCACTGTCCGACTGTGAGAGTCAGTTTGTATTGTCTATTGTAGTACTTTCACCAAGCATTATTATGGGCTCCCTGTAAATAAAGAATTAATATTTATAATGAACATTATGTATTTATCCTGTCCGTCTAAAGGTTGTCTGAAATAAAACCATTTTGGCGCTAACAGCGGCCATTGTATTGATAATTTTTTCCTTCTTTTGTTTATGTTTTGCAATTTACCTAGAATAAAGAGTTTCTTTCTATCTACTTACAGTGTATATAAGTGTAGAACCTATATTTTCGCAGTGGTAATGTTTTTACATAACCAAAATGTTTGTGGTTTCCAGTATTAAATGAAACTAGCTGCCCTTTGGACTCCTCCAGGCTCCTCTTCTATATTTGCCATTGTCACGCTTGGCAAGCGGGATGGCAACCGTAGTCTTTTATTTTTATTTAACTGTTATCAGGAAGATGCTGCTGAACATCTCCTGGTTCATTTTCCCTTTGTAGCCTCTTGTCACATGCACGGGATGATATGGGGACGTGGATATTATTACACGGTTCAGGGATTATAGGTGTGAAGATATATTGTATATATGTAAATGTGTACGGATTAGTAAGCTGAAGGCAATGATGGCAATTTGCTGGCCATGTAGTTCGAAGAACCGATAACCGATAGGGAAATAAGGTTTTTGAGTAGCAACCTCGTACTGGTAAGCGAAGTACCTACATTGCGGCCCCCTATAGAGGGAGTGAAGACCAGGTAAGATATGTAGAAAGTCGATGGATGCTGGTGAATCGGGATCGCGCTTTATAGCATTTCTTGGGGGAGGGGTATGTTCGTATATGTATGTGTGCATGTATTAATTTGTGCGAGGCTCCACGCCTCGAGACACGTCCGAAGAGATCACGTCTCGCGACATGTCGGGCGACACGTCGGGCGACGTGTGTGCGTGTGTGCTGTGCACACTCACCTAGTCGGAGTCGTCGTTGACGCTGGAGCGCAGCTTGGAGAGCGTGCGGCGCGGCCGGCGTGTCGTCCTCCTCGTCCGACGAGATCACGTCTCGCGACATGTCGGGCGACACGTCGGGCGACGTGTGTGCGTGTGTGCTGTGCACACTCACCTAGTCGGAGTCGTCGTTGACGCTGGAGCGCAGCTTGGAGAGCGTGCGGCGCGCGGCCGGCGTGTCGTCCTCCTCGTCCGACGAGATCACGTCTCGCGACATGTCGGGCGACACGTCGGGCGACGTGTGTGCTGTGCACACTCACCTAGTCGGAGTCGTCGTTGACGCTGGAGCGCAGCTTGGAGAGCGTGCGGCGCGCGGCCGGCGTGTCGTCTCCTCGTCCGACGAGATCACGTCTCGCGACATGTCGGGCGACACGTCGGGCGACGTGTGTGCGTGCTGTGCACACCACCTAGTCGGAGTCGTCGTTGACGCTGGAGCGCAGCTTGGAGAGCGTGCGCGCGCGGCCGGCGTCGTCCTCCTCGTCCGACGAGATCACGTCTCGCGACATGTCGGGCGACACGTCGGGCGACGTGTGTGCGTGTGCGCACACTCACCTAGTCGGAGGTCGTCGTTGACGCTGGAGCGCAGCTTGGAGAGCGTGCGCGCGGCCGGCGTCGTCCTCGTCCGACGAGATCACGTCTCGCGACATGTCGGGCGACACGTCGGGCGACGTGTGTGCGTGTGCTGTGCACACTCACCTAGTCGGAGTCGTCGTTGACGCTGAGCGCAGCTTGAGAGCGTGCGGCGCGGCCGGCGTGTCGTCCTCCTCGTCCGACGAGATCACATCTCGCGACATGTCGGGCGACACGTCGGGCGACGTGTGCGTGTGTGCTGTGCACACTCACCTAGTCGAGTCGTCGTTGACGCTGGAGCGCAGCTGGAGAGCGTGCGGCGCGCGGCCGGCGTGTCGTCCTCCTCGTCCGACGAGATCACATCTCGCGACATGTCGGGCGACACGTCGGGCGACGTGTGCGTGTGCTGTGCACACTCACCTAGTCGGAGTCGTCGTTGACGCTGGAGCGCAGCTTGAGAGCGTGCGGCGCGCGGCCGGCGTGTCGTCCTCCTCGTCCGACGAGATCACGTCTCGCGACATGTCGGGCGACACGTCGGGCGACGTGCGTGTGTGCTGCACACTCACCTAGTCGGAGTCGTCGTTGACGCTGGAGCGCAGCTTGGAGAGCGTGCGGCGCGGCCGGCGTGTCGTCCTCCTCGTCCGACGAGATCACGTCTCGCGACATGTCGGGCGACACGTCGGGCGACGTGTGCGTGTGTGCTGTGCACACTCACCAGTCGGAGTCGTCGTTGACGCTGGAGCGCAGCTTGGAGAGCGTGCGGCGCGCGGCCGGCGTGTCGTCCTCTCGTCCGACGAGATCACGTCTCGCGACATGTCGGGCGACACGTCGGGCGACGTGTGCGTGTGCTGTGCACACCACCAGTCGGAGTCGTCGTTGACGCTGGAGCGCAGCTTGGAGAGCGTGCGGCGCGCGGCCGGCGTGTCGTCCTCCTCGTCCGACGAGATCGTCTCGCGACATGTCGGGCGACACGTCGGGCGACGTGTGTGCGTGTGCTGTGCACACTCACCTAGTCGGAGTCGTCGTTGACGCTGGAGCGCAGCTTGAGAGCGTGCGCGCGCGGCCGGCGTGTCGTCCTCCTCGTCCGACGAGATCACATCTCGCGACATGTCGGCGACACGTCGGGCGACGTGTGCGTGTGTGCTGTGCACACTCACCTAGTCGGAGTCGTCGTTGACGCTGGAGCGCAGCTTGGAGAGCGTGCGGCGCGCGGCCGGCGTGTCGTCCTCCTCGTCCGACGAGATCACGTCTCGCGACATGTCGGGCGACACGTCGGGCGACGTGTGTGCGTGTGTGCTGCACACTCACCTAGTCGGAGGTCGTCGTTGACGCTGGAGCGCAGCTTGAGAGCGTGCGGCGCGGCCGGCGTGTCGTCCTCCTCGTCCGACGATCACGTCTCGCGACATGTCGGGCGACACGTCGGGCGACGTGTGTGTGTGTGTGCTGTGCACACCACCCAGTCGGAGTCGTCGTTGACGCTGGAGCGCAGCTTGGAGAGCGTGGCGCGCGGCCGGCGTGTCGTCCTCCTCGTCCGACGAGATCACGTCTCGCGACATGTCGGGCGACACGTCGGGCGACGTGTGTGCGTGTGTGCTGTGCACACTCACCTAGTCGGAGTCGTCGTTGACGCTGGAGCGCAGCTTGGAGAGCGTGCGGCGCGCGGCCGGCGTGTCGTCCTCCTCGTCCGACGAGATCACGTCTCGCGACATGTCGGGCGACACGTCGGGCGACGTGTGTGCGTGTGTGCTGTGCACACTCACCTAGTCGGAGTCGTCGTTGACGCTGGAGCGCAGCTTGGAGAGCGTGCGGCGCGCGGCCGGCGTGTCGTCCTCCTCGTCCGACGAGATCACGATGCGCTGGCGCGGCTTCACGCCCGTCGCGCCTCGCGTCATGCGCCGCGATACGCTCGATGTGTCTGCCGATCGTACGCAACTTTTAATGGAGCTTGCATAAACAGGGTAAAAACATTGGCATCTCATGCTATGTACGTGGTAGAGCCATGCTACGGCTATATTATAATTGTAGCATACGACAGACGTATCTGCCAACCGTACGCATAGATTAACTTTCAATGGGCTTTAATATACACGGTTAATTGAAATCATTGACATCCTATGCTACTCGTATGTACGTGATTAACCATGCTACAGCTATAATATGGTTGTAGCATACGACGGACTTATTTCTCGCTGTATCCTCTGTTATGTATATGGTGGAGTCATACTGCAGCTATATTATGGTTGTAGCACTAATGGGTCGGCTCCACCACGAAAGGACCACGCTCTCAGAAAACCAGCGTAAAATAGCAGCTTAATGCTGCTGTGCTTCGTACGGTGAATGTAAAGAACCGGAAACCCTTTTACTAGAAACGAGGCATTCCATCATAGTCCTCTGGGTGACAATACATCTGCATTTTGATTTTTAATTGAGGATAAAATGTAGATGTCTATGGGCCACAGTATCCACATATCATCAGGTGGACTATATGCCCGTTTGTCACCTTATTCTAAAAAAATCCTTTGATATTTCTTATTAAATTTATTGCGGTCATCCATCCATTACAGCCTATAAAAGTCCACTACTGAACATAGACATTCATAATATGGATCACATAGATTGCGTCATATGATATAGCTATAGTTGTTACGCTTAGCAACTCAAAATTATAAAAACTGCAGTTTTTATAATTTTAGTTGTTATCAGGGAGATGCTGCTGCCCATCTCGTTTCCCTAATGAACACAATTACACCTAATCTAAGTACCATTTTTAATTCAAGCGTCGAATCGGGTGTATTTCTTGATATAATAAAACATAGTAAAGTCGACTTTTATTAATATCTGACAGTCAGTACATAAGACGCCGCTACTAGTTGGGACCGAGGTGAACTTATTTGTTACACAGATTGTCACACGGTGTCATTACCACTAAACAGTTGCAATTAAATTATGTTTTCGGTTTCTAGTGTGAATGTATATTGTATATACACAAAAGATGCCTCAGTGCTGTATTTTTATTTTTTACACATTTTCGACTTTTTCTAATCCGTTTACTTTTAGTAATATATATAGGTAGGTTTTTCCTTTTCTAATTCAATTAATTCAAAATATAACTAATATTTCAGAAAGGAACATTAATCACTACACTTTTTAACAAATTTACCTTGCCCGCTACTAAATCTGTCAACATTCCTAAGTGACGCCGCCCTGGTAGCAGTAAAATTTGACGCCCTAATTAACTTTAAATGGGCTTTAGTATACAGGTGACTTGAAATCATTGGCATCCTTTTTAACTAAGAAAATACTAATGACCAGCGATTTCCTTCGCCTGGGTAGGATCTATTAATGTGGCGTTATTTAGATATAAGATAATGATCAGGGATCATTTATATATACATTTTTTGCTTTCTCATTAATATATCTGAAGCCAGTATTTTTATTTAAGTTATTTCAATATTACAGACAGACACTTTAATTATATTTACATGTACAGATAATAACTACGTTACGGGTAATGGCACAGTTTTAAGACCTTACAGGTGTGAAACGCCTTTGATGTCAGGCGATGCCCACGCCCGCGTAGGTATTTACGCGACCAGCGTGTATGCTAGGCGTTGTCACAAAAATGTAAAATAGTTTTGGATATTATAATACTCATTATCATTTACTAACATTATGTGCATACTTTTAAGTTAAAAACATTTATTGAACAAGATAATTTTTATTACTACAAAAAAAAAACACATTTACAAGTTAGTGTTGCACTGCCAAATATTTTCGTGACACTTTATTTTCATAAATGTTTTCAGTTTTCGATTGTTACATTTAATTATGTTATGTATTCGCATTCGGATAAACAATTTTATCAACAAAAAAAAAAATAAGAAACATAAGCATGGCGTCATTTGAATTCAATTTTACTTAGTAACTTATACAGGCTGTTTGGAAGATGGGTGCAAAACCTGAAGGGGATGATACCTTAAACCATTCAGAAAATATTAAGCTAAACTTGCCTTAGACGAAGTCCGCTCCTTTTTTTTAAATTGAATTTCTAAGGTTTTTAACAATAAAACCCTTTTTTTTCAATTAACAGTTGTTATGTTATTATTTTTTATTTATGTAATGTGTGATTTACTCAAACAAAATAATTTCCAAGCATCTTCATCATCAGAAAAACATTATACGCATATTTAATTTTAAGAAACCAAAAAAAATATAATGAGGAAATGTTGTGTTTATGCCATCATAAAAAAAATAGCCTTTCTTGTTCAAACATTTTTAATATATGCTTAGTTATAAAAAAAAATAGCCTTTGTTGTTCAAACATTTTTAATACATGCTTAGTTATTGTCCTTTCTTTTTAGGTATTATTTACGCAGATGTCTCATCAACTCTTGGAATTAGGGTGTACAAAGCAAATTGCGGACGAATATTTTTATTTTTATACGGACCAAAATAATGCACCATTTTTGCTAATGCACTATTGTTTTCGTTAGAACTGAATAGTTTTTAGAATACGGTGCACGTGCACGGATTAACTTTCGGGAACTCGTTTAGAAAAAGCCGCCGCGCGACCTAAAAAGCTTGACCTTTTTTGACTCTCAAGTAGCGCCTAGTGAATAGACTTTTATTCAGTAGAATAATCAGCTTGGAAAATCACATAAAGTCGTTATTTATTCACACTAATTAGGATCAGTACTCGAGTAGTAACTACTGCCCTTGTGACTAGACGTTTTAATTGCGAATTCATGTTTATTTCCGATGTTCTTTTTTATTGAGTTGAGTCTAGCCCAAGCTGTGTGCTCCTTCACTGTTCTCCAACTATTTGTGTGATCAATCAACTATGGCTGCTTTTACTAATGAAGAATATGCTGATATCGTCTTCATGTATGGCAGAGCTGACGGTAATGGATCTTTGGCATGGCGGATGTACCAAGAGCGATATCCGAATCGAAGATTATCAAATGTCAGAGTGTTTCACAGCACAGTTCGTCGGCTTTCTGAAGTTGGAGTCCATCACGCGAAACCTGGAGTCAATCCGGGAAGACATTTCCCAAGTATCGAGGAAGACATAATTGCAGCTTTCGATGCAGATCCTCCCCCATCCCGGTCGAAGAGCAACCCATTCGTGCTACAACTATACAATAAATATACAGAATGGGGTCCCACATATATGCAATAAATGAAACCATATACTTGTTATCGCCTTTGCTGACGATATACAAAAACGAACGTAATCGGTCCAGTAATTAGGTAAAAAGTAGAGTTTTAATTTTAAGCAAATTTGAACTCTATAGAATTGGTCACTAAGTCAATGATTCAATGAACTTGAATCCTTGAACATTAAAAACGACGTTGCCACGCAGTGCAAACTATTGCGACGTATCGACAGCGGTCTTCTGGCGGCGTCCATAAACAAGCGGCACGAGGCACGCGGCGTTCTTCAAAGGCAACGGCGCAAGTGCGCGCGCGCCTGTGTCTTATAGTAGGACACCTGTTATCGACCATTAGCTTCTTTCAAAGGAGTAATGATCGATAAAAAAAATAACTTTAAACACTTAGAATTATCGTGTTGTTATGATAATTCTAAAAACACTACGACCTAAGTATTTAAAGCTAAACTTTAAAGCTTTTTTGTTTAAGTGTGTTCTTGTAGATTTAGAGATAATAAATTATTTTGACATGATAAAAAACCCATAAAAACAACCAATTAAAAAAGTCATACTTACTTACCCGTTTCCTAGGAAGTCACAAAACGGTAGTTTCGTAAGTTCAATTGTACAAAAATAAACTTTTTTAACAATCAATAACTTGTCGATTGTTATCAAATCAAAAATCAAAATTACTTGTATTCAAATGTAGGTAAGTAAATGTAAAAAGAAAAGTATCGATAAACGATAATTGCACCTTGTGGCCGCCCTATTTATTACTTTTATTATTTTCGCCATTTTGGAATTTGGAAGTTTGGCTTTCAGTTCACCGCAATTCTTCCAGAATATAGGTGCGTTTCGCTGCTTACGCGCATTGCTTCAAGTGATTTATTTTTCGTAAGATAAATACAATTAGTCCAACAATTTTTACGGTGAAATAGACAGACACTTATTAGTTAATTGACTTTGTGTGTGTAAATAGTGTTTTAAGTACGTTTATTTTTATTATTTTTCACTGTGATATTGACACTACTTGACTTTTGTGTGTACGTGTTGGCGGCGGAAAATACCAAGACAGAAGCATTTTAACAGTGCGGCAGAGTATACAGACATGGTTTTATTGTATGGCGAATGCCGCCAACATTCAGCGTTAACTCTGCGTACCTATCGTGAGAGATACGGCGCAACTCGCGTCTGCCCTACTAGCGTCCGGACCATAGATATAAAAAGAAGGAGATATGCCCCGGTAGTTGAAAATGTATCGGAACCTGGTGTCTCCAGTTGGCCCTTACCACACGCCAACTACTACACATGCAGATCAGTAAAGCAAATAGATACAGAGTGTCGCACACACTCGCATTTTATAAATCAGAAAGTACTATACAATCAATTATAAACCTTATTCCTACAGACAGAGCATGCATTTACCACACACCATACTACTTACTCATTTAGCTATAGATAGCCTATGTTGGTGGAGTACATCACTAACTCGTCGCAAGATACAGCGGCCGTACTACGCGATAAATAAAGTATCGATTGTGATATTTACATTGCTTGTTCAGTCACTTAGCGATATACTTAGGTAGTGGTTAAGGATCAATGTATTTACTGCAAAACAGTACTGTCGCTGTGATATTTAAAACAAAAATAACGTAGTAAGAACATGAAATATTTTACGATTTGTTGTTTTCATAATTTTAAAGATAAATATAGTAAAATACTTATGGTAAGTGATTTCATGATTTACAAAGTTTTTGTTTTGGCTTCGGTTTTACAAGAAACCACTGAACAACACGGCATTCTGATATTGTTTCACTATGACGGTCGAAATCACACTACTCACATGAATGGCCATTTGCATAGAACATGAGCATTTTGATCATAGCGCGCGGACACAGACACGCCCACTTGCCACTTTTCCTCTTTTTATATTTCTATGGTCCAGACAATCCTAGGTGCTGTCCAAAGAATCAGGGAAAATCAGCGCATAGTGCCCAACACTCATGAAGGAGTTGCTCGCGTCACTTTCCACCCTCGTTCGAACAACGAGTCTTAGACCATTTCGATCGGAATCCAACCTGCAGCCTTAGACAAGCTGGGCGTGTGTTTAGAGTGAGGCACATTGATATATATGTACTACGTACTAGATTTGGCATTCCGAACATTCACTATGTTCAAATGAACTGTACTGCAATCCGTACACCTTTAGTGTCATTTACTGTGGCTTCAATATTCATAGAGTGTGGAGCTGCGCTAATAATACGAGATTTCAAATTAAAGTTTAAACCTGAACGTAATTAATAATTCAAGTAAATAAATAGGTAATAATATTACAATAGAAAAATAAATTACTTCATTTATATGCTACGCTATCTACAATCATAGACAAAATCTACTATCTCCCGCGCATGCGCGAAAACATAGTAGTACATTTTTGTTTGAATAGCTTCTAGTACGTAGTACATAGAACTCAATGGTGAGGCATAGAACAATACACCGAGTGCTGAAAAGAAACAAACTACGTCCTTATAAATATGCTAAGGTGCAGGCGCTGCTGCCCGTGATAAGCCGATTAGAGAGTCTTACTGCCACTGGGTACTGGAAAAAATGTCTCAAGACCAACGTTTCCTATCAAATGTGTTTTGGACAGATGAAAGCACGTTTACTCGAAACGGCATATGGAACCGACAAACCATGCGTCACTGGAGCCATACGAATCCCCATTTATTTAGGGAATCAGCTCATCAATACCGATTTTCCATTAATGTTTGGGCAGGCATTCACGGAGATCAAATAATCGGCCCTATTTTTATTGACGGAAACCTGAATGCACAGAAGTTTCTCAATATTCTTAACGGCCCAATAACAGAATATTTAGAAGGATTGTCTGTGGCAGCTTACGAGCGGGTATGGTTCCAGTTAGATGGAGCTCCTCCACACTCCGTACTCCTCGCGAGAGAGCGGCTTAACACCATGTTCGGCGAACAATGGATAGGGCGCTATGGCCCTCGCAGGTGGCCAGCTCGGTCGCCCGACCTCACTCCTCTAGACTTCTTTTTATGGGGCTTTATTAAAAATGAGGTGTACTCAAAGATCTCCGAAACCGAAGATGAACTGCGCAATCGTATTGTTGCCGCCTTTGACAAATTAAAAGCCCTGGCTCTGGATCCTGAACGAAATTTGTTGAGCAGTTTGTTCGATTGTTAAATTTAATTATGTAGTGTATTCGCAATCGGATAAACAATGTTATCAAAAAAAAAAATGGGGAACATAACAATGGCCGTCATTTGATTCAATTTTATAGTAACTCATATAACTATAACAGTCATTCATAGTTAAATAAGTACTATAAAACACGCTCGTGCCAACCGCGTGTATTGTCTATATTATTAGACTCAGTAAAGTGCGCTAGCACAAGGTCGACCTGCTCCCGGGCCCGCAGTACCCCACCGTTGCTCTGCGCAAATACATTCGTTTCCCAACTGTAAGGTCTTTAAACTGTGGTTACGGAATGCAGTTATGTAGCTTATGCAAAAGAGATGTGAAGCAACAACAGCTAGGCAAAATCATAAAATGCCCGATAGCCCCAATAAATATACATTTTTGTGCAAGGCTAGCGAAGATGAATACTAAAAGTTCTCTACCGAGATCGATAATAGTAAAGTTTAGTAGTCCAAGATTTCGTGACGAATTTTTACATACTATTAAATATAATTAAAAAAATAGTACCGATAAGCAACACTAGCTATTTGGGAATCTCAAGCGCCAAGAATACTCCAATATACGTTGCTGAAAGTCTTACGCCAGAGGAAAAATTCTACATGCTGCAGCTCGCCTTAAGGCGAAAGAGCTCGGTTTCCGTTTTATTTGGGTTCACGATGGAAAGATTTTGTCAGAAAATCTGAAGAATCAAACTACATTCATATACGTGAATAATTTGTCATAGAGTGGCGCTAAATTTATTGTTTTTTTACAATCAGGCACTTTACAGAATAATTAACTACCAAAACGTTCGAGGTTTAAGATGACTGATAAGAGATGGACTGCGTATGAATTTAAATAAGACGAAAGTCATGTTTAACGGTCATGACATACCATATTCGAGTATCGTTGATGGTGAGATTCTTGAAGTTTTTAATAAAGAGTATATCTACCTCGGGCAGATAGTGCATTTAGATAGAAACATCTTCGAGATAGAAGCAGATAGGCGGATTTAGTTGGGCTGGGCAACATTCGGGAAGCTTCGTCAGATATTCTCGTCGCCCATACCGAAAAGCTTAAAGACGAAAGTCTACGACAAGTGCGTCCTGCCTCTAATCACATATGGTGCTGAAACGTGGACACTACTGCACGATTACTCCACAAACTCAAAGTCGTCAAGCGAGCGATACAGACAGAGCTTAGCTCGGAGTTTTTGGTGAATAAGATTCGCAACGAAGAAATCCGGCAAAGAACCAAGATCGTCGACATAGCCTCCCGTACTTGCAACCTGAAGTCGATGGTCACATCTGTGAGTTGCCGTACGGTAGAGTGTAGATCGCGCTTAGGCAAACGCAATGTAGGACGCTCCCTAGCTAGTTGGGGTGACGGTCCAGAAGTGGACAGACGCGTGATGATGATGATGATGAACAAATACGTTGGGACTAACGGGAATATGGGAATAATGCAAATCTAAAGCTTTCGTATTGTAAGTAAGGACAACTTTAAAATTCATGTTAGTCATTTTTAAGTGACCATTAATGAAAAAAAAACACATAAAGAAACATTTTATCAAAATAATAAAGACCAATTAATCGTGTTTTCACAAACTGTTGCAAAAACAGCTTGTCGTTGGTCATTTGCATGTATGCAGAACAAAATTATTCACAGAGGTTTCTTAGTTTAAAATTCTTAATGAGTATAATAAAAGGTTCAGTTGATACCAATGTCTTAATTACAGCCTGTATAGAGCCGCAGTAGGCTCGGCGTCACACAATATAAGTAGGTATTTGTTTGGAGTTTTGGCGGGAACTTGACCAGCAGGGGATTGCTACTCCTGTATTACTTAACCGACTTCATTGTTTAAATAATGGTTTGAAGTAGATTTTCAACCGACTTCAAAAAGGAGGAGGTACTCAATTCGACTGTTTTTTATGTGTGTTACCTCATAACTTTTTCTAGGTGAACTGATTTGAACTTTTTATTTGAAATAGACGTGGAACTAATCTACTATGATATTTACTTTTTTCTTCATTATCATCAACCCGTGAAAGTCCACTACTAGCCATGGGTCTCTCCCAATGTAAAGAGAATTTGTCTGAATGGTCTTGGCAGACATATTGAAATTCGCAGTAACAGTAATAATTACTGAACGGATTTTGATGAAACTTGGCAATATTATGGGGCACAAACCACATCATGACGCCATTTTTTTGTAGAAAAAGTTATTTGTGTAGAAGCTAGTATTTAAAATACTTTCGACGATGAAACCATGGGTGTCAATAGAATGCAGATGGTCTAAGACCATAGAAATCCATGGAGGAATCTTATGTTCCCCATTGGACATGTAATAATGATGTCGATGAACTTTAATACGGTCACTAAAATTGAAATCACTCTATGTTATAATATATGCTGTATACTTTGGGCCGGATTTTTCTCGCCTCAAAGGCTAAGTATAGGCATTCAGCAAGGAAGTGGTCTTGGTATTACCTTGGTTCTTGGTACCACGGGGAGTAGAAATGTGTGGTATTTATGTTTTTAGCTTTAGTTTTTTTTATTATGGTAATAATTATCATCACAAGCTCATTGCTGAACACATTTCATCCCCATAGATCGCCACAAAGCAATAAAAAGATTAAAAATTACTTAAAAAAATTAAATGTGCAGATTTTGTGTGTGGCCTTCTTTATGCCGTTTTTCTGGGGAGAAAATCAAAATAATGATGTAATAATTATCACTAAAAATTATTAAAATATAACTTTATGTCACCACAAAACAAATCCACCTACCGTTTTCCTCTTTATGCTTAGCTTTAGCTTCCTTCTTGGCTAGTTTCTCTTGCTCCTTCTTGTCTAATTTCGCTTGCTTCAACTCTTTACACTTCTCTAATGTAGGCTTGCCTTCCAAGCCCGCCGCGACCAAAAGCTCAAGCATTTTCGCGACCCGCTCCTTGTTTTTTGTGCAACCTGTAACAATATGATAAGCTGTTACGTAATTTATGTTTATAAGGTAACTGCAGTTTATTTTCATAAAATTGAAGTGAGAAATGAAATTAAGCCGCGTATCGATTATGCGCTCCTGGCGCGCGCGCCTTGAATGACCGCGCCGACCAGTGCGCTCCGCGGAACGCGCTCCAAATGTTCCAAGTGTATCAACTAAGCGCTCCAGGCACGCGCGCCATGAATGACCGCGCCGACCAGGTGCGCTCCGCGGAACGCGCTCCAAATGTTCCAAGTGTATCAACTAAGCGCTCCTGGCACGCGCGCCATGAATGACCGCGCCGACCAGTGCGCTCCGCGGAACGCGCTCCAAATGTTCCAAGTGTATCAACTAAGCGCTCCTGGCACGCGCGCCATGAATGACCGCGCCGACCAGTGCGCTCCGCGGAACGCGCTCCAAATGTTCCAAGTGTATCAACTAAGCGCTCCTGGCACGCGCGCCATGAATGACCGCGCCGACCAGTGCGCTCCGCGGAACGCGCTCCAAATGTTCCAAGTGTATCAACTAAGCGCTCCTGGCGCGCGCCATGAATGACCGCGCCGACCAGTGCGCTCGACGGAACGCGCTCCAAATGTTCCAAGTGTACAAAATAAGCGCTCCTGGCACGCGCGCCATGAATGACCGCGCCGACCAGTGCGCTCCGCGGAACGCGCTCCAAATGTTCCAAGTGTATCAACTAAGCGCTCCTGGCGCGCGCGCCATGAATGACCGCGCCGCCCAGTGCGCTCCGCGGAACGCGCTCCAAATGTTCCAAGTGTATCAACTAAGCGCTCCTGGCGCGCGCGCCATGAATGACCGCGCCGCCCAGTGCGCTCCGCGAACGCGCTCAAATGTTCCAGTGTATCAACTAAGCGCTCCTGGCGCGCGCGCCATGAATGACCGCGCCGACCAGTGCGCTCCGCGGAACGCGCGAAAAACAAAAACAGAGGAATATATTGGTATAGACTAAATACCCTCTTAATGAAATGATGTGTAATTTAATAACTCGTTATTAATGTCAGGATGCATAACCTACGGGTCCCTTGCCTGAAAAATTTTGCTGTTTTCTGGAAAAAAAAATTCGAAAACCTGAGTTTTAGAGGGAACTTGACCGCCGGCGGATTGCCTTTGATTTTGTAGTTTAAATAATGGTTTGAAGTGGAATTCAATACGTGCTTTAATAAAAGCGGTACAATTTTGTGTATTAAATGTCTGCGCATGTAAACTATTAGTGGAAACGATGTAACAAGTGCTTCGGTGCTGATATAACTCTCAGTTTTTTATCCACTTAGGGACCTTGAGATACTATCGACATTAATTGTCCGCTGGATTAAGCTGTCGTCAAAATCTCCTACAAACTTCGCAATCTGACGCATCAGTATATTTTGAGTTTTATGAAAAAATACAAATAAGACTAGGTTGCATGGCTTAAGACCTTTAGCTGTCTTAATTGGCGAATCTTAACAACAACAGTTATTATTTAACAACAGTTCACTCACCTTCAACCAGTTTCTTGTAATCGAACCTTATGCCGGCGGCCTTACAGAACTTCTTCATGTCAGTTATTCCAGGCTGCCTCAACTCTGGAGGGACTGGGGGTCGACCCCGTCGCCCTGGCGTTCCCGGTGTACCCGGTGCTCGTGGACTCGAGTTCTTTGAGCCCTTCGGTCGTCCCGGACCACGTTTAAGTGGTTGATCCTGGAATAGAACAGAATTATAAATTTATTAATTTTTTATTTTAATCATTGATTTAAAATAAGCTTAAATTCTTTTTAAATTATAATTAGTGTCTGGTTTAATCTAGAATCTGTTTCAAGAAAGTAGTCCCGCAGAAACATACGAACAAAAATTTTACAGCAAATGTCAAATTTCGCGAAGACTGTGACGCCGAGGCTAAAGGACTTCTTTAGTTAGACGACAATCCTTAAATAAACCTGAGACTGTCATAAAGCACATTTTGTAATAAGACGGATTATGTGTACGTTATTGCCTAATAAGAGGTATTTGTTGCCCGAATAACATAAATAAAGTACTTACGTCGTCACTCTCTTCTGACCCGCTCCCTGATGAGCCCGAAGAGTCGTCTGATGATGATGAATCCACCGTTGTCACCTGCTGAGTACAAACAACCGTGTACAGTAGTACAAACAAACAACTGTTGACCATGTACTGGTGGTGTAAGAATATCCACTAACCCATATTGTCCCGTGGGTATCGAAAGAGGCGACAGAGGGAAACAAACCACAAGACAGGCTGCAGCGTCTTTCTAATGGGAAACAACTAGAAAATATAAAACTGTTAAATCATACTAGAGTAATAAAAAAACTAACAGTCCACCTGATGGTATGTAGTTACTGTACCCCATGGACACCAGCAACTATGGTCACCATATAAAAGACATTTGCCGCAATTGGTAGGCATTTAAAGGCATTTGTGGTGGTCAGTAAGCGTCGTACTACACTTAGGGGTGAGTGTGTACAAAGTACCTAGTCACTCTTGGAATTCAGTGTGTGAACGGTCACCTTTAGACGTACCTCACTGGAGACAATCCCGCGCGACTGCAACTTGGCGGCGGCCAATTTTGCAGCGGCAGCTTTCTGCGCGGCGATCTGAGCGGCGTGGGCCGCCAAGCGTTCGCGTTCGGCGTTCGCGTCGTAGTAGTTGTATAGCACTTCCAAAGGCACCGGAACATCGCCGAAGTACACCTCGTTCGGAATGTGAGACGAGTCCAAACAGTCGTCGCTCCATCGCCTGTAAACATCACAACCCCGTTTAACATAAAAAAAATCCAGCCGGTACATCGATAAAACGAATACCTCGATATGGTAGTAAAATAAATACACGACTCTAAAGTACTTGTAATAAGTAGCTACTGCAACCTTTGGATACCTACTTCAAAGTTTGAACGAAAATACTAGTGCATTGTCACCTTTGAGGGCCAGGATGGAATTGTTCACAACCATTCAACCGGGACCACACGCACACAGAATATCAGCGAAAAGCAACATAATGCTACTATATTTCCTATGGTCAGTGACAAGAACTGAGACCTTTAATGCTGGTAAAAGTCGTTCCATCTTAGTCCTCAGGGTGATAACGTAACTGCATTTTGATTCTTAATCGAGGACAGATTGATTTGATTCTTAACCTAGAGGTAAGAAAAGCTTAAATAGGGCCATGAATACCTCAATGGATGAAGACTGATTACTATACAAGAAAGCCAAGTCGATGAATGTCGAAGCTCGACAGGGTGGCGTAAATTCTGTGGTAACATAGAAACCAAGCGAATCGGATAAGGAAAATCCTAGCTAAACAGAACACGCCGATCCATCTCTAAAGAAACCCGACGGAAGCTATTCAACATCGCCGGATGAAACCCAACCCAACGCATCCTAATTGAAACGCACTTCCCAGGTAGCTGCGTAACTCAGGGGTAATCCGGCATGAAGATACACTGACACCAACAGCAGAAGACTGGAATTTTCACCAGGTAATAACAAAGATTGAAGATGCCATCCAAAACAAAGTAATATGTCTAGGTTCCTTCATAGACATTCTTTTCACAGTACGAACTTCTCCAGCACAAAAGGTGCACTCAGTAGACATAAAGTTGAACCGGCACTGATTGACTGGATAGTAAACATGCTCAGTACACGAACAATAAAGATTGCTGGTGAATCTCAAACAATCAAGATTAAGAAAGGCTGCCCACAGGGTGGGGTTCTTTCACCTCTCCTGTGGAATACGGTCATTAATGAACTCATCAGCAAATTAAATGCCAATCACTTCTACAAAGTAGGTTATGCTGATTACCTGACAATACTGGTCTCTGGAAAGACAGCAAGCATGATGTGCGACCTGACCCAAGCGGCTCTCCGTATAGTGGAGAGATGGTGCAGGGAATACGACTTAACCGTCAATCCAAACAAAACGGTCCTAGTAATGTTCACACAAAAACGAATGCTGAATAACTATCATCTCCTAAGTCCAGCACAAAACTCCAGCTATCCTCTGAGGTAAAATATTTAGGTCTTAACTTGGACAGTAAACTCAACTGGAATAAACACATAGAAAACAAAATCAACAAAGCTAGTATAACTTTCTGGCAATGCAGAAATATGATTGGCAAAAGATTGGGTCTGCCGCGAAAAATCATACTGTGGCTGTACAAAACTGTAATTCGGCCCATGATCACATACGGCGCTCTTGCATCGTGGACCAAAACAAATGAAGCCCCCACTCTAAAGAAGCTTCAGCGTTACCAGAAACTGGCATGTATGGCTGCCACAGGCTGCATAAGAACTACGCCTACAGCAGCCTTAGAGGCGATGCTGGAGCTAACCCCTTCATTTACACATACAACAAGAAGCGACTTTAGCTGCCATTAGACTCAAGACCCTAAACAGGGAGTAAGAATAGAGTCCTTCATACAGGCATAATTGATAGAATTCACTCAAGAATTCCTATCTTACAAGCCAAGTACGATAAGGTCCCTAAACAATTTGTATTCGATAAGAAGTATAAGATACAATTAAATGAAACCAGCCAGCCGGAGAAATTAAGCCCAAAAGAGCTTAGTCTTCAACGATGGTTCTAAAATAAATGAAGGTGTAGGATCTGGAACTTTCTCTGAAGACCTCAATATCCACTTATGCACACCACTGGGTACCTACAACACAGTTTTTCAGGCGGAATATATGGGTATCATTCAAGCGGCCATAGCAATAGATGCTAGGAAGGTTAATGACTTCTCCATCAGAATACTGACCGACATTAGGGCGGTACTACATACAAGCCCTGAATTGCAATGTGGTGAACTCGGGACTAATATATGAATGCCATCAACAATTAAATGAGGTATGTAAACACAACAATGTGACTGCAATGGATAAAGGGACACAGTGGATCCAGAGGCAACGATGTTGCAGACGAACTGGCCAGAAGAGGATCGCCTCTGGCCACTATAGGGCCGGAACCAATCATACCAATCCCCTTTGGAAACGTTTGTTCACTGGTACGTAGACATTTCGCTAATCAACACGCTCAGCTTTGGAAAAATCTAGTAGGCTGTAGACAAGCTAGGGAGGCCCTGCCTGAAATAAACAGTTGTTTAACCAAGTTTTTAATGAGACTGAACAAGCCGCAGATCAGGATAGTAACGGCACCTTTAGCAAACATTTATTTACCATAGGTGTTACAGATAGTCCCCTGTGCAGGGCATGTATGGGGGAAGAAGGAACGGCGGGCCACGTGTTGCTGACATGTCCGGAAGTCGCTGCATACAGGGCTAAACATCTCGGCACGCCGGGATCACTTCCCGAAGTTGCTTGCAACATCAGATGACTGTTGAACTTCAGGGAGATCTCATGACTCGGATAAATACATAATTCCTGCCCACACGCAAAATAAGCGTTTAGACGTGGAGTTGCGGAAAACGGCCCGTCTTTAACTAAATAACTAAAACCCTAGAATTTTGTTTCTTAAATAATTTTACTTATGCTGTACCTACATATTTGAGCTTTTGCGTATTTTAGTTTAGTGTCGTCCACTACTAATCGGACTAGTGTCGACAGTCGCGCTATGTGAACGTGTCAACGAATGACGTGGGGTACCTCAGCACCTTAGTGTAGGAATACCGTAAGTATTTTTGTTTTCTTATGTATTACAGTTTTCCCAATTTATTTAATATAGTAGTATATTTTGAAGAAATCCTTTACATAACTTTATTTTTATTAATGAAGTCATTAAAATATATTGAAAATCATAATTAAAAGAGTTCTTTTTGGAAAAGGAATGAACAACAAACATAAATGGAGATGGAGTAGTGAAAAACCAACTAGGCATCAAATTGTTTAACGAAACAAATTCTGAATCTAAAGGGCAATCATTTTAAGAGCAAATAATAAACCGGAAAAGTTTTGACGCATAATTGGAAAAAGAAATGAATTTAGAGATTGTCAATAAACATTTGGAGCTAAGCTTGCAAAAACCGAATTTGAGGAGGGATATAAAATAGTCAATTATAGCTTTCCTTAAAAAAACTATGGCTACTCAAAGTTACGTTCCTGTACATCATACATAAGGTTTGCTATAGCTTTTTCCCAAGAAATAAGGATAGAAAAAGCAAGACGACGTACCATACGCGTAAAATAACAATTTGTACGGAGCAACAGATGAAAGTCTCAGACTGATTTGTAATCTCAAGTTCCTATTATTTCATAATAAAGTAATAGTTTCACTAATTGGTTTTTATTTAAAAAAAATATATATTTTAGTATGGGGTACCCCAGCCCCTATGTAGTAATAACAAGTACGACGGATAGCATACACTGACCACTAGATGGCTTATGTGCATATTTGCTATTCTATAAATATAAGCGTTGGCTTATTATCAAGTGGAACGCTAATACCATTGACAATTATTATTTACTAGCAATATAACTTCCCCTCCATGAAATTTGTCAATAATTTCACGTCATTCCTAAGTGGAATAACGTGATGACAGAACAAGTTATGGATGCCTCATTGCACTGATCACGGAATAGTAGCGTGACTGCCGACTCAGCCCTTTAGCGAGGTCGCTTATAGTCTGAGAGCTGGCGACGAATTTTGGGAAGGTCTTTTGGCAAATTGAAATTGTGAAAAATATAATTTCGTCAATTGGCGAATCCAGTCCCGTGAGTCTGGCAGAGCGTTTGCGGTTATTTCGTTACTGCGCAGCATATAACACTTGCAAAAAAATTAAAAATTTTTTTTTGCCAACTTCATTTCTTTTTATCTTTAAATTAGTTTTATATAATTTAAAAATATCCCAGACGTTTTTGTCGGTTATAAAGTATTACCAGACCTCTCCAAAAATATTTTTTTAAAATTCCCAAAAATATACTTTTGGCAATCTCAAATTTTAATCACGTATTTATTGAGTAATTTTTAATAATACCTGCAAATCGCCAGACGAATTTAGCGGTTTTAAACAATTCCCAGACGTGAATAAAGTTTACAAATGAATACGACAAAAAAGTCTTATGCGTAGCCATAAGTGCGAGAAAGATAGCTTATCGAAGCATGCCGACAGCGGATGGGGCCTAAGCTCCTCGCGCTGTGATTGGTTATTAAGAAATATCTTTTTTAAAGATTTTAAGATTAAATTCTTGTTTTGGGATTTAGCATGTACATTTCAATAGAACAGTATTATTTTATGCGACATAAATAACGAAAGAATAAACTTTTATGACAAATATTTATTTCTCTACAAAGTCTTTTATCGTCTTTAATTAATTTATGATTTTTGGAACGAAGTTCTTTATCGGACGGTACGGATTTGGCGGATAGGGGCTAGTCGACAAAAAGTGTAAGATTTTCCGTCACTACCCCTTATGACGTAGTGTAGACGGCCTTGGCGGCTATAAGGAAGCGAGATGGAATAATATCCATCTCCTCGCACTTTTCTTATCTTGCCATGAAAGAAATATTATTTTAAATGACGCTTCATTTTAATTCAATTCTAGTAATTCATTTATTTGTATTTGTCAATCAATAATATAATACGTTTATCAATAATAACATACTAAGAAAAGAACTTCATTCCAACCGAGTGTTCCACGAAACTCATGCATGTTTTTTTTTTGTTTTAGCTTTAAGAAATCGATATGTTAAATAATTCTGATTTTGAATATTTTCTTCCAGGTGATGCAGATTGTGACGATCCATCATACTTACCCTCAAAAGAAAAGTCAATCGTTTCAGATAGCAGTAGTGACAACTAAAGAGCCCATTGTATACCGGGTGTTTGTGAAACGCTCCCGAAAACGAAGACAGATGATAGTACTAAGGATACCTATGATGATGGGTCACAAAGAAATTCGATCCCGAATAATCATAAAAATACTAAAACATAAAACCAGCAGTGAAACTTAAAAAGAAAATCAGCTGACAATAGGGTCAATATCCTCGCGGGCTCGAACTCTTATCTAGATCGGTACGAAACAATGCATTAGGTATACTACTCACTCTACCCTTCCCTTTCACATACACTCTGCCTCGTGTCGCCTCGCGCTGTGGAATTTACACATGCTTCAAGGACGTTACTTCGTGCGCATTTGTTTTGGCGGGATTGATTAATAATTTTAGTTTTGAGACAGTTCCGTGTTGACTATCACGAGCGATAGATAGTTCAATTGTTTTGTTTACTAAATTATTGTCGTTATTACTTGTTATTTATTACTTAATGATATTGTTTTTGTTGTTACGTTTTGTGTTTTTGTTTTGTTTTAATAATGCCTAACGCGTAGGTACGTTTATGGTGTTCGTGAATACGGCAACATGTTAATGTGCCTTGTAGAATCTCATAAGGCCACAGAGGATCAGTAAGCTGTTTCATAACTAATTTTTAAATTATTTTTGCAAATATATGATATGATAAATATGCTGCGCAGTAACGAAATAACCGCAAACGCTCTGCCAGACTCGCGGGACTGGATTCGCCAATTGACAAAATTATATTTTTTCACAATTTCAACTTGCCAAAAGGACCTTCCCAAAATTCGTCGTCAGCTCTCAGACTATTACCTTAACTCATTTATTAATTCATTCAATACAGTCGTCTTACGCTACAACTACACAGCATACAACGCCACTACATAAATACAACTTGATTTAATTAGTATGTTATCTATATATCAATATATGAAGGGAAACTTTGTACCCTTTTTTAAAACATGTTGCGCGCACAGAGGAGTGTGAGATTTGACATATTTTAAATTCATATGGAGAGGAATGCAGAAAGTTACAATTTATACATAACATGTGTTTAAATATATTAAATAAAATAAAATAAATCATTCATTGTTTACGTTCATACCGCTAGCGTCAAACATATAATAGTCTGTGGTCAAACAGTTTCACAGAGTAGAGATTGTAAAAATATAAATTTGATTGTCGCTAAGGAATTTAAAAATGTTGCAATCAAATAATTATTGACAGATTGGCTAAAGTAGTTGTGAATTTTATTATAAGGCAAACTGTTTATTTTATATTTTGTATAGTATACTAATGTACACTTGAAAGTGAAATACATCTTGTTTATTATACAAATGTGAAAGTATAAAGAATTATAGTCTAGTTTCGACTACTAGTTATTATTAATCTTGGTGGTTAATGTTAGGAAGCCATTGTCTCAAGCGTGGTTTTTTATTTATTTTTTGTGTTTAAGAAAACAAAATCAAATTGCGAATGGAATACAATTTTAATTTGGGATTAGTTATTGGTATTTTTATCTGTGTACATTGTATGTTGTTTTCAAATTTTTTATTATAAAATTTTGAGATTATATTGAAAATAGACAAAAAGATAATTGAAGATTCAATGAGCAGTTAATACTGTTGCGCGCCATTATTAATGTCTTGTACATGGCAACACTAGCCACTAGCGCCTTCTGGTATCGAATAGCAGAACTAGGAGAGTCAAGATCCTTCTAGAAATTTCGGGACCGATATGTACTCGAACATTCTAGATGTTTCTACAGTAGAAGGTTCTGGAAACTATCTGAGGCCCTATCCCTATATAAGGCCGGTATAGACCGCGACCGAGTCAGTATTGAATCGGCGATACAAGCGAATACTGCGAACTAAAGCGATCTACAGTAAAATTTTGGTAATTCACTCGGCAGTTTTTAATTGACCTCAAGCTCATAACAATTGGTGTCAGAAGTGGGATTTAATCATGCCGATTTTACCTAAAGATGACACGGAGGGTATCCGTACCCGAAGTCAACGCCAACAGGAGACAGACCAGAGACGATTTGGTGGTACAACGTCGCAAGCATCGGAGTGCCAGCTGCCGACCGCGTAGGTCGGCCCGTCAGCAGCTCCTGCATTTGCAGCACCTGACTTAGGTGCTCTGATGATGATGCTGCAGGATCAGGCCCGCCGACAGGGGGAACAGGCCTGCCGACAGGAGGAACAGGCCCGTCGGTTGGAAGAGCAGCTGCAGCGGGGACAGGAGGACGTTAGTTGCGGGCCGCGCGAATTCGGCGTTCGCGCGTACATTGACCCTAGTCAGCCGATTGTAATTCAGTAATTCCACTGCTGGTTTTATGTTTAAGTATTTTCATGATTTTTTAATGAAATTAACGTTTTGTTTAACTATACTAACACGATGGAGCGTGAATAAAGCTAATAAAACGTTGTTTTCCTTCAATAGAGAAAAAGTTTACGTGGTGGCTCCTTAATATTAGCAGATAAATCATTATTATATAAAGAACGTAAGGATATTGTGAGCCTCTGTTGAGCGAACTGTAGAAATGGCTTGTGTCGAGCTCGAGCACCTCATTGTTGTAAGTGTTTACAGACCCCATGTGCTACTTATGACTATTTTGAAAGAATTGTGGAAGAAGTTGCTCAAACTTAGTAAACAGAACAAGTCTGTTGTAATATGTGGAGACTTTAACATCAATCTCCTTGAAACTTCTTCCATTAGTATTAAGTTTAGCTCATTGTTTAAATCGTATAATCTTGTTAATTTATTCTTAGAACCAACACGTATTGCTGGGCCTAGTGCAACCTGTATAGATAATATTTTACAGATATTAAGCCCTTGCATAAATCAATTATTCAAAATTTAAGTTCAGATCACTGTGGACAATTGGTATCATTGCCTTACATACACAAAAACAGAAAATAAGAAAGTTGTGTTTGTTCCAATAAATGACCATCACTTGGAGAGGTTTAGAAGTAATATAATAAAAGACTTCCATCACTTTCATTTAAAAATAGTGCTAATTATTTGTATGGTATGTTATTTAAAATTATAACTTGTGAATTTAGTACAATATTTACTTCTAAAACTTTCTCTTTAACAGTCGCAAATCATTGAATGAATGGGCGACAGTAGGAATTTATAAAAGTAGGCGAAAGTTATATGAGCTTTATAATGAAAGATCATATAATACTAGTGTTATATTTAGAGATTATGTAAAACATATTCTAAAATATTTAAAAAGTGTGCTACACAGCTAAGGCTTTACATTTAAGTAACAAAATTAAAACTGCATCTAACAAAATTAAAATGACCTGGAGAATAATAAATAGTGAAACGGGCAAGGTCAAACCGCACAACTCGGATTTTCAATTGAATATTAACAACAGTTTAACTCGATCTGATCAAGAAGTTGCTATGGCTTTTGAGAAACATTTACTGATGTTCCTTTTTTGACAACAAAATCATTAAATTCTTCTCCTACTGTCGCCGAATCATTGCTTAAACAAAATGTAAAGGCTTGTTCAAATACTTTTAAATTCCATAGAGTATTGCCAAAAGATATCGTTAAATATTTTAAAACTATTGATGTTAAGAAAACGGCAGACTTATGGGGATTTCCGTTAAAGTTATTTTATCTATAATAGATATAATAGCACCTTATCTAACCACTATATTTAATACAAGCGTCGAATCTGGTGTGTTTCCTGATTTAATGAAACATAGTAAAGTCATACCTTTATTTAAATCTGGTAGTACATTAGACCCCGCAAATTTTAGACCGATTTTTGTACTACCAACATTTAGTAAAATTTTGGAAAAATAATTTTAGATCAGATCTTAAGTTTCTTTAATATTAATAAATTGCTACATAAAATCAATTCGGTTTTACAAGGGTCGCTCGACAACTGACGCTGGAGTTGAGCTTATTAAACATATTTTTGTGCATGGGATAATACGGAGGTAGCTTTGGGTATATTTTGTGACCTTTCCAAGGCCTTCGACTGTGTTCACCATGAGACATTAATCAGGAAGCTACAGTACTATGGTGTCAAGAACACAGCGCTTAAACTTATTATTTCATATTTAAGTAATAGAATGCAGAAAGTTATTATCAATGGTAAAAGTTCTTCCGGGTCACCTGTACTAATGGTGTCCTCAGGGCTCGATTTTCGGCCCATTTCTATTTCTGGTATATATTAATGACTTACCTTCCTTGTAGGGGATAATCATGATATGGTATTATTTGCTGATGATACTTCCTTGATTTTTAAACTTAAACGTCAATCATTTAAATGTGACGAAGTGAATAATGCTATATCAAAGCTACGCAAAGCTTCAGTGGGGCCCCATATATCCAAACTAGCAAGCAGACTAAGTTCTGCAGCCTATGCAGTAAAAAGATTAGAGGTCTCAATAGTGTCGAGACAGCTAGACTAGTTTATTTCAGTTATTTCCATAGCATAATGTCTTATGGGATTTTGCTATGGGAAATGCGGCTGATTCAGAAACTATTTTGTTTTACAGAAGAGGCCATTAGAGCTATACAACCTAAAACCGAGAGAGTCTCTTAGAGATAAATTTGAAGAAATAAATATATTAACTTTGGCCTCTCAGTATATTTACGAAAATTTAATGTATGTTCACAAAACAAAGGTAGTTTTAATAAAAAAGTGATATACATTCTGTAAACACTAGAAACAAGCACAAGCTAGTGATACCAGTTTCTCGACTCCACAGAGTCAGTAATTCATTCTTGGGGCAATGTATACGCTATTACAACAAGGTCCCGGAAAGTGTACAGGCTCTCTATTACCAAGTTTAAATGTTTTGTTAAGCTGAAACTGTATAAAAGGGTTATTATAGTATAAATGAATATATAATTGATAATAACCCCTGGGAATGAGGTGGTCGCTACCAAGCAGTTTCTAAAATAAATTTTGTACTTAAATAGTTTGTACAACCATTAATGTAAATTTACTTTTAAAAAAGTCCTGCTGGGTTTCTTGCTGGTTCTTCCCAGGACAGAGGTTTTTTTCGAACCAGTGGTAAAGTAAAATGACTTTCAATAAGAATTACACATGTAATCTATATTGAATAAAAATTATTCTATTCTATTCTATTCTGTGAAAAGATGATTTTTTTCATCAGGATCGATTTTATATTTCACCCATCATCAAAGATATAGTTGTATAAGGATGTACTGGAAAAAGATGGCGAGACACTATGGTCCCAGATCTTATGGCATGGAATCGTTTTACTTAAATATTACACTATTTGATGATAAGAGTAATGTGATTTTGTTTAGTATTTTCTTTGTAATTGATAATAAAAGTACACTGCCGGCCAAAAGTTTAAGACCACCTTAATTAAAGTAGGAAAAATAAATAAACTCCAATAAAATATTAAATGTTTAATTAAAATGTTAAATCATCCAATAAAACACTTTTGACAATCAATATACTTGAAAAGCGTAAAGAAATATTAACAGTCCATGCTAAAAAAGGCTATAGTTAGTTAAACTGATTTTAATCAAAATTCCTCCTCTGCATTCTATGACTTCTTTCACAAGTCTCGCATACGGACAATCAATTTTTGATAGTGTCTTGTGATATACTGTATTACTCCAAATTTCGCACAAAGCATTCCACATTTCTTCTCGCGAGGATGGACCACAATTACGGAGGTTCCTATCAAGCTCTTCCCACAAAAGTTCAATGTGATTGAGATCTGGGCTCTGTGCCTCTTTCTCTTCTAAATATCCTCTGCATAATTTTGAGCTATGCTTAGATCATTGTTCTGTTGGAAAATGAATCCATCTCCAATTAATCGCAACCCCGAAGGAACGGCATTTTGTTCTAAAATTTTTTTGTACTCTTCCTTTTTCATAATTCCGTCAATTTTGATCAAATCGCCAGTTCCTTGGCTAGAAAAGCAACCCCAGATCATAATTGAGCCACCACCATGCTTGATTGTTGGGACTACACAGTCTGGCATCATTTTTTCTTGGTCACTACGTCCAACGTAAATTCTTCGTTTTGAACCGAATAGCTCAAACTTAAATTCATCAGTCCATAGAACTTTTTTAAAATCTTCTTCAGTCCAATCTCGATGGGCAAGGGCCCATTGCATCCGTTTTTTCTTGTTTTGTGGCCTTAGCAGAGGTTTTCGAACGGCGACACGACCATACAATTTCGCATCTCTCAGTCGCCGTTTTACTGTAGTCAATGATAAAGGTTTAACTCGGGTTTTGTTTACTTCAACGCGGATTTCCGGTGCTGTTAAGCGTCTATTTCGCTTGCTGGTAACAACAATGAAATGATCTTCACTTGACGTGGTAGCTCTCGGCCTTCCCGAGCGTGGACGATCTTGAAAGTGCCTGTCTCAAGTCTGTATCGAGTTATTGTGCCATGAACACAAGTCTTCGATAACTTCAATTGTAAATCAATCTCACGTTCGGATTTGCCTTCATTATGTAAAACAATTATGGCAGAACGCACTTTCCTGCTAATTTCGCGTGCTTTTCCCATTTTAAGACGTCTTTATTGTAGAAACCACAAGTTTAAGACTAATTGAGATTGTTTGTGAACAAAACCATGTAATCTCAGGTAATAATAAGTCGGAAACACGTGTTTTAGAAGCTAAATAATCCTAATTATTCACCAATGGGAAACAAAAGCAAAGCAATTAGTTATTAGCCCATCATAAAAATATTATTACGACTCTACCTCCTGGCTCTAATGCAGCGTTTGTCGGTGTTTGAAAACAATACATGTTTATTGTCCAATAACTTGAAAGTAAATAAAAGAATGACTTCTTTAGATATTCGATATTAACATTAGAATATGCAGGTGTACATTTCTTTTATTTATCTTATGGGAATTCGTTACAATTTATAGATAATTACGTTGTTTAAGTGTGGTCTTAAACTTTTGGCCGGCAGTGTATGTCTCTTATATCTTTCATTTAACTTATTTCATGGCTATCGGCCTAGTGTGATATTTAAAGCACAGTTTAAAAATATCTACTATTGCTAGTACTGCCTGATATCCTATAAAAGAACCTAATAAAACTACATTTAGGTAGTTCAAAAGTCATCTATATCTGTACCACATCACTGTGAAAAAAGTTACGGCTGTAGAGAACGTGCAACTTGTTATTTTTTCTACCTTCATCTCTGGGCGGTAAGCACTTTATACATATTGTCCTTTTTTAAGAACATGGGGCGGTAATTATCAAAACATATTTTTACCAAGCCCAAGCCTTACGAGGTTAAAATTAATAGCTATTATACAAATTATTACAGCACTGATATAAAATAATTCAAACTATATACACAGATATTTACATGGTCATATATGCGCATACATACATGCTAAATCCCAAAACAAGAATTTAATCTTAAAATCTTTAAAAAAGATATTTCTTAATAACCAATCACAGCGCGAGGAGCTTAGGCCCCCATCCGCTGTCGGCATGCTTCGATAAGCTATCTTTCTCGCACTTATGGCTACGCATAAGACTTTTTTGTCGTATTCATTTGTAAACTTTATTCACGTCTGGGAATTGTTTAAAACCGCTAAATTCGTCTGGCGATTTGCAGGTATTATTAAAAATTACTCAATAAATACGTGATTAAAATTTGAGATTGCCAAAAGTATATTTTTGGGAATTAAAAAATATTTTGGAGAGGTCTGGTAATACTTTATAACCGACAAAAACGTCTGGGATATTTTTTTTTGAATTATATAAAACTAAATTAAAAGATAAAAGAAATCAAGTTGCCAAAAAACATTTTTTGGAATTTTTTTTTGCAAATGTTATATGCTGCGCAGTAACGAAATAACCGCAAACGCTCTGCCAGACTCGCAGGACTGGATTCGCCAATTGACGAAATTATATTTTTTCACAATTTCAACTAACCAAAAGGACCTTCCCAAAATTCTTCGCCAGCTCTCAGACTATTATCTTAACTCATTTATTAATTTATTCACTACAGTCGTCTTACGCTACAACTACACAGCATACAACGCCACTACATAAATACAACTTGATTTAATTAGTATGGTATCTATATATTAATATATGAAGGAAACTTTGTACCCTTTTTAAACATGTTGCGTTGCGCGCACGGAGGAGTGTGAGATTTGACATATTTTAAATTCATATGGAGAGGAATGCAGAAAGTTACAATTTATACATAACATGTGTTTAAATATATTAAATAAAATAAATCATTCATTGTTTACGTTCATACCGCCAGCGTCAAACATATAATAGTCTGTGGTCAAACAGTCTCACAGAGTAGAGATTGTCGCCTTCGAGTAAAAATATAAATTTGATTGTCGCCAAGGAATTTAAAATGTTGCAAGCAAATAATTATAGACAGAATGGCTAAATTAGTTGTGAATTTTATTATAAGGCAACAAACTGTTTATTTTATATTTTGTATAATATATTAATGTACACTTGACAGTGAAATAAATCTTGTTTATTATACAAATGTAAAAGTTTAAAGAATTACAGTCTAGTTTCGACTACTAGTTATTATTAATCTTGGTGGTTAATGTTAGGAAGCCATTGTCTCAAGTGTGGTGTTTTATTTATTTTTGTGTTTAAGAAAACAAAATCAAATTGCAAATGGAATACAATTTTAATTTGGGATTAGTTATTGGTATTTTTATTTGTGTACATTGTATGTTGTTTTCAAACTTTTTATTATAATATTTTGAGATTATATTGAAAATAAACAAAAGATAATTGAATACACTAGTTATAAATTTAAATAATTAAGACAATGATTCAATGAGCAGTTAATACTCGGGTAGGTTGATAGTCTCAAGCGTGATTGTAATGATTTTTTATATTTACGCGAACACGTAAATAATACTAGTTTTTATGGACTTTATAGCATATATTAACTTATTTTATATTCCCGACGTTTCGAGCATTTTACAGCACCACAGGTCAAGGGGGGGACTCACCAGTTGCTCATCAATACTTGCTCATTAATACGGTTTAGGGTGCTCGGCGGTGAAGGAAAACATCGCGAGGAAACCTGCATGTCTGAGAAATTAAAAAAATTGGAAGACATGTGAAGTTCGCCAACACGCATTGGGGAGCAGGACAATTCCTTGCCCTAAAACCCTCTCAGAAATGAGGGAGGCCTGTGCTCAGCAGTGGGATGTATATAGGTCGTAACTTTCTTTCACAGACACACACACACATACACACACACACACACATACACACACACACACACACACACACACACAAACGGGTCGCAAATAGTCTAGTTTTATTTAAATGTGAAGCGTGGTTGTGTCATACCTCTTGAACTGTATTCCGGAGAAGTCCTTTCTGCTGGGGCGCACGGCGTACTGGTAGTGGGGCGGGCGGGGCGCGGCGCGGGCGCGGGGGCGCGCGGGCCGGGCGCCGCGCCGCGCAGCGCGCCCGCGCCCGCGCCCGCGCCCGCGCCCGCGCCCGGCACCGCGCCCGGCGCCGCGCCACGCAGCGGGGGCGCGCCCGCGCCCGGAGGCTTCGGCTTGTTGGTCGACCCCTTAGGACGCCCGCGTTTCTTCGGCTGCAAGCGATTGCGAATCATTCACCCGTTCATACACTCGTTCCGGCACAACTCCACTACTGATGAACATAGATTTAGTTGCCACATTTGATTGGCCAAACCCACCCGAAATTAACAACTGCAGTTCTTTACTAAGTTTTTATCAGGAAAATGTACCTGCCCATCTTCTCTATCGAATACAGCAGAAAATTTAACACACAGGGATGTTTAATTTTCCGACCCCGCCACTCAATCAAAAAATCGACCGACCACCACTACATAGCACTAACTAATCATCTGCATCGCAAATTATATCAAGGCATATGGGGGGGGGGGGGGGTATATGGCCAAGTGTATTATAGACGAGACCTTGACAAGCTGGTATGACTAACGGCTGCATCGCAAATTATATTGAACCCTTATTTTAAAATAACGAATTTATGGAAAAACAAAACAAAAAAAATATGGCAATGGTAAATATAGATAACATTATAAATATTACTATAGTGTCATTTTTTTTGGGATAAAACAAAACAAAACATATATATCAACTAAACCCTGTATTTAAGGACGCGTTTGCAAAATTGATAGGTATAGAATCGAACTATTACATTGACACGGGTCACACACACAAGTGTACGCACGGTTAGCTGCGGGTGTGGAAATCGTAATCAAGTAAAAACATTTTGATAATTTGAAAGATTGATTTTTTTTTCTCATTTCTTATCCTACCTACAAAAATATATTATATACGAAATACGAATAGCTGCTCAAGACTGCTACGCACTAGAAGCCCACTACTAGCAGTGAGATGGTGGCTGTGGACTTTGGGCTGGTTTTGTTAGTTATGATAAGACTTTAGCTTCGGACTTGATGGAGAGACCTGATGGTGTACTTTGGTGACTACTACTAGAACTCCTGGACGAGTAGAACTAGGTGTGCCGAGTTTGAACTCGTTTTGTTAGTTATTATGACACCTAACCTCCAGGCTTGATGGAGAGACTCGATGGTGTACTTCGGTGACTACTGCTGGAATTCCTGGACGAGTAGAACTAGGTGTGTCGAGTTTGGGTTCGTTTTGTTAGTTATGATGAGACTTTACCTCCGAACTTGATGGAGAGACCTGATGGTGTACTTCGGTGACCATTACTGGAACTCCTGGACGAGTAGAACTAGGTGTGCCGAGTTTGGGCTCGTTTTGTTAGTTATTATGAGACCTAACCTCCAGGCTTGATGGAGAGACTCGATGGTGTACTTCGGTGACTACTGCTGGAATTCCTGGACGAGTAGAACTAGGTGTGCCGAGTTTGGGTTCGTTTTGTTAGTTATGATGAGACTTTACCTCCGGACTTGATGGAGAGACCTGATGGTGTACTTCGGTGACCATTACTGGAACTCCTGGACGAGTAGAACTAGGTGTGCCAAGTTTGGGCTCGTTTTGTTAGTTATGATTAAACCTAACCTCCGGGCTTGATGGAGAGACCTGATGGTGTACTTTGGTGACTATTGCTGGAATTCCTGGACGAGTAGAACTAGGTGTGCCGAGTTTGGGCTCGTTTTGTTAGTTATGATTAGACCTTACCCCCGGACTTGATGGAGTGAACTGATGGTGTACTCGGTGACTAGTACTGGAACTCCTGGACGAGTAGAACTAGGTGTGCCGAGTTTGGGCTCGTTTTGTTAGTCATGATGAGAGCTTACCTCCGGACTTGATAGTGACCTGATGGTGTACTTTAGTGACTACTTCTGGAACTCCTGGGCGAGTAGAACTAGTTGTGTCTGTCACACCATCAAGTCCGGGGGTACACACCTAGTTCTACTCGTCCAGGAGTTCCAGTAATGGTCACCGAAGTACACCATCAGGTCTCTCCATCAAGTCCGGAGGTAAAGTCTCATCATAACTAACAAAACAAGCCCAAACTCGGCACATCTAGTTCTACTTGTCTAGGAGTTCCAGTAGCAGTCACCGATGTACACTTTCAGATCACTCCATAAAGTCCAAGACGAATAGGCATTTATATATATAAATCCCACTTACTTTCAGCGAAACAAAATATTATAACGAAAATGTGTGATTATAAAAATAATAATAATATTTTGCCTTGTCAAGTACCTATGTATCAAATTCGAATATTTTGTGTATGTACAGCGATCTTTTTCAGCTGCTGCAATCAGGCAGGCGACACAGTATCCACTCACGACGGCGGCCGAGCGCGGAATGTGGTTTCATCGAAATTTTTGTACAACAAATCAAAACAGGCACCAAAAATAAAATAACCCTTATTGCAATCCATTATGATTCATCCATATTAGCAAAATATGTGAAAAAATAAGCATCAGTTTTTTTTTACGACTATTTGTGACATTTTGATAAAAAGTAAACACCACTATTTTTTATTGAATATGTTTGCGTACTTATATTATTTTAGAAATCTTAATACATGTTGATAATAGAACAAAATGTACCTAAACATGAGCCGGTATCGTTAATTTTGTAGAAAATGGCTAGGGAAGATCGTTTTTACGATATAAAAAACTATTATTTTCAACAAAAAAGTTACCACCATTTGAAGATGAAGAACCATTCTATACGTGGTAGCTATTAGCTATGTTTGTTTTGGTTTGATGTTAGTTTTGTCACAAAATGTACCGAAAAACAGCATAATTTTGCTCGATTTGCAAACGCACCCTTAACGAATTTTATCGCGTTTATTTGACGTAAAATTGTTTTAAAAAATATAAAAATGTGTCCAATTTGTTCCAAACCTTAATAGTAAGCTCGGTGGCGAAGCCCTCGTAAGTAATGGTGCTCGAGTACAGCTTTACCACATACTCAATGAAAAAACATTATGAGGAAACCGGCATATGTAAGGAATAAAATTTTCGAGAACATGTCAAATCTACCAACACGCTATGAAGAACAATGCAGCTGTCTAGCCTCTCAGAAATGAGAGAAAGCCTCCGCATAGTAGTGGAACATATATAGCTCTTTTTTCACTTAATTTACTAACAAAGTTCTGTTTACAAATTGATGACAATTAAAATATCCCATTTACCTCTAGACCAGGAGTGAGTGTTTTCCCAGGTGTCGCTCCAAGTTTCGACGCTTCGGGACTGCTGAACAGTTTCTTTTCTTCTTCACTGTAAATAAAAGTAAATATAATTACCATTTTATTCATAATTGTTGGTAAATCTATACATATAAATAAAATTAAAGTGTACATCTATAATATCGAAATAACTGGTGAATATCATGCGCACCTTTTGTCAATTGGTTTGGCTCCAATATCCGCCGGTCGTGATATGTCACCTGCGATCTTTTCCGTTGCATCCAATAGCGCCGCTTCTGCATTATAACAAAAAAAACCATGTAAACTTGTGCTTCTGATTCCGATAAAATCTAAATGACTTGTGGATATTTCCAAGAAATGGGGAATTATTTAAGCAGAGTAATTGAATAAAATGTCGTTGATAATGATATGACCATGAATATCATTGACTGTGTAGTGGCGGTGCAGGAATATCCACTACACCATAACGTCTCGTGGGTGTCGTAAGAGGCGACAAAGGGAAATTGAAACTGGTGATGGACAGCAGCCACTTCCTGATAACAACACAAAATAATAAAAAAACTGCGATATGAAAAAAAAAGCATGGCAACCCTGGCAAAATCTCCCCTATAAAGCAATCTATGGGGGCAGCAGGTGCAGCAGTGGTCTTTTATAGGCTGTAATGGATGAATCACATAAAACTTTCAACCAGCCCTTATAGAAGGTGTCTCTTACACTATCTTCTCAAAGGTAATTGTTAAAAAAATTGATAAAATATCTCCAAACATTTTATATGTATGGAGTGCCCCAGAGCCTTTAATTATACTGGCTTTCTATATCCTTCCACGCACCATCTTGGCATCAGCAATAAGTAGTACCTACTCTGATGGACTCCAAGGCAAAAGGAGTCCTACCACCTAGGAGGCTGCACTTATGCAACAAAATGTAAGTTTAGATGATTTTTTTTAGAATAAGGGTGACAAGCGAGCACACAGCCCACCAGCAGGGCTAGCATGGGCAGGAGACAATTTTATCCCCGGGGAAAGGAGAAAATGTTTATCCCCTCGCTTAGTTTTATCCACCCTTAGAGCATGGGCACACCGGTGGATATAATATCCACAGTAGATAAAATGGGAGATAGACTAAGACTTGGATAGATTTTTTGTATGAATATGAACTTAAACCCACGTCCAATGAACTAGAATAAAATTGTCCCTTTCAAATGTCAAAAAAGCATAATTTTTATCTTTCATTTGGCTCCATGCTACGGACGGGGGATATATGTTTACTCATTATCTACAAACGGGGATATACTTCTCACCGTTGCCATGCTTTGGCACAAGGACAAGAAAATTTTATCTCTTGTCAGTGGATATAATCGGGGGATAAATTTTTTGTCCCCAGCCCATGCTAGCCGGGCTGATGGTAAGTGGATGCTGTAGCCCATAGACACCTACATCTATCCTCGATTAAGTGTCAAAATGTAGATGCATTGTCACCCCTGAGGACTAAGATGGAATGCCTTGACTCTAGTAAAAAGGGGGTAATTATTATTTTTTATTAAATAGGTCCACTAAGGGTGGAAAAAGGGGGATGATTTTTTTTGTCTCTACACTCACTATATGAAACACAGCAGCATCAAGCTGCAACATGTAATATGAGAGATATGAATAGGTACATTTCACTCACTCTAAACTATGGCTAATGTGTCATGTATGCTGTTGTATAAACAGATAAACTTACCAATTGGTTTATCCCCAGGTATACTCTCAGAAACGAGTGTAGGTTGAGTTACATCTGTAAAAAAGAAAATAATATTTTTTTTAACATTTTATATATTTATTCCTGATAGAAAAATCAATGGCAGTATTTTACAGGACCAGAGTCTTTAGATGTAACTTATACAAAAGAAAATTATTTAATTAAATTTTTTATATTCAATTGAAAATCATCCCGACTGTATGACATTGGTCCCTTGGGAGAGAGGTAAAGCCCTAGTGTGGGATACTACTTGCGTAGACACTCTGGCAGCCTCTCATCTCATAGGGGTACCTCGTTTAGAGCCGGGGCGGCATCAGAGGCAGCTGAACTGAGTAAGTGGCGCAAATATGAGTCTCTGAGAGATGACTACATATTTGTGCCATTTGCTGTAGAGACTATTGGTCCGTGGGGTTCACGTGCAGTGAAGTTCCTAAAGGAACTCTATCCACGACTGGTCGTTGCTGCTGGTGATGAGAGGGCTGGTTCTTTTCTCGCTCAAAGACTAAGTATAGCCATTCAGCGGCGAAACGCAGCCAGCGTTGGCACGATACTGCGGGGAGTAGGACTATGATAATTAAGTTACTAGTTTTAGTTTTTTTTTATTATAGTTAAGAAAAAAATGATAATTATACCATATTATACTAAATTTATAACATTGCCTCAGAACATTTAGCATTACACTAAAAATAATTTTTTGATTGTCAAATTAAGTAATGCTTAAAGATGCTCACTTTCTCTCTCTCTCACTCTCCCCTCTTCGGTAAATTAAAATGGAAAAAGACAGGAAAAGAGACAATTTATACTTAAGATAAGCAAACCATAATCAAGGATGATCAAGGATAAAGATAGTTAAGGTGACATTTTAGAAGTGTTGTCAACATAACACTTTTAGCACCAGGACAAGCATCGCAACTCATGTTGAGATTTCAAATACATTGGTTGTAATGGAGTCAACATACAACTTAAGCTTGTGGAGAATACTCACAAAATAAATACAAATAGTTACATAGTTCAAAAGGAATAAGCGACAGTAGCCTTATCATCAAAGGTGCAGACATCCAGCTCGAGAAAATTGTTGGTTTGAAATCACTATTCCACCACTATCGTGAACCACTCCTAATACAAGCATTTTGAGCTCACTTGGAGTGTTTAGCGGGAGTGTTAGCAATGGTATAAACATTACCAGCATTCTCGTTTTTATAAAAAGCAGACTTACCCTTATTTTGCAATTCTGGCGGTTTCTGTATCACATCAAGTGGTTTTTGCGAAATATCTGAAAATAAATATTATTGTATAATCAACAGAAGTTAAATGGTTAATTAAATGCGTAACTAGTTGTATTTTCTGTAATTACAAAATAAACAATAATTTACCATGTGGCTTCTCAATATCGGGTCTGTGAGCTAAGTCGTCAGGCTTGAATATATCCGTTTTTATTTTTATTTTCGGCTGATCTAAGTCACCACCCTGCAATGAAAATCAAAATCTACAAAAAAATACTGTGCTTCAAACTATTCAATCTGAAAAAAAAAATTACTATTATAATTAATTTTAATTTAGAGGATGTATAAGGTGTTATCGTTATATGTACATCATTCACACAACAACACTAGTCTACAAAACTGCTGTAATAAAATTATAAATGCTTATAGGAAAATCTGCAACATCTACCATATTTGTCAGACTTTGCTCCTACACATGTTTTTTAGGAATTTTGATAATTGAAATCATTAAAATTTATAAGCTTAAGCAAGCCAAGATATTTTACACAAGTAATGGTGACGGACAAACACCCTAGTAGTAAGTGGACATTGTGGCCTGTAGACCTCTATATTTATCTTTTATTTAGCATCAAACTGTAAATGGATTGTCATCTTTGACAACTGAAATCAAATACCTCATTTGTAGTAAAAAGGTTGTCCGGTTCCCATCACTCACTATATAAAACACAATAGTGTTATGATACAATGTACGCTGATATTCTGTAAGAACATGGTGGCACGAGGAAACGGCAGCCCAAATTCTACTTGATTTTTCGACAGTTGCCAGCTACAGAGCTTGATCATTGAATATTGAGCATCATTGAGTATTTCAGATCGCCGAGGTTGCTCCTCGAGGTCGAATAAATGTGAAAAAATTGGAGAACTGTTCTGGAAATTCTATATGCTGACAATAAATGACTTTGGGAGCAAAATTTTATGGTAAAAGAAATATATAGTATATTTAAAAATTGTAAATAATGCCTTTTAATTCTTATACTTAAATAATATAACAATGAGATTAAATAAAAATATATGTAACAAGTGGACTTATAATAATAAAGTTTTAAGAATATAATACATTTTTTATTTTCTTTAATCTATACATATAATAAATCTGTAGAAAAGTCGTGTCTGTAATTCTAACATACTCTTGAAAAAACAAGTCCAAGGGACTAAATAAAGGGTACTGAAGCCAAATTAGTGGTTTTTAGAATTTTTGTCTGTCTGTCTATTACCGATTCTCGCAAAAACTACTGGACCGATTTCCATAAAATTTTATATGTAGGTAGTTAGTAACCCGGGGCAACTTATAGGCTACTTTTTATCCGATTACGAAACTTAAAAAAGAAGGTTAAGTATTTTTCTTCCTTTATATGTTAATTTTCTATTATATATATGATTATGTTAGTTAATAGGCGGGATGACGGGTGTTTTTTCAAATAAATATCATATTTGTAAATAAAGTTTAAAATTAATTTAAACCTTTGCATAACAATTTGAAACTCCGCTGACGATATACGTTTTAAATATCAAAACAGCGCCATCTATTATCAAATGAAAAAAAGCCTATATTTTGCCTTTAGTAACTAATAAATTAAATAATATAAATAACTTACATTTATATGTTTAAATAATTACATTTATAAAATTATTTAGAAATCCTACCATTTAATTTAATCGTTATTTCATTTTAAAAGTGTAAAAATTAAAATTTAAAAATAATAGATAATAGTGACATCTATCAAACGTATGAAAATTGATATTTTTTGAATTAAAAAACATATCAATTTTCATACGTTTGATACTACATCTGTATGTAAACTGATTAAAACTGATCTGCCTGCAATTATTGCAAAATTCTCATTAAATCATTATTTCGTGAAATGGTGTCATTTCATGATATCTATCACTGTTTGTTGACCATGTCATGATATAGCTTAGCCAAATCAATGAATAGAGATTGTTTAACGATATTAATAACTAAACACAACATTGCTGTTTCATGATATGGTCGTATCGTCAAATAGTTTTTCACCACTAGCGGCGCTGATAGCGTGTTTTTTAACAGAAACAGATTTTTAACAGAATCAACATCACTTTATGCCTTTTTTATATAATAAATAAATGTTCCCGGCTTTGGGGTGGCTCTTGAGCCAGTCGCACCCCAACCTTCTATAGCTGAGATTACTAGATAGTATAGTTTTGACTTTCATAGTATTAATGTAATATAGCGCCCTCTACTTTCTGCTAAATAAACTAATGATAAGTGACTGATAAAATTAAATTTTAGAATGCTACTGAATACTTATTCGTGCAGCATCAAAAATTGTCACACTTAAAAATGTCTAGACCGGTGGCCATTATCGGGATGATTTACTAAAATTACTACGTTTGGCAAAATGGCACTGTTATACACATACGTGTGTTTTAAGTGCACAGTATTCAGTACTGTGTACACAAAACTGAGATTAGGAGAGAAGCTCTTTAGTTAAATATATTGGGTGTTTGTCGGCATAGGTTTCATTTTATCTGATGTAAATAATTGGAAATTAAGTTCACTATGTGATTTTATCTCTATTTGAAGGAATAGTTCGTGGCATCGTTGGGTTTCTAATTACTCGGTAGATATGGTCAACAATCGTACAAAAGCTTTGTTTCAGTTTTTATGAATTTTATTTAAACGGTGAAGTGGTGAAGAATAACTTCGTGGGCAAACCTAAATGTCTGAGTAGTAGTTGAAGGATTGCGGCATACTCATTTCTGCCCACAAACACTATAAGTAAATGAGGAGCCCTGTGCACAGTAGTGAGACGTATGTAAGCTGCTACTTTAGTTTTTATACCTTTAATGAGACTTATAAATCAGTTTGTCATTTAAGATTTTTGTATTTTTGAGTTTCCATATTATCAGACAAATCAAGATTTTTGTGACAGCCCTGGTTTCATAGCTCACATGAGATATGTAAATGAACAGGCTGTTGCGAAAAAATACTTTAAATATCAAAGATAGCAGATTTTACTTAAACAAAGGTTTATTTTATTTTACTTGTCAAAGGTGGTAATCAAACTGATCCAAACGTAAATTTCATAGTACATAAGCATTATTATACATTTTTACATATATGTTAATTGCTTTTTGAAGTGTCGATTTAACGCGTTCTCGGCGGTGAAAGAGAGCCTGCATATCTGAGAAGTTCCCCAGTTGAGGTGATCGCGCGTTGGCACTTTTTTTTGGCCAAAAGCTCTGTGGCCTGTGCCCAGTAGTGACATGTATGTAGGCTGCTACTTTTTTTAGTTTTAATGGGGCAATTATGCTGTTTTTATTTCATTCATATTTTCGGATGTTACTTTTTGTTTTCACACTACTGTAAATATTAAGGGTAGCAAAGATTCGAAAGAACTCGCAGAACTCATCATCGTTATCATTACGAAATAATATCATTATCAAAAGTCCACTGAATTGAACATAGGTCTCCCCCATAAATTGTCAAATAGGCTGGATATTTGCTATAGTTGCCACGCTTGGCAGGGTTGGCAAATGCAGCCTTTATTATTTTGAACTGTTGTCAGAATAATGATGTTGCCATCTCCCGGAAGGAAGTCTCAGGACTCACGGAACTATATGAGGTGGCGGATTCTCTTTCGCCGCCACAACAAGGCGAACATTTTTCTGCTTTCGATCATGATTGTAGTTGTACCCACGTTTACTGTGAATAGAACTTCATACGCAATAAAAGTAATCTTAAGGATTTTTTTTTTAATTTTAACTTTTTTAATTCCTGACGTATCAGGCACTATAAAAAAAACCCAAAAAACGAAAAATGGATAGGGGGGGGGGGGGGCTGAGTTGTTTAACGTCCTGTCAATATTAAATGGGAACAATGATATTAATGAAATATCACATATAAGACCATGAATTCATCATTATTTTGTTAAAACTAAATTATCTTTAATTACGAATGAATGTAAAGAGTAAATAATAATAATAAATTTTCATTCCCAGACAATTTATCTTTCTTATGGATACATTGGAAGACACATCCAATATAAAAAATTGTTGATGTTTCTAGACATATGATATTAATGCAATTCTGAAAAACATATTTATTCACGTGTTCCTGTAGCACGTTATATATATGCCAATTATCAATCATCTAGGTCCAATAGTCTTTGGGAACTCAAAAAAATTCTTTGACAAACTGACATAGATACACAGACATTGAAGTGACTCTAAAAGTGATCGAATTTAGCTAAATTTGGCGCGAAATAGCATTTAATGATGTTTCTAAATTGAAGATCACGTGCGCGAAGCCACGGGTAAAAAGCTAGTATTTAATAAGGTTGAAGTTGAAAATGTTTTTTTAATATAGCTGCAATATGGCCCTGGCAGAGCCACATTGCAGCTTTATTATGGTGAGTGAAAAGAACCGGAGACCATTTTAATAGTAATGAAGTGTTCTATCTCACCAGTGCGTCAGTCTCAGCCCTCAGGGGTGACAATTCATATTTGTTTTTGTTGTCTAAATGTTGTTGATGCAGCAACATTTTGATTCTCAATTGACGATAGATATATGTGTCTAAGGGCCACAGCACCCACCTTATCATGACTTCATCTTCACTTCAGGAGTGTGAGCTTATTTGTCACTCTTATTCTATTTAAAAAAAACCTACCATTATATCAGCATCTTGATGTGCCCGTTTTTGTGCATCTGTGGGTTCAAGTTTGATCTCCGGCTTTAGGTGTTTAACGTCCAGTGGTTTCTGTGCATCCAAAGGTGCTAGAAGTTGTGGCTGCGGTGCCCATGTTGGTTTGTGAATCACATCTGCTCCATACCCTTGTACTACAATATAACAGATTATTATTTTTTTGCTATTTATTTATTTAGGGACTTTTATCCTGTGTTGAAAAAAATGAGTGATAAAAAAATTCAATTTAAAAGAAATATCTGAACTTTAAATAATGCTGAAAATTACCAACATTTTGTTTATTACTGGTATAGTTTATAGTTAGCAGGTAGCCTGACTCAGGTTTTAATTACCTAGTTCGGGCACCAGCAATTTTTGTTATAATAGATATTTGAATTGAATTGAATAAACGGGCTGTTTTCCGCAACTCCACATCTATGCGCGTATTTTGCGTGTGGGCAGGAATAATGTATTTATTCGAGCCATGAAATCTCCTCATCTGCGGCTTGTTCAGTCTCATTAGAACCTTGGTTAAACGACTGTTTATTTCAGGCAGGGTCTCCCTAGCTTGTCTACAGTAATAATAGATATGAATGAACCCTTGTGTGGTGGTTTTGTGGTGACAAAAATAAATTTTCATTTTCATATAACACTGGTATAATTTGCAGCACTGATTATGAGATCTGAACTTGACCTGTGCAATGTTAACACTCAAGTCCTGATATCAGATGCATTTGTCTGGGACTAGACAGATTAAGGTCAGTTTTAAGGTATATTTAACAATATAAGGTGAAATGCAGGAGTAACAACACTAATCTGGTTTCTTGTTTGATGATAATAATATTTAAGTTATTTGTATTTCAAACATCTTTTGTTTTTCTTTATATACAATATTACTTAATTTCATTATAATAATTAGAAAATATTAATGTATGAAATGAAATAAAAATAAATACCCATATGTGACTGTGGCATATGTAATTGAGCCTGCGGAGGTTGCTGTGGCGGGAAACTCTGGTGATGAGCATAGTTTTGATGTGCAGGGGGTGCATACGACAGATTTTGTGGGGCATAACCTCCGGGTGGAGGAGGTCCATATGCTGCAAAAGCGTCAGGTGGCGGATAATGTGTATTGTATGCACCCGCATACGGCTGATAAGGTATCTGATGACCATTGTCTAAAAAAAAAAAATTATGCAAAATTTTACTTTATAATAGTTTTTCCCGCTCAAATGTAACAAAAGTCTACTTACCTATATAATTAAGCGGTAATCCATTTCCCTGGACAACACCGTGCCCCGGTTCACCCTCCATCCTCAACCGCTTTTGATTCATAGCTCTTTCTGCCTCATAATTCATCTTGGACACTAAAAACAGAAACCGCTTAGAGTGTTAATCTGTTGTCGTAGAAATCGTTTTTGCACGCCTACATCTCAACAAAATAACACTTATTAGACAGTTTTGTGATAACTATGACAGACGCCAACCGGACGCTAGCATTAAACACAGGTTATACGGTCCGTAAAAGCAAACACAGCGTACCTTTGTTGGTCACTGATTATTATTGATTTTAGTTATTACTAGAACTTGAAACCTTTACAATATAATAACACATAATAGACCACAATATTATGTCAAAATAACTGTTGCATATGAAATATGCATCAAATTATCAATTATAATGACAGTAAAATTAGAAAAAAACACAAGTGAAGCGTTCGTATATTTTTTATTTTATACTTTGTTTCTTTTTACATATGGTAACTAGCGATGAGCGTTGAATCAACGAACTAGTTGAATCAACCGTTGATCTCCTGTCAACGTATTAACGTTAACCGTTTATGAATCAACTAGTTGAATTCGTCAACCACGTTTATGAATTTAACACGTGTGTCTTGTTAACGCAACGAACTGAGCAAATTAAAATGAACTTACGTTGAAAATAACGTCATTGATTGTGAGCGATGGTCATGTCATACAATTTGAACTTTAAGGAACCTACAAAAGAGTTTATTTTCGAAATATTTATTTTAAGAATAGTACTTATGATGATATTGGTGGAATGGCGAGCCCCGCTCGTGCCGTCCGAGATAAATAGGTTAGTTCTAGTTTGTTTGTTTACGTTTACGAACGATATGAAGTTCTCTTTCTTTTATTTTTGATTGACAGTTTGTGACAAGTTGCGCGGAAGGTCAGAAGTTATTTTGCAGCTTATCGTAAATGTTTAGAGTTTAGACTTTTTAGTAACAGTGTAAATTTGTTTGTGTTAATATAATTGTGTATATTTGAATAAAATAGGACTACTTAAGGTACAAAATTGAAAATGTTGGGACGTACTTTCGTAACAGTGAATTGTGACTGCATTACGAAAAAAAGAAAAAAAAACCAAAAAAATATTTAAAAAATAACAAAACTATAAAAAACATATTGTAAATAATATTTGATTTGTGCACATAGAATCAGATGATCTTTTAAATACGCCTGAGTAGTATATGGTTTATAGCTAATTATATTCAATCAGTCCTAAGCCCAAAGAAAAAGTATGAAGGGAAGGTCATCTAAGTAGAACCATCAATCAAACGTTTTCCAATACATACATTGAATCAAATTGTTATTAAAATTGAACGTCGTAGCGTTGAATTAAAACCGTTCAATGAAATAACGGTTTACGTTGCAAGTTGACATTATAGTAGTACGTTAACTCGTTGACGAATTCAACTAGTTGATTAATTAGTTGACAAACGTAAAAAGGGAAAACCGTCAACGACCCATCGCTAATGGTAACTCAGGCTCAGGATTCATGAAAGCATTTTTAGGCATTCTTAGGCCAGCCACATACATACGAAATTCCGTTTCGGGATTCCGTTTCGGAATTTCGAACGGGTCGACCACACACATTCGGAATCCCGTTTTGCCCGCAAAATGACGAATGGAAAACTACCGTACGTGTGTGACGGGTCATAGATTTTTGTCATCAATAGCGATCGAACAAACGATATTTAGTAAAAATTAATTAATTTAAGGGATAAAAGTTAAAATTTACAATAAGGGGGCCAACCTAAGGATGATTTTTTTAAAATTAATTATAAATAATTAAAAGACGAACAAACAATTTTTATGTACGAACAATAACGAACAATTAATTAAAATAAGTAAAACTCAAAACAATCCAAGTAATGGCTATTTCAACATAATAATAATTATAATATTATTATATATACATATTATTACCAAATAATGTTACTGGCATCGACACTGTGTTCACCATCGCGCTTGCCCAGCGTGATAGGTACGGGCAAAGGCTTTCAAGTTTGCATACGTTAGCAGTGAATTTGTTAGTATTAGCACAGAATAAATAATAGTACTACGTACAGAAGTTGCACTCCTTTGATGTTGACTGCTTGCCGACGTTTTAATAGTCTACATAGTTACTATTAATCAGATAAATCGCGCACACAAGCTAAATAAAACTTTATCACTGCGCGCGAGTGACCGTATTACTTTGCATCTTTTCCCCTTCCTACGTCACAACGGACTTTCCATGGTTACTAAGGGCTGTTAATAAAGAGTAAAAAAATACATTGTGAAATGGTAAGTTACTTAGGTAAAGTACCTATTCTGACTATAATCGACCATATTTCCGCTACTATGTGAGTTCTGTGATGCCCAACGCATGCAACTTGCAAGGCCATTCGTCGGGAATCCCAATGCTTGGTTCGTATAGGTAGATAGCGTAAACAACAAATAAACCAGAAATACGATTCCTAACAGAAATATGATCGTAATCTACTTAGTTAAAAATCTTGTAAACAAAGTTTTAATTTTAGTATTTTGTGCTATTATAACTTAAAATATTTTAATTAAAAAGACAAGTATAGGTATGTAAGTAGGTACTTGGGTAGTGAAATAAATTTCAACTAAGTTTTGTAATAAAGTACTTAGGTATTACTTCTGTAGTTAAATTATTACTTAATTCTTTTTTCGCTATAAGTACCTATCTAACAAAAAAATGAAATAAATTCACCTTTCATTATCCTTCGGTAACTTAAAAAATGATATATCTGAATCCTTTTAATTGCTCATTAAGCATCCATCGCCGCAACAATTATAGTAGGAACGACGTTATGCCATTGTAATTTATCAAATAGATAGGTAATATATATATATTTTTTTTTTTTCTTAAATTACATTAAAACTTTTTCAACTATTTTATCCTACAATTAAATATACTAAACACTAAACAAAAACTATTTCGACAAGAATTTCAACAAGTATTTACAAAAAACTATTTGCGTAAACAGATTGTTCTGTAACTGGAGGCTAAGTAGCACGGTTTCCCCGGTTTCAGGATTCCTATTACGTCTGCCTCTTTCCAGGCATCCGGGAAGGAGCAGCTGGAAAGAAGAGCGTTGAATATGCCTACTAGGAGGTATACAAGCGGCGCGGAGAGAGATTTCATACCCTGTTGCTAATGCCATCGGTGCCGGGTGCTGATTTCTTTTTGAGACTTTTATTACTTCTGTGACTTCGTTGACTGTCACAGGTCACAACTATTGCCCGCAGGACGTAGTGCAGACTTACGCTCGACCTCCACTTCGACTTCTGCAAGGTAAGCTTCAACCTCTGCAATGGGAAACGAATGTACTTGCGCAGAGCAACGGTAGTGGCACTGCTGGGCAGGGTGCGTGCCAACCTTGTGCTAGCGCACTTCACTGAGCCTGATAGACAATACATGCGGTTGGCGCGAGCGTGTTTTATAGTACTTATTTAATACATTTTAAGTGCAGTTTTCCAAAAATATAATATCTATAATGGTGAATTACTGTTATAGTTATATGAGTTACTAAGTAAAATTGAATCCAAATGACGGCCATTGTTATGTTTCCCTCATTTTTTTTGATAACATTGTTTATCCGATTGCGAATACACTACATAATTAAATTTAACAATCAAAATCTGAAAACATCTATAAAAAGAAAGTGTCACGAAAATATTTGGCAGTGCAACACTTGTAAATGTGTTTTTTGTATGTAGTAAAAAAATTATCATGTTGAATAAATGTTTTTACCTATAAACGTGTACATAATGTTAATAAATGATAATGAGTATTATAATATCCAAAATTATTTTATTTCCATTTTCGTGACAACCCCTAGCATACGCACCGCCCGCGTCAGTACCTATTTGGGCGGCGGCGTCACCTGACATCAAAGGCGTTTCACAGCTGTAAGGTCTAAACTATGCTACAACTATAAAATCAGGCGACTGACTTTGATCAAAAACTCTAGCAAGTCTTAATCTTTGTTGTAATTTTGTCCGTCGCATTAATGCTTTTAATACAAGAGAAGAAGGCTTGTTGTGGAGACGCTGCCATGTGTCGCATGGAGATAAGAGGCGTTGCTGTTGGTTTGCGAATTTAATTTGGTCTTATCTCTGTAACTACGTCAATCACGTTACACTATATAATGTGTGATTATGACTCCGACGTGTAACGTTATGGTCAAATTATAACTGCTCTATATTAAATGTATATTGTGGCACGCTGTTTTATTGCGGATAGTGAAGTTGAATAAGCAAGAAAGCAATTTGAACTCTCACAGTATTTTTTTTTAAAACCTTCGTATTTCTAACATCAGATATGGAATAATTTCTAATAATATTTAAACTTTTCAATAAAAGTTATTTAAATGAATATTATTGGTTTTCTTTAGCTTTTTATTAAAATGTAATCTAAACATTTTTTATTTTAAGCCTGATTCAGCTTCGTATTTAGCTTGAAAAGAACTTTTCAAAGCGTACGGTGGCAGCACTGACTGGCTGTCAATGATATGATTTTTTAGTCTGTTGCTGTTGGTTTTTGGATTCTAAATGTTATCTATCTTGGAAAAATTAACACACTTTGTCCAAGGTCCATACTTCGGAGCCTTTAGAGTAATAACATAAAAAGGTTAAATAGGTTAAAATTACTATTATATTTAATTTGAATTTAGTGGATGCAGTTAAAACGTAGTGATTGTATACTCTATTATATAAGTAAGTATTTAATATTGGTAAGGGATAAAAGTTAAAATTTACAATAAAGGGGGCCAACTTAAGGAGGAAATTTGTTTAATTAATTATAAATAATTAAAAGAAAAAAAAACAATTTTTATGTCCAAACAATAATGAACAAACGACGAATAATTAATAAATAAATAAAAAATATTCAAAAATCAAAAATATAAAATCCAGTTGGGGCTAGGTACCTGTACCTGGGATTGGTAGCCATAGAATAAATATCAGTACTGGTAGCTAGCTATAGGGATGGGCAAGTGAAAAAAAATATCGATATATAATGCATTGATATTTTTAAGCCGTATCGATATATTTCGCGTGATAAATATCGATATATCGTCATCATTTGCATGATGTGCTAGGATAAAGCCCAAAATGTAATTAGTGATGGTTGGACGACGAAAAACAAACGACAATCGTACATGATGAATGCTTTTGTTGCTTCAGGTTCTACTAGGTTCAGAACTATTTAAAATATATCGAAATTGATACGAATCCGATACTCTAAAATAAATATCGATATCTCGCGATTAAAAATATCGATATTTTTATGGGAAAATATTAATATATCGATATTTTTTACCCTAGCCTAGCTAGCTACATTACAATTACATATTTATTTATCTATGATTAGCTTGCTACATATTTTTTTTATCTATGTCTATGATCTGTTGTCTCGTGTCTTTGCCCTCTGTTGATCAACTATTTCAAAAATGTTTGAAGGACTGATTAAAATTAGATTAACTAAACATCTACATAATAATAAAATAATAAATACACGACAATTTGGATATCAGCCAAAAATAGGAAGTAACGATGCGATAAATACATTAATTGATGATGTCATCACAAATTTAAACAATAAAAAGAAAGTAGCGGGATTATTTCTGGATTTAAGCTCTGCTTTTGATATGGTGGATCATAATATACCGGGTGTTTGTGAAACGCTCCCGAAAACGAAGACAGATGATAGTACTAAGGATACCTATGATGATGGGTCACAAAGAAATTCGATCCCGAATAATCATGAAAATACTTAAACATAAAACCAGCAGTGAAACTTAAAAAAGAAAATCAGCTGACAATAGGGTCAATATCCTCGCGGGCGCCGAACTCGTTATCTAGATCGGTACGAAACAATGCATTAGGTATACTACTCACTCTACCCTTCCCTTTCACACACACGCTGCCTCGTGTCGCCTCGCGCTGTGGAATTTACACATTCTTCAAGGACGTTACCTCCGTGCGCATTTGTTTTGGCTATAATTTTAGTTTTTGAGACAGTTCCATGTTGACTATCACGAGCGACAGTTCAAGTTCAGTTGTTTTGTTTATTAAATTATTGTCGTTATTACTTGTTATTTATTACTTAATGATATTGTTCTTGTTGTTACATTTTGTGTTTTTTTGTTTTGTTTTAATAATGCCTAACGCGTAGATACGTTTATAGTGCTCGTGAATACGGCAACATGCTAATGTGCCTTGGAGAATCTCATAAGGCCACGGAGGATCGGTAAGCTGTTTCATACCTAATTTTTTAAATAACTTAGTACTGAACTGATCTGAAAAGATACATAACTGAATACATCAGAGTAATAAACATACCTACACAATGGATAAAAAAGCATGATTCTAACCTTGTTAACATTTTATTTAAGTATTTTTTTCATTAGCGGGGAATCGAACCAGTTATTTGGTTTATTTAACCTGTGAATTCAAATTAAAGTGGCTACGTGGAGACAAGCACAGTGGCAAAATAGTAGGTTAAGTAGATAAGTTAGGTATTTAGACAAGTGTTGTAAATTATTAGGTATTGTGGTACCATCGCTAGTTGCGGGCCGCGCGAATTCGGCGTTCGCGCGTACATTGACCCCTAGTCAGCTGATTGTAATTTAGTAATTCCACTGCTGGTTTTATTTTTAAGTATTTCATGATTTTTTTAAATAAAATTATCATTTTATTTAACTATACTAACACGATGGAGCGTGAATAAAGCTAATAAAACGTTGTGAAAAGATGATTTTTTTTCATCAGGATCGATTTTATATTTCACCCATCATCAAAGATATAATTAGTACTGTCGTCTGTCTTCGTTTTCGGGAGCGTTTCAAAAATACCCTGTATTAATTAAAAAACTTCAATACTACGGAATAAAGCAAAATATACTACAGCTATTCAAGTCTTATTTAGAAAACAGACAGCAATATGTTTAACTGAAGTGTATAGAAGATAAGTATGAAAAGACGTATAAATCTAAATTAGATAAAATTAATAGAGGAGTGCCACAAGGTTCCATTTTGGGACCAATCTTCTTCATCATATTAATAAATGATTTGATCCCCTTTATGTATAACTCTTTGCCGGAAGTTCACATTGTAGCTTTTGCGGACAATGTGAACTCGGCACAAAAATACAAATGATCTCAACGATAGACTAAATAGAGCTCTTTTAACGTTTTCTCAGTGGTTTAATGCAAATAATCTTATGCTGAATACAGAAAAAACTAAAGATATACTATTTAAAACCACAGAGAAAACACGAGATAACTTGAACATCAGATTACATGTGAAATGCATACCACTTGTACAATCGGTGAAATTCTTAGGTGTTTATATAGACTCGTATTTATCATAGAAAGATGAATTAAATAATATAGAGAGCAAAATCAGCTCTGCATGCTATGCTTTGAGAAGCTTAAGGGAAGAACTGACCACGAAACAATTAAAAATTGTATATTACTCTCTAATAGAATTTCGCTTAAGATACAGTATTCAGTTTTGGGAAAATAGTAATGCCTATAAGTAAAAAAAAGTGTTTATTCTACAAAAAAGAGCAATTAGAATAATGTCTCGCATACACCAGAGGCAATCATGTAGAGAACATTTTATAAATTTGAAAATCCTCACTGTGCCCTGTTTGTATATTCTAACTTTACTTACTGATCTTGTCAAACATCCGAACAGATATGAAACTGATGATGAAATGGCCACACGAGACGAAAAGATATACCCAATTTCTTTAAAACAAAATTACAGGTTGTTGAGCATAGCGTTAGAAATCAAGCTGTAAAACTTTTTAATAGACTACCTAATGGCCTAAAAACCATAAATAATGTTAACATATTTAAACAAAAGTTAAAATCTTTTTTATTTGAAAAATGTTACTATACAGTGAGATATTGAGTTTGGTATAGTGTAATATTGCATGCATTATTTAATTAATAATTAATTTCTAGACATTTTTAAGTAAACACGAATAATGTTAATTAATTTAATTTAATATTTTATATTACAATTAAGTTTTCCCACACAATGTATATTGATTTTGAATAAATGACTAATGACTAATGACTAATTGATCGGTCCATCGGTCGTTGGTCTCTAGTCTCTGTGAACATTGGCCTCTTAATTTAGCCTCTAGCATGATCGGTTAACGTTTTATATAACCTGGCAGTATTTGGCAGTATTGGGGTATTAAGAATAGATTTCATTATGGCAACTTAAAATGCCGAAAATTGCAATCCTAGGTACTTCGCCAGCAAGTGGAGGATTTCCCTGTACTTCTAGTGTTATGTTTGTATCACATTCAATAAACAACTTTAAAAGTATGTGTTTAAAGTTGATAATCTTAAAACAAGTATTCATAAACAAGAGTTTATGGTTAATATTTCAATCAGTCATAGAAGAGACGTACTTTAGTTTGATATCGCATTAGATTTCGTGGTGATAATATCTCGTTAGCGATATCTTGTTATCTTGTTAATAATATTTCGTGGACGATAGTAATTATTGGTGGTGGTGATGAAGTGAAAATATGAAAGGGCGTATAGAGTGGAGTGGGCGCAAGGTCTTTTACTTTCATCGTGGATCTCCAAAGCTAAAGATGATCAGATCCAAATTGGCATACCGGCTGTTCGCTTTAATGGAGCATGCCGCTACTAGTAAACATAAAAAAAAACATCCGTGAGTGTCGTGGAACAGTCGATTGGAACGAAGTTCCTTTCGTAGTATATTATTATTGATAAACGTATTATATTATTGATAAACAAATACAAATAAATGAATTACTAGCGTCTATTAAAATGAAGCGTCATTTAAAATGAAGCGTCATTTAAAATAAAATAATATTTCTTTCATGGCAAAAGTGCGAGGGAGATGGATATTATTCCATCTTGCTTCCTTATAGCCTCCAAGCCCGTCTACACTACGTCAGAAGGGGTCCTGACGGAAAAATCTTACACTTTTTCTCGCCTAGTCCCCATCCGCCAAATTCGTACCGTCCGACAAAGAAAACTTCGTTCCAAAAATATGAGTGGATTCAGCATGCGAAAGAATATTATCTCAAATAAATTTAATTAAGACAAAAACACGAAACAAATTTAGATATAAACAAACATGTAGCGTCTATCTCGCACATTAAACAAGGCATTGGTGAGCATGGCGATTGCATTGCATTCAAACCAACGAAAGATATGTTTAATTTTAATTTAATAAAAATATAGCCTTTGAGGGTGTATATTTACTTTTCTTAGTTTAATACAATTATACAATGGTAAATAAAGTTGGCAGTATTTAGGCATTTTTCACTACAGACTTAGTCGGCATTTGGCAGGTTTTTAACCAAAGTAAGGTAGGATCTGTAAAGATGGTCACAATGTACAGCGTTGCCACTTTAGTGATTTGGTCACTAGATTTAGTGAATTTTTGGAGATAGATAGTGCTATTCGGAAAAAAAAATCACAAAAAAATTATCTGATGACTTTTAGTGATATTTATCAAATCTTGAAGAATTTAGAAAATATATATTATCATTTAGCAACCCTCTTCACCTGTCGGTAAATTCCCCAGTTTATGTCAAAATAGCACTATCTTTGTCTCGCATTTCAAAAATGTAATTAGATGTCTTTATTTGGTTATGCTAAACCTACCTTGGGGAATTCCCGACTAATAATAAGGACCTCATATGTATGTAAAGTTGGTTCCAGTGAGTGCTGAATAATGAAAGGTTGATATATGAATACTGAAATATAAGATGGTATTCTAATAAAAAAAATTAATTGGAATCGAGTTGGGTAATGCCTCTGTCATGACTGAAATCAATAATGGCGTACGCGTACCTAATTAATTCTAGTCAGATCTGTTTGCCAATCATTCACTCATTCATACTGTTTCACATGCGTCAGAGCAAACGTTACCGCGAAATATAGTTTCTCATTAGAGAAACCTATAATTAGTTCTCACATTCACCCAAACGCTGTGATGAGTACAAAAGTATATATGTGAGACAATAAATTGTGGCGAGAATACTTTTAAAATATTGCGCTTTTGTGATACTCGTTGGCTGTCCGTTGAAGAAACTGTGACTAGGATGCCGTCTCGATTTTATATGTTATGTTATTTCTCTTTATTTTCACAATTAAAATAGTATTTTTATTACCTACCTTGTGATTTCATTTTAAATAATTTGGTGAATTCTAGGGATTTTTTAAAGTAAAAATATCCCAAAATCTGGGGAAATTTCAGACCATAACTATAAGTGATAAATTTTTCTGCAAAGTGGCAACACTGACAATGTCTCTAGGTCTCTAGTAGGAGTTTTGGCGGGAACTTGATCGGCGGCGGTTTGCTGCTCCTGTATTATTGTTTGAATAATGGTTTGAAGTGGATTTTGATAGGTAAAAGTGGTGCGATTTTGTGTATTAAGTGTCTGGGCATGTGAACTATTAGTGGAAACGGTGATACAAGTGCTCTGATGGTGATGTGATTCTCAAGATAAGGTGTCTATTTGCTTAGGCGCCTTGAGATACCATCGCCAACTGTCAGCTGTCTGCTGACTCAAGTTGCCGTCAAAATCTCCCAAGGGCTGCACAATGTGACGCATCAACATATTGTGAAGCAGTGTACTATGAAGAAAATTATAATAAACAGAATAAAAATACCTAACACTTGGCCTAAAGGTCTAGATACCAGGCCATAAACTCCAAAAAAAAAATAGGTCTCTAGTATAATACTGTATGTATATGGTAATATCACTTTTACCTTATATCAAATCGTACCTATGTATTGGATACGTATCGCCCACTCCTATAATACAGTAATCTATGGTTCTATGGTCGTTGGGGTCGTTGGGTATGGGTCGTTGGTCGCATGCTGCGACTAGGGATGTCGATTCTTTCCGAAAAAGATCGATTTTTAAATCGATTCGAATCGTAAGCTGATGTGTCGATTCACAAAAAATCGAGGTCTAAAAGATCTAAGAAATCGATTTTTTTTCAATTTTCCATTTATAATGTAAATATAAATCCATTTTATGAAAAACAAGAGAGATACCATAATACATGATCTCTTATCAGTAAAATCAGTTTTCTTTTAGTTCAGGGAATTCGATTTATTACCATATCAAAGTCAGATCAGATATGAAAGAAGACATTTATTTTAAAAATTTATTTATTACGTGAAAAGGTTAAAGTTCCCAATGCTTCATATCTAAAGTTTTTAAAAACAATAGTCTGTCAAGTCTACTAGGATCCGCCAAAGAACAGATGATCCCACGATACTCATATACATCATGGCTATTGAGTGAAGGTTGTGATAAATAGAGTTCTTTTGTTCTTGCCACTACAGTATAGAATAATACTTCAGGTGCACAACTGTCTGAGATAAATAGTATTTAAATTCTTTGTTTAAGCTCTGACTTTGCAGTATTTATTTCTATTTATTTCGTATATAAGTATTATTTTCACTAATCACAGTAATATTACGACACAGTTTGTTTATATAAACAAATATGAATGACGTAATATCAATCAACAAATACAAAAAGTTATAGACTATAAACCTAACTTTTTTTTATTTAAATGGAGGCGAAGACAACTAAGCATACAGCCATCTCGCGAGTTTTTGAGTAATTTACCCTTTAACCGGCAACACTGTAATATTAAGGATACATTCAACTAATTGTAAATAATTTTACGGTTTTTACCAAAACAAAAAATAATCGAATGGCGATTTTCAAGGGTGAAATATCGATTCACTGGATCGATTCAGTACTGCATATCGATTTAAAAAACGATCTTTTGGGCCAAAAATCGATTCTTCGATTAATCGATCTCAGATCGTCATCCCTAGCTGCGACTCGCAGCTTGCTACATATCTATTTATCTATGGTTGGTTGTCGCTCGTCCAGTAATCTATGCGCTCGTCGTTCGTTGCTCGTTGCTTTTGTTCGAAAAGTTTGTGTTGATGTTAAAATCCATTTTGTTCAAAATTTTTGTGTTATCTTCAACATTGAAATTTAGTGATTTCGGTAATATTAATTTATTTTTTTGTTATAGTGGTAATTTTGTTTACCGTTGTTTTGGACCGTTCTCCATTTTTTCTTTCAGTGAAAAGCATGCTCAGTGCTGGCCTGCCTAATAATTTAATATCAACAATTTCGTCTATGCACTATGCAGTCTTCCGAAAAAATAAGTTCTCTTCATTAATTAATACATATTATAGGATGAGTCTTTTAATATACATTGATTCATACATTGATTTCAAAACTTTTGTACTCGCTTTCCATGTTCATTTTTGAATCGTTTTCTTTGCTTTTAATTTTTACAATTTTATTTTAAACCCGGCTACGCCTGATGCTTCACAAGGCCTATTAAAATAACGCAGTTATGGTAGATATTGGCCATATCTACCATACCATTGATTATCATCAATTTATGTACTCATTTCCAAAAGTACAGCAAAGTTTAAACTTAGACCCGTATCTACAGTTACCGCTAAGCCAGATAATAGTCATGGTTATGGAATTTGTACTATGCAAAAATTAATATTTTATACCACATACTTTAAGTCAGTATCTTACCATTATACTAATTGGGAGTGAAATAAATGAAATATTTTTAGCTATATGGAACAAACAATTCTATTTAGTAAATGAAAGGACAAGCATTATACAATAGTTTTTAATATTCTTACAATTTATCATGGATGATAATATGTCTATTTTGTTAAGAGTCCCAGGACTGATGGATTTATAACCTGTAACTCTCAAATTAGCCAATATATTGAATGCGGGCCTCCTTCATCACCATCACACTACTGTTTAGCCTAATTAGTACAAATCTTATTACCTTGACTGCCTCATAGATCTAGTGGTGGTTGGTGCCATAGTCTCTGAACATTTACTCTGTAATTTAGCATAACTCTGTTACAAAGTAAATTTTTATATAGGTATAGTTTTACAAAGCTTCCCACACAAGCAAAATTATTATTACAACATAATTATAACTTTTGTTGCTATTAAATTTAATTTGCTAATAAAAAGTTGTTTATTTGCTAAACTGTTCATTTGAACTATAACCTATTAAAAAAAAAGAATTATCAAAATTGGTTTACATAACATACATACAAAAATAAAACATACTCTGAGAACCTCCTCCTTTTTGAAGTCGGTTAAAAATAAGTCAAACAAGTAACTAGTTACATACTAGTTGTAAAATATTTTCTATGGATATTCACCCCAATATCCACAAATGTTATAGTTCAATCTATGATAGCATTTATAGTTATCATCCACATGTTAAGATTAATTTGTAATGAGAAAATCACTAACATTCAAGAAAATTTCTTGAATCCTAATGGACTATTTGACATTCATTGAAGTACCTTTTAAGAGTGGTCAAAATAAAAAACAATTGTTTATTGCTGCACTGACTTTTATATTATGTGTATCCCTGTTTAGCCTAATGGTTGACTGGGAGAGAATGTCTTATGGCATTAAGTCTGCCATATTTACTACTTTGTGCATGAAAGTATAAATAAATAAATAAAAACATTTCTAAGGAAATTGTATCAGAATAAAGTGTACTGTTTTAATAGCCAAATAGTAATCTTATTTTAAATACTAATAATCTAATATTAACTTTTAATGGTAAATTGAAAATAGTAGTAGGTTATTAGTAGTAATTCTAAAATACTACTTAATCCTTTCGCTGTCCCGCACTACATATAGGTCATTGCTATTGTCTTACTATTGCGTCTGAAAATCGGACAGTGAAAGTGTTAAAGTAGTTAATACAAATTAAATGATATAGATTAATGATGTATATTTTAAGAGGTGGGACTTCCATTATAAAAATAAATGTATGAAAGGGTACTAACATCAGAACATAGTATTTAACTTATGACAAACAATGCTGACAGCCTACGTAAATTATAATAGTGCTAAAAATATCTAACATCAAATTATTTTACTGATGGTGTTTATATAAAAGTGAGGTCGAGGTCATTTAATGAGTTTTGCAAAATAATAAAACATAAAAGTTTATATTATTATGTAGGAATTGAGTAAAAATGCCAATCAGGATAAGAAATCAATGTATTTTATACACATGTAATTAGAATTGGCTTTTACAGCAAAATTAAAAGCAATGTAAATTATTGAAAGAAATATAAATGTAACCGTTCTGATACCTACTTCGTTTGCCAATGTCGTTGATAAGCATATTAACGAAAGAAATATATCAGAGAAATACTTCTATAAGAGTAAGCAGGATAGAGATAGTCGCCATTAAAATTAGTACCCTTTTCGTACATAATATATTTTTCACTATAGAAGTTCCACCAGTCTGGTGTCAACTACCCAATTATACACACAATATTGTTGGAAGTTATCAGTAACAGATTTTCTTATACAATAGATCATAACCTTTATCTTGTATTTAAGATGCAAGATCCACAAGCTGACATGTTTAAGAAAATTGAATTTGAGAATACAATATTTCTTAGTGATGAAGATTTCAAGAACATCAATGGGTAAGTTGTTCAACTGTAATATCTCAAGCAAATTATGAAATGATTTAATATGATGCAATAGTTATGTCACTTTATAGTGATGTTTAATTTGTATGGTTTATTCACCTACTTTTTTCATAATACAAGATTTATTATTAATGACATTAAAAGGACAATGCCTAATGGTTAAGGTGCCGACTGCAAACTCGGAAAGTCGTGGATGTTATGAACTGCTCCTAACACAAGAGTTTTAAGGTTACTTGGAGTATTAGGCGCTGCGCAAATTTGTTACCGATACGGGACACCATCACAGGAAAGCGTAGTTGCTGTGTCCGGTAGCGGCAATCGGACACAGTCGACCGGTTGCACTTCTAGACACCATCGATATTGATGGAGGAATATTACCTTAGGAATATTACCGTTGCTTGTTGTGTTGATTACACGTTGACGCAGACGTTGTTGCCGTCAATATTTACAAGCAAATCAACCACGTAAATGATAGCGCCATACAATTGTAAGGAAATTTGCTTTGTGTTGCTTGTGTCTTCAACTGATGACTAAAGTCTCCAGTTACCTACACTGAACACCTTTTGATTGGCGGTCGGTATGTGTCAAGTGGAAGCAACTGGACACAAAAAGTGTCTGTGTCTGCGCAAGGAATGGCTGATTTCATATTGATTGCATGAAAATAAAATATTCATTGGTAGCTTGTATCCCACACAAGATACAAAAGTATCTAGGTTTGCGCAGCGCCTTAGTGATATTAACAGTTCCCTGTCCACGAAAAATACACAATAATTAAAATGTTTATATATGATTCATGGGACAGGAAAAGGGTTAATATTTTAGATGTCATGAAAAATTTTTTGCAAATTGATTATTGATTGTTAGTAGTTAGTTTTCGACGGGCTATTTTCCGCAACTCCATATCTAAGTGCGTATTTTGCATGTGGGCAGGAATATTATGATTATACGAGCCATGAAATCTTCCCGAAGAAGTTCAACAGCCCGTTGATGTAGCGAGCAACTTTGGGAAGTGATCTCAGCGTGCCGATATGTTTAACAAAGTGACCTCCGGACATGCCAGCAACACGGGGGCCGCCGTTTCCTCCTCCCCCGTACATCCCCTGCACAGGGAACTATCTGTAACACCTATAGTAGGGGGAATCCCCCTAGCGCCGGACAGCACATAGTACCGGACAAATCACGTCAAAACATGAAATAACATTCTTATTAACACTAGCTTATAGAAAGAAGTCAAACTCAACGGACAAATCCCCCCGTGGCGTGCCAGATATGGCTTACAGGTGACATTTTAGTAATTTTCCACGTGAATCCTATGCATCGAGTAACATTTACAAGGTCATAAACTACCATTTGGAGTGCATAAATTGTGTTTAGTGCTTTTGTTTCAATCATTGGTAAGTATGCTTTACATTGATATTGTTTTTTGGCGGATTTAATAATAAACTTTATTAGAATCGAAATCATACTACTTTATGTTATTCCCCTAAGTCTGGACAGTAACAGATTCCCTAGTACCGAACAAATTGAATTAGACCATTCTAAGTTCCTTAGTACCGGACAAGTATATTTTAACAAAATAGTGTGCTTGTTTTATTCCATATAATTTTGTATTTCTATTATTTATTTTTTCACATTTGATATAATAAAGACGAAGTTATCTGAAATTTATAGTGAAATTCTGACTGTTTCGACATACAAAGAACATTTAGAAGAGAAAGAAAGAAAGAAGGCAAACGTAAATCTAAAAAGACCAACGACAAAGGAAAAAAAAACTAAAGTAAAACCTACTGTAAAGAAGGTTGGAGAAGTAGTATTGTGTTGTTTGTTGCGAAGACTACAACAAGGACTGGATCCAGTGTGGAGCGTGTAAAGGATGGGCTCATGAATCCTGTGCAGATATCCCAGTGTTCAGATGTCTATGTTTGTGACCGTTGTAAATATTTTTAAAGTTTTCTTAACTGGTAACTTAATGTTGAAACTTCAAGTATTAGAAAATATTCTATAACTTCTTATCCGTAGTTAAAAAAATAATTTTTGATGATTTTTTTGGATTTTTATAGTTATTACGTGGTTCTGAGATTATTGTGTGACTTAAAAATGTTGTAAACCTACATGTGCCTGGTCCTGTACCGTCTTAAGTGTTCGAATTTATACTTATCGGGTACTAGGTGCCAAATTTCAATAGAACCAAAAAATAAACCAATGATTGATTCCATTTTGAGTTCTTATAAATATATAATATTTGCCTTTGTTGATTTATTATAATGTCATATATGATTGTTTAAATAAAAATGTTAATTATTTAAATAAAACATAATTAAAAAATTTTTTTTTTACAAAAAACCCTTAAGTGTCCGGTACTGGGGGGACTCCCCCTAAATAAATGTTTGTTGGATTGCAGATGCGTTGTCGTTTGATGTCGTTTTCTTGAAGGTCCCTAAGTCATATTGGTCCGGAAAAACCGCTGGTGGTAGTCGATTCCACAAGGAAGTTGTGCGAGGAAGAAAACCTCTTGTAAATCGCACAGTGGTGGACCGCCAATCATCCAAATGGTATGGATGGTATCGCGAGTTTTGTTGCGATGTGCGATGGTGAAATTGAGCGGCTGGAATTAGTCCAAACAATTCCTCAGAGCACTCCCCGTGGTAGATGCGATATAATACGCACAGAGATGCAACATCTCTTCGCAGTACCAGTGAGTCAAGCCGATCAGAAAGAGCTCGGTCGCCGACGATTCGAACCGCTCTGCGCTGGATGCGATCAAATAGAATCAGCTGGCACTGGGGAGCGCCAGCCCAAAGATGGGAAAAGTATTTCATGTGAGGCCGAATCTGCACCTTGTAAAGTTGCAGGAGGTATATCGGCATGAAATACTGTCCCGCTCTGCTGAGCACGCCAAGCTTTTTAGAAGCCAATTTGGCCTTCTCTTCCAAGTGACCACGAAACTGCACTGTAACTCGATATGTTGACGCCGAGGATTCCGATACTGGCCGAGGCAACAAGGGGAGTGCCTCGAAACTGAGGAGATATGACAAAGTTAAAGGTTTTTAGCGGTAAACGCACAAACTTGTGTCTTCTGGAGATTGAACTGGACTTGATTTAGACGCCCCCAGTCCGAGACTTTGTTCAACAAAGTCTCGATTCAGACACAAGTTTGTTCCGGTACTCGGCGACGTTTTCCCGAGTATAAAGCATAACCAGTGCTGTCGTCCGCATAGCAATGAATGTTACCAGTTTGCAACATATCATTGATATGCAGAAGAAACAGCTTTGTATTATTAAAGTTTATTATTATATTAGTAAAGTTTTTACGTACCAGTGAACGAATGTTAAGAATTAATCGGTGTGATCGGTTTCGGCTCTATAACGACCAGAGGCTATCCTCTCCTGGCCAGTACGTCTGCTGCGTCCCATACATTCTGATACCCATACATTCTGCCTGAAAGACTGTGTTGTGGGTACCCAGTGGTGTACATATGCTCCTTCATTTGTTTTAGAACCATCCGTGAAAATTCTAAGCTCTTTTGGGTTTAATCCCTCTGGCTGGTTTATCATCATCATTACTGCCCTTCACAAGGCCACTGCTGAACATAGGCCTCCCCTAAGGAATGCCGCAAAGCATGGTCCTGAGCCACATGCATCCATCGACTTCCTGCATGTCTTATCAGGTCGTCACTCCATCTAGATGGGGGTCGCCCTACACTTCGCTTACCTTAACGAGGCTGCCACTCGAGAATCTTTTTTTTCCCATCGGTTGTCAGTTCTTCCAGCTATATGGCCAGCTCATTGCCACTTCAGCTTATTAATCCGTTGGGCTATGTCGGTCATTCTCGTTCTACTGCGGATATCCTCATTTCTAAGTTTATCACGCAGAGAAACCCCGAACATAGCCCTCTCCGTAGCTCGCTGAGCGACCTTGAGCCTCCTCATATCGCCAGCAGTGAAGGACCACGTCTCAGATTCATAAGTCATCACTGGCAGTCTCGTTTTCAAGCTTTGAGGTATACCTGACGAGAAGATATGTCGTAATCTCCCGAACGCTGCCCAAACGAGTTGAATCCGTCGATTGACCTCTTGGTCGAAGTTGCACTTACCTAGTTGGACTATTTGCCCCAGGTAAACATACTCGTCAATAACTTCGAGCTTAGTGCTCCCAACAACTACCGGCATAGGTGTGACATGGACGTTACACATGACCTTTGTTTTGTCCTTGTTTATCTTAAGGCCTATCCGTTTGGAAGCTCTATTGAGGTCAGTGAGCATAGTGTTTAGGTCTTCCAATGATTCTGCCATAAGGACTATACCGTCGGCAATTCGAAGGTGAGTGATGTACTCGCCTTTGACGTTAATACCGTATCCTTTCCAGTTCAGTAGCTTGAAAATGTCTTCCAATGCAGCGGTGAAGATTTTTGGGGATATAACGTCACTCTGTCTTACACCTCTCTGCAGTTGGAGAGGTTCCGTACTCTGGTTCTGTACTCGGATAGCCATCATAGCCCTACTGTACAAACTCTACAGTACAACTGGCTGGTTGGTTAGTAATTGGTTATTAATTGTATGTTATATTTCTTATCAAACACAAATTGCTTGGGGATCTTATCGTACTTGGCTTGTAAGATAGAAATTTTTGGGTAAATGCTATCGATTATACCTGTATGAGAGACTTTACTTTTACTCCAAAGATTTAGGGTCTTTAGTCTAATGGCAGCTAAAGTCCTTTTTGTTGTATGTGTAGGTGAAGCGGGGTTAGATACAGGATAGCCTCTAAGACTGCTGTTGGCTTAGTCCTTATACAGCCTGTAGCAGCCATACATGCCAGTCTCTGGTAACACTGAAGCTTCTTTATAGTGGTGGCTTCATTTATTTTGGTCCGCCATACCAGAGGGCCGTATATGATCATGGGCCGAATTACAGTTTTGTACAGCCACAGTATAATTTTTGGCGTCAGACCCATCGTTTGCCAATCTGGTTCTGCATTGCCAGAAATTTTTACTAGCCTTTTTGATTTTGTTTTCTATGTTTATTCCAGTTGAGTTTACTGTCCAAGGTAAGACCTAACTATTTTACCTCAGAGGATAGCTGGAGTTTTGTGCTGAAAAGACTAGTTGATTCAGCATTCGTTTTTGCGGGAACATTACTAGAGCCGTTTTATTTAGGTTAACGGTTAAGTCGTATTCCTTGCACCAATTCTGCCGCTGCTCGGGTCAGCTCGCACACCATGCTTGCTGTTTTTCCCGAAACCAGTATTGTCAGGTCATTTGCATAATCTATTGTGTAGAAGTGATAACTTTTGATACTAGTTTATAGAAACACTAGTCAATCTAATATGTGATATCTAGGAGGATTATTATATTGCATATAATTTAAGTCCAAGGTTTAATGTCTATCTATGAAAAAAGATTTGTAAATATCCAAGAACTCGGTTAATTTTTAAGCCTGCTTTAAAGATATGCAGATGTTTTTTTGCTGAATGGGTCAAAATATTTGTTTCGGATATTTGATATTGTAAAGTTACAGCCTATATACTAGTCCCACTGCTGATCTCAGGCATCTTCCATTTCTGAGAGGAATATGAAGCAATTAGTCTTCCGTGCAGATATAGTGTATGTTAATAGGCTCTAATATGTCTTCAAAATATTTTATTTTTTTGTGATAATCTGTTCTTCCTTGTTCAGCTCATGGTAAATCAGTACTTAAAATTTCAATTATCAATTTTATTGCTTCTGTTGAGGATCCAACCCAGGTTGCTCGTGTTCTGTGATATTTAAGGCAAGCACTACGCTACCATTGCTCTGAATACCGTTACGTTACGTTAGGCCTCTGCTCAACATAGTTCTCCCCCATAGAATGCCTCATAGGGGGGATATTTGCCATAGCAGCCACGCGGTTTCTCAACCGCAGTTTTTTATTGTTAGTCGTCATTAGTGATGGGCCGAATATTCGGTTCATATTCGGTATTCGGCATATTCGGCAGCTTTACCGAACATTCGTATTCGGCCGAATATTCGGCTAAATCACCGAAAATTCGTTAAAGTGGTACTCAAAGTGTCCACTGTATTGAAATGTACGAACATGTTTGTCCACATGTCAGATGTAGCCGATAGACATTTGGCCTTTGATAGCTCACCTTGACTAGTGCTTTTCAATTTTTCATACAGTTGTGGAATAACTGTTTCACCTATATATTTTCGGCTCGATATTTGGTATTTGGGCTTTACCAACTGCATGAACCGATTGAAGCTTTTATCTTCGACTATAGAAATTTCCTGGTTATCTATTGCTATCATTTCAGCAATTGAATTCGTAATTGGAAGTGATCTGGGATCGTCGATTCGCCATTTGGAAATAAATGAATCTTCTAGTATAGTTTGAGTAGTTGGACAGGTTTTAGTATTTGTAGATTAAGCACCTCTGGTAGAGGGTTGGGTGACCTATGCAACTTCAAATTCATGCTGTGTCGTTTCAATATTTTGTATATTTGAGCCTACCTGATGCACAGGTTTTTCCAGACCAGAAAATTCCGCAATGTGTTTCAATTTTAAATTATTGCTCAAAGCCGAGGATGAAGCTCTCCTGCCGCTGCTACCCCGCGAAAGTATTTTTTTGCAAATCGTACATTTCACTTTACTTTGGTAGTCAGTTTCTCTAAAATAAGTCCAAATAATAGATCTCCTCCTGCCACTCATTTTTGTCATATAATTATCAATTTTCACTAAGAATAACACAACGAAAGACTTTTTTTCTCATAAAAACAGTCAAAACATAAACAAGTGTCGGCAATTTGTTCAGTACTAGATGATGCAATAACATGTCAGGTGTGGCGGGCAGCGAGGGGCAGGGTCCGGCGCTAATCCCGCGCGCTTTACGTAAACAAGTTTCGACATGAATTGGTTAGGTACCGAGGTGATTCTGCCGAATAATGTTCGGCCGAATATTCGGTTTGGTAAAAGTTTTACCGAACTTTCGGCCGAATATTCGTATTCGGTGAAATCCATATTCGGCCCATCTCTAGTCGTCGTCATTAGGAAGAAGCTTCTGCCCATCTCCTGATTTGTTTCCCTCTGTCGCCACTACACGGCCATTGGCTCTGAATATTGATATTATTTCTTTTGCTTTTTATAATCTTCAAATTATATTTGGAGGAATTAAAGAGCTCAATTATATTTTACAGGGACATTAACCTCTCCCTGGACATGGGGGTTATGGAAAATTTGCTGCAAGATGAGGATACAATGGAAGCAGCCAGTAAATTTCAACCACATTTTCAACCTTTTATTCCTGTAAGTTTTTCAAAATGATTAACACTCAGATTTCTTTGTTTATATTTAGTTCTTAACAAATAATAACGATAAATTCATTTTTAGGTGTCACCCTCTGGTCCACCAGAAACCGAAAGTTTCCCTGGTACTTTAAATTTTGTAATTGAAATAAAAGGTACAGAAACTGACAAGAAAAAGTATTTGGTGAGTTAATTTTTATTGTCTTTGAATAACAGAATCAAAATGCAGTGATACAATAGGTATTGTGTGTCTATGGAAGTGACTTGTATGGAAGGAACACAACATAATAATATTATGTCACTATACTAAATCCTAGACTGCTTTGTTTTCAAAGAACAGTGGTTGTGTGTTTGCTAACTTGTGTTTGTTCACAATTCACAAGTACCAAACACAAGTTACTTCTATATGCATTAAGTATTATAAATATCTTTTATGTAATACTTTACGTACGTCATCATATTTTACATCACAATTATTAAAAGCTATGAGGTCTTTCTAGCATTTCCCATTTTCGCCTCATTTGACACCCACGGGACGAAATGGTGTGTTAGATTTCACTTCACCTTACTGATCTATTGTATTAGGCTATGTCAGTCTACTGTGATTCTATAATGTAGTGAAAAATTTATATAAATGAATAACATATCTTAGTGCACTTGTTTCTTCATTTTCAGTACTCCGCTCGCCTAAACCGTATATACGTGGACATGGGAGTGAATTTTCCGGTGCACTTCAGCTGGGATGCAGTGAAACAGGCGCTAATGTACCCCGTCGGTCTGTATGTGAGGGCCACAGTTGTGTTTTCTGACCAAGCTCAAGCTGAGAAGCGCGTAGAACGATGTTTGCAACACGCACATGAACCAAACAACCCTGGTGAGTATAAAAATTCATAGAACATTATTATAATTCATTCTATGTTACATGCAAAAAGCGAATACACAGTCCACCTGATGGTAAGTGGATTCTGTGGCCCATGGATAACATGACCATACGTCCCGTTTTAACCCAGATTGACTCCTAGGCAGAAGAGGAGTCCTACCACTTAGTAAATATTATATATGAGTATATAACTGGTAAGCACAGTATTAGGCGACATCCCACTCGATGGAGTGACAACCTAATGAAACATGCAGGCAGTCGATGGTGGTGGTCGATAGAGGTGGCTCAAGACCGTGCTTTGTGGCATTCCTTGGGGAAGGCCTATGTTCAGCAGTGAACTTGTGATGTGCTGGAATAATAGCGATTATCTTGATGATTCTGGTATTGTTTAAAAATAATAAATAATAATAACAAACATGTGTGAGTGTCTTGGAACACTCGGTTGGAACGAAGTTCCTTTCGTAGTATATTATTATTGATAAACGTATTAATATTGTTGATTAACAAATACAAATAAATGTATTACTAGCGTCTATTAAAATGAAGCGTCATTTAAAATAAAATAATATTTCTTTCTAGGCAAGATAAGAAAAAGTGCGAGGGAGATAGTTATTATTCCATCTCGCTTCCTTATAGCCGCCAAAACCATCTACACTACGTCCGAAGGGGTCGTGACGGAAAAAATCTTACACTTTTTCTCGCCTAGCCCCCATCCGCCAAATTCGTACCTATTCGTACTATTCGCTTAAACATGGCACATTAGAGGATACAAGTACTTGCATGTTGTACATAGTCCATATATTTACCACATCTGGCATGTGAAAGTTATTAATTAAACAAAACAATTAATTATGTACATTATTTATCTTTCATATAAATTGTTGATTTTTTTATTTTTTATATTTTTTGTGCATTAATCATATTCAGGTGAACTAAGTTTGACAGCTATTTCCTTAAGAAAAGTAGTTCCTTTGCGCATTTCAGATGAATAAACTGTCTATATTTATGCACAATATATCTAACATATGCAGCTACCATGAATTAATAAATGACTTTATTTGCTTTTAAACAGGCTACAATAGAGATGGATATAATATATGATAAAGAACTCGCCTGGTTCAGCCATTAAAATAGCATGCAAATATTAATGCTTACAAGTGCATCATATTTCGTTATATATTATTATTAGAATAGAATAGAATCATTTTTATTCAATATGGAATACAACAATACTTATTGAAAGTCATTTAAGCTTTACCACTGGTTCGGGAAAAAAAACCTCTGTCATGGAAGGAAACGGTAAAAAACCCAGCAGGACTTTTTGAAAGGAAGTTCCTTTGGTACGAATTTGGCGGACCGAATTCACGACCCCCTTTCTATAGTGCGAGCGTGATGGAATAATATCCATCTCCCTCGCACTTTTTCTTCTTCTTGCTTCTTGCCATGAAAGAAATATATGACGCTTCATTTTAATAGACGCTAGTAATTCATTTATTTGTATTTGTTAATCAATAATATAATATGTTTATCAATAATAATATACTATGAAAGGAACTTCGTTCCAACCGAGTGTTCCACGACACTCACGCATGTTGTTTTTTAAACATTAATTTATAATATAATATTTATAGAATTATTACTGAATTTAATAAAAAATTAACTTATTTCAACTAATTTAGGGGCGTTCAAGTATTACGTAACGCAATTTGGGGGGAGGGGGTGGGTCTTGTAAAACGTTACGATGCGTTACAGGGGCGGGAGGGGGGTTCGGACAACGCGTTACATAACATTGTTTTTTTTATTTATATAAAAAAACTAGGGAGTTAAAATCTCCCACGTTGGCAACCATTTTCGTGTATGTTTTAAGGGAATCCTTCGACTGTATTGTACGTCATTTTTATTTTGTTTTCGTTGTCAGTATTCATTAGTGTTTACGCAGAAGCACATTGTTGTAGTCAGTGTTGTTAAAGTGAGTTCATACTGTAATGTCTTCAAAAGAAGGAGATTTGCATCATCAGCTATTCAAATTCTATAAAGGCTCTCATACTGACTTGCCAGCACTACTGTGCCAAATAAATAGAACGATGAGAAGATAGAGAAGAACAACGGTGGATGAAGCCAAACATTTATGTAAGGACAGGCCAAGTAAGGAAAACGGGGTAATTAAATGTGATTAGTAGTAAAAGTTAATTAGGACAAATTTGATTTTAAACTTAAGAAAATGTTTATTACATTAAGTGTAATTGTTTATTAAATAAAAATATGAATAAATAAAATAAATAATATACGCATGTATTATGAAAGGAAATCTCATGTTTTACGTTATTACCACAAACGCGATTAAAACAACAAATGTATTTTAGCGACTTTCCGGTACTTTGTGCAACATGATTGTGACTTTTGGGTAAAAATGATCAATTGGGTGTTACGTAACGTTTAGGGAGGGGGGGGGTTTCAAAAATCTTCAAAAATTGCGTTACGTAATATTTGAACGCCCCCTTACTTAATAATGCCGTAAAACATGTGTTGAAGAAGCCAACTGTGAAGTGTCATAGAATAAAATCATGCAGGCAACGAGGCGATAGTGAAGAATGTGCTTCGTTCTGCACGAGCCCTGGGCACAGACGGGTTGCACTACTGTGGACAGCCGGATCGACCGGACTCCTGGCTGTCGGTGTTGTTGCACTTGTCAGCACCTACTGGGCACGCCTACCAGTTCGTCTGCAAGAACTCCTGCTCATCAGGCATTAACCGGCGCAATATTGCCATTATATTCACCCTCGAGGACAGCCAGTTAGTATTTTTTTATAAAAATAAGATTGACAAACAAACACACAGTCCACCTGACGAATGCAAGCCTATAGACATCATCTATCCTCGACTAAGAATCAAAATGCAGATTTTTAATTTTTATGGTAATGTGTTAAAATTCGTAAAAAAATAAAATTTATTTTATACACAGTACAAGTTTACACTCTGTTTCACCCCCTAAGGGTTAAATTTTCCAAAATACTTCCTTAGTGGGTGTCTACGTCGAGAAATACATGCCAAATTTTAAGTCAATCGGGCATATAGTTTAGAAGATCTTGCGATGAGAGAGTGAGTCAGTGGTATTTCGCTTATTTATGTAATTATATAGATTTATATAATTATAAATCAAAAACTGTATTTTTATAATAATTAAAAATTAAAAATTTTGTACAACCGACTTCAATGTAAATTATTAAGAATAACTCAAAAACTATTAGTCAGGCCTTGATTAAATTTATATGGGACCACATGTGAAGTTCGCCAACATGCATTGGGGCAGCGCGGCGGACACTTCCTTGCCCTAAAAACCCTCACAGAAATGAGAGGAGGCCTGTGCCCAGCAGTGGGACGTATATAGGCTGTAACTTTACTTTTACTTTACATGTGAAGCACCAGCTTTCAAATAAAAAAGAATCATCGAAATCGGTTCACCCAGAAAAAAATTATGAGGTAACACACATAAAAAAAAACATACAGTCGAATTGAGTACCTCCTCCTTTTTGAAGTCTGTAGAAAAGTAGTTTGTATTTAGACTTAGTAGAAGTACTGTGGATAATATACATACTAAAATGTAAAGTGTGGAATTCGATAGCAAAGGTCAATTTCGACGAAGACTGGTGCCACAGCTAACATACTTCCTTTTGTGAGAAGAAGTCTTCTTATACCATATTAATCAACTATGCTTTGTAATAAGTTAAGCAGTAGTCTTTTAACATATTTAATTATTATTCTATTTGACTTCTAATAGGCATTCTATTATGTATTTAAAAAACGTCACGTTACGTCACGTTTAGTGGTGGGTCCTTGTCGAATTTTTAACGGACGAAACGTAACCGTTTTCCCGATGACGAAAACGGTTACAGAAAACGGTCTTCGTTGCAACTGATTTGAAGACGGCTTAAACGAAACTTATCCAACATGGAATAGAATTGCGTTTTCGTCGAGTGAAATGGTTGCAGTTTCTTACAACTAAGGTAAGGACTGTTTTGTCGCTGTCAACGTTTGTAAACGAACGCGGAACCAAAGACTACAATATAACGCGGAACGTTAAGGACGACGACACGACGAGTGAGATAGATAGTTGAATCATTGCGTTCTCGACAGTATTTTCATAGGCGTAAAATAAAAAATTGCACCAAGTAATTTGAAGACTGGTTTATGTAACGAAGACTGTTTAAACCCAGGACGTAAAATGGTTTCATCGTCGCAGAACACAAAACGGTCTTTGGAAACGGTTCGGTCGTCGCAACGCCCACCCCTAGTCATGTTACATAATACGATGTGCATTAGAAAACATTATTCGTACCGCAACTTAGAATTAATTAATATGAAAACAAATTAACGCAAAACAAAACGACGTAAGTAATTCTTACACTTTAAGTAACAAATTGTTTTTTTTTTAGTGGAACAATATTGGGAAGACAGAGTGTTGGCGCCCGTGCCTGCTCTTGTCCTAGAAGAGATTTAGTACGAGATGAGAAAGAAGAGGGCAAAGGGAAGAGGAAAATCAGACAAACTCAGCCTGACACAGTAAAGAAAATCAAGATTGAAGTTGTGGACAATGATGAAGAAGTAGTAAACCTTCCGAAGGTAAGTATACCTATTAATATAATTAGATATTCACTTAAAACCATCGACAACATGTAAAGTACTGCGGTTAAGAGAATAATATCTAGGCTGTAAGACAATTGAAGAATAGGTTTTTATTTTTAACTGACTTTAGATAAAAGAGGAGGTTAAATTTAACTGTATGTTTTTTGTATGTATGTTACGCGATATCCTCGTCAATTGTGAATCAGTGGTGGTCCCATATAAATATGGGGAGAAAATTTTACCCACTGAGATTGTGATATTCCTTACTGTGTAACGACCTATCAAAGTCCACTGCTGAACATAGGCCTCCCAATAAATTGTCTCATATTTTTAATTTTTTAGTTGTTATTAGAAAGACGCTTCTGCCCATCTTCTGGTTTGTTCCCTCTGTCGCCTCTTAACGACACCCACAGGACGATATGTGGTAGCTTCAGCTATTTCCATAGAATAATGTCGTATGGTATTTTGCTATGGGGACACGCGGCTGACACTGAAATTATATTTGTTTTACAGAAGAGGGCCATAAGAGCAATTTATGATTTAAAGCTTAATGAGTCGCTCCGACAAAAATTTAAGGAAATTAATATATTAACTTTGGCCTCTCAATACATTTATGAAAATGTAATGTACGTACACAAAAATAAAAGTAGTTATACAAAAATAAGTGATATTCATTCTGTAAATACTAGGAACAAACACAAGCTAGTAGTACCAGTTACTCGACTCCACCGAGTCGGTAATTCATATTTGGGCCGATGTAAACGCTTTTACAACAAAATTCCAGAAAATATACAAAATTTGACCTGCTCAAAGCTCAAAAACTTATTAAACTAAGTTTGTATAAAAAGGGTTATTATAATATTAAGGAATTTATGGATGATGTGATCGCTACCAAGCTATTTCTAATTTGTTGTCTTGTTAATTGTGTAACATACATGATTGTAAGCTGTTATTTTAAAAAAAAGTCCCACTGGGTTTTTTGCTGGTTCTTCCCAGGACAGAGGTTTTTTTTCGAACCAGTGGTAATTAAACAAAAGAGTGACTTTCAATAAGTATTATTTATAATCTATATTGAATAAAAAAGTTTCTGTTTCTGTTCTAATTTTATTAATTAATTAATTACAGCCTATCAAAAGCCCACTGTTAAGCAAAGGCTTCTCCCATAGATTTCCACCTAGTGGGTCCGTCCGTCCGTCCGTCCGTCAACATCTTAAAAAACATTTTTATTTTGGGTACCTTCACAGTTAAATGGAGGATGATTTTTTTACTTTTCTATTCCATCGTGTGGGGTATCGTTGGATAGATCTTTCAAAAACACTGGGGATTTGGAATCTTTTCGATTCAGGGGTCCGTTTGCGAAATATTTAGCTTCAAAGTGATATTTTCATTAGAGTCATGTGTCCCCCCCCCCCACTCTATCAACTAAACCGCTGTTTTTGGAAATGTGAAAAGTATACACAATAGTAGTATATATAATGAAGTTATAAGGAAAACTATCACAGCTAAATAGAATTAACAAGTTAAGGAATAATAATCGACCAACTTAAAAATCGTAACAACTCCATAGAAAATTACCTAAACCTAGCTGCATTATAACTTTGTAATTTTATTGTATTGAAGAAGCGATTGAGCGGAACCAGGGCTCCAAAGTCTTTGCCAGAGATCTGTCTGCCAGAAAGAGCCAACTGTCGAAGCTGAAGACCGAATGTGGCAGCATCGTTTCCGGGACCTGAGATTTTGAGTGAGATTGGGAGGTTTATGCGCAGCTGTACACGTCATCGTTGGAGCCACACGCAAGTGTGAGTAACGATCCGTGAGCAAGTCTTATCCGACACTATTCCGATGATAATCCGGACGTCAGTCTAAGCGAGATTAGAATGGCTCTCCAGCTCCTTAAAAACGGCAAGTCCCCGGGCGAGGAAGGAATTGCAGCAGAGCTTCTGAAAGCGGATGGAAAACCGGTACTTGAAGTCCTTCAGAAGCTCTATAATTCCGTCCTCCATTGTGGCACTACACCGGAGGCTGAAGTGCGGTTTTCTTGGTCTTTAAGAAAGACGACAACGCTCTCTTGAAGAACTACACACCAATTTCCCTTCTGAGCCGCGTCTAGGTGCTGTTTTCGAGAGTCAATACGAATCGTCTAGTACGCAGATTCGACGACTTCCAGCCTCCGGAACTAGCCGATTTCCTAAAAGGCTTTAGCACTATAGACCACATACATACCCTTCGCATAATTGTACAGAAGACCGAGGAGTTCAATTTGCCACTATGTCTTGCTTATATGGACTATGAGAAAACCTTTGATTCCGTCGAAATTTTGGCGGTGCTGCAGTCCCTTAAGCGATGCCAAGGTGACTGTCGGTTTATCGAGGTGCTGAAGTGTTTGTACAGTAGGGCTACGATGGTTATCCAAGTACAGAACCAGAGTACGAAACATATTCAACTGCAGAGAGGTGTAAGACAGGGTGACGTTATATCCCCGAAACTTAATCGCTGTATTGGAAGACGTTTTCAAGCTACTGGTCTGGAAAGGATACAGTATTAACATCAATGGCGAGTACATCACTCACCTTCGATTTGCTGACGATATAGTCCTTATGTCAGAATCGCTGGAGGACCTAAGCACTATGCTCAATGACCTCAATAGTGCCACCCAACGAATAGGTGTTAAGATGAACATGGACAAAACAAAGATCATGTGTAACGTCCATGCCACACCTATGCCGGTAGTAGTTGGGAGCACTAAGCTCGAAGTTGTCGAGTATGTATACCTGGGACAAATAGTCCGACTAGATAAGTCCAACTTCGACCGAGAGGTCAATCGACGGATTCAACTCGGCTGGGCAGCGTTCGGGAAATCACGACAAATCTTCTCGTCAGGTATACCTCAAAACTTGAAGACGAGAGTATACAACCAGTGCGTGTTTCCTGTGATGACTTATGAATCTGAGACATGGTCCTTTACTGCTGGCCGTACGAGGAAGCTCAAGATCGCTCAGCGAGCTATGGAGAGGGCTATGCTCGGGGTTCCTCTGAGTGATAAACTTAGAAATGAGGATATCTGCAGTAGAACCAGAGAATCGGCATATAGCCCAACCGGGAAAATTAGTGACAGCCCATCCTGCGATCCCCACTAGATGGAGTGACGACCTCGTAAGACATGCAGGAAATCGATGGTTGCAGGTGGCTCAGGACAGGGCTTTGTGGCATTCCTTGAGGGATGCCTATGTTCAGCAGTGGACTTGTGAAGGGCTGTAATGATGATGATGATGAATTTTATTTTAAACTGCAAGAAATTTATTTTTATGAAAAAAACGACTTATATGCATTACAACTATAGCTTTACTTTTTCATTTGCGGGATAAACAAGGAGGATCTTTCTTACTTACTTACTACTTTCGCTTATTTTTTAGTTGGTAGTTATTGTAGGCCTCATTCAAAGTATTCATACAATCATATAGCCTCATACAGTTTCATTCGTCATACTCTTGGTTTATGCGGGCGACCCTGGGGTTAATTTAGGGCAGTGGTGGTTTACGGGAAGGTTCATTACGATCATAAATGTATATCTTAGGGTTGTACTGCACTCCACTGGGAGTATCTATATGATATATAGTCAACTATGATCATCTTTGTACGGACTTGGCATGTAAATGATTTGATGTAAATTGTATTATTTTCAAAATCGAAAAGTTTTTTTATCTTTCTTGAATACCACTCTCTATAAGTCTGATTTGAAAATAAATCCTTCAGTTGCCATCTTCCTATATGGGCCCATTTTTAGTCGTTACGTCGTCAAACCGCGAACACTTATTATGCTCATTATCAAGTAAGCCCGCGTAATTGTGACGGGCAACTACGGAACCCTACTTCTACATTGTGCGTGGCCCGACACGCACTTGGCCACTTTTTATTTATTATTCTATACCCTTAACCGACGAGCGTGTATGCGTAGATATATGGATGTAAAGGAGGCGAGAGGTGTGCCAGGATCGTGCCAAATGGAAGTCCGTAGTCTCTGCCTACCCCTCTGGGTGACAGGCGTGAGTGTTTATGTTATGTAGTTAAGGAAGATGCTGCCCATCTGCAGATACATTTCCCTCTGTCGCCTCTTACGACACCCACGGAATAATATGGGGTAGTGGATTCTGTAACGCCGCCACTACGCAGCTAGCCTATGTGAGAAATTTTATGAATAGAATAGAATAATTTTTTATTCAATATAGATTAGATATAATTCTTATTGAAAGTCATTTTTTTACTTAACCACTGTTTCGGAAAAAACCTCTGTCCTGGCAAAAACCAGCAAGAAACCCAGCTGGACTTTAAAAAAACAGTCAATAATACAATATGAAAGGTATAACCTTTCATATTATATAATTTACTTTTTATACATACTATTTACAAAATTTATTTTAGAAACAGCTTGGAAGCGACCACATCATTCCCAGGGGTTATTGTCAACCATGTATTAATTTATATTATAGTAATTGTTTTTGACCTTTTTTAGATTCCTATCAAAGGAATAAAAACTGTGATGACGGGGCTCGAAGTTATGCAGAGGATGATGGAGTTAAGTGCCAGTGAAGCAGCTAAGAGGAAAGATCAGAAAGCTATCGACGAGTACAACAACTGCCTTGCAAGCCTTGGGACCACCATAGATAATATTAAAAAAAGTTTAAAGCCGCCCCCAACGCAATAGCATATTTTATTTAGATATTATTTTGGTGACGATCGTTATAATCAAAATTCAACATATTTTTGTATCAACGTGGGAATTCATCCCATTGTTAGTTCGGTGCTTATAGTCCCTTTTCGAATTTTAAGGTTCATAGAATGTTTTTATTAAGTACAAATATATCAATGGTTTGTTTACAAACCATGGTATTAGATCTAATAGCGTATATGTTTAATACATATCTAGGTATATGTATATTTTCTACATAAATTAGAAAATAGTGAGGTAATTATTTAATAATTGCTCTCTAAAATTTGACATTATGGGTCTGTGATAGCTGACGTAATCTTTTTTAAGGTTAGTATGGTATTACAGTATTCTTTAGATCCATTTACATGTTTGTTGTAGGGCACCACAGATTTTCTTAAACTCCAGAGGTTTAGAAGGAAATCTTTGCTTGAAATTCTCGTATTTAATTTTGAGTACTTGAATTGAGCAGTTGAATATTTTTAATAGGGTTGTCTCCCATAAATTTGTCTAATTATATACCTTCGAACCCATTTCTACCCGCAAAAATAAATTAAGTGAGGCTTATATTGTTGACGTCAGTACTCGTTACCAGTGACGTCTTGTGAGACTTTCGATAGTAATTTTTGTGAATAGCAATGTGACAAAATTGTGAAAAGGCTTATTTACGAATTTTTAAATTACTTTTTATCCTTGCTTCAGAAAACCAGTTCGTTCGGTTTTAATATATATCTGATTCAATTATTGATATTTAATATTTTTAACATATTATGTTATATGAAAATAGATCCAAAAAATATAATGCACATATTTTTTTTAATTAGATTGTTTTCACAATAAATTTCGACTTTGAAATTTGTTGCATCCTAAACAGACGAATACTGTGACGGAATTTCCATGTTTGAAAGTGACGTCATATGCGCATTTAACTTGAGCTATACGACTTTTTCGTTCTAACACAGATGTGAATATTTTGTCACTGTTGGTATCATATATTACCAAATAGGCAGTGCCTATTGTGTTCTTTTTTTATTTCACAAAAAGCCAAAAAGAAATTAAAATATTTTTTTCGAAATAGAGAAACGAAAATTAAGAAACGACATTAATGTTTCGAGATCTTATTATTGTCAAATGATAAAATAATTGGTAAGGTTAATTTAAGTAACAGCATTTTTGGTCTTCCGTTTATGGCACTACTTGGTTTACTTAATACTAATTACCTTGGATAAAAATTAGCCTTTTTAAATCTTGTGTAGCAAACCCTTTTGTTAAGGTTATAGACCATAATAAATTGGATTCTTAACATTTAGGATTTTGTATTATTAAAAATAACTATTTTGTTTTGCTCAAACTAAATTAAATTTTGGTTAATTTACTATAAATGGTGCTATAATATAAGCAATAAAGGGTGCCTATGTTATGTTATACATTCTAAACTAAGGAATGAATAGACTTTTAGGACTTTTTTTAAGCTAAGTCAGAGCACTTTGGCATAAGTGATTGCATCGCCACCTACCTTATAATAAGTAATACTAAAGAATTTAGTAGTCAACTTCTAAAGAATTATATGTTACAAAAGTTGGTCCCTTCGACTAAAGAAAGACAACACTTTATGGTGCATATAAATGTCGAGAAGTAGGTTCGATAACTGAGAATTAGGCCATCCCAATTTAGTCTTAAAATATGATGATGAACATCTTGAAGACATACAAGATTTTATTAAAAATATATATAAAATTCACAGGAGAGTTGTCTGCTTTTGCAAATTATTATCAAAACACCTTTTGCAACCAATTCAGCCAGTGCTTAGAAAATATTATTATAAAAAAAAACTATACTTTTGAGACTTAGTATAAGGAAAACAGGCGTAGGTGCATTTTCATGCAACTAATGTCATAGGAAGTTCACTTTATAACTTAAAGGTGACTATTATGACAAGTGTTAAATTATAGCAAAATTATGCAATTTATTGTCTGATAATTTTTCTATAAATATACTTTGATATGTCAAATATTGATTATAACGATGTTGCTCACTTTTTGATAGTTTTATAGGTTTATTTGATTTTAAGTATAAATTAAGTTGTTTTAAGTTTTTTTAAGGTTACTTTTTAAGTTTTAAACTCATAGTAAGTCTGAGGTTCTATGCTCCCTGATACTTTATAGTTAAAAATACCAATGCCAACCTTTGATTGAAGTAGCAATACATTTACATAGAATTTAGGAAGTGTGAAGCGGGGCTTGAAAAACCGTTAAAGTGCTCCTAATGTTACCAACTACATATGTTGTATGATTTAACATTAAACAGTCAATGTTACAAGTAATTTTATCAATAAATTTATTGTTAATTGTTAACATTACAAAACGGTTGAAATTTAACTTTTTTTTTAACTTGCGAAACGACTTACTTAAAATTACAACAAAACTAAAAATTTAATTTTTGCCAGCATACATTTGACTCAATTACGTTTTTTCTATAATTGCTATGAACTGATAACGTTTTATATCTTTATGGTAACAAAGTAATGATAACTGCTACCAATGTTATAAAAAAGGTATTAATTATTATTATTTTTGCGTGAAAATTAATCTCGAAATAAATAAAATATGTTCACATATTATTATAATTATAATAGGAATATTTTGCAGTATTCTCATCTGGTTGGGACTTATAAATAAATATATAAAATGTGATAAATAAGATAAAATATATGTTGAATATTATACTAATACTTACATATAAAAAAAGTAAAATTATTCTTATATATAATACTCAATTGCTGTCCGTTAGTCTCGCTAAAACTCGAAAACGGCTCGGAACGATTTTGATGAAAATTTTTGTTTGCGTTTGAGTGGGTCCCAGGATAGTTTAGACTCACAATTGCACCTGGTAGGTGGCGCTGCCGTCGAGATCCAGAAGTCACCCTCGCGAAGCCCGGGCGGATCGCTAGTAAGCAATAAAAATTAAATACATTATATATTATTAGGCAAGCAGTTGAAAAAAATAATAGGTGCCTGTATCCTGCTATTCAATGTCTAGTTTTTCTTATTGCATGTTAAATGAAGCTTTGGTGTAAAGATTATTTCTGTAACATTTTATTAATATAACATTTTTTTTAAAGAAGAGTGGACAAACAAGCATGCGACTCACCTGTATAGTAAGCTCTGGACTGTTGAATAGCTGAAGTATCAAGGGACTTGTAGGTATTGCCGCCCTTTTAAAAAGGAGTAGGCTCTTTTCTTGAAGATCCCTAAAGCATTGTCAGCCCGGAAAAGTAGCTGGTGGTATTTAATAATTATGTTAATAGTAAGCTGTGAGACTGCATTCTAGTCATCGGAGGTGACAACGCATCAGTAACTTTCTAAAATAAAATGAAAACTCTTTACATTTAAAATTAAAATTTCGTTTAGCATACTATCTACTACCGATTCAAATTATTATTGTGTCAAAAGTTGGTTATTATGTTAGTCCTAATAAAGGAAATGAGACAATATTCACTAGATGCCCGAGTGTAGACAGCTGCATTGTTAAAGATATACAATAAATCATTAATACAGCCACATAAAGCCCAAGGCTGGCCTGGTTGTTCAACGAATGCGTGAACTGCAAACATTCCAGTTAAGATGGAGCGTCGCTAAGTGAAGTTTATATACATCGATAAATGCAAACAGTCATAATTAGTCTTATGTATTGAAGTTCTTCCAAGATTATTGTTCCTAGCTATGGCGGTTCGGGATTGATTTAATAGGCAGTCGTCTTTATATTTGAGTAATCATATTATGTTCATTCAAGAGATGTACTAAATCTACGGTTTCCTAACCTCATTTTCAACGCTCTGCAGCGTGGAGTTCGTCTGAGTGTTGCCACAAGTTACAACCGGCACATCATTCTTCCTTGATATAAAATTTGCGAGTTGCGGTTTATTACTGAACATTAGCGATAATGATCTCTTAAATTTACACGAATACTACATATTGAATAAAACTGATTACAAGGATTTTATCGCGTTTAATTTGAATTATTATTAATTCCCGACGTTTCGGATGCCTAACAGCACATATGGTCGTGGTCAGTCCCCTGATAAAATTCTTATAATTAGTTTTATTGAACATCAGCAATAATTCAACCTTCAACATTTGCAGAGGTATTTTTCACTATCAATTCTATTCTGTTGGCGATAAACAGTCAGCGTGCATAGTACCGAAATCCCACCACTTAATGTTGAAATTCCCAGTCACTGTAATAATTAGGTATATATGAGGTTTGGAATAGAAATAAGGTTTAAATAAGTTTAAGCTAAGTGCAACTACACAAATTTTGTAATAAACTGTATTTCATTTTTAATTGTTTTGGAAGAATAATATGCCATAGAATCTTGCATATTATATAAACTTATTGAATGATTAGATTTTATACCATGTGTTAAAAATTGAAATTAGTTATTTAATTAATGTTTAATAAAAATTAAGATAATTTCTTTTATCTATTTTAAAACCTTTTGTTATGATTTTACTGTGAACTCTTATCGAAAAAGCAAAATATAATAGCATCATAATGGTTTGTTATAAGCCCAGAAAATTGGTAATGCGCTGGAACCTTGTCACATTCACGTCCACGTGACGTCAACCGCAATTAAAAAGAACAGTGAACAAAAAATTTTATAAATTTATACTATTATTATTGATGTGAAAGTTTATATACTGGTTTGCTTCGAATCCGGTCTTCTGTTGCGAGTCATCTTCTACTGAAAGCATTTTAAGCCGAGTTTAAATACAAGATAATGGTAATATAATGTTACTAGCATTTATAGCGTTCCTTTTATTAAAATATATTTCATTCTTTGCACATATAATATACATTGCTAGTATCATTGGTCAAAATCCTTATAAGCTTTAAATTTCTGCCAATTTCTTAGTCTAAAAATAAATAAGGAAAGATAATATGATAGGTTACCACCACCTAGCCACCGGGTTTAGTTTATATACTGATGTATGCTTAAGATTATATATTAATGTTAAACATTGTGAGAAAACTATTTCTCTTTGGCCAATCCGTACAGCCTACATTTGTTTCAATAAAGTGAAAAAACAAAGTTACTTATAAAATTATATTAAAACAACAATTATTAAATATGTGGAGTATTGCCTTGATTTTCCTCCCATCTAATTAAAAGACTATTGCCCAAATGCTCAAACGCTACTGGTGGTGGTGTCACAGTCACTGACTTAAATTGATAGAGAGAGCACGAGACTCAAAGACATCTTAAAATTGAGTAGCGTTTGAGAATTTGGCCATATGATACTTAAAATATAGTTCACAAAAAATCGTATCGTAGAATAAGTTTCATTTTTACCGGTGTTTTTACATCCCATTTTAATTTATAGCAGGTTCGAATCATTCGTTCATTTGTATTTATTATAATTATGTAATATAAAATAAGTTCCCATAAAATATAAACGATTAAAGTCCACACATGCTAAAGAACATAGGTTATTTTATTGTATTTCCAAATTGATATTATAAATGTAAACCAAATGATTATAACTAGTAAAAAAGTTTCGAGTGCACACTATATATATATGTTATCTGAATTCATTTATATAAACTTGTAAATCGAAATAACATTGGTGTTGCTAGATATTTCTTTATTTCTATTCCATTTTATTTTAATAATTGATTCCTATTTGATTTTAACAAATTGTTTTATGCGAGCAAACATGTTACGTACAAATTGACGGTCAAAGAGACTATAAAAATGTTTTTTTTTTCATTCGTGATAGCCCATCAAAAGTCCACTGTTGAATATATGTCACATAGGGGGATATTAGTCCCACATATTTAGTTTGCAACCACGGTTTTGTTATTAATGTGTTGTCAGGAAGATGCTGCTTCATATCTACTACCCACGGGATATTATAGGATAGTGGATCTTATTACGTCTCTGCTGCATGGCAATAAACATTTTTAGCTTTTCCAAGATTTATAGGTATTCTCAAACTCAATAGTTTTGCTATGGGCACTACCTTGGCCTTGGTAACCAGATATAATTTCGTAACATTCCTGTAATGTGATTTATAGTTACATGATATAAAAACATTTGATAACTATATTTATTACTATGTACCTGTTTGCTCGCAGTTTTCAGTCTCTTTATTAAACATAAATTTGTATGCTAATTCTTATTTGAGTTGTACTAAAGCCAACATTTGTCAATATTAGCAAAATGGCTTGTGCTAACAATAATATATATAACATATAGATATGGCCAACAATAATCTATATGTTATATATTATGTTAATGTTAGCATAAGGCAAAGTGGCTTAAGTGCTATACAGATTGTTGTTGGCATAAGCCAAATTGGCTTAACTGCCATTTTTTTTAATTGTATTTTAAAATTGTTTCAGTGATCATGTTTCTGTTTTTAATTTCATTTAATTTTTTGAAAATTCTGTTTGATATTTGATAAGTACTATTGAGTTTTAAATGGTTAGAACATGGTAAGTCTTAAAGAAATAATACTTTTGTAATGATTCCGCCTTAGAAAATTTGGCATAATATGGCCAATAAATTTCCTAAAACTTTTGAATGTCTTTCATTTTGCAGTTTAATAAAATTTTGATGATTAAAACAACTTTATTTTTAAATTAATTTAGTTAATTGATTATCTTCCGCTGGGGTCAGCCTTCCTGAACTAAGCGGTGGATCTGCAAGCTTACTCTTGAATCCAATAACAATTCCGATCCAATGTCAATTTCAAACCAATGTAATTACAATCTTGACAAATTACCATACTCTCGAAAACAATTTTGTTAACATTGATTGAAATTGGAATTGCGCTTGTATTGGCCAAAATTTTGTCAACATTATGAAGTTAGCTGAACATCTTAGCAAAAGGCATGTTTTATTTATCGTTAAACCGGTGAAACCATAATAAACCTTTGTAACTTTCATACAATGAGCATTTAAGTAGTCAAAACATTTAAGAAATTGTATAATTCGTCAAACATAACATATTTTCACACATTTCTTATAAAACGCTATATTTGCGAGTTTTAAAATTATATGGCTGTATGTGGAGCGTACTGCCTCGTTCCTTTTTATGTCAAAAAAAATTTTAATCACGAAACAAAGTAAACAAAGATCAACTTTGATTTTGTTTAAACCTTAAAGGTGAAGTGCTTTTAAGTATGTGAATTACTAAAAGACCTTTCAATTTGGGTATAACTATAAGCAGCTTGAAATAGTTAATTGCCGCAATAACACGGCTTGCCGCACCCAAGTATGCATGCCGCATCCAACTTTCAAGCACAGTTAAGAATCTTATGAAACAGAGGAAGTGAGCATCCATCCCTAAGCTCATTAAGAGGAACAAAATAAATAATAATGGTCATGGTTGGGCTAAAGTAAGTATAATAATGTTTTTTTTAAGAATAGTATGAGTAAATAATATTGTTTGTTTTTAATTGGGCACATAAAAAAATGTGCCTTAAATAAATTGTGTGTTTTGTTTTGTGTGTTCAATTTACAGCAGCATAAGCCTCTGACAACCCACCCATTTTGTCAACATTAGACAATTTATAGCAGGCACAGTAGTCAAGTGTTACTTTTAGAGACTCAACTTACAATTGACCTTTCTCACCACTCAGTTATAACAAATAACAATGTTATAATTCATTAACTTCTCTCAGAATAACTGTATTTTTTCCTCAGCTTTATAGATGGATTATTTTAATATTGTTTTATTTATTTTAGGAACATCAAATGTACACTCCTAAGAAACTTGCAAATTGCAATATGTATGCCTTGCACTCAAGTGGTACAAAAAGGTAACCCACCGTTTTTTAATTGCAATAATTTACATAAATTAACATCATATAAGTATGTCATTTCTTAGTGTGGAAAATATAGATGTTTTAATAAATCTTAAACATCCTTTTAAATGGTTTAGATGGTTTAAAACTTTCAATTTAAATATTCCATCTTAATTTTGTTATTAAGTTATAATATATTATTTCAGTTTTAAAATATTTGTTATTCTAATTTCAGAATCACAACTTAATTCCATATCACATTTCCCAAACAACAACACTGTACGAACAAGAAATGATCAAGATATGGAACATCTGGAAAGAAAGTAAGAAGCAAATGCAATGTACTAAATAGCTAGGACAATTGAGGGTTATCAGCAGTTATTAATAGTTCTGTTTTAATTTTTCAAAACAGAATACAACAACAATATCATTACTGTAATTTGAAATAAAAAAAGACTCATTAAATTTTATCAATGTTTTCATGTTATTTTAAATTAATTTGTTTTCTTTTAATTTCTATTGTAAAAGAAACTGATTTTTGTTCATTTTAAATATAGTTTTATAACTGATATTTAAATATTAATTATATTTTATTAATTTATTGAAGAATAGATACTAATGATGATAGGTTATTAAAATATTGTTGTATTAATTAAATGGTTAAACTTTGTATCATAATTTTATTTATAAATCCTTATTAAAATTACTTTACCTATATAATTTTATTTTCAATTCTTATAAAATCATACATTTAAAGTAACTTAACATTATATTCATATTTCCTGCTACATGTGAAATACGCCAATTAACCTTTTAGAAATGAGAATAGAGCTCTGCCCAAAAGTGGGACATATATAGGTAGAGGATGTAAATGAACTTTATTTAGACTAACATTGATGAACAGTACTCATTCGTAATATATCTTCTCTTCGGAGGTTGTATATTTAGGTTTTATTCATGCACTATTTTCTCAGTAAAGTTCTTAATAATAAAATAATTAGCCCTCAACTCATCATGACTCATAGAAAAAACTAAGTCCATAAAACGCATTCTTTGAAGCTTATTTAGTCTTTATTTTAATTGTAATGCACCATTACGGCGTTAGAATATTAAACGCAAGAGCTAAACGTGCCATTATTTTATAGGAAAGAATAATGTAATTGCAGAAAACAAACGATTAATATGAACACAATTCCTAAAACGTTACTGTTTTGCTATTGCCTAAATTCCAATCCCAACGCAATACAAACACAATACGCAGCTGTCACCTAACTTTCAAAACTGCGTCAAGAGTGCCGATTTTGCTTACAATCGGATTGGACAATTTCAATTCCAATCTCAATTAGTTCACAAAATCACCACACAATATTAAACTAATTTAGCGCTAGAGTCGCTTTCAAGAGTACGAAACGTTATAATTTCAATCCCGATCGATCGGAATTGTTTTCAAGAGTAAGCTTGCTGGTCTATGGCTCCACCGCCAACTCAGTTTCGGCCACGGAGGGTAGGGTGATCGGCGCCTAGCAATACCGACACTCCTGAAATCCGGTCTGGGGGACATTAATTTATCTTTGCCTTTGTCAGACAGTTCCATCTGGTGGGAAGTAGTGGTGAAGTGCAAATGTGTGATATGTATAATTTTAAACATATCCAATAAAGGGATATGATATATATAAAGAACTCTCCGAAATAGAAGAATCCTAATAAATGAGGGCATGTTTTGGGTGCTATCTTTAATGACAAACTATCTTTATATAACATAATATATTCATAACAATTTTAAATGTCCAGTCACTTTATCAACAATATCCTTGGGAGCTGGTCCAACTCCCAGAACTGTGATTGAGTTTGGTGCAATTTGTGTTCTTCCTGCATCCCTAATGAGGGATGTGATCAGTCCCATCTTTTTGGCATTTTCAGCAATTCGTTTAATTTCATCTACAGAATCAGTTTTAAGTGCAATTTTTGCTTGACCTGTACTCTGCCAAGTTTTAAGAGCTTCTGGATCTTTCCTTAGTGCTTTTTCAAAAGCACCTACAGCAGCATGGCTACATTGTGCAGCAATTTTGCCTTTGCCCATGTTTAAGTCAGTTCTTACAACCAATACAAGCTTGTATTCCGAATCAGATACGAACTGAAAAAATAATATAATAGAGTATAGAATAGAATAGTTTTTATTCAATATAGATAATAAATAATTCTTATTCTGAATACTTTGTACACTGATTTGGAAAACACAGTGTACTTGTATACATTTTAACCTCCACTTTTCAATATAATTGAGAATCATAACATAGAATATTAATGTGGTAGAGCCACTGCAAATATATTATGATTTCCACATAATATGTTTAGCACATAGTATATAGAAATTATTTTTAGTTTTTTATAGTTCAGTTTAACTTTTTTCCAAGTTTAATTATCGAATTTCATTTACCCCGAAAAACAGACACCCTGGTCTTCTGACATGATATTATGGATGGTAAAATTATATGCAGTGTACAAGTGTAGATCTATGTATTTACTGTTATTGGGCAGGTATTCATACATGTCATATTGACAAGCCATGCTATAAAAAGTAGTACTAAAGGGAAGGGAAAAATAAGGATCCATTAAAATAATATCTACTGTATTAGTACTATGTGGCTAAATTTTTACCAAAGTTTTAAATAAGTCGTGGTATACATATTCGTATTAAAATAAAAGAAGTATTGTGATAGTGAAGGTATTAATTGGCGAAATGTACCTTTTTCACAGCTGTAGTAGTATCTGAGACAAAGCCCAAATATTTTCTAAGGGCAAATAATGAAAGTCCAATACAAATTCCACACCCCAAACCAGAAAGAAAAGAAAAATTTAACTCCATTCTACGTTTAGAATCAATGATTGTTTAACAAATGGAAACGACCTTAAATTAACGTTAAAAACACCGACGATCAATTCTTCAATTTTAAACTTTTTAGGTTAGTTTTCAATTTTCATAGACAACACCAACAACATAGATAGACGTTGAGTGAGATTTTTTTTTGGAGTTTATGGCCTGGTATCTAGACCTTTAGGCCAAGTCTTAGGTATTTTTATTCGGTTTATTATAATTGTTTATTTATCTTCACAATATGTTGATGCGTCCAATTGTGCAGCCCTTGGGAGATTTTGACGGCAACTTGAGTCAGCAGACAGCTGACAGTTGGCGATGGTATCTCAAGGCGCCTAAGCAGATAGACACCTTATCTTGAGAATCACATCACCATCAGAGCACTTGTATCACCGTTTCCACTAATAGTTCACATGCGCAGACACTTAATACATAAAATCGTACCACTTTTACATATCAAAATCCACTTCAAACCATTATTCAAACAATAATACAGGAGCAGCAAACCGCCGATCAAGTTCCCGCCAAAACTCCTATGTTGAGTGAGATGTAGTGTTGAGTAGGACATACAAGAGGCGTTACATTTGTCCCGGACATGACGTCAAAATGTAAGAGCGGCTCGGCATTTTTAATGTACTACTAAATTTATGTCGCGGCAGTCGCGAAGTCGCCTTACTCACTCTCCGTCTGCGTAAAACTATGAGGAAAGAGAGGGAGCGAAATGCATGCTACAAATTAGAATAGTACGTCATTCTAAAATGAACATTACGTGACAGCGTTTCGAATCTGAGCGAGAGGAAATATGTTGCTGACATTGATATTAATAAATACTGTGAGGCGCACATTGCAACGAACTCTTTCCATTTATATGTGTTTTGAATATCGTAACGTACTTGAGCTTGAGTCAGTGACCAGTGCAAAAGTTTTTAATTTGATACTTCGTTTGTGTAGTTTAAGTGAATAGATATTTTTATTTAGGTATATATTCAGGTATGTAAGTCTTTGTATTAATTCATGATTTATGAATGACTTTCAATTCTTATTTATTTTGCTTGTATGGCTACTTTGTGTTAGTGTTTTAATTTTGTTATGGTTTTAATATGTTTATTCGTCTGAGTTGATACTTTTGTTTATGACTACATTTGAATAAAAGATACCTATAAACTTTGTATAGTTATAGGTGTTAGTAAAGTATTTAAGTAAAAGACGTTTTAGCGAATGTCGATTGTCCGTTGGCCAAGACACCTCAGCGGTGCGAGCGGCAGCGGCAGGGTTTATGTCAACAAACAAAGTTTATGTCTTGTACATACAACTTTATAATTTGTAGGTATGTCAAATCAAAATAGATACCCTATTTAAGGGTTACCAGGCTACATAAATAAAATATCCCCTGCTAATAACGGTTTTCAGATGTTTACTTTATTTGACATTTTTTCTGTTTGCTTTTTGCATGCGCAGTATGTCTGGTGATGGTGATAGAAAATCCTCAAAAGCTTGGCAGTTTTTAAAGACCTCAAAATGATAAAGCCAAATGCAATTTTGTCAGAAAGAATTTTCATACAAAGGCGGTGTGCTTACAACCTAATCAGACACACAAAAAGCAAGCATCCACAAGTGTTTGTCGCTATACGTGAATGTCCGATTGAAAATATAGCTTCTTCTGCAACAGAAACCATAATTTGACAACACATTCCACTGATCTGAAGGCACCAGAACTTGAGATGCCTACTGCTTCCACATCTACTGCTTCAACTTATGTCATGCCTGAAACATCTGATTTCTTACCAGCCACCACTAAAAACACCAACCTATATAAAAAAGCTCCAGCCACTAACACGAAACTAACACAGTACTTTTATAAACCGCTTTCTGCTAAAAACTGAACATCTAAACAAAATGCTGGTAAAATTATTCACAAAAAATTACTTAGCCTTCCATCTCATTGAATCCCCTGAACTCAAAGATTTTATTAAAGAATTAAATCCAGCCTACCAGTTACCTAGTCGTAAGACGTTATCTAATGCATTGATGACTAATGTCTATAATCAAACAAAAGAAAAGGTTAAGTCAGAACTCTGTCAAGCAGAACATGTGTGCATTACAACCGATGGGTGGACATCAGCCCCAATGATAATTACTTAGCCGTGACAATACATTTTTCAATCAGCAAGCAGAATTAAAATCTTTTTGTTGGAATGTATACAGTTTCAGATAGACATACTTCAGAAAACCTAGCACTAGAACTAAAAAGAATTACAGATAATTGAGAAATTACTGACAAAATTGTAGCAGCAATCAGTGATAACGCTTATAATATCAAAGCTGCTATAAGACTTAATAATTGGAAGCACATACCTTGTTTTGCCATACTTAACCTTATAGTCCAATCTGCATTAAAAGAAATAAAAGATATTACTACAAAATTAAACAAATTGTCGAATTATTTCGTAGAAGTCCACTTGCATCTGAAAGATTAAAAATATGCAAAAGAAGCTAGATGAACCTATTGAAGATAAAACAAGACGTTTCCACACGCTGAACTCCACGTATGATATGTTCGAAAGGGTGTAAAAATTAAAAACAGTGTTATGTCCACAATTGCTATCGATTATCCTGATACTATAAATATGACTTCTGAAGACATTGAGGTTTTGATTCGGCAATAGAAATTTTTCATTTTTCAAAGATGTAACTGAGTAGATGAGTTCAGAAAAGAATGTTACAATATCAGAGGTGAAGTAATAGATAACGCATTTATTTTGTATTTTCAATTTTAACATTCTTTTTCATGTATGAGGTGTTTTATAAATTTCAGGTTATACTTATATCAAACGCCCTCAAAAAGAAATGCCAAAATTTTTATCTACGCCACATCCGGACTGTGTTTTACGAATGACCCAAGTGTTTTAAATGAAATTAGCACAAGGTTTTGTGCATTGAGGAGAATAATATTTTGCTGAAAGCACTATATTAGATCCAAGATTCAAAAATATGGGTTTGAGAATGAGTACGCTTACAGTAAAGCATGTACAAATATCAAAGCCATGGCCGGGCGAATTCAAATACAAAGCACATGTACATCAGAGCCGCCATCTTCGTCGCCATCCTGTAAGCGTAAACATAGCATATGGAATGAGTTTGATGAGCAAGTGGATATGATAATAAAAATATTAATCCGACTGCAGGGGTATTATCGAAGTTGATAACACCTCGAGGAACCCCTACTGCCAAGGTCCCAAGATCCTGCCAAGTGGTGGTTCGTTAAAAGGACGCCTATCCTAGGCTTTATAAGTTATTTTAAAACGGCTTTGTATTGTTGCCACTTCAGTGCCTTCCGAGCGCACTTTCAGTAAAGCAGGCCAGGTCCTTACGGAGAGAAGGAACTGGCTTAGTGGCAACAAAGTCGCGCAAATATTATTTTACATTCTAATTTATAATTTTATTTGCAAGCTTTTTTATTATATTCTTTAAAATATATTTCTTTATCTTTTATTTACCTAATTACAAACAATATAATCGTATGTATCGTTTCATAGTCAATGTCTTCAATCAGAGTACAGATTGTAACTGTACGGCAATAACGTCAAATGTCATATTTATACTGTAACTTCAAACGTTTCTGTCGGGCTTCAGCACGCCTCGCCCAAATACCAAACCTCGTTAGCCTCACCTCATTTGAAGTGGGACATTGTACTGGCTCAGTACAAAAGAGGCTACTCTTACAACTCTACTTTATGTCGTGTCCCACCCAACACTAGTGAGATGTCAACACAGACCACAGACCAGATAGAGAAATGTCAATGAGGTGAGGCCATTCACGACTTTTTCTGCCACCAGGGCGGCGCCACTAGAAAGTGAGGTATAATATTTGACAGATTTCATTACGGGGAAGTTAATTTGTTCGGAAAATGTAAAAGTTATTGTTTCTTTCTGTACTATTAGCTATATTTTATATTAATAACATTAAAAATAAATAAACCAAACCACAGATATTCATAAAAGTAGAAAATTAAAAAAAGTTAAAAATGTGCAAAAAATTAAAGAGCAAACCACTGACGTTTTTTTTGTGTATTAATATAATATTCTAGATACTGATAAACTTTTATTAAAAAACATCTTCTCAATTAAATGACATTGTGTAATAAAAAAACTTTACCTCAGTGTCAACTAGCGACATCTGGTGAGCAGAAAATTATTAGCCCTCATTTGTTAATCACTGCAGTGTTGCCATCGTAAAAAATCTGAAATGCCATATGCCACAGTCTGGTTTGCCGTATTTTAAGGAAAAAGTTACTAAATTACCGTATTTTTAATAATTTATTTTAAAAATGTCTATTCCTTATTTGTTTTTTCTCCGTAATGGTTTCTTATTGTTTCTATTGCTGATGGGGGTGCGGACCCACCGGATATCGTTTGAATGTTGGTTGATTGATCTGCACGTCTCCGGAGCCGCGCATTCTGCGCGGGGGCGGACCGCGGATACGTGATCGGAGCATGCCGGGGCCTTTTTTTTTGGGATCCGTCGACCCATTGTGGCCGATCCAGGTTCTGGCTCGGTGGGCCGGAGCTGGTGCAAGCTAACTACTGAGGTGGTCACTTCCAAGCAGTTTCTAAAATAAATTTTGTACTTAAATAGTTTTTACAACCATTAATGTAAAATTTACTTTAAAAAAAAGGCCCGCTGGGTTTCTTGCTGGCTCTTCCCAGGACAGAGGTTTTTTTTCGAACCAGTGGTAAAATAAAAAATGACTTTCAATAAGAATTACACATGTAATCTATATTGAATAAAAAATATTCTATTCTATTACTTCAGATTCATGTTTATCTAGTGAGTATTTGTCTTAGCTTCTCATTTGTCTACAAACTACTTACTCTAAGAATTTTTTTTAAATTAATATTTTGTACCTTTTAGTTGAATGGTAAGTGTTAAATGTAATAACAAGTTTCTTTTTTTTAAATAATCTAATAGAAATCACTCACATGATATACGATCTTGCTCACTTTTTAATATATCAATAAATTATAATCAGTTACCAATTACATTGGACAAAAGAGTGTTCTTATCAAACCTAGGGCAGTTGTATCAAGCTTTGTCTCTGTTCCGTTTCTTTACTCGTGTAGTAATGTTTAGTTTCATTCATTACACTAGTGAAAAAACGTTTCGTTTCCCATTATGACCAATTGCCGTATTTTGTGATAGCAATGAGAGGCCTGCTGTATGCCGTATTTTCTGGAATAAAATCGTGGATTGCCGTATAATACGGCAATTGCCGTATCAATGGCAACGCTGAATCATTGTCAAGTAATGAACAAACCAAAGAGTATATAATCACTACTTTTTACAGATTATTATGGTCCCCCCAAATAAGCTTTCTGCCGATCTAAGCCGCCTTCTGGCGGCTCAGGCCGAACTTTCTCCCCGCCCATAATTTGCCTTAGTTAGGCTCCCTTCTCAGCGTTTCTTTGCCGCCTGCGCCCCCTTTTCCCTAAAAGGGTCGCATCCGATTCGGCAGAAAGGCCACAAAAGCCAATGCCAGTCTCACAGGTGGTGTTTAGTGGGTAGGCACTTCAAAGTGAGTCCCACATAACCACGCAGCCGGCTGCGTAGTATGCTATGAGCATTCACCACCTCCCTCCCCCGCTTCCGGAGGGTGCCTTGCATTGGGCGCAAAAAAAAAAAACAGATTATTATGATTATACCAATGTCTTAGGCCGCTTACAGAGAAAAGTTACCGTACGTAATTTTCATTTTGTACGAACCGATTTTTAGAAGACCACTATCACCACTATTTTGTACGTGCGATCGTGTATTTTTGAGCACTATCAGTAATTTTACATAAAGCGTAGTGATTATATAATATACTAACTGTGCCTGCGAATTCGTTCGCATAGAATTTCTTATTTGTTTTGAAGTTTTATTTCTTGGGACTATTGATTATATTTTATTAACTACATCACTGTTCCAGCTCAAACAGTAATAGTATGGATATTTTTATACTTATACGGAGTAATTTGATCATTAAACCGATCAAGTGCATGGATGATTTCAACACCGAGGATGTCGTGTCCGTCCAATATTATATTTAGATAAAATTAAGTAACCCCCCAATACCACCAAAGCGTCACCATCTGTCTCCGTCAATCACATCAAATAGCATCTCTACCTGTCTCGCTCTAACTCACATGAAATGGCGTCATTATCTGTTTCATTCAAAAACATTTCTGTCACATTTGCACTTGTTGAATTCAATATTTAATAGATGAAAATGTGTTGTGGTGTAGGTGTGGAACTGTTTAGATTTTAGGTCTTTCAGAAAATCAAATTAATTTTATATTTAAGGATGAAAAGTTATACCGTTTTGAAATCTAGGATAAATGGGCCATCTTTTGAAGTAACTTGCCTAGGGTAGTACAGTATGTTTTTTTTTTAATTAAGAGTCACTTGGTAATGTTATTTTTTCAACTAAGTATGACTAAAAGAAACTCCATTAATTTTAACTAACCTAGTAACCTTTTTTTTTTGCTTGATTTGTGACTGCGATTAATAGCACGTTTATTTAAGACCACGTTAGTAAAAAAATCACTGTAAAATTGAGAAATTTGTGGTCACAATACCCAATGATATGATTTAAGATTTCGATTTTCCTCATTTTCATAAATAAGTCAGTTATAAGTTATAACTGAACTAACTAATATGGATTTTTTTTATTTTTCCCGGGGCTGGTATGAACCCTCCTCTCGCCCCGTGCCCGCTTGACGTTGAGTTTCGGGACACGTTGTATATATTATTATATCGAGATCGAGATAAAAAATAGTAATTATATACTCTTTTTATTGAGAGTTGAAAGTAAAATACAGATTGCGTAATAAACAATCTTAAAATTTTTATGAAATTTCGACCACTAGGCGACTCGAGGCGACCACTAGTATAAATTACTACATACTCCATCTGCGATTACTCAAAGATATTTGTAAATATAATATCTTTGAGATTACTACGTTTATTAATTGTCATAAAGTATTAAAGACATTGAGTTCTATGTACTACGTACTAGAGAAGCTACCTATTCCAAACAAAAAATCAGCATGCGCAGTTGATATAAGCGCGTTGCGCCTGCGCGGTCAGTTTTTGTCATCATAGATTAGGTGTACGAGTACCTAACCTACTAAACCTACGTACGTAGGTAGAATGATCAGTATATAATAATCGTTTATTTAGATTGTATGGTTAATTATATCGAGTTCAATTTTTTTATTTGTCATTTATTTTGCATATTATGTGCTAATTTAATATATAATACGCTTATTTTAATCTAAACAAACATATTGATAAATAAAATGTAATAATAATTATCTTTGATAATAAATGTATGTTTTTATATTTTACATACATAGTTATCTTTTAAAATATTCAAAAAAATATTATTAAAATGTAATTGTGATATAATAATAAGGTTTTGTTCGTCGTTCGTTAGTCGAGACGGGTGTTGTACCTTATGAATTACTTGTAAGGACACATTGTAGGAAACTAAAAGAAAATGAATTGTTATGCGTTTATTCCAGCTCAACAAATAAAATAAAATAAAATGGTATTGTATACAAGTACATACACATAATATACATATACATATTTTACCTACATTCGGTATTGTAATGGAACATCTGCATATTTTAGTCTATGATTGTAGATAGCGTGGCATATAAATGAAGAAATTTATTTTTTCTATTGTAATATTATTACCTATTTATTCACTTGAACAACAAATAATTTTATTTATTTGACTACTGAATTATTAATTACGTTCAGGTTTAAACTTTAATTTGAAATCTCGTATTATTAGCGCAGCTCCACTCTATGAATATTGAAGCCTCACCACAGAACACAATTACTCTCTACCAAGAGAAGAACGCCAACTTCATACTAAAAAACGGAAACACGTGTTTATGAGTGCACACTAAAAGCGCTGCGGTGGGCGCCCATATAAAACTTTTTTAGCGGAAATTTCGAACCTTTGTATTCTGTAACTTTGAACTTTTTATTTAAGGCATATTCGAGTAATTTTGGATCAAGCCTCGCAAACCTATGGGGTAAATTCCCATACAATTGAGAGGTTGCGCCAAAATTACCCGAATATACTTTAGATTAGTATATGAGATAAAATAAAACTATAAATAAGTATAGTTATGTAATTTTATTTTCTGGAAGACAGATTTTTTTATAAACTATACATTATTATTGATGTTTTTCATTGCTTTTGCACATAATATGTCCACGCTTGTTACTGATATATAACACATGTTATTGTCAGAGAGTTATTCATCACAGAACATTAACGTAAATTTAAATCAGCAAAATTCTCATGGTGAAAACTTAACTCAGCCCAAATACGTGATCTGAAACAGTTACAATTCCAGTCAATATAGTAATAATCCCTCCAAATAACGGTCAATAAATTCAAAATATTTATAGACACCACAATATTGTCATAAGTTTTCCTTTTCCTATTACAGGAAACCTGCAGAAAGTGATCAGATGATTTTGTGCTTTTTATTTGCACAACACTTAACTTACTTTCGACGATGATCACACATCGTGCATAAAATTTCGAAATAATGAATTCATTTATAGTCAATATCTTATACAGAGTTAACATCTCACAAAAAATCTTTACTATATATTCACGACGATATTATGACTGTGTATTCGCCTACAAACGAAAATGAAGTATTCTGAGCCCACAATAACTGAATTTATGCAAAAATCAATAATAAATATTAAAATCTAAACCTATGAAATAAATTTGAATAAATTTCAGAAAATATTTTCAATATGAAAGACGTTGACAAACAAATGTATTTTTTTTCTTCTATTAATTCATGGCTTTTGATAGAATCCTGCTAATATTTAATAATTTAATTTTAATCAATTAATAGGTAAATTAATTGTGCAAATCTCAGAGTAATATGTATCTAATTATCTTTAAAGAGCAAACCAAAAAAAAAAAGTTTAACACAGAATTAACATTTTGTTTCTTCCGATATAATATAAACTTTTGTATCTAATTTTTAAAATGGCAATCTAAAACAACATGAAGGAAAGAAACAGCGATATTTTTTTCTCGCTTTATTTTTTACAAGCCTAACATGAACATTGACAAAATCATGATTGTGTGCAGATTTTTCAGCTTTCATACAAAGTTGCATCACCCTGAGCCACACTAAATGACACTAAAGGTGTACGGATTGCAGTACAGTTAATTTGAACTTAGTACATAGTGAATGTTCGGAAATCGGAATGCCAAATCTAGTACGTAGTACATATATATCGATGATTAAAGAGTAAATAATCATTACCACAGAACACAATTACTCTCAGATCATTACGTTTTAATAATTGCTAGGCAACGGAGCAACTTGTTTGATCTACGGCAGTTTTGAGAAGTTTATACCTAAAACATTATTTAAAAATTTTAAAGTAAGATAATGAAGAAAATTATGAAAGATTTAGCACCTATTGCAATCCCACATGGGCCTCCAGTGGAATCAACTGCTGAATATTTTAAATCTAAGATGGAGACTGCAGGCATGACAAAGTGAGCACTACCAGCAATTTACATGAATGTGTAATAAATTAAATTTATATCATAATATTAAATTAAAAAAAAGTACAAATAGACACAAATTTTCGTAACACCGTTTTATTGGCACTTCATGTGTTTCAAAATACGGTCCCAGTTGCAGTTACCCTTGTTTATAGTATAATTACCTAGTTACCCATATATCTGCAGATATTATTATTTTATTATTGTCTGTATCGTTCTTTACAGACACGTGCGTTAAGGCCAAGGATTATACTACTCACTAGCAAGAGTTAAGGCCTAATGATCTAGTGATCGATTGTATTCTCTTCTTTGAGCGTTATTGCTTTCGACAAGACGAGGTTTAAATCTTATAGCTGTCCTTACCGATGTGATTTAATAATTAAAATAATATTAAGCGGATCATTCACTATTGCCTCGAAGGTTCCTACATTCATAATTGTAAGAATAATCAAACAAAAAGCATTTTGTTTAAATCTATGCATTACATAATATGTGTAGTTAAAGGTACATGAGTGAATAGATATTTTTGACTGATTATACTTGTCTGACTTTGAGTATATTATGGTTTCCTGATTACGAGTCCTAGTTCGAAAAGTCGCAAAATTGCCTGGATTGTCTGGATGTCTTTTTCCCGGGTCTTTGGCTACATTCTAGCCTACCGATTGTAAGAGTATTAAGCGTATACATTCGGTTTATGTTAAGATTTCCAAAAAAATGAATGAGTCTTACCTCGTGTATCGTCGAAGGCGTATATTTCTAGATAAAATATGATACAAAACTTAGAGCATAGGCGAAGCCAAGGCTCTCATATAGGTACATCACCCTGTAGTAAACTGATTAATGATTATTAAATAAAGTAATGAGTAGTTGACATCATCGTGTATAAAGGAGACAATTTCTTTTGTATTGAGAATGGGCCCACCACCACCACCGTAACCAGGCGTAACTTAATGAAACACATGTCGATTTATTCCTTATAACCAATAGATTACAATAGTAATATTAGTTTAACCGTATCTAACGGGAATACTGAGAAATTAACAATTAAAATATGAATATCACAACAACCTAAAAACAAACTAAATGCGATTGTCTAGTAGTTTACATCGGTATTATAAGTTAAAATAGTGCACTGGTCAATAATAATAATATAAAAGAAAGTTGTAGGTACATCCAGCATTTATAGGTACTTCAAGGTTGATGGAAATTTTTTAGTAGTTCGTTCTTCTTTATACGCATTTTTTTCTTATTACATTAGCCAATTCAACTTTTTCAGATTTTATGATTCCGGTTACATTTTCATAAAATCTTTAGGCCGTTTACTATAATAAATTGGTATATTTTTTATGTGTAATAAAATTAAGTTACGTTAAAGTTTCTAGTGAGCCCAAAAACGATTGTCTTCTTTCTTTCAAAAAATTACGGCTCCGTAGCGCAGTGGCTAAGTATTTGGTCGCAACGTTGCAGAGGCCGCGTGTCCGAATCCCGCAATGAACAACTGTTTGTATGGCTCTTAAATAACTACTCCGAGTCTGGATGTGTGTTCTTGTGCAATTTATGAATGTAAGCCGTCTTCATGATACAGTGTGGGATTTCAGTATTGATTTAAATAAATTACATTTTTATTATTTAAAAATATAAAAAGAACATGTTTAGGCTTAATAATAGCAATTAAGTGAAGTGAATGTATTGCCATTAGCGTTATAGTGGATTTCTTAAATGATCTAAGGCTTTGGATTAGAACGAGGTAATGGGAGACGCATACGCTTGTGACATTGTAAGCCTTTGGTAGACTAGTAAATCCTTCAATATAATATTGATATACAATGTCGGAACGGAGACTAGCCATCTGCGCAGGACAGGATTGTATTGCCCGAGTGTATGTGCAAGCACAAGTGCATTCTTACTCTTATCATTACTGTCATAGTCCGATGGAACGGGAATCCGACACGACCGGAGAGAGGTTAGGCCCATGACCAACTTCCTGACTCCGGGCTGCTACTGAGATTTCTTGACAGAAAAACCCAACTAATTTCAGCCCGACCCGGTATTCGAACCCGGAAGACCTCATGATCAGCAACCGTGTTTACAACTACTAGACAAACGAGGCAATATTGATATATGGAAGTTTTAAGCCATAGTCCATAGCGCCATGGAACACATCATCACCATCATAAATATTGATCATTATTATTTACTGCAGAAAATATCCAGTATGGGACGTCGCCCGACCGACGCCACAAGTACTAATGGAGCAGGCACGACGTGACCTCATGGCAGCGGACGAGAAGCTGGCTGCCAAGCGCGAGGAGGAGAAGGCCAATCGTGTGATCATGGACGCGAAGTGGAACGAACTACGCGAAAAGGAGTTGCTCTTGAAGGAGTCCTTTATCAGTTTTAACAAGGTTTAATCTTAAAGCTAAACGAGATTTTTTCATTATATTAATTGCAATAACAGACTGAGTTTCGGTCATAGCGGCCGGTCTCAACAAAGACCAGCACAGGATTGGATTATAGTGTATGAGTGTGTGCGCTTGCACAGGTGCATTATCTTTTCCCTCACTCTCACAGACTCATAGTCTGATGGGTCGGAAATCCGTCACGAACGGTAAGAGATTTACGCGCTTTCCGAGACATGGTGGTGAAGCTCCGCCAACTTCCCGACTCCTGACTGCTAACGAGAATTTCTTGACAGAAAACCCCCATAAATGATTTTGGTCCGACCCGGGATACGAACCGGGAACTATATGATCAAAATTACGTTACAGTTAAAGTGACAAACAAAACGTATAGTGGTGGTGTAAGAATATCTACTACCCCATATCGTCCCGTGGTCCGTGGGTGTTAAGAGCGACAGGAAAACAAGCTAGGAGATGGGCAGCAGTGTCTTCCTAATAACAACTAAAAAATAAAGACTGCGGTTGCTAACCTGCCTGTCAAGCGTGGCAACTATGGCAAATATGGGGGATATTACTAGGAGTCAATTTATGGTGGGCATCCCCTCTTTTCAGCAGTGGAATTTTGAAAGGCTGTATCGGTAGAATGACAAACGAGTTAACAGTTCAATTGATGGAAAGTGGCTACTGAAGCCCATGGACACCTGCAACTAACTTTAAACAAAGAAGGCTACAGATGCGTTGTCACCTCTGAGGACTGAGATGGAATACCTCTTAGCCTGTAATAATACTGGCTTTCTATGCCTTTCGGAGCGGAATACTGTGTTGTACTGCTGCTTGATGACAGAAATAAAAAGGTAAAGTGGGTGGTACCTACACTACTGCTGGGCAGGAAAGGAGTCCTACATTACCTCGTAATTATAATCTATTGATGAGGATCGTCTTTCTCTAGAGGACAATACGATAGGTACGTGGTAGAGCTATTCTGCGATTACTCGTTTATTATGGTTATAATACGAATGAGTCGACTCGACCGGGGAAGGACCACGCTCTCACAGAATACCAGCGTAAAATATCAGCTTAGTGCTGCTGTGTTTCGTATGGTGTAGGGAACCGGAGAACCTTTTTACTGAAAACCAGGCATTCCATCTTAGTCCTCAGGGGGACAACGCAACTGTATTTTGATTCTTAATTGAGGATAGATGTAAATGTCTATGGGCCGCAGCATCCACTTACCATCAGGTGGACTGTGTGCTCGTTTATCACCATTATTGCATAAAAATTACTAACAGTACCCATCACCACCAATCTTTCTTAAACAGTTTATTAGAGAAAACCAAGAGAAACGTGACCGCGCTGAACGCAAGATGGAAGCGGACATGGAAGTGCTAACGCGCAAGACGCGGGAGACGGAAGCGATGCGCAAGCGCGTGACCGAAATGGAGGAGGTGAAGCGCTTGATGGAGCAGCAAGTTCGTGATTACACTATTTACGAGGTGAGCCTGGTGGTCTTTATTCGTTTTTCAAAATGATGATGATCTCCTCCTAGCTGGTTTCGAGCACGGTACTTTTAAATACGGTTAAAAGCTATCAACTGCATCGGAGACAAATGTACGTGCCCGGAGTAACGCAACTAGATTAGAATTAGGTTAGGATGCCGTAGGGTTACCAACTTTACTATGTAATATGACATCCTATTAAGTATATAAGGTTTCCGAAAATTTTAATTCGAAAATAATATTTAGTATATGAAACAGCTATTATTCGTTCGTCACCTTCACGGTGATCAGCGATTGGTTGTGTGTTTGGAGGGTAGGCGGGCGTTTCGCAGCGGTTTGTTATTAATTTAATAGCAGGCGGCTGCGTACGTCAGGTGGTGATTGGTCGCATGTTTTATCGCATGACGCGGTCGCTCGCTACTTAAGTGGGGAGCGGTTGCGTCGGCGAGTCTTATAAATAGCAGCTGTTTTTGGCTCGCCGCTCACTTAATGGTCAGCTACCGTAGAGTCTACTACACCTGAAGATGCCTCGTGTAGAGGCGAAACACGTGTCGTATTGTCGTCGGTGGTGTGTCTTTCCTAGTGTAGTGGTGGTGGGAGTAATGGTGCTGGGATTAGTGGTGATGAGGATAGTGCACGCAATTGAGGGAGGGCGGGAGGTGCTCTTCAAACTAGGTAAGACACATCATTTTATTTTATTGAGCGAAGTAAATTTTTCGAACTTTAATATTAATTAAGGTCTGACCAATAGTTTTTGAGTTATCCTTAATCATTTATATTGAAGTCGGTTGTCAAAATTTTTAATTTTACCACTTGTTCGGTAATAGCCTCGAAGGTACTATATTTGATATTAAAAAGTTGGCAAACCTAGGATGTGATTGCAGAGACACGAGGTCAAGCACAACCATACTCAAAAGTAACAACTTGTGTTTTTGGATAAATATTGGCTCTGACTGGGATTCGTCAATAATGTGGGAGATGTGGACTGTTTTGGCTTCTTTTAATAGAATAAGGGTAATAAACGAGCACCGGAGACCCTTCTTACTGGTAACGAGGCATACCATGCAAGTCCTCACGGGTCTTAATCGAGGATAGATGTAGGTGTCTATAGGCCACAGCATCCACTTATTATCAGGTGGATTGTGTGCTTGTTTGTCACCTTTTTTTGATTCACTCATTACAAGCCTATCAACAATCCACTGCTGAACTCAGGCCTCCCATAGATTGCCTCATAGTTGGATATTTGTTTTAGTAACCACGCTTGGCAGGCGATTTGGCAACTGCAATTTTTTTTGAATTGTTATCATGGAGATTCTGCTGCTCACATCTTGTTTCACTTACGCCTCTTACGACAATCGAGGAACGAAATGGGCCGCCACCAAAAAAAAAAAAAACCGCGGATACACATATACTAACAAACACACAATTTTTTATATTATCCTTTTTTTTCAGCAAGAAAACTGTGATTAGCTTTAATTTAAGACTGAGTGAGGATTGAATATTTTTATTGCGATCATGACGTACTTTTGTAATAAAATAAATAAATAAATAAACACTGTACTTTCAGGACTATCTCATGTCAGTTGTGCAAAATTATCCAGAATTTAAGCAGCCGCTTGACGTTCTTAACCGATACGAAGCCCTAGGTAAATGTATATGATAAGATGTTTTATTACGATGCGACATTATGTTATTAATTCACTAATTGGTAGAGCTCTATTCCATTTCAGTTTAGGAGTTCACCTAAGCTGGTTATACTCCCTCTTAACTGTTTCTGACGCCAAGCAGCTGTGCACCCACTGTTGTGTTTATGGTTACCAACTCTACTATTTATTATCCAAAATAGTAGGAGGAGTTGAAACACTATACATATTTCTAAAAAAATATAGGTACCACTTTAATTGTATATACGTATGTATCAAAAAACCCACAGACCTTAATTTCTATTTACATCCAATGACTTTCGTTCTGCGACATTATTTGAAATTTAATAATTTTCTTAATAATCAATATTACTTGCTTTTTGGAAACTGTTTATTTTCACTGCTCTACGTTTTCGCGGTAGATACTTACGCATCTTACATAGTCACAGTCACAGTCACAGTCACAGCACAGTCACGCATAGCATAATTATTTCTTGCTAGCTGATACCCGCGACTTCGTTCACGTTGCTTGATATATTAACAAAGTTTTCGTATGTGCGAAGGAAAAAACATCAAAATGGCAAAATTTCTTTGTAAACAATGTTATTCGTTGCTCTGTTTGTAGCTAAAATATTTAAATCATCTGGGTTAGTAACGCGAGAGCAAGCGACGTACAGTTGACCGTGTGAACAATCCCGCATAAAAATCGTTGTCTTAAAACTTTAATAACTTAATATTAAATGAAGATATCGCAATGTTTTTTTTAGATAAGGGAAAATCTAATTAAAATCTATCCAGTAGTTTTTTCGTGAAGCGCGCACAACTGCAATCCTCATAATTTTATTTATATAGATTATTTTATCGAAAGTTATTACGATCCGGAGTTTTTTGGTACATATTTAAATCTACCTTGTATAGGGGAGGTGAAACTACAAACAATTTTTTTAAAAAGCCTGACTATAGCGTGATATGAGCAAAAAATATTTAAAAAATAATATATAAATAAATATTTTAAGAATAAAATACAATTTATCATCAGCCTCCCCAAAGAATGCCACATGGATGCCGCATTCATTGTATAAAATATTATATTGTAAATTAATGTTAAAAAAAAAACGCTGGGTTTGTTGCTGATTCTTCCCAGGACAGAGGGTTTTTTCCGAACACTGGTTCGGTAAAGCTTAAATTACTTTAAATAAGTATTCTTATAATCTATATTGATTATAAATGATTCTATTCTATTCTATTTCAACATCATTAATAAGTCTCTGCGACAATTCGTCGTTAACGCCGCAAAGGGGCGAACCTCAATTTTTCAAAAAATTACAGGAGAGCAAGAAAACATTTATTATTCCCCGATTACTAGCTTTTTTTCATCAGAAAATTAATCTTATTTGTAGTTTTCCATTAAGTTTAATATATTTAATTTTCTGAATCTGGGAATAATAAATGTTTTCTTGCTGTCCCGTAATTTTTTGAAAAATTGAGGTTCGCCCCTTTGCGGCGTTAGCGACGATTTATTTGAAATTGCTATTTTTAGTTATGTCTCATAGAGGGAATATGGACAAGCGCAGTGTTGGGCGACTCCCCACTGGATGGAGTGATGACCTGATGAAACACGCAGGCAGTCGATGGATGCGGGTAGCTCAGGATCGTACTTTGTGACAATCTATGGGGGAGGCCAATGTTCAGCAGTGGGCTTGTGATGGGATGTAGCAGTAGTACAGATGGCTCCGTAACGCAGTGGCTTAGCAATGAGTTGCAGCGTCGGGGGGCGCGGGCTCGAATCCCGCATGGAACAAGTATTTTTATGGCCTACGAATAATTGGTCCTTGTGCAATTTATGTTTGTAAACTGCCTCTATGACACAGAAGATAATCCGAGAGTGGGGGTAACGTGTTTAAAAAAAAATGGTAGTAGTAGTGTCTCAAAACTGGTCAGTTTTCCGAATACAATATAAACAATGACGTCATTTACTACCAGTATATGAGTACATGACATCATAGTTAATGACGTCAGTGGTTTCTTGTAGCGAAAAGCATTTAATGAGGGCTAATAATCTTCCGTTTTTGGAAAACTAAATCCGTACGTTTTTATTTTAAAGAAATATTGCGTACGATATAAGTTATTAGCATCTAAATATCTATATTCTTGACCTAAAACTTCCCCGAGCGTTTTTATTTTTTTAAATTAAACTAAACTGAATTACTAAAAAAGAAAAGGTTTTTTTTATTGTATGAGGGTGACAAACGAGCACACAGTCCACCTGATGGTAAGTGGATGTTGTGGCCCATAGGCATCTACATTTATCCTCAATTAAGAATCAAAATGCAGATGCGTTGTCATCCCTGAGGACTGAGATGGAATGCCTCGTTTCCAGTAAAAAGGGTCTCCGGTTCTCTACACTTACCATACGAAAACCAGCAACATTAAGCTGCTATATTACGCTGGTATTCTGTGAGCGTGGTCCTACCCCGGTTGAGCCAAGCCATTCGTGCTGCAACCACAATATAGCTGCAGCATGGCTCTACTACGTAAAAATGGTAAAAAGAATAGAAAGTAAAAATGGGTTTTATGAAATAGTGGTAAGGTAAGGTGTACTGAATCTAACAAGACCAAAATTGTCTCATTTCGTAAAGGTTTAGTTTTATAAAACGTTATCGCCCGAAACACTCCCAAGACTTGCAACTCTCTCTATCGCACGATACCACAGATACACGATACACAAATAATAGTACTACGTAACGATACGGCGATACGAAGCGAGTAGTATGAAACAGATATCATTTTTGAAAATACCTATTCGCGCCGCGTATCAGCCCTTCACAAACCTCTTAAATAAAATTTATTGGTTTCTAAAAAATAATGCCTCTTTAATTTTTCTGCACATTTTTTAACTTTCTTTTTAATTTTCTTCTTACAGGAATATTATTAGTTTTGTTTATTCATTTTTAATCCAATAAATATAAAATATAACAAATATTTGAGAAAGAAAAACCTTTACATTTCCTAACAAAATATTTTCCCCGGTATGTCAAATATTTCATCTCACTTCTAAGTGGCGCTATAGTGGATACGCTCATTGCCAAAGAAAAGGTTTTATTTTCAATGTTCATGAAAAGTATTTCAACTAACGTGCTCGTCAACCTAATGTGTGTGTTATGCCATTAGAGAGTTGTTATATTATGTTTATACTGCCTATTTTGTGTAGCTGCCGCAAAGAATACCCTGGCGGAGCGACAAGAGCGAGACCTGGAGATGTTGGAGAATGCCCGCCAGGAGATAGCAGCCCTCACTGAGGAGAAGAAACTATTCATAATGGGCCTGAATAACACGCTCGCTGAATTGAGGGTTAGTTTTATAATGACGTCATTTTGGCCTATTACATGGCGAATATTTACGAACCACAGACCAACAAAGAAAAATATATGGAGCGCTGGGTACATTTCCAGTGACGCCGAAACCATGCTCAACTTTTTGTCTTGCACTCACGCACACATATTTCTTCTTTCTTCCATCATAAATGAGCACTTATCATAAAAATAAAATCTAGAAACTCTGTGGTCAATAATTATAATATCTTCTTTTATTGAAGTAATGTTACAGTTTCATTTTGCATTAAATTAGCAAAGTTACAAACTATATACTTATTTCCTACTGCTGGGCATAACCGTCATATAACTGAGTGGATTTTTAGAACAAGGAAATGGCCTCCACACTGTCCCAATGAGTATTGGCGGGCATTCAGGTTTCCTCACGATGCTTTCTTTCACCACCAACCGTGATAAACCGCCACTTAAAACTTGGCCCTTGAGTTACCATAGCTCATTTTACATTGGTAATATGCAATTATTATTATAAAAATAAGGAATAACCACTACCATATATCGTCCCGTGGGTGTCGTAAGTGGCGACAGAAGGAAACTGAAAAAAAGGAGATGGGCAGCAGCATCTTCCGATCATAACTCAAAATAATAAAAAAACTGCGGTTGTCAACCCGCCTGTCAAGCGTGGCAACTATGGCAAAATCTCTCCTATGAGGCAATAATTGAGGGAGGCCTATATTCAACAGTGGACTTTTGATAGGATGCAGTGGTAATAGATTATATATCAAAGATTTCTATGTATACTATAGTCTTTGCGTTATAGCATGGTGCGGGTGACAGCTCACGCCTATGATGTTTCGTATTTTTTTAGATAAGCTGTCATACGGATATTGTTGTTGTATTGTTTTTTGTACTTCATGGATGGGTACCGCCCACTTACGACAGCGATGTGCCACGCTAAACTCAGGCAAAAACAATAATTATAAAGTAAATTACGCATTGTGTCAAAAAGACTTTATCATAACTCATGGAGGCCAAAATGGTTACAAAAAACCTATTTTTTATTTTTATTTCATTAGATTTATAAACCAAATTCTCGATTATTTTTACCTTCAGTCCCGATATTTGGCCATTGGACCTGGCAAAACTAATACACATGTAGCAAAAGGCGCTAGCACTCGTACCTTGAAAAGCTGCCGGTGCAGTCTACACCGTACTGCAAATTACAGATGCTGGTAGCTATTTTATTTGTTTAAACGTCAATATGAATGTTGCAATCAACATGAAATGGAAGATGATTTTTATTTTCAAATTAATACATAGTATAATCTATACATTGAAGTGTCTGTTTGTAATATCAAAATAACAGTCTTTTACTAAATACGTATGAAAGTTTATACGGTATTTATAACAAAAACACAAAAACTATTTTTAAAATGTTTGTCTTACTGTTTGTTACGGCTTATAGCTGGCACTGACAGATAGCTGATGTTATAAGGAGTAACACAGGCTAATTTTATTTTAGAAAAAAAAATTGGATTCCGCGCAAAAAAAAATTAAAACCCATGAAATCCAATCGTAATAAATACCAAGCGGGCGAGGTTCGAGAACAGCTATTATGTAACTATTATGTCATAATTTGTATTAAACTTTAACTTAATTTTACATATTATATTGTAGTTTATAAAGAAATATATGTTTCGGTTTTAATTTTTATATCAATAACTAATCGATAATTTTTGCTTTGCTTTGTGTATCGTTAATCGCCTTTTTTAAATCGATTTAACAATTTTCCATCTCTAGACACGCCAAAAGTGTAAGCTGTCCTGTCACCCGCACCATGCTATAACGCAAAGACAGTAGTAGTAGTATAGTCTGTTCGCTTAGATACGGTCGCCTTTATGTCACGCCGCCTTGGCACGTGCCGTATCTTGTCAAAGGCGCCGCCACGACAACAAAGATCGCCGACACCCACAAGAGAATTTGGAATTTTAAAACAAAGCGCTGTAGTGAAAGGTTCTTTGCTACTTAACTTGTGTTTATTATTTATATTCGTATTTTATTATAATAACCATAAGAATATAATAGTATTCTAATATATTCTTAGAATAGAGAAACATTTATTTAACAAACACAATAAAAAATAATAAAACAAAAGCAAAATAATACGTGCGCGTCCGAGTGTACTGACACTATCTTAGTGAACAGACTATATACCAATAAGTCTTTGTTATAAATCAACAAATTTGCAGTGGCGTTATGACAAGGTGAAAAACCGCGTGATAAAGTGGGAGCTAGCTCTCAATCGCCTCAAAGAGGCGGCGGCTGGCCGCCATGTGGAGTTGTGCCATGTTCGCGCCGCAATATGGAGTCTCTACGCGAAGATCTGTCAGCAGAAAGGTATCCCGTTGGACGTCGAGGAATCCGACTTCGAACAGCAGCTGGTGGTCATTATGAGAGCCTTGCTAGAACTGAGGAGGATATATCGGATCGCTCAGCGGCGGTCTAAGGAGAAGTAAGTTTTTTTGCAAACCGCGAACGCGAAGCGAAGAGGTTAGGCTTTACTGTCGACTTGACAAGTTCTCACTACCCTCGCCCATTAAATTTCTTTTTTTTTACACTGCACTAATACGTGAAGAAAAGCACATAAATATTAAGAGTAAACATATGAATAAACTGATGCTTTTATTTAAGTTTTGCAATACGAATTCAAATACTTCTATGTATATCTTGGCGGGCACTACGGTACTACATTGTGCACAAGTTACGGTCAATTCTTGCTCGCAGAGAATTGAACTATCGTAGTTCTTTGTTTTTGTTTAAAGTTAAACACTGATTTTGTTTAGAGTGACTAAGAAAACGCTTTCATTATTTATGTGCGCACTTTGTCAACGTGATTTGAAGTTTATTACAGATAAGTATGCAACTTTATTTCGTATTTGCTTAGAAACAGTCACTGTCGTTAATTAAAATACAACTGCGTGGCATATTTACCATGCCGGCTACCTGTCCGCGCCCGCGCGATCACACACACACTTTGTTCTGAATTGCCGGTCCAGTAGTATACATAGAAGTCTTTGTATTTTATAAAAAAAAAAAAACAAATGATTTTTTTTATCGTTGTCGCCCGTTAGTCTGTAGTAAAAAATTGTATGTTCCCAAAATAAATCGAGAACGACTGAACATATAACATATATATTACAGCCAATAAAAGTTCACTGCTGAATCATAGGACTCTCCCATAGATTGCGTCATAGGATTTTGCCATAGTTGCTACGCTTGGCAGTCGGGTTGGCAATCGCAGTTTTTTATAATTTTAAGTTGTTTTCAGGAAGATGCTGTTGCCCATCTTCTGTTTTAGTTTCCCTCTGTCGCCTCTTACGTTACCCACGGGACTATATGGGGTAGTGGATATTCATACACCGCACCTACAACGACTGAACGAAATTATTTAATTATTATTCACTATCTTCAGAATCATGTAAAGTTGGTTCCTTTCGAATATTTACCATTGCACTCGTTCTTGTTTTTTTCAGAATAGGTATTAAAAGCAGCCGTGATAGCACTGTGCTCCTTCTTCACCAGTGCGTAGAAGTTAAATTGTAGGTGGATCCTTTCTGCCTAGGAGTCAATCTAGGTAGGCACCATCCTCCTATTTATTTCTGAACCCAAAATAACAGTGCCTGCACTGCTGTGTTCCGTTCTGAAGGGTTCAGAGACTCGGTATAATTACAGACTGTGAGCCATTCCATCTAAGTCCTCAGAGATGACAACGCATCTGTAGTCTTCTTTGTTTGAAGATGTCTGCAGGTGTCAATGGACTGCAGTAACCACTCACCATCAGGTGGACTGTAAACTCTTTTGTCACTTAAGTTTTATGAAAAAAAAATCGTTTGCAAAACGTCAAAATATTTTTTTAATCTACTGCAGTTTCAAATTGAGATTCTTCTGCTCGATTAGGATAGACTTCACTGGTATCCTCTTTCTTGTCATTTCTTGTCATTACCTATGTATGTCAAGCTTACTGTTTTTACGTGGTACAGCCAAGCTGCAGCTATATTATGGTTGTAGCACGATAGGGTCGCCTCGAACGGGGTAGAACTAACGCTCTCACAGAATACCAGCGTAAGATAGCAGCTTAATGCTACTGTGTGTCGTATGGTGAGTGTAGAGAACCGGAGACCCTTCTTACTGGAAACGAGAAATTCCATCTTAGTATTCAGGGGTGATCACGCATCTGGTTTTGATTCTTAATTAAGGATAAATGTAAATGTCTATGGGCCACAGTATCCACTTTTTTATATAGAAGAATGAGGCAAACGAGGCATGCGCTCACCTGATGGTAGTGACTACCGCCGCCCATGAACAACTGCAACATCTATTCGCAGTGCCAGTGAGTCAAGCCGGTCAGAAAGAGCTCGATCACCGATGATTCAAACCGCTCTGCGCTGGATGCGATCAAATGGAAGGAGCTGGCACTGGGAAGCCCCAGCCCAGAGATGGGAACAGTATTCCATGTGGGGCCGAACCTGCGCCTTGTGAATTTGCAGGCGGTGTGCCAGCATGAAATACTGTCCCGCTCTACTGAGCACGCCAAGCTTTTTAGAGGCCAATTCGGCTCTTCCACACTTCCCACGAAACTGCACGTCACTCGATAAGTCGACGCCGAGGATTCCGATACTGGCTGAGGCAAGAAGGGGAGGGCCCTAAAACTGAGAGGATACGACAAAGGGTTTTTTTTAGCGGCAAACGCGCAAACTTGTGTCTTCTGGGGATTGATTTGGACTAGATTTAGTCGCCCCCAGTCAGAGACTTTGTTCAACAAAGTCTCGACTTCAGACACAACTTTGTTCCGGTACTTGGCGACGTTTTCCCGAGAAATATTGGTACGGCCGGTGTATAAAGCATCACCAGTGCTGTCGAACGCGTAGCAATGAACTTTACCGGTTTGCAACATAATTTATATGCAGTAGAAACAGCGTTGGTGATAGCACCCAGCCTTGTGGAACACCAGCGTTAATGGGCTTGTAATCGGAGCATGCACCGTCTACTGCGACCTTGATGCTTAGACCTGCAAGAAATCTGGTGATCCAATTGCACAATATCACGGGAAGCCCATAGGAAGGAAGCTTCGAAAGATCAAAGGACTGTTAACTTCTTCGGGGAGATTTTATGGCTCGAATAATCACAATATTCCTGCCCACACGCTAAATACGCGCTTAGCTATACGCGAAAACAGCCAGTCGTACACTAAACTAAACTAAAGCGTCCCATTGGACTATGAGAGTGAGGGAATAGAGAGTACAACTGTGCTTGCGCATATACTTGTGCACTATAATCCTGTCCTGCGCAGATGGCTAGGATCCGTTGAGACTGGCCGCCGTGAACGAAATTCGGTCTGAAATGTGTACTATTACATTATGGTATTATTAGGTACGAAAGAGAAAGCGAGATAGATTATTGTATATTGTTTATGTAGATTTAAGAGAGAAAGAAGAATATTACGTGTAATGGCAGAATGTGTTTAATTTAATTTCGTACGTGTTTGTTCCAGGGATGTGGAGTTTGCGCCAATTTAATTTCTTTAATATACTTAATATAATTGTTATTATTATTGGATTAAAAATAAAATATAAAACAGTACTGCATTGTTAATTATTTACACACGCCTAACAAAACAACAAAAGATGAAATTAATTGTAATGAATGAAGGGAAAATTAAATGTAGTAAAAGTACATATTTCATTTCCATAAACTTGGGAGAGGTCTATATCTAGGACTGCTTACGTTTTTATTTACTTTAATAATTACTATAATGTGGTCCAGACTGAGTTTCGGTCACAGCGGCGAGTCTTATCGGAAACTGACCATCTATGCAGGGCAGGATTATAATACACGAGTGTGTGCACAAGAATAAGTGCACTCTATCCCCTACTCACTCTCATAGTCCGATGGGACGGTATCCACGACACGACTAGAGAGTGATCAGGCGGCGGACCAACGGCTTTATTTGTTTTCCTGATGTGAAACACCGCCAACTTCCTGACCCTGGGCTACTACTGAGAATTTCCTGATAGAAAAACCCAATAACTGATTTTGGCCAGTGTTTAACAAATATCGCACCTGATGCTAAGTGGTGATGTAGTCGAAGATGGAAAAGCACTCTTAGCTCAACAAAAGCCAATGGAAAGACAGACTACTAAACATTTTACACATTTTTGTGATTTGGATAAACACTTATACTTTTTTCACAATATTTGTTTTAAATTATTAGTATCCTACTTCCTACTTAATATTATAAACGTGAAAGTTTGTGAGGATGTATGGATGTATGAATGTTTGTTACTCTTCCACGCAAAAACTACTGAATATATTTTAATGAAACTTTACAATAATATAGCTCATACATCAGAATAACACATAGGTTATAATTAATAAAGATATTGTGTATATTGGTCAAAATGTAACGTGTTAAGTAAGTCGGAAAAAAATCTGTCATCTGCGAACTACTTTGGCGTGCGGTGCAAAAACTGTAAGCGGTAGCGAAGCCTCCATAGAAGCCGAGAAGCCGGGCTGGCCCTATCAAATTGCTCAATCAATAATATCAACTAATAAAATAACTCGTAAACTGTTTCAAACTATTTCAAATTTCCGCGCCCTGCGCTGTTCTACACAGGTCATGACCTCGTAGCCTTATTATGTAACGTCAACACTTGGCAATTCGAAATACACTGATTCGTGTTCTCTCTGTCTCAAAGCGAACACGCAATGGACTGTCAAAAAGCAAAGCAATATGGATGGACCCCGGTCGCGGCAAAACTGCGCGATACTGCTGTCATAAAAAAGGAGTTGAGTTGAGTTGAGCGATTAGTCGTCTCTCTCGCACGCGTGGGCTTTTTATTGGGCTTTTTATTGGGCTTTCGAGAAGACGATCGCTCCCTTTCTAAGCTGTGGCAAAATGTTCTATAATGAAATATAACTACGATTGTTTATATAACAATTAGTATGGAGCCTTAAGCAGGGCTTTCAGTGTGAAGTTAGTCAAGCACGGGGGCGCGCGGGCGATACGTTTGCAAGTTCACTTCACATTTCAATGTTTACTCTATGTGTTTACTGGAGCGAATGAATATTGCGAGTTGAAAATTTATGCTTTTTTAAAGATTTTTAGTGAAAATGGAGGATAATATGGAGTATGGAATGGAGTTCCTTGTGATGAATTGAAGTGTGTTAAAGTGCTAATCGGCGAGGAAAAGGTTAAATCTTTAAACTTTGTTGAGAAAAAAGAGCTCATATCCACGCCGAAACCAACGCCTGATCTGTGTATTTTGATCACATTTATGGAAACACATTGCAAAATAACTCTGCTCCTCGTTTGAGACGCAATGTGCGCTGTGCTCAGACAGAATACAAACGACTTTTTGTTGAAATAATTGATAACATATCTTCAGAAATTAATGGCCGATATTCTGTTTTCAAATTAAACTTTTTCAACAACAAACTATTCGAAAAATATCGTTCAGATTTTCCTTTAGAGGCATTAGATTCATTATTTGAAAATTACGCAAACCATTTTGATAAACAAAAATTAGCATGACATTGTATTTCACCCTGAATCATAGGACTCTCCCATAGATTGCGTCATAGGATTTTGCCATAGTTGCTACGCTTGGCAGTCGGGTTGGCAATCGCAGTTTTTTATAATTTTAAGTTGTTTGATGATGATGCTGCTGCCCATCTTCTGTTTTAGTTTCCCTCTGTCGCCTCTTACGATACCCACGGGACTATATGGGGTAGTGGATATTCATACACCGCACCTACAACGACTGAACGAATTTATTTAATTATTTTTCACTATCTTCAGAATAATGTAAAGTTGGTTCCTTTCGAATAATTACCATTGCACTCGTTCTTGTTTTTTTCAGAATAGGTATTAAAAGCAGCCGTGATAGCACTGCTCCTTCTTCACCAGTGCGTAGAAGTTAAATTGTAGGTGGATCCTTTCTGCCTAGGAGTCAATCTAGGTAGGCACCATCCTCCCACTTATTTCTGAACCCAAAATAACAGTGCCTGCACTGCTGTGTTCCGTTCTGAAGGGTTCAGAGACTCAGTATAATTACAGACTGTGAGCCATTCCATCTAAGTCCTCAGAGATTTCAACGCATCTGTAGTCTTCTTTGTTTGAAGATGTCTGCAGGTGTCAATGGACTGCAGCAACCACTCACCATCAGGTGGACTGTAAACTCTTTTGTCACTTAAGTTTTATGAAAAAAAAAATCGTTTGCAAAACGTCAAAATATTTTTTTAATCTACTGCAGTTTCAAATTGAGATTCTTCTGCTCGATTAGGATAGACTTCACAGGTATCCTCTTTCTTGTCATTTCTTGTCATTACCTATGTATGTCAATCTTACTGTTTTTACGTGGTACAGCCAAGCTGCAGCTATATTATGGTTGTAGCACGATTGGATCAGCTCGAACGAGGTAGGACTACGCTCTCACAGAATACCAGCGTAAGATAGCAGCTTAATGCTACTGTGTGTCGTATGGTGAGTGTAGAGAACCGGAGAACCTTCTTACTAGAAACGAGAAATTCCATCTTAGTCCTCAGGGGTGATCACGCATCTGGTTTTGATTCTTAATTGAGGATAAATGTAGATGTCTATGGGCCACAGTATCCACTTTTTTATATAGAAGAATGAGGCAAACGAGCATGCGGCTCACCTGATGGTAAGTGACTACCGCCGCCCATGAACAACTGCAACACCAGGGGAATAGCAGGTGCGTTGCCGGCCTTTAAAAAGAGTAGGCTCTTTTCTTGAAGGTCCCTAAGTCGCATCGGTCCGTAAAAATCGCTAGTGGTAGTCGATTCACAAGGTAGTTGTGCGAGGAAGAAAACTTCTTGTAAATCGCACAGTGGTGGTCCACCAATCATCCAGTTGGTATGGATGGTATCGCGAGTTTTGTCGCGAAGTGCGATGGTGAAATTGAGTGGCTTGAATTAGTCCGAACAATTTATCAGAGCACTCCCCGTGGTAGATGCGATAAAATGCGCAAAGAGATGCAACATCTATTCGCAGTGCCAGTGAGTCAAGCCGATCAGAAAGAGCTCGATCACCGACGATTCAAACCGCTCTGCGCTGGATGCGCTCAAATGGAAGGAGCTGGCACTGGGAAGCCCCAGCCCAGAGATGGGAACAGTATTCCATGTGAGGCCGAACCTGCGCCTTGTGAATTTGCAGGCGGTGTGCCAACATGAAATACTGTCCCGCTCTACTGAGTACGCCAAGCTTTTTAGAGGCCAATTCGGCTCTTCCACACTTCTCACGAAACTGCACGTCACTCGATAAGTCGACGCCGAGGATTCCGATACTGGCTGAGGCAAGAAGGGGAGCGCCCTAAAACTGAGGGGATACGACAAAGGGTTTTTTTAGCGGCAAACGCGCAAGCTTGTGTCTTCTGGGGATTGATTTGGACTAGATTTAGTCACCCCCCAGTCAGAGACTTTGTTCAACAAAGTCTCGACTTCAGACACAACTTTGTTCCGGTACTTGGCGACGTTTTCCCGAGAAATATTGGTATGGCCGGTGTATAAAGCATCACCAGTGCTGTCGTCCGCATAGCAATGAATTTTACTGGCTTGCAACATAATTTATATGCAGAAGAAACAGCGTTGGTGATAGCACGCAGCCTTGTGGAACACCAGCGTTAATGGGCTTGTAATCGGAGCATGCACCGTCTACTTCGACCTTGATGCTTAGACCTGCAAGAAAACTGGTGATCCAATTGCACAATATCACGGGAAGCCCATAGGAAGGAAGCTTCGAAAGATCAAAGGACTGTTAACTTCTTCGGGGAGATTTTATGGCTCGAATAATCACAATATCACACGCAAAATACGCGCTTAGCTATACGCGAAAACAGCCAGTAAACTAAACTAAAGCGTCCCATTGGACTATGAGAGTGAGGGAATAGAGAGTACAATTGTGCTTTCGAATATATTATACTTGGCACTATAATCCTGTCCTGCGCAGATGGCTAGTCTCCGTTGAGACTGGCCGCCGTGAACGAAATTCGGTCTGGGGGACATTATTATTGCTATTACATTATGGTATTATTAGGTACGAAAGACAAAGCGAGATAGATTATTGTATATTGTTTATGTAGATTTAAGAGAGAAAGAATAATATTACGTGTAATGGCAAAATGTGTTTAATTTAATTTCGTACGTATTTGTTCCAGGGATGTGGAGTTTGCGCCAATTTAATTTCTTTAATATACTTAATATAATTGTTAATATTATTGGATTAAAAATAAAATATAAAACAGCACTGCATTGTTAATTATTTACACACGCCTAACAAAACAACAAAAGATGAAATTAATTGTAATGAATGAAGGAAAATTAAATGTAGTAAAAGTACATATTTCATTTCCATAAACTTGGGAGAGGTATATATCTAGGACTGCTTACGTTTTTATTTACTTTAATAATTACTATAATGTGGTCCAGACTGAGTTTCGGTCACAGCGGCAAGTCTTATCGGAAACTGACCATCTATGCAGGACAGGATTATAATACACGAGTGTGTGCACAAGAACAAGTGCACTCTATTCCCTACTCACTCTCATAGTCCGATGGGACGGTAATCCACGACACGACTAGAGAGTGATCAGGCGGCGGCCCAACGGCTTCATTTGTTTTCCTGGTGTGAAACACCGCCAACTTCCTGACCCTGGGCTACTACTGAGAATTTCCTGATGGAAAAACCTAATAACTGATTTTGGCCAGTGTTTGACAAAAATCGCACCTGATGCTAAGTGGTGATGTAGTCGAAGATGGAGAAGCACTCTTAGCTCAACAAAAGCCTATGGAAAGACAGACTACTAAACATTTTACACATTTTTGTGATTCGAATAAACACATACTTTTTTCACAATATTTGTTTTAAATTATTAGTATCCTACTTCCTACTTAATATTATAAACGTGAAAGTTTGTGAGGATGTATGGATGTATGGATGTTTGTTACTCTTCCACGCAAAAACTACTGAATATATTTTGATGAAACTTTACAATAATATAGCTCATACATCAGAACAACACATAGGCTATAATTAATAAAGATATTGTGTAGATTGGTCAAAATATAACGATAAGTGTTAAGTAAGTCGGAAAAAAATCTGTCATCTGCGAACTATTTTGGCGTGCGGTGCAAAAACTGGAACTGTAAGTCACACAAATATAATGTATGGTGGAATTGTTTCTCCTAAATAGATCTACAAAAAATTCCGCAACAGTATATATCTATATTTTATATGTAAGCCATTATTACCAAAATAGTGAACCATAAATACAATAAAATTTGATACTTTATTTCCAATGCACATTTTGTAGTAACAAATTGATTTTATCAAAATAAATACTATAATCGCTTCTGATATTCAAAGTAGATAAACTTTGTCTTTTAAACTACGTAATTTGGTCAAATATTTTAAAAGTAACGACGATATAAAATTGTGCGGTCCGGCGCGTGCAGGGCGGTCGGGCGTACTGCGGGCGAGGTGGGGGAATTTACTATGAAAGTGCGATTATACTATACAAACCGACCGATTTCGCCTCACAGCTTATCAGTGCTTACGTACGAGTACGTATTAACAAGTACAAGTGTTTAAATATCTAAATCATAAAACTAAGCTGCAGTTTCACCAAGTGACAACAATCACAGGTATAAATTATATTTTACACATTAGTAGTACAAGTAAATTTAATCACTTACCTTGAAGCTGTCTGCTGTCTAATAATCAAGTATGACAGAAGAAAGTTTTCGAGTAGTAGGTAAGTAGGTAATTACTTTAAAATTTTGAAACCAGAGAAGGTAAACTTGAGAACCATTTTCATATTAGAATAGATTTAAGTAGTTCAAACTTTTCAACAAAGTGGGAAGAGTTAATTGCTGCTAATCGTATAGTGTTTTAATTGTAGCTCAATTACTTTGTAGTTGGTATAAAAAGAACAATTTACTATAGTTCTAATTGCAATATTCATTTCGTTTAAGAGTGATTGCTTCTTACAATAAAATGACAAAGAAATCGTGCGAAAAGAATTTAGAAACGTTAAACATAGAAACGATTGGGAATTACACGCATTTCTTAGAACTGCCGTTAAAATTCGTCGGATGCTGGGACTGGTTTAAAAACCTAAGCGAGAATACGAAATAATCGCTAATCATGTTTACTTATGCTTAGTGCTGTTTGTGCTTGCCAATCTACCGATTTCTCTAATCGTCCATTTGCAAACTGAATGGGTTGACATCATGCACAGCTTAGACGAAATAGCCGACGGGCTGCCGTCAGTTGCCTCCGTCGCTATTGTGGCGTACTTTGCCCTTTACAAGAATGAGCTGTACGAGCTGATCAATTATACGAACGTTAACTTCAAATGCCACTCGGCTAGGGGCCTGACTAATATGACAATGCTACAGAGTTACAGAGCCGCGAGGAACTTCGCTTTCTTCTACACTGCTTGCACGTTGTTTAGTGTGACGATGTATGTTATTTTGCCAGTGATCGTACATCGTAAGTATTTTTTATTTTAAACTCAAAATCGATTTTAATAAGTGACAAAATTGACAAGCTTATAAGATAAATATTGTTTTTTGAGAGCATCCTATTGATAACTGGTCCGTTTGGTTAGGTACCCTCTTACTTATTTTTCCCTTCAAATAGTAGTGCTTGCACTGCTGTGTTTTGGCCTGAAGGGCCGAAGCCCGGAAGGGTATTCCATCAAAATTTTTGGAGAGAACAACGCATCTGTACCTGTATTTGTTTGAAGTTGGCTGTAGGTGTAAGTGTTTTTGCCTGTACTTATTAAATTTTTATACATACTAGCGATCCGCCCCGGTGATTTCTGTATCTCGACAACAGCTTCACCTACCGCGTCTAATTGTGAATCTAAACCATTCTGGAACCCACTCAAACACACAAAAATTCATCAGAATCGGTCGGGTCAGTTTCAAGTTTTAGGAGACTCACGAACAGCAATAGATTTTAATATATAGAGATACTCGTAATATTTCTTTAAGATATATATTTTTATTTACATTAGCTAAGCCCGGGATGATATTTTTTTCAGAAATCTTAGCGGGTACACGTAAAACACTACCAAAATTTTCATCGACCCTTTATCTCAGACACGGGTAGAGGTATCAAGTTGAAATTAATATTAAATACTAAGGTCCACGGTTCCTTGAAGCGTCCAAATGAATGAACCATAGACATAAAAGTAAAAAGTAAAGTTACAACCTATATACGTCCCACCGCTGGGCACAGGCCTCCTCTCATTTCTGAGAAGGTTTAAGGTCAAGGAAATGTCCGCCGCGCTGCTCCAATGCGAGTTGGCGAACTTCACGTGTATTCGAAACATTTTTTGATTTCTTAAACATGTAGGTTTCTCACGATGTTTTCCTTTACCGCCGAGCACGTGGTAAATAAAAACTTTAAATTATAATTAACAATTTCATTGGTGCCAGCGGGGATTTAACCCGCGTGAGCTACCACGGCTCCTCAGGTGTAAAAAATTCAAGCTTCATTCCTTTTATGTCACATAATATTTTGAAGTTGTTGTTGACGAGAATGTTTACCTGGAACCAATAGTCCGACTAGGTAAGCCCAACTTCGACCGAGAGGTTAATCGACGGATTCAACTCGGCTGGACTGCGTTCGGTAAATTACGACACATCTTCTCGTCAGGTATACCTCAATACTTGAACACGAGACTGTACAACCAGTGCGTGTTGCCAGTAATGACTTATGGATCTGAGACGTGGTCCTTCACTGCTGGCCGTATGAGGAAGCTCAAGGTCACTCAGCGAGCTATGGAGAGGGCTATGCTCGGGGTTTCTCTGAGTGATAAACTTAAAAATGAGGATATTCGCAGTAGAACCAGTGTGACCGACATAGCCCAACGGATTAGTAAGCTGAAGTGGCAATAGGACGTCCATTTAGGTCTAAGAACCGACAACCGATGGGGAAAAATAGGTTCTCGAGTGGCAGCCTCGTACCGGTAGGCGAAGTGTAGGGCGACCCCCACTAGATGGAGTGACGACCTGGTAAGACGTGCAGGAAGTCGATGGATGCAGGTGGTTCAGGACCGTGCTTTTGTGGCATTCCTTGGGGGAGGGCTATTTCAGCAGTGGACTTGTGAAGGGCTGTAATGATGATGATGATGAATATTTTAAAACTCGCAAACTTACTTGTCAAAGTCAATGGAAAGTATAGGTTACTTTCCATTGACCTAAAACCATGAAATTTAGAAAGAAGCCAGGTCCCACACCATAAGTAAAGGGAAAAATCGGAAAATCGCTAAATTTAGTATATCGCATAAAACAGTTTTTTTGCTATTACAAATTTATATTTGCGGCAGGAGGTTGGAGTATCGATCGCGATGTATTGTAGACCGATGTTCTTTTGATCTTTCTTGACCTCTTGTCCCACTTGGAACATATTTTTCCACTGCTTAAGTTTATCCTTTAATCCGACTTAAGTTTATACGGTATTCCTCAGGAGGCGAGTGTTTTCTCACTTGTCCTGTTTTTATTTATTAGATTGTAAAGAGTATGATAGAATGCCCACATCCTGTAATTTTACTGGCTCTCGTATTATTAAAATCGGGACAAATCAGTAAGTGCACTGCTGCTTGGCGTCACAAATATTTACGGGGGTCTTACCTTCACAGACGAGCTTCGAGCATATTGATTAACATACAAATAAAATTGAAGTGTCTGTCTGTAATATTGAAATGGCCGGCTTCTATTTATCTCAGTGGATTATTTGACATAAACAAGAGTACTACAGCGATTAATCAACGAGCATATTAATGCATTTTTATTATTCAAATTAAATTAAATTAAAATTAATAATTAAAATTCAATTAAACCTATTTAATAATGAAAGTGGACGAAGCGAAACAAGTATGTAAGGATCGTAGCAAGTGGAAAGAAGTGGTCTCTGCCTACCCCTACGGGAAAGAGGCGTGATTATATGTATGTATGTATGTATATTAATGCATTAATTCATTACAGCAAAGTTCATAGCTGAACATGGGCTTCTCCATAGATTGCCTCATATTTGCTTTAGTTTCCAAGCTTGGCCACATCAGTTTTTTATTTTCTACCGACTTCAAACAAGAGGAGGTAGTCAATTCGACTGTATGTTTTTTTATGTGTATTACCTCATATCTTTTTTCTGGGTGAACCGATTTCGATGATACTTTTTTTATTTGAAAGCTGGTACTTCACATGTGGTTTTTTTTTGTTTGAATTTGATCAAGGTATGATCAATAGTTTTTGAGTTATTCTTAATAATTTACATTGAAGACGATTGAACAAAATTTTAAATTTTAAATTATGTAGATTGTTATTGGCAACACGCTGCTGCTCATATCCTGGTTTGTTTCCTCTGTACCTTTTGCCACACCCACGGAATGATATAACTCATTTATGCGTAGATAAATGAAGGTGAAAGAAGCTAGAGGGGTGTCAGGATCGTACCAAATGGAAGTAAGTAGTGTCTGCCTACCCTTCTGGGTGATGAGAGTTTATGTATGGTATTAATAATGTTATCAATATTTTAGTGTGGACGAAGCAGCCGCTGCAACCGTGGATCTATACAGATATTATAAGGACAACATTAATAGTGTTTGTGTTCCTAAGGCAATGTCTGGCGCAGGCCTTCGTTGGGCTGGCTTTGGGACAGCTAGGTGAAATATATTTAATATCAGTAAAGTCTTATGTCTATGACATTAGGATAAGTAATTTATTTATTTAAGTATATTAGTAATCATAAGAAAGCTAAAACTAAAACTTAAATTACTCAACGCGATATAGTGCTGAGAACACGCAGGTTGCATTAATGGCTATACTTTTTTTTGTAGAATGAGGGTGACAAAAGAGCACATAGTCCACCTGATGGTAAGTGGATACTGTGACCCATAGAAACATCTATCCTCGAATAAGAATCGAAATGCAGATGTCTTTGATGATTGTCACCCCTGAGGACTAAGATGGAATGCCTCTATCTAGTAAAAAGGGTCTCCGGTTCTCTACACTCGCCACACGAAACTCAGTAGGCATTAGCTACTATTTAACGCTTGGTATTCTGTGAGGCGAGCCGACCTATTCGTGCTATAACCATAATATAGTTGCAGCGTGGCTCTACTACGTATACCTAAAACTACTTACTTAGCCTTTGAGCGAGAAAAGAACCAGCCCTCTAATCATAAGCGGCAAACACAAGTCGCAGATATAGAATCTTTAGGAGCTTCACCATACATGAAGAATTAAAATTAAAATTTCACGTTAGAACGGAAAGGAAATTTGCAACTAACATATGTTAATTACAAAGAAAGAAGGCTACAAGTGCGGCACCCACAGCCCACAGATTACACAACTGAGGACTAAGATGGAATCTTCTCCTTTATCAGCCCGTAAAGCCGCCTCCTGGACATGGGGTACTGCAGGAGTAGGCAGGATTTGCCTTAACCGTCACGCTTGGCTGGTGGATTGACGATCGCAGTGTCAGACGTATTGTGCCTTTGACGCTGCTGCCTGTCACCGGTCTGAGTATTTCACATCTGGCATGAACGAGATTTTTTTATAGAATAATGGTAACAAACAAGCACACAGTTCACCTGATGGTAAGTGGATGCTTTGGCATTCTTCTATCTTCGATTATCAATCAAAATGCAGATGTGTTGTCACCCCTGAGGACTAAGATCGAAATTACCGTTTTCAGTAAAAAGGATCCGTATGAAACACGGCAGCTGCTATCTTACGATGATATTCCTTACGTGGTCATACCCCGGTCAAGCCGACCCATTCATGCTAGATACAACCGTAATATAGTTGCAGCGTGGTACTTCCACGCATAAAATGATGATGCGATAATTATACATCGGAAGCCATAGATTTTTGTTACGATACCCACAGGAGGATGTAGGGTGATGGATTCAATTACACCGTCACCACACTGCCTAAAACCTATAATTATACCTGCTGTCTCTGTCTGTTAAACATTCATAATCATCATCATTACAGCCCTTCACAAGTCCACTGCTGAACATAGGCCTCCCCCACGGAATGCCACAAAGCACGGTCCCGCCACCTGCATCCATTGACTTCCTGCATGTCTTACCAGGTCGTCACTGCATCTAGTGGGGGGACGCCCTACACTTCGCCTGATGGGGAAGAAAGGTTCTCGAGTGGCAGCCTCGTACCGGCAGGCGAAGTGTTAAACATTAAACGCAAATAAAACAGTGGGTACACTAATGTTCATCATCATCGTTATAACCAATCAATGTCCACTGCTGAACAAAGGCCTCCCACAAAATTCCTCGGGTTTGCAACCGTATTTTTTTATTATGTTACTCGTAAGTTGTTAATCATCATTATCATCATTAAAGCCCTTCATAAGTCTACTGCTGAACATAGGTCTCCCTCAAGGAATGCCACAAACTATGGTCCTGAGCCACCTGCATCCATCAACTTCCTGCATATTTTACCAGGTCATCACTCCATCTAGTAGGGGGCCGCCCTACACTTCGCTTACCAGTACGAGGCTGCCACTCGAGAACCTTTCTTGTCATCGGTTGTCGGTTCTTCGAGCTATATGACCGGCCCATTGCCACTTCCGCTTACTGATTCGTTGAGTTGTTATCAGAAAGATACTGCTGCCCATCTCCTGTTTCAGTTTCACTCTTTTGACTCTTATGACACTCATGAGATGATATTGACATGGCACTGATGTTAAGGACAGAAAAAGACCGTTGGATTTATCCTGATGGAATTGCGTAAAGAGAAGAAGCTTAAGAAAAAAATCATTCCGAGTATTGCTCGAGGAATCAATAGCTGTCAAGCATTGAGTGAATGACTGATTGATGAAGGTTTGGCGACAGCGCAAACTTTTTTTTATGTAGAGTAGTGGTGGGTGACAAATGAGCACACATTCCATAATATGATACTAACTGGGTGGCTTCGATTAATAATCAAAAGCAGATGCGTTGTCACTCCTGAGGATTAAGACAGAATGCATTGTTAACGGTCAAAACAGTTTTGAATCACAACCGGATATTATTTGTATAAAATTGGTGACTTAAAGTACCTGAGGTTATGTTAGACGGGAACACTCAGATTTGAAAGTTAATTTATGGTACCTATGTATTAACATTGCGAAAGCGGTACTGCTTATATGCCGCGATGGTGAAACACTAAAACACTCCAATCAAAGAGTGACTTTCGATAAGTATTATTTATAATCTATATTGAATAAAAAAGTTTCTGTTGCTGTGTCTTTTTCTATGGGGGCTTAGTCGCTGCGCGTACGACATTACCTGTCGTAGCCCCCTCGAGGTGGTTATGTGTAGGTATTTCCTCCATAGAAAAAGGACCCATGCCTATATGCGGCGAAGGTGAACATGGAATATTAGTCGATGCGAGTCCGACGCAACCCATCCTTACCTCCGCGAGGCGGATTTTATGTTATTTATTTTTTTAGAAAAAGGGACAAACGAGCATGCGGCTCACCTGATGGTAAGTGTCGACCGCCGCCCATGAACAACTGCAACACCAGTGGAGTTGCAGGTGCGTTGCCGGCCTTTAAAAAAAGAGTAAACTCGTTTCTTGAAGGTCCCTAAGTTTTTTTTATAGGAGAGGGGACAAACGAGCATGCGGCTCACTTGATGGTAAGTGACTACCGCCGCCCATGAACAACTGCAACACCGGGGGAATTGCAGATGCGTTGCCGGCCTTTTAAAAAGGAGTAAGGATGGACAAGTCCGAACCTTAAAGACTGCCGAGGCGTCGAGAACATATGTCCTCTCTGACGTATACGCAAACTCCAGCCCGAGGCACAAAGGAGTGTTCCAATTTGTACCCCGGGTAGGAGAGATACGAAGTATCAGCCGGAGAGGACACCTGCGTCTCGGTCAGAAAGAGCAAGGCCGGCTTCGCCGTCTCGAGGTGGTAGTGAACTTTTCCCCATATAAGAAGGACTTTAAAGATACGACCATAACATGTAGCCGTTTAATATGACCAATCGCAGGTGTATTTTTCGCGTCCAACGCCATGCTCCTGTGCGGTCAACTGGACCTGCTGTGCTGCAGTCTACGCAACGCGCGCTACACCGCCCTGCTGCAAAACGGCGTACGGCATTCTGCATTGCTTGTTGCCCACAAGGACTTGCTGGAAGATGAGCGACATAATTACATGTATAACACGTCCGAAATGAGGGACTCCAGTTTCCATTATGATGATAAATTGGTGCGTATACTCATAATGTTTTTTTTTTAATAAAAGTATGGGTGACAAACATTGAGTTATATGTACTACGTACTAGAGAAGCTCTTCCAAACAAAAAATGTGCGCTACTCTATGTCTTCGCGCATGCGCGGTAGATAGTAAAATATTACGATATTATTGCCTATTTATTCACTTGAACAATAAAAAATTTTACTCACTTTACTACTGAATTGTTATTTACGTAAGGTTTAAACTTTAATTTGAAATTTCGTATTATTATCGCCGCTCCACACTGCATGAATATTGAAGCCACAGTAAATGACACTAAAGTAAGGTGTACGGATTGCAGTACAGTTCAGTTGAACATAGTGAATGTTCGGAATGCGAAATCTAGTGCGTACTACATATATATCAATGGTGACAAACGAGAACACAGACCACCCGATGCTAAGTCGATGATGTATCCCATTCACATATCTATTCTCGATTAAGAATCAAAATGCAGATGCGTTGTTACGCCTATAAGGATTGAGATAGAACTCCCCGTCACTAGTATCTGGGTAATGGGTCTTCGGTGCCCTATAATTACGGGTGAAAATAAACTTGCAAATTAAGGTAGCGTTATGCTACAAGTTTTTGGTGTTCTGGTGAAGCTTGGTCTTTTCCTGGTTGACTCAATTCGTGGTGTAACCACAGCTGCAGCGTGATTCTAGCAGGATAAATGAAATAGAAGTGAATTTAAAAAATAATTATCTAAGTATAAGACTCCATCTCTCCATTTCGTAACGTGGATGTCGTTCGGGTTTAAGGAAATAGGAAGATATCTTTAGATATTGTAATTATATCTAAATAAATACTACAATAGCGAAACTGATATAAGCACTCATTACGAATACTTATAAGTCGCGTGAGTTATACAGGGTTATTTTTCAAAGAGTAGCCAAATTTTAAACCTAAGTTCAAATATATAAATAATGATATACCGTTATTGCACTTTTTGAAAATACGAGTAAATAAGGCTTCTACTTTTATTTGAAAATAACCCAAATTTAATGTGATTTATGGGCAACAACGTTTTTGCCTACCGATCGACCCTAGCGAATGTGTGCGTGCACATTAAAATCAGTTAAAATAATACATTACCACGCATTTTGAATTTAAAAGATAAAAATGACAGAATGTTTGAAATTTTTTTTAATCAAGTTTTCTTCACCATTTGCCATATTACTTATTCTGAACCTTCGCTGCAATTTTGGCCGGTTATTGCAAAATAACAATGTATAAGTGATCATATATCATTGATCTCGGTTTTTATAAATACGTAATACTTACTCTACGTAATCACAATTTTTTATGCATTGATTCCATTATTCATTACAAAATCCCCCATGAGGCAATCTATGGGAAGGTCGATGTTCGACCTTCCCATAGATTGCCTCATGGGGGATTTTGCCATATTTGTCACGCCAGGCGAGTTGGCAACTGCAGTTTTTTATGATTTTCTATTCCTATTTCAGTTTATCTCTGTCGCCTCTTAGGACACCCACGGCAAGATATAGGGTGGTGGATATTATGGTAGATTACACCGCCACTACGCGGTTACTCTACGTAATCACAACTTTTATGTATAGATTGAAATATACTAATTGTTGTTTTCTTAAAATATTATTTTTTATTCTTTACGTGGTAACAGAGCCGTGGTAGCTCAGGGGTTAAGCGCTCGCTGTAAATTTCACAGTACGCGAGCAATCCGGATTCGATCCCCACCGGCGCCAATGAAATTAATTTGCAATTTTAAGTGCTGATTTATCACGTGCTCGGCGGTAAAGAAAAACATCGTGAGGAAACCTGCATGTCTGAGAAATAAGAAAAAATATATTTAGAAGACATGTGAAGTTCGTCAACACGCATTGGGGCAGCGCGGCGGACATTTCCTTACCCTAAAACTCTCTCAGAAATGAAAGGAGGCCTGTGCCCAGCTGTGGGACGTATATAGACAGTAACTTAACGTGGATAATGGTACCGTGGTAACGTGGTAACATAAGATAATGTAAGCTATGTCTTAATATAAATTATGTAACCTTTTTCAGCAACATTTTATCGGACATAAAACAAGCTACAGTAAGTATTACAACATATTATTGTTTCTAGGCTATTTCCTGTTGCGTCGGTACAAGAGCGATGCAAAATACACTCGACATCTCTGAATAATAATTATAGCATAGTATTCTGAGGCTTGACACACCGTGCTGGATGTCAAGCGCGTATTAAATTAAAGGAAACTTGGTCAAGAAAGTCTTAAGGGCGTCTAATATAAAATTGAAGTGATTTACAAACTTACAAAACCACCTGATGATAAGTGGGAACTGCAGTGCATAGGCACCTGCTGCCAACTTTAAACAAAGAAGGCCAAACATGTGTTGTCACCTCAAGTTACTAAGTTGGAATGCTTTAACATTCTGTAATTATACTGGCTCTCTATACCCTTCAGACCAGCCACAGCAGTGAAGGCACTGTTGTTTGGTGGCAGAAATAGGTGTGGCCGTTGGAAGGAAAAGGGGAAATCTCCCGCCGGGCAAGGTGATCGGCCCGGGGAGCGGCCTACGCTCCTAGTGATAGTTCGGAGCTATTGTATATATACTGTTTTTAATTCGGAACTTTGATAGCGCGATTTAGGCTTCGATGTATTTCGCTTGTGGCGCGACGACAGCGCCGCCACATAGGTAAAAGGGTGGAATTCTACCAACAACTTATTTTGCGCAAAAATAATTTTATGTGTTTTTAACGTTACTTTATGTCTGAGTTAGTAATATAATATTTAGGGTTTTCACAGTTAATTAATTATTAGCGTTATCTAGGTTTTGTGATTTAGAGAGAAGACAATTCTAAAGCAAAAAATAAACTTGCACTTTATGTTTATAAAAGGTATGCAATTTTAAAGATATAAGTTAATGTGATGTATTTTTAAATACATGGTAGAGCCATGCTGCAGCTATATTATCGTGGTAGCATGATTTGGTGGCTCGATCGGTGAAGGAGACAGAATACCAGCGTAAAATAGAAGTCTAATGCTGCTGCTTCGTATGGTAGTGTGGTAGCGAACCGGAGACCCTTTTTGCTGGAAACGAGAAGTTTGTCGGTTTATTTATACTTTACTAATTGTACCCGGCGCTGGTTGAATTTCTCCTGTTTCTAAACTATTTGTTCGTGCGCGATTTGAATTCGCAGTCGAAGCTCTACGACCAAACATTTTTTTATAGAATAACGTACCCACAGTCCAACTGATGGTAAGTTGATGCTGACCTATTCACACCTACATAATACATCCTCCATTAAGAACCAAAATGTAGGCGCGTTACCTGAGGACTAAGATAAACTGCCTCGTTACCAGTGAAAGGGGTTCACTACACTCACCAAACAAAACACTGCAGCATTAAGCTATTTTATACTGGTTTTCTTTGAGCGCGTATTGCTTCCCCGGTCGAGTCAACCCATTCATGCTGCAACCATGATGTAGCTGCAGCGTAGCTCTAACACGTTAACAATTAACATATAACCACACCTCTACCTAACCTTCATAGTGACTATCGGTATACATCGGGAGTTGTCGCGATCGGGAACACATCATCGGACAAATTAATCTCTTGCGGATATTATATACGACCCAGCTTACGATGTTACCGAAGCGCAGTTAAATAAAATTGAGCGAATTCAAAATGTATGCTTACGAGTCACATTTGGACTCCGTAAATATGATCACACTTTAGAATATCGTAAACGTCTTAAGTAGCTGCCGTTTCGCCTTCGCAGGAATACTCACATCCTTTCTGCTTTATACTTCATACTGTTCAATCCCTCCACTCCACGTTAACTGAAAGACCGCTTTGAGTTAATCTCCTCCTCTCACGATCGTCATCTACGCTCCACTAACAATCTTTCGCTTCGTATTCAAACACATTCATCCTCATTCTTCAATAAATCATTCTCAGTTATAGCTGTACGCTTGTGGAACTCTTTGCCTTTATACAACGTGTTACAAAATACCCCGTAAAAAATATAATTGATTATCAAAGCAAAAAATTTTGTCAACCCTAGTAAGCTGTCATGTCAGGGAACCAGATTATTTAACAGAAAGGCCTACGTACCTATTTTACCTAATAATTGTCTACTTTAATAGATTTTCTATTTTTCATTCATAAATGTTTGCTACCTCAATACAAGGATGTCATTATACTCAAGTACTGGCTTAAAAAAATGTCAAGTTGGAAAAAAAATATGTTGTCAATTTCAAATCTTCTAATCGATATCCTACAATTGTTTCGAGCAGGGTGATGCAACTCTGTATGAAGCCCGAGAAACTTGCACACAATCATAATTTTATCTATGTGTGGGGTGGGCGTGTAAAATTAAAGCGAGAAAAAGATATCGCCGTTTCATTCTTTCGCGTTGTTTCAGATTGCCATTTTAAAAATTAGGTACAAATATACATAACTATTATATCCGAAGAAACTTAATTTTTTTAATTCTATGCTATATTTTTTCTTTTGTTTGCACCTTACAGTAATTATATACATATTACTTTGAGGTTTGCACAATTAATTGACCTACTAATTGATTAAAATTAAATTATTAAATATTAGTAGAATTCTATCAAGAGAAGCCATGAACTAAAAGAAGAAAAAAATGACATTTGTTTGTCAACGTCTTTCATATTGAAAATATTTTCTGAAATTGATTCAAATTTATTTAAAATGATTTAGATTTTAATATTTGTTATTGCGTTTTGCTTTAATTCAGTTATTATCGGTTCAGAATACTTCATTTTCGTTTATAGGCAATTCTTCGCGATTGTGTGTGTGAAGATTTTTGTGAGATACTGACTCTGTATGAGATATTGACTATTAATTAATTTATTATTTAAAAAAATTATGCAAACAAAAAGCACAAAATCATCCGATCACTTTCTGCAGGTTTCCTACAATAAAAATAGAAAAACTTTTGATAATATTGTGGTAAGTCCTTAAGCATTTTGAATTTATTCATCGTTATTTGTAGGGATTATTACTATATTAACTCGAATTTTATCTATTTCAGATCATGTATTTGGGCTGAGTTAAGTTTTCAACATGAGAATTTTGCTGATTTAAATTTACGTTAATGTTCTGTGAAGAATAGCTCTCACGATAACATATGTTATAAATCAATATTACGCGTGGAAATATTATCTGCAAAAGCAATAGAAAACATAAATAATAATATATAGTGTATAAAACAATATCTTCCAAAAAATAAAATTACATAACTATACCTATTTTTAGTTTTATTTTATCCCACATACTCCTCTAAAGTAAACTCGAGTAATTTTGGTGCAACCTCTCAAATGTATGGGAATTTACCCCATAGGTTTGTGAGGCTTGAGCCAAAATTACTCGAATATGCCTTAAATAAAAAGTTCAAAGTTACACAATACAAAGGTTTGAAATTCCCGCTAAAAAAGTTTTATATGGGCGCAAACCAAGGCGCTTTTCGTGTACATTCATAAACACGTGTTTCCTTTTTTTAGTATGAAGTTGGCGTTCTTCTCTTGGTAGAGAGTAATTGTGTTCTGTGGTTTCGAGTTTTTTTCCAACATTTTTTGCAAAATAACGATGCTTTCTAACTCGGAATATTACGATATGAAGTTATGCGTAGACCATGAAGATAGCAATTTAAATCGTGCTCGCGAACTGTATCGGCAACGATTTATCGATGGTAGACACCCCACTGAACAGCGACGGCTGCCTTCGTACCAGTGTTTTCTGAACATGTCAAGACGACTACATTCCACCGGCTCTTTTCATCGGTCTACTGGAAGTGGACGTCCAAGCACAGTCGACGCCAGGCAGGCTGAATTAGTATTAGAGCATTTTGAAGAAGAGCCGACCACAAGTACGAGGCGAGCCGGAACAAGATTCGGTATAAACCATGTTGCAGTTTGGCGAATTCTTCGTGACGACAATCGTCACCCTTTTATCACTATCGCCGTACACAGGAGCTGATACCCTCCGATTTTGCACCTAGGAGGAACTTCTGCGAGTGGTACCTCAGGCAGTTAGAGGAAAACCCTAATTACGTAAACTATTTTCTTTGGACAGACGAGGCAACATTCACGAGGTCAGGACTTTCAAATATGCATAACGATCACGTTTGGGCTCGCGTGGATCCACATGCTTCACGACAGGGCAGATTCCAACACCAGTGGCGGCTGAATGTATGGGCTGGCCTTTATGACGGGCATGTCATCGGTCCCGTCATTATGCCATCACGTCTGAACGGTAGCAACTATCTAACGTTTTTACAAACGGAATTCGAAGAGGCGATTGACGACTTTCCTGCGGCTGACTGGGATTACTTTGAGAACCAAAGAAACATGGTGTTTCAGCATGATGGAGCTCCGGCACATTTTGCTCGCAACGTACGAGAACATCTTAACGTTCGCTTTCCGCGAGGAGGGCTCGGCCGCGGGGGACCGGTGCTATGGCCTGCTCGTTCTCCGGACCTCACACCCTTGGACTTCTTGTTGTGGGGTTATGTGAAGGACAGAGTGTATTTCTCCGATTGCCCAACGGTTGCCGAGATGGAACAGCGTGTTAGATCGGTTTTCGCATCAATAACACCGACGATGGTGCGAAATGCCACACAAGCCATATCCCGACGAGCGAGGTTGTGTATTGAGCAAGGCGGAGCACACTTTGAGCCGTTTCTGTAAATTTGACGTTTATTATGAAAAAGTAAGTGTTCGTTTAGGCTGTTTCGTTAGGTTAGGCCTTTTAAAATTTTTGTCGTTCCGCGAATTAGGCGGAAATGTAGGTACATTATGCGTAGTTTACTCTTTAATTTGTTTGCAGATCAGTGAAAATAATAATATTTTTTTATTTTTTTGGGGTATGTTATACAGCGTTACTACGGTTCTTAAATATTGTGAATGGACTCGTTATAAGGCCCCATTTAACCTCCTTTCGGCTTTACGGGTAGTTTTGTAACACCCCAGTATATTCAATGTGCTCAGTTCCTTTTTACCTTCAAAAATCTACTTAAAGAGTTTAATTTTTTTAATTTTTTAAAGGTTATTACTTTAAGCTCTAATAATTCCAATCATACTTCCCGTCCTTAATCGTATCTATCATACCTATCCTAAGCTGTCATCATCTTGTTTTTATACTTATTTCATTTCTTTCTTTTACTTAACTGTCCAATTTATGTACACCTTCCCTATTTGTCACTCGTTGTAAACAATTCTTGGCGCAAAAAGGTTGTCTGGAAGAAATCGCTTCCAGAGCGGTAAGACCGCATATTGTATCTTCTATATAATTTATTTAATTTATTTTTGTTTTATTGTGTATTGGTATATAAGAATATATTGATTGATTGATTTACCACAGCGCTACTGATCCGTCATAGTGACTATCGATATTTATCGGGAGTTGACGCCATCGAGGGAACGTCATAGAACCACAGTTTAAAATATTTAAACTGTGATAGAACTAATTTATCCCTTGCAGACATATACGACCCAGCTTACGATGCGGATACAAGTGCGGCGTTACATGAGTGCGCTCGTATATGTCAGGTCATTAACGAATATAAGATGAAATTTGAGGCTTTCGTCTCGCCTCTGCTCGTTCTGAGGGTCGTGCAAGTCACTCTGTACCTATGTATGTTACTGTACGCGGCTACAGAGGTGAGTTGTTTTAATTATTTAAGTAGAGGAGACAAGTGGATACCAACCTGATAGACGAATCAGAAAATTATAATTACGACTCAAAATAATATATGTCATCTGTACTGCAGCTGTATAACTGCTGCAGTTCGAATATAGGTCCGCTCAAACGTACTTACGTTGTAGAGCCATGCTGCAGCTATACGATGATTGTAGCACGAATGGGTCGGCTCGACCGGGGTTGGATCACGCTCTCACAGAATACCAGCGTAAAATAGCAGCTCAATGCTGCTGTGTTTCGTATGGTGAGTTTAGAGAACCGGACGCACTTTTTACTGGAAACGAGGCATTCCATCTTTGTCTTCAAGGGTGACAAGGCATCTGCACTTTGATTCTTAATCGAGGATAGATGTAAATGTCTATGGGCCACATCATCCACTTACCATCAGGTGGGCTGTGTGCTCGTTTGTCACCCTTATCCTATTTAAAAAAAAACTACCATCGTGTAAGAGATCAGCTATAAATTCGCACAGGTTCCACGTTTGGTAGATTGACAACTGTAGGATATACGAGTATATTAAGCTGCATGGCTCAGGGGATAAGCTTCTGTCTTAAATTTCACATTAAATAGTTATTTGCAATATAAAATTTTAAGTGCTGCTTTACCACGTGCTCGGCGAAGAAGGAAAACATAGCGAGGACACCTGCATGTATGAGGAATAAAATATTTCAGGACATGTTAAGTCCGCCGACATGCACTGGACCAGCGCGGCGGACTAATTGCTCTATCATCTGGGACTGTAATTTTACATTTTACTTTTATATGTATATGACATGAATATGATGAAGATATATATCTTCATGAGACGGGTTGGAGTAACAGATGTCTTTTTCATAAAACTAGGGAGAAACGAACTTTCAGTTCATCTAATGGTAAGTGGCTATTGCATTCCATGGACATACAGCCAACTTGTAAACAAAGAACGCTACGGATGCGTTATCACCTCTGAGGCTAAGATGGAATTTTCCTCAGTCTACAATTATCGGTCCTATACCCTTCAGACCGGAACACAGTGGTGCAGGCCTACTATTTGGCGTCAAATACAGGTAAGAGAGTAACACCTACCTAGACAGACTTAGACAAAATAGGAGTAATTTCACCTATTATGCACTTTTAACGACCTTCCCCCTTTGAGGTATCGGTGCCCCTTTTACGTCAGGCATAATTATGATGGTTTAACCATCAACTACTATCAAAAGCCTTGAGATCTTTTTGCTACTCATACCCAGTTTCATTTGTACACTAAAACGTACCTCTTACACTCTCAATTCTTATCATCTTTATAAGGCTTAAAATTTGCTTTCAAATCAATGTGTTACAGAAATTCGATATGGTAACCGTGGAGTATCTCGCTGCAGTGGCTTTGGATATATTCGTGTATTGCTATTATGGCAGTCAAATTATTTTACAGGTATGTGTTAACTATCTGTCAGAGATGATCGGTTTAAATACATGTTCGATGGGTACACAAAACTATATATATGTATACTTAATATAAAACAATGATCTTATTCTCCTTCATTAGTCCGTATTAGCTAGTCCACAGCTGGACGTGGGCCTCTCCCGTTGTAGGAAAGATTTGTCAAAATAATCACGCTTGGCAGACGGATTGACGATCGTGGTACCGTTACCGTTAGAATATTAAAGTCCACTGCTGAACATAGGCCTCCCCCATAGATTGCCTCATAGGGGGATATTTGCCATAGTTGCCACGCTTGGCAACCGCAGTTTTTTATTTTTAGTCGTTATTAGGAAGACGCTGCTGCCAATCTTCTGATTTGTTTCCCTCTGTAGCCTCTTACGACACCCACGGGACGATATGTGGTAGTGAATATTCTTACACCGCCATTACACGGTGAGACCCTAGTAGAGATTGTCTAATTTAAAACTGCACGCGCCTCCCTTTTTGAATATACGTAGTACTAGTAGGGCCATGCCTGTTTACGGTTGCAGCACGAATGGGTCCGCTCGACAGGGATACGTACCATGCTCTCACAGAATACCAGCGTGAAACAACAAAATAATGATGGTGTGTTTCGTATGGTGAGTGTAGAAAACCGGAGACCCCTTTTACTGGTAGTGAGGCATTTGGAACGATTTGCACTTTGATTTTTAATCGATGTTAGATATCTGTTGGCTGTAGCATCCACTTACCATCAGGTGAACCGTGTGCTCCTTTCTCACCCTTATTCTATATATAAATATGTATTTTGGATAAATTTTATCATGTTAAAGGTATAAATGCTACTAATACACAAAAATGGGCGCGCAGATTTAGATTTTATGATAAGTTCCTATGATAAATATGTCTAAATCCATATATAATACAAGGGAGGCGCGTGAAGTTTTAATTTATACGATATCTACCAGGTGTTTTGCACCTATGACGGTGGTGCTTGTCGCCGGTCTGGGCCACAGAACACAATTACTCTCTACCGAGAGAAGAACGCTACCGTCAAACTAAAAAATGTAACACGCGTCTATGAGTGTATACTACTAGTGCCACAGTGGGCGCCCATATGAAACTTTTTTTTCGCGGGAATTTCAAACTATTCTATTCTGTAACTTTTAAACTTTTTGTTTATTTAAGGCAAATTCGAGTAATTTTGGCTAAAGCCCCACAAATCTATTGGGTCAATTCCCATACATTTGAGAGATTGCACCAAAATTACTCGAATTTACTTTAGAGGAGCATGTGGGATAAAATACTAAAAATATGATTGTGTGCAAATAAATAAAACTAAAACTAAAAAAGACAAAATTATGAATGTGTGCAAATTTCTCGGATTTCATACAAAGATAGATCACCCTGGTCTGGACATTTTACGTCTGGCATAAACGAGATGGTTATATCGCCATTTATTCGATAAATGTCGATATAACCATCGAATCGATCGATCGAAAATCACTTGAATAATCGATAATTTTTTATGTAATGAAAAAACGATCGGGTGGAATCGATCCCAAAATGAATTACCTATAAATTGATATTTTTATAGAAAAAGGAAGTATAAGTACTTGTTTAAAATGAAATTTGGCTTGGAAAAAACTGCAAATCGAACGTATTTTTTTGCGCCCAATGCAGGACACCCTCCGGAAGCGGGGAGGAGGTGGTGAATGCTCCTAGCATACCACGCAGCCAGCTGCGTGGTTATGTGGGACTTACTTTGAAGAAGTGCCTACCCACTAAACACCACCTTGGGACCGACATTAGCCGAAGGCTCTACCGTCGTATCTGAGACGACCTCCCTCGGGAGGGAGGCGTGGGGCACAACCGTCCGGGGCGGGCGCGGATCAACCAACACAGCCGCAAAGTGCGACGGTGCTGGAGAAATGGAGTGGGAATCGCATGTGCGAATGCACTCACCGTACGGGGACGGCGAGCACTGACTGCCAGCGCAACCGCACGGGGCGGCGGCACTAGCAGGTGGAGGCAGGAGGAAGGCACTCACCGTCCAACGGTGAGTGCGGGGCGCACAACCGCACGGAGGCGGCTGGCGGAGACGGAAGGCTCCACCGTCGCCCGAACCCATATTCATGGGCACGGAAACACGGCGACGGCGAGACAGCTAAGCACAACCGCACGGGGCGGCTGTGCTAGCCGAGCAGGAGGGCAAAACTCGACCGTGCGGGGACGGGAGTGTGGGAGGCGGCACCCAACCGTACAGGGACGGAGAGTGGTCAGCCAACGCAACCGCACGAGGGCGGCGGCGCCAGCTGAGGACGGGACGGGACTGACGTTCTATTCAGAAACTGTGCCGACCGAGGAGAAGACCCGTACGGGGACGGGTGCTCGGTCGGCGGACCCCGCAAGCGCACGACCGCACGGGGCGACGGCGCAAGCGGAATGATCCTAAATCGAACGTAGTTCAGTAATTTTTCTATCGAGAAAATTGTATTGTATCGCGTATTGACCGGTACCATCATACCCATCATAAGGAGAAAGAATGTATCTAAAATATTTTTTTTCAAATTCTAAATGTAATAATTTCACTATCAAAATCCAATTTTAAAACGGACAAAAACAGAAACATCCAGCCTTAAGCAATATGGCACCGAGTTGCCCCATGGCAACATGCATTTATATCATCACTAGGGCAATTAGAAGAGAATCGCATAAAAAAAAATTGAGGTGGAATAGTTTTCGGTTCTAATGCGCCGGATTCCTCCAGGACTATAAGACACATCGTTTTATTTTACTCGTACTACGCGAATCTTAGTAATTAATTTTTAACATCTTTATAATATTATAAAGAAAATGTTTGGTTTTAGGCAGATCGAGTGTCTACAGCGGCGTACCAGAGCTTCTGGCATACGATGGGTCCACGCCCAAGGAGGCTGCTGCTCAATATCCTCTTATCTAACCGGAGACCGGTCGTGGTCCGTGCCGGAAATTTTTTGCCCATGGATCTGCACACTTTTGTAGTTGTAAGTAATTAATGTAGTAAGTCCGTGTAGTGGCTACGTGAGAATCTACTACCCCATATCATCCCATGAGCGTCGTAAAGGACGACGGAGGGAAATGAAACAGAAGATGGGCAGCAGCGTCTTCCTAATAACAGCTGAATAATAAAAACTGCGGTTGCTAATGCGCTTGCGAAACTTGGCAAATATGCCTGTGAAACAATCTATGGTGGAGACTTATATTTGGCTGTAGACTTTGATAGGCTGTGAATGAATGATGAAAAAAGCCACGCGGCAGCGTATTATGGTTGCAGCACGAATTAATCTACTCGACCTGGGAAGGAATACGGTCGCACAATACCAGCGTGAAATAGAAAAATATTAATGCTACTGTGTTTCGTATGGTGAGTGTGATCGGAAAGCGGAGATGAATTTTATTGGTAACGAGATATTGCATCTTAGTCCTCAGGCGTGACATCGCATCTGAATTTTTATTCTGATAATTAAATTGTTTATGCGCCGCAGCACACTTACCGTCAGGTGGACTGTGTGCTCGCTTTTCACCCTAATTTTATAAAAATAAAATAGGCATTTCCTTAGTCGAAAATCCATTTAAATTTTGATTCTTAATCGAGGATACATGTTCTCTATGGTCCACAGCATCCAATCACCATCAGGTAGACTGTGTTGCTCGCTGCTAGTGTTGTCTTTACTTCTATAAAAAAAAAACATGACAATCTTACATCGAACGGGTCTACTTACTGAGAGCTGCAATGTCCATCGTGGTGAGTATGGAAAGCTGGAATTAAGACAGGGCTGTGGATTAAGGCTTAATATAAAGATTGTTCAAATCCAGCAAAGGACGTAATGCGTACAGCAAACCATCATCATCATCATTACAGCCGTCCACCGCGAATCATAGGCCTCTCCCAAAGAATGCCACAAATCACGTTCCTGAACCACCTGCATTCATCGACTTCCTGCATGTCTTACCAGGTCTTCACTCCATCTAGTGGGGGGTCGCCCTACACTTCGCCTATCGGCAGGAGGCTGCCACGAGAATCTTTCTTCCCCATCGGTTGTCGGTTCTGCGAGCTATATGACCGGCCCATTGCCACTTCAGCTTACTAATCCGTTGGGCTATGGCGGTCACTTTAGTTCTACTACGTATATTCCTCATTTCTAAGTTTATCACGCAGAGAAACCCCGAGCATAGCCCCTCCATAGCTCGCTGAGCGACTTTGAGCTTCCTCATACGGCCAGCAGGAAGGACCACGTCTCAGATCCATAAGTCATCACTGGCAACACGCACTGATTGTACAATCTCGTTTTCAAGTATTGAGGTGTACCTGACGAGAAGATGTGTCGTAATTTCCCGAACGCTGCCCAGCAGAGTTGAATCCGTCGATTGACCTCTCGGTCGAAGTTGGACTTACCTGGTCGAACTATTTGTCCCAGGTATACATACTCGTCAACAACTTCGAGCTTAGTACTCCCAACTACTACCGGCATAGGTGTGACATGGACGTTACACATGATCTTTGTTTTGTCCATGTTCATCTTAAGACCTATCCGTTGTGAGGCACTATTGAGGTCATTGAGCATAGTGCTTAGGTCCTCCAGCGATTCTGCCATAACGACTATATCGTCGGCAAATCGAAGGTGAGTGATGCATTCGCCATTGATGTTAATAACGTATCCTTAATGTTAAAACCGTAATCCGACTGGATTAGAGCGAGTGTTTATAGTACGCGCTTATGGACGCCACTGAAGTTCTGAAGTGATTGAACCTCAATATATGCCATGCAAAATATATATGTCAAATAATATTATCAACAACGTATATAAATTGCAGCTTTATTGAAATAACGTAAATTATAAAGAAAAAAAATGTACTTGTCAACCTATTTGCCATGGCCTTGGAACCGCCATAGGTGTCTGCCAATGTTATTTTTCAGTAACTTTTATTGAATATTTCAAGATGTCAAAGCGGCAGCCTTATTGCTTTGACGTTTTTTTCGGTCATTTTTTACACCTTTCACATCTGAGCGTCTCTATATCAACCGCCGGTCAAACTAAAGTCCCCATTTCATGTACCTCAGGTATAGGGAATTAACTGAAAAAAACGTGAAGCTTATTGAAATACCGTAAGTCTGCGGCTCACTGTCTCTTAGACCATATATAAAATTAGTACAATAAACTGTGTACATACTTTAATTTCTTGGTGAAGGTCTGTCGTATATCACAGAGAACTAGATCTGGGTTTAGGGACAGGTTTTTTGTTAATAAAGAGAAAAACTATTTCTACTTTTTCGAAGTTCCTAATATAAAAAAAAAAAATTAACGTCTGTTAAAGATCTCAGATTTAATCAGTATTTCTTATTACAGATTATCAAGACTTCATTCTCTTATTATACACTGCTGGTGAACGTTAACGAGAAGGGCGAAAGAAAATAAAAAGAATATTCTCAAGTTATATTGTCATATATTATGTTGGTTTAATACGATTATCAATAGAGACTTGTTCCAAATTTCATTAACTTAAAAATATGCAATAATGAAGTTTACGAAATAGAAATATATTATATTTAAATTTAATATAGGTTATAAATAATAATTATTGAATGTCATTCTTGTTTAATTTACCACTGGTTTGGAAAATATCTGTGTCCCGGGAAGAACCAGCAAGAAATCCAGCAGGGCTAGCATGGGCAAGAGACAATTTTACCCCCGGGGAAAGGAGAAAATGTTTATCCCCCCGCTTAGTTTTATCCACCGGTGGGTATAATATCCACAGTAGATAAAATGGGAGATAGACTTAGATATATTTTTTTGTACGAATTTAAACTTCAACCCACGTCCAATGAACTAGGATAAAATTGTCCCTTTCAAATGTCAAAAAAGCATAATTTTTTATCTTTCATTTGGCTTCATGCTACGGACGGGGGATATGTCTACTCGTTATGTCAAACGGGGATATACTTCTCCCCGTTTGACATAACAAGATAATTTTATCTCTTGTCAGTGGATATCATCGGGGGATAAAATTTTTGTCCCCCGCCCATGCTATCCGGGCAGGGGTACATATTAAAAAAAAAGAAGTTTACAATTATAAAGTAACAGCCTACATACCTCCCACTGTTGGGTACAGGCCTCATCTCATTTCTGAGAGGGTTTTAAGGCAAGGAGTATCCGCCGCTGCCCCAATGCGTGTTGGCGAACTTCACATGTTTTCGAAATTATATTTTTCTTATTTCTCAGACATGCAGGTTTCCTCACGTTATCCTTGACCGCTAAGCACGTGGTAAATCAGCATTAAAATTGCAATTAACAATTTCATTAGTGCCGGCGGGGATTGAACCCGGGTTGCTCACGTACTGTGATCTGTTATTATCTCTATATATAAAAATCAATTGCTGTCCGTTAGTCTCGCTAAAACTAAAAAACGGCTCAACCGATTTTGATGAAATTTTTTGTGTGTTTGAATGGGTCCCTAGATGGTTTAGATTCACATTTTGATCCGGTAGGTGGCGCTGTTGTCGAGATCCAGAAAACACCCGTGCGAAGCCGGGGCGGATCGCTAGTCATCCATAAATTAAATTACTTAAAAATAATGCTAACACAGCATACTCTTGGTACGGAAGCTTTGTAAGGGGAGAGCCGAGCTTGTGTGAGTGTGTTGCGAGACGTTCGTATGAATTTGGATAGGAAGAGCAATAAAAATATACAAATTGTATTCAGAAAGTATTTTATTTACGAAATTAATATACAATTCTCTTGTTCATACAATAAATCATTGATTGATTGAAACAGTTCGGCCCTTGGCCTTTGCAGCGGTTCAGTCTAACGCAGAGGCGAACTAAAGTCAACGTGAACGTACGCTTCCCGCGCTCGTCTTATCCAACCCTTTGTTTAAATATTTTAATGTATGGTAACACTGTCGGTGGAGAATTCCAATACACAGAGCTCGATCGCTGTGACTGACCAAGTTGTACACATTGACTCTTAAATTAATCATTTATTTTAAGGTATATTGATAGCCATTACAAATTAAATATCAAGTTTATATTAGATCCATCCTCAGCTATTTTCTTGTGTCACAAACGACGTACCCGTGTTCAAGCGATTGTAAATTATTAATATAGGCATTACAGGCTGCATAAGACTTAAAATCGCACAAAAAGCTTACTACACTTGTTCCTAACGTTCGTCCGACTCGGGAGCGGGACGGAACGAATATTTCTTTCACAATTTTATTCTGTCTTCCAAACCTAGTTTTTAAAGTTACGCTTACTACTTATTATAAATGTTTATTCAATTACTTTCGATACATTATCATATTTTAATCCTCAATTCATTAAAACTGCGAACATGGTTTCAATATTGCCTCTTCTTATCCGGTTCGAGAGGACCAACTTTTTTTCAACACTATTGGATAATTTACAGGCAGTATTGAAATCATATAATAACTTACGTTATCTCTTGGATATCGAATATAACACAAGCGTACAATTAGATCAAACATACAAACATACAAACTCATATAACGCGGCATTCAACATTCTTCCACATTTAGACACGCCCACAGCAAGTCCCCAGAGCCAATACGGTAAAAAATAAAATTATTACATGCAACACTGGCAGAGTTGACATCAGGTTTGATGTGGGAGGATAAATTAATTTAAATAACATCTATATTGAGTAAAATAGGCTGACATATTATGTCATTTAGATTTACTTTTATTAAGTAACACTGTTTCTATTTATTATTAAGATTAACAGTCTTGCGTTGAAAAACAGTTTAGGTTGGATTTAAAAAGAACAAAAAAATTATCTCGGATAAAATTATCAGCACAGAATTGAATATTTCTGTTATGACAATCGTCGCTTTCCGATACTTTCCTAGATAAACATTATTGCTATTGTCAAAAACTGCATCATGATTGAAAAAGCTAGTATTCAAACTTGTTTTTCGTTGATTATGCAAGCAATATTGATACAAAAATTAAGCCTTTTAATGCACTTTTTCGGCTGGCATATTATTGTGACCAATGAGGATATCAGAGAGCGGTAGACACAACGCCGTTAACAATAATACTTGATTGCTAATTTCATATTTTAAAATCATACAAAGTGAATGTAGACGTCCATATTAAATATACAGTTATCGAGCAAACTCCATTGACGGTGATATGAAAACGACCTACCTTTAAATGAATATAGTTTTAGGAAATAAATTCTCTGACTAATATTATAAATACGAAAGTGCTTGATGGTCCTTTCACGTCAAAACGTTGCAATAGATCGCCGTGATTATTTGCATTGAGAAAGTTTGAGGACCATAGAGTGATATAATAACAGAGGCTGTTTTAAAAATAGCGACTGTCACATCCAGGCCAGGCATCTTGAATTGAATTTCATTAAAGGGTAAATCGTACACATAAAAATTGTGCTGACGTTTGTCTGTCAACGTCATTAAATGTGACAACACTATGTTTAATTAAAATTTTGCTTATTTCTGCATCACATAAGGTAGAGATTTGCATATCCCGTCAATACAGTATGTACAGTAGGGTGGAACGAAAAAAAATTTCAGAATTTTATTTTGAATAGTTGTATTATGTTGCCTAATGACATTAGTTAGCTCCATTTAAAATATAAATATTATCAGACAGCGGTAAAAGCCCCCGCCAGGACACAAAACATTTACAAAAATGATGATTTTGGGGCTATTTACACAGCCTACAAAATAGTACAGAATTCATTACAATTCGTTTATTTTATTCAAAAACATATTCAAATATAGTAGTTAACTAACTGTTGCAATTAAACATTTCATTATTTTAATATAATTTGGCGCTGGGACAGAGAAGAAAAGTGCGGGACGAAGCGCGGGGGGCGGCACGTGATAATCTACGAATTGCAGTGTTTTGTTTTAACCAGTGTCGATAATTGTCTCAAGGTGAAAGGTCGCGCGTCAATTATTTTCACGAGTACTTATTAGTTTACGTTTTTAAGTGTATTAACATGACTTCTACGAGACAAAAGTTAAAATGTCCAATATTTGGTGAAAGTGCAGAGTTGAAAGAGAATATTCTTCCTACGTATGAAAATGTGATGAAATTCTATGATTGGGTACGACAAGACTTAAAAGTAAGAAATAACACAAGAAAAGAACCTACGTTTTTGGAAATTGCCGAAATAGTTGCTACGAAAATCGAAGAATTGTGGATAAAATCTTCTATTCCAATTGTCACACATAAACGAGTTTTACAGCTAATAAAAAGTTATCACTCAAAATGTTATAATTTGAAAAAGTCTTTGAAGAAACTTAAGGCAGAAAAGTTAAAAGAGTTTAGAGTACAAAGTAGAAAGCTTTTTGACATAGCTGCATGTAAATGTAAAAAATATATAAGCTGTACCTGTGTGAGAGAAAAAAAGGTACCAAAAGAGGAACAAATATTTTTAGAAGACCAACGCTCTAACAGACTAATGGTTCTAGGAAGAACGGATCTCGTCCAGAGTAAAAAAATTACAGAATAGAAGATTACGTGCTCTTAAACATGAAATCAGGCATAATTCAAATATAATTAAAGAAATTCCTTCTACTTCGTATCGGCTAAATAGATCTGAAGTTTGTTCTAATGTCGACCTTCCTTCTTGCTCGTCGACCGCAGATGGTATTGACACCACTCAAACAGTGGATCAAAAGCCTATAAAGCTCACGGATGCCAGTCTTCATAGTTTGACGACTGTATGCGATAGGTACGGAGTATCAGACAGAGCTGCAGCAGCTATCGTATCATCTGTTCTATGTTCTGCTTCTGATGCCGACTCTGAGGCACAGTCTACTAACGTTGTGGACAGGATGAAACTAAGAAGAATAAGACAGAAAGTACGCGAGCAAATTTTAACAGAAGAAAGAGTTATAGAAATTCCTGCATTATATTTCGATGGAAGAAAAGACAAGACGGCTAAAACTGTATTAAAAGGATCAAAGAGGTTTAGAGTGATTGTACAAGAGGAACATATTTCGATTATAAAAGAACCAGGTTCTGTTTACGTTGGGTATGTTGTTCCAGCATCGGGCAGTGCAAGAAATATTGAAAGAGCTATCCACAGCTTTTTGACGATTGAAAAGATATCACTAGAGAGTATAATGGCAGTTGGCTGTGATGGAACAAACACAAATACAGGAAAAGTGGGAGGCGTTATTCGTCTTTTGGAAAATAGACTATCCCGACCATTGCAATGGATAATTTGTCTCTTACACGCCAATGAGTTGCCATTGAGGCATTTGTTTACCTATTTGGATGGCCCTACTTCAGGACCTAAATCATTTGCGGGGCAAATTGGTAAAGCATTAGAGACATGCGAGACGTTGTCGTTGGCCCACTTTAAGAAGATAGACTGTGATCTACCTCCACAAATAATAACAGATCTCAGTACAGACCAAAAATATCTACTAGAAATTATTACTGCTGTCATAAGTGGATCCTGCTCTCCCGATTTATTAAACCGAAGCCCAGGTAAGCTATCCCATGCCCGCTGGTTAACAAGAGCTAATCGCATACTGCGTTTATATATTTCTACTGAAAATCCACAAGAAAATCTTGTAATTTTAGCTACGTTTGTCGTAAAATCGTACGCCCCTCTCTGGTTCGCTATCAAAACACATTCATCCTGCAAAGATGGTTCAAAACATTTATGGAAGCTCATTAACAGCACTAGGTATTTGTCCAGCGAGTTGTTGGCGATAGTGGACCCTGTTTTAATTCGAAACAGTTACTTTGCTCATCCCGAAAACATGTTGTTAAGTATGATAACAGATTCACGGAAGCATATTAGAGAACTCGCTGCAAGACGCATTTTAAAAGCTCGTCAAGCTAATAAAAATTCTGTTCCGCGCATGTTTGAGGTGCCAAAAGTGAACCTTAATTCACGTTGTTACATAGACTTGATTGACTGGCAACAAAATATATACGAACCGCCAATACTAAAGAATATTTCTGATGAGCAGTTGCAAGATCTCATTGAAAATGGAGGAGATGCAGTTTTGGAGTTTATGAGACTGCCTTGCCACACCCAGGCTGTGGAAAGATCAGTCAAAGTTGTGACAGAAGCAGCTCTAAGTGTGTGCGAAAAGAAAAGAAGAGAGGGATTCATAAAATCTAAATTAGCATCTCGAAAAGTCATGCCAAAGTTTGAGACGAAAAAGGATTTCTGCTTTAAAAAATAACATTATTCATAGAGTCATAACTTTTTTAACTTGTATTCACATTGAAAATAAACTATTTTATTAATGAAAACAATCTTTATTTTATTATTTCCATGCATAACATATAACATTTACTTCTAATTTTGTATGTAGGGTGTACTATACAACGCGTCTATAAAAACTTGAAAATGAAATTTCAAGTCTATGGCGGGAGTTCAAGCAGTCGAGTTAGAGTTTTATATTAAGGTATATTATTTACAATTACATAAAGCAACTTTACATGGTATTCGAAAAGATTCTAGAAAAATTTTTTCATACAAAAGTGTTCCACCTAATGTACAGTGTAAAAACTACAGCAGCGTGGGAATCCATGCAAGTCGTCGACATGGCGGCACACGACACGGGCGACGTTTAACTGTTGGGACAGACACGGGATTAGTTATAGAACGGGACACGACGTACCACCCGTCCGAAATATCTGCAAACCTGTGACGTCACGGCACGAGGGTACGAAACGCTACAGTTAGTGTCCGACCGAAGTTTCGGCTTCGACAAAAAAACCACCTCCGGCGAAACCTTTGGTACGGCCAAAATGGGCTGAAGTTTTGGCCGAAGCCGAAGGTTTCTAGCAAGTGCCAAAATTAAACGAATAAGCGAGAGACGTGGCGAAGCAATTTTTATCATCTCTAGATCAACTTCAAGAGATGATTAAAATTACCTTTTTATGTTAAACAGTCACTATAAATCTTTAATTTCAAAGTTTTAAAATCATTTATATTATTAATTTTAGCCAATCTTGAACTAAAATTCTAGGGGTTTTTAATAAGCCTTCGGCTTCGGTCGCAGGTTGCGGCGCTAGCTGATTAACCGGCGTCGGACAGAAATCGACCTTCGGTCGGACACTAGCTACAGAACGGTACAGTAAGGGCAAGGCAGTGCGGCACGGCACAAAGGGAAGCGTTAACAGATATTTCCGACACGTTGCACTTATTTTACGCACGATTTCGGATATATAAGGAGTTAATAGTCCATATCATAGTAAGCGACTATCGCTTCATTCATTGCACATACAGGGTTGTTTTTCAAAGAGTAGCCAAATTTTAAACTTAAGTTGAAATATAGTATAATTAATGATATACCGTTATTGCAGTTTTTGAAAATACGAGTAAATAAGGCTTCTACTTTTATTTGAAATTATCTCAAATTGAATGTGATTTATGGGCAACAATGTTTTGCATACCGATTGACCCTTACGAATGTGTGCGTGCGCAGTAAAATCAGTTAAAATAATGCATTACCACGCATTTTGAATTTAAAAGTTAAAAAGGACAGATTGTTTGAGATCTTTTTTAATTAATTTTTCTTCACCACTTGCCTATATTATTTAATCTGAACTTTCTCTGCAAATTTGGCCGGTTATTGCAAAATAAGCCTGTATAGTGCCATTGATGTGCTGACGACCTTGAGGAATTAGATAAAATACCTCACAGGCAGTAAATACTGATTCTACAACCCTTCACACCAGAACACAGCAGCGTACTGCTGCTTGGTGGTGGAAGCAGGTGAGTGGGTGGTTTTACTAAATTAGACGGACTCTCTTTTCACTTACTAAATCAATCGTGTAAATTTTTGACATTGTCAGGTGCACAATTAAAAAACTATCGAATAGTAATATAATTTTGTGTGTATGTATGTATGTATCTCTTTCTCTTTGTGTGTGTGTGTGTGCGTGTGTGTGTGTGTGTGTGAGCGACTCACTTCTTCTTGTTCTTAGGCTGTGCGCGAGGCGGTGTGTTGGGGCGGCCCATGTTGAGTCCGGAGTACAGCTTGCGCTTGTCGGCCGGCTTCAGGATCTGGAACGAGCACATCAGCGTCTCGTCCACCGACATTAGCGCACCTGCAACGTACCAACGTTTTGATTATTCGACTATTCTTTAAATTAAATGTTGCCTCGTGGTCACAAAATGTGGCAAGACCTGAATCGTAGCGTGAGTAAACATTTGAGTTTGTTCACGTGTTGGCTTTCGAATATGTCTAGTTTCTTCTTTTTTATCACTCACTGACCGTTGTACATTAATCCAGAGCCACTCTTATAGTAAGGTTTTGCATCTTTAGCCGTTGGTCTGTTAATTTTACACTTGACATTCACATACGAGTTCATTACACCGTCATTTATCGGAGGCTATGATATCTTTTTGCGTTACCCATAGTTAATAATTTACGGGACTAATTAATACAGAGGATTCTATACAAGAATAGTGTAACTGGTACTATTGATGTAAATTGAGTCGGTGACGTTGTAGCAATTTACTGAATTGCAAAAATATTTTATTTTGCTCTTTTGTATTAAAACTACAAATAAAATGGTTTTATACAGTACACCAGTTGTACCAGCGACTGTGTAATCATAAAATATTTGTTAGTACACAATGTATTTGTTTTGAAGTTTAATTCCTTTGGGCCCAATTGAGTATATTTTATATTTATAATTTTATTTATATATTTACTGGAATCATAGTTTCAAACACTTTTCCCTAAAGACAACTTTTCTAAAGCAGATTTAATTTTTTACGGCAATGAGTGCCGTAAGTACCTGCTGGGTTCACATTTACTATCATATTTGAACTTTTAGGTAAGAAAGTTGCCCCAATGCGTGTTTTTTACTTAGCTTAAACCAGTGCTAGATTACTATCACACCTAGACGGTAAAACGCATTGGTTTATCGGATAAACTTTATCCTAACATAGCCGATTCATTCTTGTCATGCCAATTTTATTATAGAATAAGGGTGACAAACGAGCACACAGTCCACCTGTATTGTAAGGAATGCTGTGGCCCATAGACTATGGAAAATATCTCCCCTATGAGGGAGGCCTTTGTTCAGCAGTGGACTTTTAATAGGCTGCAACGGTAACAGAATTACTTTATACACCTGTAGTATACGCCCCACTGTTGGGCACAGGCCTCCCCTCAATTCTGAGAGGGTTTTAGGAATTGTCAAGGAAATGTCCGCCGCGCTGCCCCAATGCGCGTTGGCGAACTTCACATATCTTCGAAATACTTTTTTCTTATTTCTCAGACATGCAGGTTTCCTTACAATGTTTTGCTTCACTGCCTAAGCACGTGGTAAATCAGCACTTAAAATTGCAATTGGTGCTGGCGGTGATTGAACCCGGGTTGCTCGCGTACTGTCAAATTTACAGTGAGCGTTTAGCCTCTGAGCTACCACGGCACCTACCGAAAAAGCTGAACAACGACTGCCATGCCAGCCAATCTATCTTCTATTATCCTTCTGCAGCTGAGGTGACTCTATTGGTAACATTCTACCATTCTACCGATGTGGAGTCTGTCACACGTCATTTTAAATTGCGCATTTTTTTTAAACTGATTAACAGATGATTATTATTTTATGTTTATCATAATCATAAACACTCACGCCTGTCACCCAGAGGGGTAGGCAGAGACTACGGACTTCCATTTGGCGCAATCCTGACACACCTCTCTCACCTCATTTACATCCTACATACCTAGGCATACATGCTCGCCGATTAGGGGTACACTTAATCTGGCCCATCTGACTGGGCGTCCCTTCCTGACTCACTCTACCGTTCACCACTTATGTTTATATGGCTCTAACATAATCACAATAAAGTAATAGGCATAGTATCATCATCACCATCATCATTACAACCCTTCACAACTCCACCGCTGCACATAAGCCTTCCCAAAGAAATGCCACAAAGCACGTTCCTGAGCCACCTGCATCCATCAACTCCCTAATATCTTACCTTGCACAGTATATAAAATTATCTTTATTATAATTTACCGGCGTTGTCAAACTCGCCGCAGTAGTTAGGCGCAGAGAACAAGGTGACGAGCTGTCGCTTGGCGAAGAACTCGTAGCCATCCTCCACAACCTGGTGAGCCCGGCAGATCAAGTCGAACTCGTGCTTCGACAGGAACTTGCCCACCACCTGGAAAAGAGATTTGTCTATAGATATCGACGAGTATAACGCCATTCCTTTAATGTGAACATATTCTACGAATATTGCTTTTTGTAGTTACGGCACGAATGGTCAATTCGACTGTGGAAGGATCACGCCCGCACAGAAGAATAACAGCGTGAAATAGCATAATGCTGTGTACCGTATAGTGAGTCACGAAAATCGAAGACGCTTTTCAATGGTAACAAGAGTTGAATCCGAGTTATGTTATGTTATGTGTGAAGAAATATGTTTGGATATATAAACATATTTCTTTGTGATTTTATCTTGTCTGTTATCTCGATCAGAGTATCCTAGGCTAGTTTTTACTGTAATAATACCGATATGATGCGGAAGAACAACGAAAATATTATGTACTTTACTTATATTTTAAAAAAAAGGTGTCCTTAAAGCACATTCTGAGGAACAAGTCATTTAACAGATGTTGACACAGCTGTTAGATTATCTGTTTTTAATATTGTAATATTCGTTACATAAGTTTTGCTAACGAAAAATTTGATCGAGAATTTATATTATTGTTTGGAAAAATCTTGAATCGCGACATCGCTTACCATCAAATCATGTTAATACCCATCGATCACGTTTCCAACGTTATCTGCAGTACAACGATAAACAAGTGTAATGTACTCTCCGCGCAAACAAACATCAATATATTTGTGACATCGCCGGTTTGACTTTCAAACATGCGTCGCTGACATGACATTTCCGCACCGCTGTTTGTCAAACGCCCCGACTCTAGATAAAACAATAAATACGTTGACTGGCTTTTGATTGATTTAGGGTTGTAAATACTCGCTGTAAATTTCAGAGTCCGCGAGCAGCCCGGGTTCGATCCCCACCCACACCAATGAAATTGTTAATTGCAATTTTAAGTGCTGATTTACCACGTGCTAGGCGGTGAAGCAAAACATCGTGTTTCCTCACGATCACGGCATGTCTGAGAAATAAGAAAAAAAATATTTCGAAGACATGTGAAGTTCGCCAACACAACACGCATTGGATCAGCGCGTCGGACATTGCCTTGCCCTAAAACCATCTCAGAAATGAAAGGAGGCCTATGCCCAGTAGTGGAATGTATATAGGCTGTAACGTTAACTTTATTTTTTTAATCGTCGGATAAAAGTTATTCCGTTACCGTTGCAGCCTATCAAAAGACCACTGCTGAAGAAAGGTCTCCCCATAGGGGGGATGTTTTCCATACTTGCCAGGCTTGGTAGGCGGGTGTCAACTGTAGTTTTTTTAAGTTCTTATTAGAAAAACGCTGCTGTCCATCTCCTAGTTTGTTCTACGACAATATGGGGTTTTCAAAAAAGTGATTTATCAAAAAAATAAGCTCCCAATAACGTGATTGAATATAAAAGTGAAACAATTCAAATATTTTATTCAAACAACGGCAATTTTTAATTTGTGTATGTTGTATTTTATCCTATAATAACTACGAATTTCGTTAAGATGTTTAAGTACCCTATTAAAATAGTCAATGGTTCGTACTACGGGTTATAAACCTATAAAAAAATAAAGCGACCTCTTCCCTTTTCTGTGTGCGCCTCGTAATAAGATTTTGATTGTTAAGTTTGCTCCTGTACAAAAGGTATAAGAGCGTTTTCAAAATAATTGTACGTATCGAAATTGTAGTTACGAAAAGTAACGAAATCGTTAGAGTTGTTACTAAATTGTAACTACTAAGCCACGTGTACACTGACTACTGAACTATTCCAAATTACTGATTACCCTACTACGTATAGTAAAAAGTGTTGTGATAAATACTCCTAGAATTATATTGTCAGTTTGTGGTCAAGTGACATTATTTGTATGTGTGTGAATTATGACTCTACCAACATAACTGTCAAATTATCAATAAAACACCATTACTTAATTAATTATACTTTTTATTTAAATTTAGCTAATTTTAACTTAATATTATTAAAATAAATCAGATCTTCGTCGCATATAACAACCAATGCGACTGAATTTTATATAAGACATTTCTCATAAGACACAAGAAATTTTCTTATAATGTGCAAAAGGCTTAATTCACTCACCTACCTAGTAATGCTTATCACTACTACACCAGTGTATACGTTACTTAAGACTATACAACTTCGTAACATAACGAAAAGTTACGAAATTGTTAGTGAAAAGTAACCTTAAATTAGTTTTAAATCAAACCGTCAAGTTTATCGTTTACATGAAAGCATATATTAAGATATATCAGTCTGTTCAACATACGAAGCATTATCTAATGCTTCGTATGTTAAAAATACTTACCAATAAGAAAAGTCAACTGCTACTAAATTGTTAGAATATTATTTAAGCACAACGCGTAAGCTTTGAGTCTTGTTTTCTTTTAAATTCAATATGGCAGCTACAGCTAAAATTTGAACAAACAGTGATGGCAGAGTATTACTAGTGTATTAAAATCAGAATGCGTTCAGAAATTGAATACACGATCTAGCAATTAGTGTTACTAAGCTTGTATAACGAAATTGTAAAAAGTCGTGACATGCTATTATTGCAAATTCTTGTTTTTATATATTTAATATATATATAATAAAATTTAATTCTATTATTATTATTATTATTCAAATCGGCCACGGTTCACCTTCATTATTTTGTCGTGCCCTGTCTTTGTTTATTTATTCATATTATATATGATAAACAAGCTTTGGAGCAACTGTAGATTAGATAAAATATCTTATTCGGTGAAAAACTCCGTCAGTTGATGCTGTGGCCCAATAAGACAATACTAAATTAGTATTGTTTGTGAGATGTACCTTAAAACTGAACAATATAAATGTTAACCCAACATTTTTATTACAAAGTAGTGTTTAATGTATCCAATATATTTGAAAATGTGGTGATCAGTTTTTTTAAACTACCCTCCGACCTTATTTATTATAATCATATTGAATATGGGTAGGATAAAGGACGAGTGCCCTGTTATTCGGGTACACTTGTGGCATGGTAATGTCTTACAATTGATTGAATCGATTCGAAATCGATATTTTGAGTTCTCGACAAGTTTTCATTCATCCCACTGGTCAATTATAACATTTTTCTTTAACACACACACATTTATTAATATTATAACAATGGCCGGTCCTACCTTAGGGCGTAGAGAGCGTTCCAGGCGCAAAGACCCAATGGTAAAGAAAAATAGTTTTTTTTTTAGCTTTACGGTATTTTGTTTGCGAGCGAAGACCCCGCGGTAAAGAAAATTAAAGGTATTTTTGAGCATTTTGATTGCGAGCGTGTGTGTATGGCTAGATATGGTATGAGAATGAACTAATCTTTAAGTTAGCGTGCATGGATTTCGATCGACAAATTATATAGAGACCTTAGATTTTGTAGAGATCTTCTAAGTTCCTTGCTTGCAAGCGCAACTGGTATATTTTAGGAACAAACAAAGGGAGGGGGCATAACTGGATCTCGCTCCGTCCTAAAATTGCCTTGGGTTGGCACTAATTTTAGCTTTATGTCGTTGTGCTTACAAAAGTTATTTTGAGTTTGCCGTAAACTGAAAATAACTTTTGTAAGCATGACAAAAAAGGAAAACCGCATGACTCGTCTCTATTATATAAAAGTTATAACGTTAAAAACTAGATTACATCCATATTGGACCGACAATAACTAGTAATTCCACAAACAACGACTAGTCACGCAAAGTCTACACGTATATAGGTTTGAAGCGCTTACTCTAATCACTCAGATGTGTAATCGACGGGTCGGGCAATAATTAATAGGTTGACTGTGATTACGCTTGTTTGCTTTGAGTGGTAGGTATATCTTGCGGTTTGTTTACGTGTGAACGGTTCAAGATGGTAGCAATTTTGGCAGTGTGCATGATGGTAAATGGATGCTGTAGCCCATAGACATCTATGTACATTTATTCTCAATTAAGAATCAAAATGCAAATTCATTGTCACCACTGAGGACAAAGATGGAATGTCTAGTTTCCAGTAAAAAGGGTCTCTGGTTCTCTACACTCAACATACGAAATGCGGCAGAATTAAGCTGCTATTTTACATTGATATCCTGCGAGAGCGTGGTCCTAGCCCGGTCGAGCCGACCCATTCGTGCTATAATCATTATACTGTACTGTATCACGTAAAACAAATATAATGGATTTCCGCAAAGTAACGTCTGATTTTATAAATGATGACAAGCAAGTAGGTATCGACAGTGAACTGACCTCTGTACCGAAGGTGAAGCTGACACCGCGGTCGTTCTCGCCCCAGCCGGCGACGTCCTTGTCCGGATCGGACCACAGCAGGTCGCACAGTAGCCCCTGGTCCGGGACGTCCGTGGGCCGCATGATCCGCCGGATCTGCTCCATCGCCTGCAGGTCCGGCGACAGACCGCCGTGACAGCAGAATATCTTTTCGTCCACTGTAACAAGGATATATCAATTACATTATTTTGTATGGTATAGGTATCTTTTTTTAAACGGTGATTTGACAGCGTAAGAAAATTTTTCATCCTATTTCGTCCCTTGATGTCGGTATAAACATCTTATTGACGCCAGATCTAAAATATCCAGGCCGATGACGGGAAGCAGTGTCAGATTTGCGAGAGGTCTGGCACTTAGGTCGTCAATTCAACATTTTTTAACGTGGTAGAGCCATGCTGCAGATATATTAGTAGTATAGTTGTAGCACGAATGGGTCGGCTCGACCGGAGATGGACCACGCTCTCACAGAATACCAGCGTAATAGCAGCTTAACGCTGCTGTGTTTCGTATGGTGAGTGTAAGAGAACCGGAGACCCTTTTTACTGGAAACGAGGCATTCCATCTTAGTCTTCACGGGTGACAACGCATCTGCATTTTGATTCGTCATCGAAGATAGATGTAGATGTCTATGGGCTACAGCAACCACTTACCATCAGGTGGACTGTATGCTCGCTTGTCACCCGTATCCTATAAAAAAATCTGCCCAACGTGACAATTAAGGCAAATCCTTCCTACGACGGAGCACATGTTCAGCAAAAGACTTTAGAAGAAGAAGAAAATCTCCAGTATTGTGCAGGCGTTTTACATATACAGGGTGTCCAGTAAATAGCACGACATACTGCAGGGGTGATAGCTAGGTCACTACCTATCAATACAACACAATATATGTTCAGCAAAATCTTACGGATTTACAGTTTTACAAAATTTTCCGAAATACCGAAAAATCTCTACCTTGAAACAGATTTTAAGCATCTCGTAATGAAAAACTTTTCTAGTACTTTTTTACATCAAATTATTTGTGAATGGTTACTTTACTCATTGATAAGTCTTTTTTCTATCAAAGGCAAGAATGTTTTCAAGAAATACTATTTTTTGTTTAAATTTGCACAGAACTATTTTCTTATCACTTAAGTTTAACCTACAGTGGTGAAAAAAAAATGTATGTGGCAGTTTTGTACAACAAACTTAAAAATAGCTTGTTTAATGGTGATTTTGGAAAGATACAATACTAGTGCATTTCATTTAAAAAATACAAAAAATAAGCTATTTTAGTTAATAAGAGCATTTTATTTTAAATGCAAGTAATGTGACTTTGAATTCGAATCGTTGTAAGGTCGTACTACGGTTCGAATTACATAATAATTAATCTACAGCCGACCGGCCGGCCGGTCTGTAAATGACATCTTGAAGGATAAGGTGATAGTAAAAAACAGGAGTCAACTTTAAAACCTTTATTTAAATAAATTACAATAAATGCTCAAATTGCTTCCTTGTGCCCTAATACACGCTCGGCATCTTCTTAAAATGAGCTTTTGAGTCTTCTCAGGCTTATTTCCGATATTTTTCTTGCTGCAATGTTAACCCTGGCTCTCAATTTATTGTCATTTTGGATCGGTTTTTCATAGACTTTGTCGTTCATGGCACCCCAATAAAAATCCAGGGTTTTAGGTCCAGAGACCTAGGTGGCCATAATATCGGTCCCAGTCGCCCAATCCACCTGCCTGGATAAGCTTCATCTAAGTAGGCTCTTACTTCCCGGCCATAATGAGCAGGGCATCCATCATTTTGAAGCCACATCACCTCTCTTAGCTCACTCGGAACATTTTAAAGGAGCGTGGGTATGGGTAGGGTTTCTCGTAAAAACTCCAAGTAATTATTGGCATTTAATGTAGGTGGAAGCTCGACGGGACCCACAATCTGGCCATTAAAAATCCCACACCATAAATTTATTTTGAATTGGTACTGGGACCTGTCTTCTCTTGACACATACGGATTTTCTAATTGCCAACTATGTAAATTATGCAAATTCAAGTAGCCGTCCTTTCTGCAGGCTGACTCATCACTCCATAACACCTTATTAAAAAAGTTTGGGTCCTCCCGATGCATTTCAAGCATGCGGCGGCAGAATTGAACTCTCGGCAGGTAGTCTCTAGTTAAAAGAGTTTGCACGCGTCGTACGTGAAATGGATGGTATCCATACCTCTTAAGTACTGAATGAACAGTGGAGTTCAGTATCACTGTGCGCCGTTGTATCGCCCTAACCGAAGTTGTCGGGTCTTGTTCTCGTTCCTGAAGCACTATGTCTTCGTCAACAACTTGAGGCCGTCCACCGCCACGTTGACCAGGGAGTCTGCCTTCCATGTAGGAGTTATGCACTCTGGTAAACATTTCATGGTGTGGATGTCTCCTATCAGGAAACCTTTTCCTGTAGAGGGTGGCAGCAGCTCGGGAACTTTGGCCAGCTTCTCCGTAAATAAGGTGCTTCTCAGCATACTCGCTGCGTATAACCAGGAAAAACGCGGCGGTTGGCCATGTTATAAAACAAAAGTCCAGGTGGTCGCCAAGTCGTCGTAGTGATCACAATAAAAATCCAAATCGTAAGGCAAACAAAGTCCGGGGTCCAAGGCACAAAACAGTCCAAACACAACAGTACGAAACAATAATTTGTGAACACAGAGATGCGTTGCGCACGGTTTAAGGTAGCGTACTGACAAGTGTCGCAAATAAGGTTGAGAGTGAGACACAAAATCACAATGCAAGAAAGAGCGGGATAGCACATGCGCTTCTTTTGTTAGACAGTGACCGGTCGGGTCAGGTCGGTCGGCGAGCAGGTAAAACCTTTAGTCATTACGCGTGCATGTCGCATTTACGTGTCACAACTAGTTTTATAATAATTCGCGTAAATGAGCAGCTATTACTTATTCTCATAGTGGTTTTTGTCAAAATTACGTTAATTACATTTTCAACAAAATCAGCTTCTCTGGAACTAAAATAGCATTTTTTTGTATTTTTTTAATGAAAATGCACTAGTATTGTATCTTTCCTAAATCACCATTAAACAAGCTATTTTTAAGTTTGTTGTACAAAACTGCCACATACATTTTTTTTCACCACTGTAGGTTAAACTTAAGTGATAAGAAAATAGTTCTGTGCAAATTTAAACAAAAATAGTATTTCTTGAAAACATTATTGTCTTTGATAGAAAAAGACTTATCAATGAGTAAAGTAACTATTCACCAATAATTTGATGTAAAAAAGTACTAGAAAAGGATTTTTCATTACGAGATGCTAAAAATCTGTTTCAAGGTAGAGATTTTTCGGTATTTTGGAAAATTTTGTAAAACTGTAAATCCGTAAGATTTTGCTGAACATATATTGTGTTGTATTGATAGGCAGTGACCTAGCTATCACCCCCTGCAGTATGTCGTGCTATTTACTGGACACCCTGTATTATAATTGAACATACATATATAAACATACACAACATCATGAATGAATGAAACAGCAACACCTGGAACATTTATTTGTAGGACATACAAACATTTGTTTCGTGCAGGATTCAAACTCGCGGTTCACAGCGATAAAGCTAATTCTATTGACTATATCATTCACTAATTAAAAGAACCTATGTTTATATGCAGTAATCTGTATTTATCTACCAATATATGTAGATATATTGCGTTTATCTTTTGACACTGAATTACCTACGATTTTATCGCACAGGAGTTACATGGGATAGGCGTAGGTTAGGAGTAAGGTTTCGTGTTCTGCTGTTCTCTATCATGCTGCTGTCAACCATGCCTAGGTCTACTATAACAAACATTTAGTATAAAGATAAAAAATAAATAAGGGAATAAATTAAGTCTAAATATAAAATACGAAAGCCTCATCGAACGTTTTACGACAATAACCTAAGGGGCGCCCCCGATGGAGATAATCCCATCATAGCCGATTGAACATAATACAATTAGGCCAGCGGGCTAACTTTGCCGTGTGCTGCCTAATGGGTATAGATTATCAATTAATGGATGTAATGTACTGGAGTGGAATGTTGAGGATTATATTATGCGGGTAGCCGATATAAGGATACGCGAAAAGCTATTTAAATCAAATTTCACATATGTGTGTACAATTAATGTATTAATATGCAAGTGTATTAATATGGAGATTCAGATTCGAAGATTCAGATTTTAAGTTCCTGTATGTAGATATTGTGTATTTAGATAATACATATTATCACTTATTTCACCGTATAGTAGCGGTGTAATAATATCCACTATCCATATCGTCCCGTGGGAGTCGTAAGAGGCGATAGCGGGAATCAAACCAGAAGATGGGCAGCAGCGTCTTCCTAATAACAATGAAATAAAAAATGCGGTTCTCAACCCGCCTGCCAAGCCTGGCAACTGTGGCGAATATCTCCTCTATGAGAAAATTTATGGAGGAGGCCTATTGTTCAGCAGTGCTCTTGATAGGCTGTAACGGTTACATAGGTTGATAGGTTGTAAAATACCCTATTAAGTATAAATTTTTTGAGAAAATTGGTATTTAATAAAATCAATACCTATTCAAATTTCGCTAATTATTATAATTTCTAATTCATTAGACAGTTTTACATAATTCATTAGACGATGTTGAACCTTCTTAACGCTAGTTAGGCGAAGGAGTTAAGACAATGTAAGTTATCTAGAAGGGGAGCACTCAGACGCTGGATATAAGTGTCTACAAAGGTGAGTAGGGGTTATCGGTCGCGTCGATGAGGCGCCGCTTTAAATATACGCCCCCCGACGCAGTTTCACGATAGCACTGCATTGTTGTTCGGTGATAATATGTAGAGAAATTTTTGTGTCTCAAATTATACACGAAACGTGTTAAATGGCAGACGTTTTTAGAGTATTATTAGGTGCCACTACTACACTTGCTTTGAACAAGTTACAATAGAGATGAACATCATCATCATTACAGCCCATCACAAGTCCACTGCTGAACATAGGCCTCCCCCAAGGAATGCCACAAAGCACGGTCCTGAGCCACCTGCATCCATCGACTTCCTGCATGTCTTACCAGGTCGTCACTCCATTCAGTGGGGCGACGCCCTACACTTCGTCCGCCGGAACGAGGCCGCCACTCGAGAAACTTTTTTCCCCAGATGACCATTTCCAGACCATTCCAGAGATGGACATATTAGTTAATAAAAACGCCTGTTAATATCAAAAATGACAATGTTTTTCTAATTTTGTTAATTACTATTCATAATAATTGAAACTTAATTATTAAGTTATACTTCACAAATTGTTATTTTATTGACATCTTATCTTTATAATGACATTGAAAAAAACTAAGAATTAATTATTGTGCTATTTCTACGGCGATACCGGTAAGGCTCAATTTACATTACGGCGGAATGGAATAGAAGCAAATTTTTGTAACGAAATTGTACATAGTAAAATGAATTTGATGTTAATTGGGTAACGTGCAAACTAGATATGATAAAAGAAGTCGCGCGTCTTTTTTTTGGTTCATATCTAGTTTGAACTTAACACAATTAACATAAAACTCTTTTTACTATGTACAATTTCGTTACAAAAATTCGCTTCCATACCGTTCCGCGGCAGCATAAATTGGGCCTAAGACGTGAATGATCCTAAAAGTTATAATGCAACAACTTATTGTACCATGTCTCTGAAATAAATGAATACACCTTTTACTGCTATGTTCTCATCTAAAGGGCGGTAGAAAGCCAGTATTTGCAAGCATTACATTTAATCGTAGTTTTCAGAGGTGACAGCACATCTGTAACTTTCTTTGTTTGATGTTGGTTGCAGGTGTCAATGGGCTGCAGTATTTCACTTGCTATTTCAATTTTATTAAAAAACTTCATTTTTTTTACAAACGCTTGTGTCATCCGCACGCGGTGCACCCTGCTGATAAACAAACGAGGCTCTGGCTGTGATGGACTAATGACGCAAAATCTATCTAATAAAACGGTGAACTAGATAGATTACATTTTCGTGATAAACAGGATAGGATAAAAAAAATGGATAAACAAATGTACTTGTTTCACCAAACAATTAAGTGTTTATTGAAATTACAAAAATGAAGCTGGAGTTTCATCGAATGACAACAATCGCAAGTATAAATTATAGGTAAATTACATTCGCATGTTTGCTGTACGAGTTATGAACGACTAAGTCGTTTAGTTTGAATACGTAGTACGTCGACAATCATAAGTAGGTGTCTGATTATCCGATGGTCGAAGAAGGGAGATTACATTCTCCAAAATGTATTCTGTAAAATACCGAGGAGACTGGTTATCCTACTCCTGTCCTTGATACTGACATGGATAGTTTTAGCTAAATCGAAGTCACTGTTAAGCCCGTTAAGACGCCTTTTGGTTGAGTACAAAAAGATGCTAGATGATTTAAACAAAATGTAATACAGCAACACATATTTATTGAACAGAGATAAACAACCTTTTATAATATATAATGTTGTGGATGTATAAGGGGTAAAACACGATTATAAAGTCTAAACTACTATTAACTCATGCAAAACACCCCAGGGTGCGATCCGATCAACTCGCGGTTGGTATATCTTGCACATTTAACGATCATAAAACTTCCCCAATTAGCGAATGTAATGCGAGGAACGAGGCTATTTATTACATTTACAGACAGACGAAGCGATGCAAACTTTGTAATTGATTAAGTTAGGGTTCATTTTTGTATTTTTTAAATTAATCTTTACACAAAGATCGTAAAAAAACCAAAAAATCATCGTTGTCAAACCAAAATCTGCTAGTGCACTTTTTCGAGATTTTAACATTTTGACTAGAAGAGTAGTTCACCAATCAATCTTTCGTATAAAATAACTGCTATGTGCTTTTGAGGACTGTACGACGAACCATGACAACTTTTTAAAACATGCTATGCGGCAGCTAGAATATTGTCTTAATATCTGCTATGTGACAAACATGCACATAGCATATTTTATTTGACCACGGTCAATTGTGATTGTTTAGTAGAATATCTGCTGTGTTTAGTCTAAACAAAAACAACATTAACAGTATATTAACTAGCTAATAAGTAATAGATAAACAAGCATATTTTGTAAATCACTTATTAGTCTCAAGAAATTTTACACTAATAAATAAAATAATAAAGTAAATTAGTTCGTACCCAAATTACCAATAAGTTGACAGGCAGATAAGTTCATTTAAACCACTGATTAGTTCCAAGGATCGTACGTCCTTCAAAATAATAAATTAGATGATAAGCTAAAACTGTTTGCACCATAATTTACTGATAAGTTGACAGGCAAGTTCTTTCCAAAGTGTTTTGGGAATAACTAGTTAATCTTAAGGACCATATTTTTGAATATTCGCCCACTACTACCACTATGTTCAAATTTCCCATGCTCGTACAATATAAATACATTTTGTATTAGAAAAGTTAGTTTTTTTTAATCTCTCGAGTTAACTACTACGTAGCACAAAGTTGATAAAAACTTAAAGTACTTTTACAAGTTATATAGTGAAAAGAAATCTGTGGTTTTGTAAGCTACAAAATGAGAGAAAGAAAATAGTAAATTTAGTTTTAACGGCCAGTGATGAAAAATGTTTACAAGAGGAAAGTGAACATCCAACATGCCAAGAACCTCGCAGTGAACCAATGCCTCTGATTCAAGACCCAAATTCTACATCTACACAGAAGAGTGATCAACCGTCTATACTCTACAGCAGTGAAAAGAACGTGTCGGTAAATTCATCCCTGAACGAAGTAATAGCCCACCCTTTCCTACAATCACCAAACGGAAGCGTTACATTGTTTACAGTAGCGATTGATACAGTGATGATGACAATTCATCAAATCCTGTCCAGGAGGACCCTCTTAAGCCATGTGAGGCACCGAGTCGAATGCTTTTGTAGTCTATCCAGGCGGCGGAGGAGTTCGACGGTTGCGTTTAACCACCTTGCCAATGACCGCGTCAATGAGGTGGTTCATGGTTCCACGACCACCGCGACGCGCGACATCACCTGATTGCGTTCAGGTGACGAGTGATTCTCGCGCTCAAAATGGATGTTAGTGTCTTGTATATGGTAGGTAGACACGTTATGGGGCAGTATTGCTCAGGTCTGTGGAATCGGTCTTTAGGAACCAAATAGTGATCCCAGTAGTGAAGAGGCTGGGAGTGACGGTCGAGAGCCTCTTGAAACTGTCAGGCGAGCACAGCGTGACACACCACGAACCCCTTCAGCCAGTAGTGATGCAGTCCGTCGGGTCGGACTTTTCAGTTCGGGGCTACGGACCGCCTCAGCTACGTCATCCGGCGTTATGATGACGGGGTCCATGGGCGTAACACTCGCACTGACTCGCCACAACTTCGTCCAGGGCCCTCGCTGGTTTGGGCTCTGACCACAGGCCGCGCCAGAATGCGATAGTGTCGGCCTGATTCGGTGCTGAGCCCGTTCCACTACCATCGGCCGCTCAATGATTCATAGACCTCTTCTGATCACTCTGGAAGACGATTCTGGTTGAACCGTCGACCTCTCGGTATATCGCCGAATCCGCTTCCTCAGCAGCGATTCTCTGCTTCAGGTCGTCTATGCGCTCCGTCAGTTTTGCGTTATATCCGGCTGGGACAAACTGATATTGTCCCAGCAAACGCTCATCTGACGGTGCGCATCGATCTATTATTACCGACCTGAAACTTCTCAGTCTGCCGATGAGGGCTCTTGCCTTTGCGATACGATCCTCAATTCTTTTCTCAGGCTGGGATGGCGCTACTTTGTCTAGTAGCGCGTCAGCGTGGAAATAGCGCCAATAATACGGCAAACTGCCAGTGCGGCGCCAAAGAATGATCCGTCTGAAGGTCCCTTCTTCAAATAGGTCACCAGCATTGGTTGAGAGCCTCACGACAGCCCGATTCCGCTTGCTTAAGGTATGCGGGAAGTCGCGGTCGATTTTCGAGAGCGTCTGCGCGTTTAAAATAGCTCTTCAATATGCCTCATTTGCTCTAGCTTGTGGGAGACTATTTCATCATCGTCTGAATTAACCACAACCGGAATATCACGGCGGTATCCACGTGCGCAGGTTGCTCTGCAATTAGTGGCACCGCATTACCAGCAATAGCATTTTCATCCGATGAGGAACAGCCTCACGTCGTAGTCGTTCGAGTTCGGCGTCACCAAATATGTTGGAGCGCAGGATGTACCGAACTCATCTGCAGGTTTTTCCGTTACATGAACAGATGGCTCCAGCTCTGCGAAAAAGCGATGCATCCGAGCCCGATACTTCTTGTTCAAGTTTCTTCCTGCCTAAAATACGCTCGCAATACGATTGCGTTCATAATTTTCGTCCAACGCATGCGACGTGTTCCACCAGCGGCGGGTGCCGCTGCCGAGTCCGAGGACCAGCCGACACCAAGCCCTCTGGTGGGGATGATGGATGCGGGCGGCTACTAAGTCTTGCAGCCCCGCGCAGCTGGCGACCCGCATGCTGTCGCGTCCAGCGCCAGCTCGAACGCCCTGGCCTCAGGCAGCGGCCCTTTGCGCTCTTTTTCCATCATCCATTTTGGGCGTCAATTAACGGGAGACGCCCAGGCCCAGCACCATTTCATGGTTCGGCCATATGCACAAACGGACCTTTGCACCTCAATTTTGCCTGGGCTGGCGCTCACACCTTTGGCAGGGCGCTGACTGGCTACCGACGTTTGTCACTTAACTGTTTACGTCAGCGGGCGATGGAGTCGTCACTTCCCGCCTATTTGTGTTATGTTATTATTAGATTAACATAATGTGTTATTTTATTGACATCTTATCTTTCGTATAAAATAACTGCTATGTGCTTTTGAGGACTGTACGACGAACCATGACAACTTTTTAAAACATGCTATATGCGGCAGCTAGAATATTGTCAATTAATACCTGCTATGTGACAAACATGCACATAGCATATTTTATTTGACCACGGTCAATTGTGATTGTTTAGTAGAATATCTGCTATGTGTTTAGTCTAAACACAAAACAACATTAACTAGCTAATAAGTAATAGATAAATATGCGCATATTTTGTAAATCACTTAATAGTCTCAAGAAATTTTACACTAATAAATAAAATAATAAATTAAATTAGTTCGTACCCATAAATAACCAATAAGTTGACAGGCAGATAAGTTCATTTTTAAACCACTGATTAGTTCCAAGGATCGTACGTCCTTCAAAATAATAAATTAGATGATAAGCTAAAACTGTTTGCAGCCATAATTTACTGATAAGTTGACAGGCAACTAAGTTCTTTCCAAAGTGTTTTGGGAATAACTAGTTAATCTTAAGGACCATATTTTTGAATATTCGCCCACTACTACCACTATGTTCAAATTTCCCATGCTCGTACAATATAAATACATTTTGTATTAGAAAAAGTTAGTTTTTTATAATCTCTCGAGTTAACTACTACGTAGCACAGTCGGTTGATAAAAACTTGTAAAGTACTTTGCACAAGTTATATAGTGAAAAAGAAATCTGTGGTTTTTGTGTAAGCTACAAAATGAGCCGGGGAAAGAAAATAGTAAATTTAGTTTTAACGGCCAGTGATGAAAAATGTTTCAAAGAGGAAAGTGAACATCCAACATGCCAAGAACCTCGCAGTGAACCAATGCCTCTGATTCAAGACCTGCTAAATTCTACAGCTACACAGAAGAGTGATCAACCGTCTATACTCTCCAGCAGTGAAAAGAACGTGTCGGTAAATTCATCCCCTGAACGAAGTAATAGCCCACCCTTTCCTACAATCACCAAACGGAAGCGTTACATTGTTTACAGTAGCGATTGATACAGTGATAATGACAATTCATCAAATCTTGTCCAGGAGTTGACAGCGAGCATCGAATTGGCATTTCGACAGCTCTTAAACTCCAATATTTCGTCAATCGAAAACTAAACACCGCCGTTTACTGGGTAAACAATACATGGGTTACCAGAAAAAAGATGGGAAGCTAGAACAAAGCATTCCAAAAGAAGTCAGATCTGTAAAAACTCGTTGTAATCATACTGCAATAAAAAAAAAATCTAAAAATAGTTTTGAGTGTGGTTTAGTATCAGAAGAAGAACGAGCTGCATTGCATGTCAAGTTTTGAAAAAAAAAAGCTTCTGTACAAGGATTAGTATCCAAAAATAATTTTCGTAAACAAAGAAAACGTGATAATTCTATTACTGTCAGGAAAGAAACTGCTTTAGATATTTTTGTACCTAAGTTTGATTCCCAAAATGCCAAAGTAAAAGTGTGCCGAATGTTTTTTTAAACACACTTGATCTCGGACGTGATTCTTTCTTACGTTGGGTTAAAGATACATCAGCAATGGCAGTCATGGCAGATGACAATGAATCCCCTACTTTAATAATAATTAAATTTGATTGGACGTAATCGTAATGTCTTGGCCACCACCAGAAGTACACGAGGAACGGTGTCCGAATGGCTCAATTTACTCCCGAAAGTGCCTAGTCACTACTACCGGGCATCATCAAAGCGCATTTACGTAGAGTCAACTTTTCCATCACACCTGCACATGCACGCAGTTTATAAAACATGGTGTAATGAACAAAACAAAAAACCAGTTTCACGAAATACCTTCCTAAGTGTACTTAGTAAAGAGAACATTTCAATTCACAAACCAAGGAAGGACCAATGCGATGTCTGCACTAGTTTTCAATTAAAACATATTTTGCAAGAGGATTAGGAGACACATATCCAGAAAAAAGATGAAGCACGTTGTGCTAAAAACAAGGTAATAGAAAACTTGAAGGGGTAACTAGACCACCTAGTGATATCTGTTAACGTGCAAAGTGTTCTTTTAGCACCAAAATTGCTTGCAGGAGCACTGTATTATAAACAAAAATTACATTGTCATAATTTTACCATTTATAACAGTTTGCAATGTCTATAAACACATTACAATTAGTGATGGGTGTAACTACCAAAACATAAATAAGATTTTGGCAAGTGCATTAAGTAATTATGCTTATTTTTTTAAGGTAGATGTGGAAGAATTCATATTAGAAAAGGGACACACTATGATGGACGTTGACAGTGTCATCTCTACTATAGAACATTATATAAAACCGCCTATTTATGCACCTCAAGATTACATTTCAAGAATGCGTCAAGCGCGGCCCAAACAACCCTATGACATTAGAGTAGTTCATTTTGATTTTTTCAAGGATTATGAGCATTTCAACACCAATTTTCAGCCTATTCGAACAGGTAAAAGGAAGGGTGTTCCCACTGTGAATGATGTCAGAGCATTTTTGTATAAGTCTACTGGTGAAGTGTACTTCAAACTTCGCCATCCACAAGAGTACACAATTTTGCCACAACGTAGGCAGCTTCCTCAACAGTACCCTGAACCTTCGGCATTGTATGACAGGTCATTAGAAATAACTCAATCAAAGTTCAACCAATTACAAGAATTAAAACCATTTACAGACCGAGACTACCATCCATTTTATGATTGTTTAAAATTTAAGCCTGATTAAAACTTATTGTTAATATTTTTCAGTATTAAAAGTCTATTGTAAATCAGATAATTATCTTTTTCACTAATACCTGTTATGTGCCAAATAATTGACAATTTAAAATCTGTTATGTGCAAAAAATAATGTGATTTAAAAATATAAAATAAAGTAAACAATCTAAATACTCAAAACACAAATAAAATTAGGCATGATATCTATGACTTTAACTTGATATGGTTTTTAAAATTCACCTTCATATTAAATTTTACAGGCGAACTGTTTTCTTTAATATCTCAAAAATATACTTTTTGCACAGCAGATATTGGTTTGACAACGACGAAATATAAAACTAACATTACGAAACTAATCTAGAAGAAGTAATTAAGTGACATCGGAGATTCAATATCGCGACACACGAAAATAAACAAAACAAAACCACTCGGGGCGGTATTAATAGCGATTCAGGATCAACAGCCGAGGCTATGACGTCAATGGGGCAGCTGGGCCACGCGGGCTACATATAACCGTAAACAATCCGACGGATACTGATTGCCTCACCAGGCCGCGTGCTCTCCAGCACGTGAGCGCTTGACGGTCAAGGAATTTGAAGCGAGTATCTCTATTAAGAAAGATTGCGGTTTTTTTTTCAAGTTGTTGTCTATTTTATGAGTATAACGTAGTTACAAATCGCTGATACGTTATCTGTGTGATGATGTTTTCAGCCGATCGCAACTTCCAGGTGATAGCGAATACCAATAGGAAATTCCATTATAAACTCAATACACTGTGTTGCATTTAAATTGGAATGTTACTTAATGTTTGAATTATTTCGCCATATTTTATGTATTTGCGATATAATGAATCTAAGTATTGTTAGTACCATATATGTCGGCTATGCAAAATTTCGTAACCTTCCTATGTATTTAGAAACTGTGATCGGGAGATGGAACTTGTCTAGCTGATCGACTACGATTGCGGATCTGCTTGCTAAGCGTAAGATAAAAGATACTTGCAACTTATAGCGCCTGCATAAAAAGTTGACTGTGTAAAAATTAGTGACATAAATATATTTTTATTTATTTTAAGCAATGATTAAACCGGAGACTCTTTTTACTGGAAATGAGGCATTTCATTTTAGTTCTCAAGGGTGACAATGTATCTGCAATTTGTAGAAAGTGAAAGTTTGTGAGGATGTATGGATGTTTGTTACTCTTTCACGCAAAAACGACTAAATGGATTTTAATGATACTGTACGATTATATAGCTCATACATCAGAATAACACATAGTCTATAATTCATAGATATATTGTGTAAATTGGTCAAAATATAACGATAAATGTTTAGTAAGTCGGAATAAAATCTGTCATCTGCGAGCTATTTTAGCGTGCGGTGCAAAAACTGTAAGAGTTACACGAATATAATGTAAGGTGGAATTGTTTCTCCTAAATAGTTCTACAAAAAAGTCCGCGACAGTACATACCTTAGGCTACTTTTAAAATAAAATAATTCCACACCGGCGAAGTCGCGGGGAACAGCTAGTATTTCATAAATTCCTTTTATAGAATACAGCCGGCGGGTAGGGTAAATTACACTATTGTGTAGGAGTATAAAAGTTACCTTCAGGGAAGGCACACAGAACACTGACTGAATATTATGTTGTTGTACAGTCGGCCGACTAGAGTATTCTCTTTGATAATTAACCAACGTGTTTTGTTATATGTTGTAATAGACAGTTAAATAAAACAACATCTTTGATCTTTTTTCTAGACAAGTTTCGCTAATTAGCAATGTTACCTCTAGGGAGAATGTTAAGATGAGAAATCTTAAGAGCACTCAAGCGTACAATTTGATAAAGTCTCCTTTCTAAGAGATTACAAAGTAAACTTTTATTTATTAATAATAGTTTTAAATAATTCTGCTCCATTTACAGTTTTAAATATTTGTTATTAGGAAAGATCGTAGGAAAATTAGGATATAGTGAAAGCATATTTATTTATTTATGTTGAAAATATTTTATTTACTTTCTCCTTTATCAGCTCTTAAAAGTCAACTCCTGGCATGAACCCCTCCTGTTGTAGGGATGATTTACCCTAATGGTCACGCAAGGTCGATTGATGAGGTTATACCGCCATCTTGTTTTATTTATTTATATGATTGATGTCTTTATATATATAGAAAAGTATCCATAATAGGCAGGTCAAAATGTTTTTAAGACAAGTACCTAGTAAAATTAAAAATTTTGCACAACCGACTTCAATATAAATTATTATGAATAACTCGAAAACTATTGGTCAGACCTTGATCAAATTTATATGGGGCAACATGAGAAGCACCAGCTTTCAAATAAAAAAAGAATCATCGAAATCGGTTCATCTAGAAAAAAGTTATGGAGGTAACATACATTTAAAAAAACATACAGTCGAATTGAGTACCTCCTCCTTTTTGAAGTCGGTAGAAAATGGCGTTCAAGTCAAAGTGTACTTAACAGATTGACGGATGGCTATTGGACGTAATCACTAATCAAATTAGGCTTATTTGTGTCAAGCAAGCTTGGAACTAAATTATTGATTACAAATAAAAGTTCTTGCATTTGATTAATGTTACTTAAGACTTAGTAATGTTAGCAACTTCTATACCATAATTTAATACAACGCACCATCATACCATAATAAACAAAATACAACACAAACAAATCAAAGATTTTGCTTTCCTTCAAGCGTGGCTGCTAATGCCAAATATCCCGTATAAAGCAATCTATAGGGGACGGTTAGCTATAACCATGAACTTGTAATAGGCTACAATTTTACGTGCTGATTTTCAGTCCACCTGATGGTAAGTGGCTGCTGCAGTCAATGAACACCTGCTATCAACTTCGAACAAACAAGTCTACAGTTGCGTTGTCACCTCTGAGGGTTAAGATGGAATGTCTCACTGCCCGTGAATATACAGGCTCTCTAATCTCTATACCCTTCCGACAGGAATACAGCAGCGCAGTGCAAGCAATGCGATTTGTTAGCAGAAATAAGTAAGACGTGCTTGGCGGTGAAGAAAAACATCGTGGGGACGACTGCATGTCTGGGAAATTAAAAACATTTCGAGCGAGTAGTTCGCTAACACGCGTGGGGGCAGCGTGACGGACTCCGAAAAAAGCGGCGTCTTCAAAAGCTATAACGATGGTGGAAACTCAAATTAATTTACTCTACAGGAATGAGATGAGGCCATTGTCCAGCAGTGAGACAAGGTATATATATATATATATATATATATATATATATATATATAAGCGAAGTACCACTGACTGATTGACTGACTGACTCATCACGATATCTCTAAAACTATACACCCGATTGACTTGAAATTTAGTAAAGTTACTCATTTTGCAATGTAGACGCTCACTAAGAACGGATTTTACGATAGTCCCATAAAAAAATCTTGATATTTTATATCTACGTTATTATCGTCTATTATCGTGCGCCCAGCGAAGCGAGCGGGTATCAGCTAGTTGCACAAAGTCAACATGGCTAACCCTGCAGGAATGAGAGGATGTCGAATTTAGGCTGTTACATTATATTTATCGCAGAATGTATGAAGAATAAAAATCGTGGCAAACTAAACGAACTTAAGTCCTACTCCAAAGATACCTTTTAATATTCATAAATGAGAGGATGTCTGAGCCAAGTAGGCTATTTCACTTTTTACTACGCAATAATACGTAACACTAACATACGTTTCTGTATAATAAACACCCCGAAGAACTACGTAAAAATAAATTACGTAATTTGAACAATAAATGCGTAATACACACCGACGACGCGACGAACTAAGGCCTAGACCACATACTATCAACTCAGTGGTTCCGTTGGCTTCAAAAAGTTGAATTAATAGTTTAAAAATTCAATATGCTAAAATCTGTCGATTTCTAGTGTTAAAATCTGTCGAACTTAATTCAATTTAGTAAAAACTTAAGTTTCTGCTTGAAAATATTTTTATGCTAGTATTATTGACAAATTATCATATTTTACCTTATTTCAACTTTAATTAGTAAAATACGCCTTGGTGATCTTTTTATAATTATATCTATACATTTTTTTTTGTATAGCATTGTCTAGGTCTTGAACTGTTATGATGCTGTAATTGTTTTTGTAAAAAATAAAAAATAAATTTTAAAGATTAGATTTAATCACTCGTTCTTTCATGTTCATTTGAAACAAATTTGTTTATTAAAGTAATTATAAATGAGATGATTGAAAGAGCAATTCTATTACATCATTATTTTATAGGGGTTACAAACGGGGACACAATCCACCTGATAGTTAGTGGGTGCCGTGGCCCATAGACACCCGAACTCAATTCCCGAACAAGAATCAAATTAAAACAGATACGTTGTACTACTCCTAAGGAGTTAGATAGACAGCTTTACCAGTAAAAAAGGTCTCCTGTTATCAACACTAACCATGCGAAACATAGCAGCATTATGCTGCTATTTTTCTTTGCTATTCAGCGTGGTCCTGCTGCATGTGACTTTGCAGTACATTGCGCCATAATATGTCTTTTAAGCCGTGAAAACTCTTATAGAAGAAATAAGCATACGCTGCAATGTACTACAAAGTGACTAACATTTGAAGTCAGAAAGATAGCGAATTACCCAACCTGCTGAGGCTTCAGTTGATCCATTTGAGCTGCGGACATAATACGCTGCACCGTAGCTTTATCACGTATAAACAATTTTCTAACCCTAACAATGCTATATAAAGTATTAGGTATAATAAGAAACCAAAAATAAATAAAGTTTGTCCGTTCATTCATAGCGTTAGAATGGTTTACGTTACGAATTCCCACGTACGCATCTTCCAGATGGTTTCTGTTTAAATCTTACAATATTTAAATAAGCGTTTGGAATTTTGTTTAACTTTCTATCTTTTGTAATCGATAATAATTTGTAGCAATTAAAAAAAATTGTAGTATTTATACATTATTCTTTTGGCATGAAAAACTTTTCTTGGACATACGAAACTTCCCTTGGACTTGGTAAAGGCAGTGGGTCAAAAAAGGCTGATAAAGAAGATTATATTTAACAAAAGAAAGTAGGTGTATTATTTGTTTTGTTATCTATACATATAAAAAAATTGTCTATCTGTTATATTAAAACAACTGGTTTCTATTAAGCTACTTAATCTGATGTCAGCAAGTGCTTAAAATTTTTGAATAAGTACAAACTTTGAATAGGAAAGACATAAGAAAATAGCAAGTAAATAAAGCCTTGTTATAACTGAGGACATACATTATATCTTTGCAGATTAAACATAAATAAGATGGTCAGTGCCGGCGTCGACAGGAAAGCGAAATCAGAACGTAAAAACAAGGCCGCAATAAATACATAAAACTAATGACGAGAAACGCGTGCAATATCCGTTACAGATTTTTTTTCATATAATATAAATACACACAAAAAGACACAGAAACTTTTTTAGAGTTTGTACAAAAATAGTACTTAACTATATTGGTATATTGAAATATTGGTCGTAAGTTGTAACGCGGCTGCTGATCATGAGGTCCCGGATTCGAATCACGGGTCGAGCCAAGTCATTTGAAAAAGTTATTGAGTAAATAGGATTTTCTGTCAAAAAATGCTCAATTACAGCCTCAGGAGTCAGAAAGTTGGTGGTGTTTCGCGCATTAACTGAAGATATCGCAAATACGTTTAAAGTATCATTAAAATAAAATACTTTGAAAAAAAAAGATGCTACCATAAAACCACATTGTATTGTAACAACCATTGCTTTATAATGAGGCGCAATGAGCAAATAAAAACTAAGAATGTAACTAACGGACCTATTTATGTATTCAATTACGCCAAGGCCGGCGATAATGATTTAATGGCAGAAGAACACGAGAATCAACACTGAAGTCAGTTCACATTCCTAGTGCAAGCTCTAATCTCAAATTTTTTGGAATTTTAAGACTTTTAGAACATTTTGTAGGCAGTAGTTTTAGAGGTTTTATAATGTATACAGCTGGTGAACGAGTATTCTTAGAAAGTTAAGTCTAAAACGCCTTTGCGTTAATATTTGTACCACAACAACTTTATATATTGTAGGGAGAGCTTTTTCAGTTTTAACCCCTGACGAAAAAAAGGGGTGTTATATGTTTAACGTGTGTATCTGTGTGTCTGTCTATGGCACCGTAGCTCCCCAAACGGACGAACCGATATAGATTTAGTTATTTTTTGTTTAAAAGGTGACTTGATCGAGTGTTCTTAGCTATGATTCAAGAATATCTTTTCAGTCGTTTGAAGATCATCAACTCTTTTTGTTTCGGGGGGTTTTAAAATTTTAATTTAACTTATTCTTATACTAATACATACACAATAATATTTTTTATAGGATATGGGTGACAAACGAACACACAGTCTACCTGATGGTAAGTGGATGCTGAGGCCGATATACATCTACATCTAGGTACCTTATACAGATGCGTTGCCACCCTTGAGGACTAAGATTTCAAGTAATTAGAGTCTATACTAGTACTTATAATAATTCTTAATGCAATAGACACACTAAAGTTGCGCGAAGTTGATGAATTCTTTACCGAGAACCCTTGAAAAGCGTCGATGAAATCGATGAAATAAAGTAACGCCCCTCACAGTATTTTCGCTGAATTAAAGAAATTTAATTTGAATAATTTACGTTAGACGACTTCGCGTGCCGACTCGGAACGTCTCTTGATTAATTTACAATTGTAAACAGCTCTCTATATTAATTCTTCTGTCAACGGAACTGGCTCTGTAAGTGGCGTAGTTGGGAGGCTGTAAACAACAGAGAGCTCGTAATCCCGTTTAATGTGCTGGCAACCTTAACTTGGCCTTGAATGGAGCTTCATTACGAAGAAAACCGTTTTATCGCGACCTTGAACATTCTTTTCGCAACTAAGGTCATTAGAATATAACAGTCTATAAACTGAGTCCGGGACCGTGCAAAATAATTCTTATCGTAAGTAACAAGCGCTCATTCAAGCGTGGCCAAACGTTGGACTATTCTCCAACAATAAATATTAACTACATATTAGGTATATAGTTAAAATTACATAAGAAATATGATTATATATCAGCAAATTAGCAATAATTCTTTTTATAAAAGTAAGTGACAAGCGAGTACACAGTCCACCTGATGGTAAGTGGATACCTTAGAGTATTTATATAGCTTGCTTATTTATACTCTAAGGTGGATATTGTGGCCAATATACATCTACCATCGATTAAGAATAAAAATGCAGATGCATTGTCACCCCTGTGGACTAAGTCCGTCTTTGTCTCGTTACCAGCACAACGGGTCTCTGGTCCTCTACGCTCACCATATGAAACATAGCAGCATTAAGCTGCTCTTTTATGCTTATAAATAGTAATTGAATTGCCAAGAAAACATCCTAAAGGAAATGGCGCGACGCTTCCGATGTGATTGGCTGAAAGCGTGGTTTTTCCTAACTTGGCTCTCTACTACAATTTAATATGCTATGCAATATGATTTTTGTCAATGTGTTAATTTAAAAATGGAAAATGGGAAAAGCCAGAAAATACTCCAACTGGCAACGGGTAAACGGCCAAATGTGCTAGACGTTTCGTACTGCGATCGTCAGTACACCTGCCAAGCGCGAGGAAAACCTTTCTATGAGAGACATGTCCATGCCTAGCTGTGGATTATTTAAGTGCGATGAGCAGTAGGAGGATGCGTCAACATTTCAGAACCCTGCACGATTCAATTAAAATCGATAACATACATTATCTGGAAGCAGTCAGCCATTTTCATAATAACATCGCATCGGAAGCGTTGCGTCATTTCCTTTAGGATGTTGTCTTGGCAATTCGATTACTATTTATAAACAGAATGACAGCCGCGTGGCATGAGGTAGAGTACCTTTTGATCCATGTACCCAATTTTAGGATATAAAATGTAAGTTTCCAAGTGTGAGGCGATTGTTTGTGTCTCTTAATATAATAGTCTTAGCTTATACTTCATATTATCGGATAAGCTAGAGCTTCTTCGAGCTCTAGAGATCGTGGCACATAGTGAGTACATTAGTCTGCGTTGAGGCGGAAACTTGTGATTGTATAATATCTGTGCAATTAAGTTTTCACAGTACTCAGAAGTCATTATATAATTAAAATCGGCAGATGGCTAAATTAAGAGAGATGTATTGTCATCATCATTACAGATTCCACTGCGGAATATAGGCCACCGCCATAGATTGCTTCAAAGAGATATAATATGCCATAGTTGCCAATTTTTTTAATTACTTTTGAGTTGTCATCAGGTAAATGTTGCTGCTCATGTCCTATTTTTAATCGCCTTCATAAAGGAGGAGGTACTCCTCATAACTTTTTTCGACGTGAACCAATTTTGATGATTCTTTTTTTATTAGAAAGTTGGTGCTTCTGAGCAGTAGTTTTTGAGTTATCTTTAATAATTTATATTGAAGTCGGTTGTACAAAATTTTTAATTTTACTACTTGTATTTCTCTCTGTTGGCTCTTACAACATACACAGGGATGATATGGAGTCGTGAATTCTCCTACACGGCACACGGAAATAAAAATTAGTTAACATTATTTATAAGTTGTGTCAAAATGATTACTAGGTGTACACTTCCTGCCGCTACTGTGTTTCGGTTTAGATGGGTAAGAGAGCTAGTGTAATTAATTACAGGCTGCGAGACACTTCATTTAGTCCTCAGATGTGACAACGTATCTGTAGAATTTCTATGAAGTTATAGGTGTCCATCGACTGGGATAACCTTCCTAGTCTTATCACGATGACTACGCAATAGTGGCCTTCTTTTGTTAAAATTCCGTATATTATAATTATAACATCCTATGTAATTATATGTGCAAGCTATTATAAAACCGCGGACGACAAACCAGTGCAGCAAGGCAAGCTATATCCGTGCCATCTTAGCTGTCACTAGCTGTCAGCTTTGCGCAGGGCGTGGGCGTTAGTAAGCGCCCCCTTTCCACTACTATGGATTAATATTAGATACGATTTCCTGCCTGATTATTATTTACTATACGAAAAAGTTTTTTTTTAAACTTATTTTTAGCTACATTTACCTATAATCCTCCGTTATTTGTTAGTATACAAATTTGTTATAGTCATGATTCAGTATTTCACAAAGTACAATTGAATTAGTATGGTTTGTTATCACAAAAGACATTTACGTAGTTAGTATACCTATATATTTAAATCTCTTTGGTTATCACTAATGACATTTATTATGTTTTCTTTTTCAATAACGTTTCCCAACGTTAGGATTTTCTCCTGTATCGTTGAGGCATTTTACAAACATAAATTGCACAAATCTGGAACAACAATATGTAGGCCATACAAATACATTTTCCGGGTAAGACATCTGGTAGCGCGAATCGGTCTAACTAAACGTGCATTGGTGCATTGACATGGACGTATCCAGGAAAAGGGGAAGGGACATTTCTTTGAAAATTTCGTGTCTCCAACTCGTCTTGATATCTGCGGTTTAGGTTTGGACACTAGGATATTTAACGCCTAGAGTTTTATCCAGCGTGTTTGTCAAATCGTGGACAATGTGTCTTTATTGTTATGAGCACAACATGGCTTTTGCCGAAAAGGAACATTCTTTACATCCTAGTATTGCATTAAAAAAAAGAAAGCTGTTTGATTTTAGTAATATAAAATATAGTAAAATGGAGTTCTTTCATCAGGTCTCATAGAATTGTATTCTATAGAAATGTTGTAAAATGGCTGTCTGTAATCCGGCCTTTGTGGTGAAATCAATAGTCAACACAATAAATTACGCATTTTCTCGAAACAATGGAGGTTTCCAGTTGCTTCAAAACAATTAAGAAATGATGAATGCTATTTATTTTGATAAATAATCTTGCCTTGTGTGATTTGTGTGAAACGATATAATAAAGTGAACTGAAAAAATCATGTCTGTATATATGATTAGTCTTTACAAAACGTTTTAACTTATAAAATGAAAGCATTTCGATAATGTTCATGGCTGTATGAGCTAAGATTCCTTTGCTTTCCTTGCACGGGAAATATTATGAAAAAAATATTATCCAAGCAAATACTTAGCGTTGTTTCCACACAATGGAATTTCGACCACAGGCATATTTGGCATACATATCAAAACTTAAAATCTGTGACTCGATATTACTTACAAATAAATAAATAAATTAAATAAGAACATTTATCAGTCAGGGTGACAGATTCGTCAGTCAGATATTGTCCCGTGGATGTCGAAAGAGGCGACTACGACTAATGCCAGATAAATCTTATGGCTTCCGATATATGGCATATCCATTACTCCATACGTAAAATATCCAGGCCGGCGACGTGCTATGATGTGCATTAGATAAAAAGGGCATAACCTAAACGTACTTTGTAACGACCGCTCACTAACTATCGTGGCATCCCGCCTAATGAACGATCTTATTGCCTACAATGCTACATTACTTGCCAACGATGCAGACGTCTGGCGCGTTGTCTAGATTTCTAAAAGGTCATTTAAGTTTATTGAAGCTTTACAAGTGAGCACAATTCAACTGTATGGTTACTCGCGCTTTACACGAGCTGAAGAATAGAGATAATATTATTATGTTTATTGCAATATTTGACAGGGATAGTCTGAACAACCGTTTTCATGTAGATAATTTGTGAGTTTTAGGTCTATATGGCAAAAGTGAGCAGGCTTTTGTAAAGCTAAGTCAGGCCGCTTTATAATTTTCGGTTACATCATCACTTATCATCATACGACGTCGTCTAACCACCACGCGAGCAAAGCCGCGGACGAAGGCTGCTTGTCAATAAAATTCATCCGTCTGCGCTTACAGTAACTAATTTAGTAAATTTTTATATTGAAAATATGGATTATTTAATTTTTCTATTGTGGTACATATATCCCATTTCAGTTACTGAATAACATGGCCTTAAAATTATACAGGTAATAAAAAATAGTCGTGTATAAACTGATAAGCAGACAATATACTGCATATATGAAATAGGTGACCTTATCGCCAAAACCGGAAAACTTTTTGTGAATTTTTAGACTTAGAATAGGCCTATGACAGAGTGGACAGGGTTAATTTATAGCAAACTTTGGCTACCTTTGGGTTGCGCACTGGGCTGATAGAAGCATAAAAATATCTTGATAGAGACTCTAGTGCTTGTGTCAGGATCACAGAGCCTTCACAGATTGGTTTAAGATAGACAAAGGTGTCTGACAGGATTGGTTAGTTGTGTAGCTTTCCCGTGGCCCTTTAATCTGTTTATGGACCCTTGTTTTGAAACTTTAGAAAGTTGAAGAACATGAACTAAAAAGAGTTAGCAGTTAAATGCCTCTTGTACGCCGATGCTTAATGCTTATACTGGAATATTACATAAAGAATTTCAGAGTACGCGATCCGCGTTCGATCACGCCGGCAACAGTGAAATTGTTAATTGCAATTTTAAGTGCTGCTTTGCCACGTGCTAGGCGGGGAAGGAAAACATCGTGAGGAAACCGGCATGTCTGAGAAATTAAAAAAAATATATCGAAGACATGTGAAATCCGTCAACACGCATTGGGAGAGCGCGGTGGAAATTGTCCACTTGTGCCTAGGAATGGGATGCAAATATTATTTAACTTTTTCACAAAGACATGACGTTTTCACGTCAGTTTTCGAAAAGTTTCAATAATGTCTATATATATAAATCAATAGCTGTCCGTTAGCCTCGCTAAAACTCAAAAACGGCTCGACCAATTTCGATGAAATTTTTGGTGTGAGTTTGAATGGATTCCTAGATGGTCTAGATTCACCATCGGTAGGTTGCGCTGTTGTCGAGATCCAGAAATTACCCGTGCGGAACCGGGGCGGATCGCTATTAAAAAATAAAACCGAACAACCATATGAAATAATAATTTTGCCTTTGCTACACACACCTCACAAATTTTTAAAACTGTACGATACTGTGTTATGAAGTTAAAGTTATTTTCGTAGATTTTTATGTAAACTTCTCTGCTCTATTAAAAACTATTTCTAGACACAATTAACGTCATGGTCAAATACACTAATGGCGTAACGTTATTATCATATTCAACAGAACATATACAAATAAATAAAATTGAAGTGTCTGTTTGTACTGCCAAAATAACAGCTTTTTACTAAATGCATATTATGAAAGTTTAAACGATACTTATAATTAAGAAGAAAAAAATTTGTCTGTCTGTTTGTTCCGGCTAATCTCCGAAATGGCTGGACCAATTTTGACGGAACTTTCACTGGCAGATATCTGTTGTTATAAGGAGTAACTTAGGCTACTTTTATTTTAGAAAAAAAATTAGGGAAATTAAAATCCATGAAAGGCGATCGCAATAATTTCGACGCGGACGAAGTCGCGGGGAACAGCTAGTACTAAGTAAATGCGAAACAATGAAATATTGTTTACTAGCTTCTTCTAGCCACCGCACCACTCTCCTAGAAACAGAAACTACTTTGGCGTCTAGAGATAAGACATTAGCCTAATATACCTATCTATCTAGTGGACTGTGTTCATTAGTCATACTTGTATAAAACAGAAGAATGTGCTACCGAGGTCATCTTGGTAGTTACCACTCTCACTTATTTATGCTGCCTAATAGTAGCGCTTACACTGCTGCTGTGTTCCGATCTGAAGGGTATAGAGTCAGTATAATTGAAGCCTGCGAGACACTCATAAGTCCTCGGAGGTGGCAAAACATCCGTAGCCTTCTTTGTTTGAAATTGACTGCATGTGTTTATAAACTGCAGTAGCCAATTACTATCAGGTGGGCTGTAAGTTTGTGTCATATCGGTTATATATGATATAAATAAAAAATAAATATAAAAATTCTATAAAAAAGATTTATTAAAAAAAATATGAAATACCATCAATCTTAGCCAATATAACTTAAAAAGTCTAGAGTAGTGAATATTTTATGTAATTTGAAAATAAATTCTCTACAACGACCCTTATGTAGGACAAAGTACATGACCTGTGGGACGCCGTTTGAAAGTCCTAAATAAATACCGTTGAAAGTTTGCTTTACGTTAACGGTTCTCATACCTTTGTATTTTTAACCTTACATCGAGTAACGTCAAGTATTTCAACAGTAAAGTGAAAATTAAAATCTATTTTCTAGAGCAGTGCGTCCCAATTAGCAGTATCTACGCGTACCCCCAGGGGTACAAGAGGTTGCCTAAAGGGGTACACGTTCTTGACATCGAACACGTATAACGTGCACATTTGTCCCATAGGACTTAAATAAAAATCGTTGAGAAATAAATAAATGACAAAAATATGATTATATAAATAAAGTATTAATGATTACGGGTATAAGGGGCTTAAGGGTACTCGGGCTCAAGTTCTTTATCGAAGTGGTACGCAGGAAAAATTAATTGGGAATCATTGTTCTGGAGAAGGCGCCGAAAACTAATTCAGCTACTTTTTGCTGTCCCTTGAGACTAGCTCTCAAGGGTTGTTTGTTTCATTTGCTAAATAAAATTTTAAAAAATGTAGTATTCTGTATTAGCCTGGTTGTTTAGTAGCCGCTTACAAAAATAAAGAATAAATAGACAAAAACACTGTCGGCCTTGTTACAAAACGCGGTTTATTGATAGTCTTGTATTTAAACAAAGCTTTAAGATTTTTTTAAAGGCAGTTTAAAACACGATTAGATCCTAAATCGATATGTTCAATACTTACGCTTTTTATAACGTTAATTTTTCACTAACAGTGGTCGCGACTTCGTTTGCATAGAACAGTCTTTCTCAAAGATTCCCTTGTGGGCGTTGGAGACATAGAGGGGGGCGTTAAGGGGTCTAGAAAAATGGAGGGCGTTGGCGTGGTTTAGGGGGGCGATGGTTGATTTTTAATTTCATTTAGATACTTTATATTTTAAAATTTACTAAAATTAAAACCTACCTACTACTCAATATCGAATAATTAGTTTATATTTCTGCCCTGTATGATGGTATATAAACTAGAAATACTTAACATAGATTTCGTAGGATAGCCCGTACGCCGTACCCAATCAAGTTGTAACAAGTTTTTGTTAAATAACGCTATTGGTGCAATCCGGTAGCAATCGGCTGGTTCATCGATACTTGCCTTAATCTGTCAAGTCCTGGACTTATACATGAGCTAATCTAAGGTCACCTTTGTAGAAAGCTCCAAAGAGTATATAATCACTACGTTTAGTCAGAACCAAAATTAAGAGTGCTCAGAACAATTCTTTTTTAAATGTTATTTATAACAATTATACAACTAAAATTTTATTACAATTAGTTTCGTACTAAATTACGCTCTAAATTAAGAGAATTTACTTCAAATGACGAGGTTCCGCTTTTACCTACGCGTCGCGTTTACTTCACATACTTTAGTCTATTTCCTTCGCCGCGTGTATGTAAGAGGCAACTATAAATTAAAAAAAAAAATAAGTGGCTACAAAAGAAAGTTTGTTGTTAGTTTTTTATATAAAAGGTAAGTATTTTTAATTACACTGTTTTTAAAAGTTATTTGCTTATATTTTGCTTCGTAACAATTTTATACACTTTATAAAATTTCCATTTCAACTTCAACTATTGGTCAGACCTTGATCAAATTTATATGGGACCACATGTGAAGCACCAGCTTTCGAATAAAAAAAGAATCATCGAAATCGGTTCACCCAGAAAAAAGTTATGAGGTAACACACAAAAAAAAAAACATACAGTCGAATTGAGTACCTCCTCCTGTTTGAAGGCGGTAGAAAAATGGCGTTGGTCAAAGATAGCGTAATAAAGTATATAATTATGCCTATAATTTAATTTATTTTTTATTTTTTAGAGTCTCCTACTGAGTATATCGATATAATTATATTATATATTTCTTTTCTTTATGAAAATCGAGTGTTTCTATGTCCTTTTTATAGTGTTTTTATATGTCTTTTATAGTGTTTATAGTGTAGAATATATTAAAAATATGGATTCATAGAAAATTCGACAAATCCATCTTTGCCTTTGTGCCTTCTTTGTTCAAAAACATTTTCAAACCAAGCGATGAAGCCTTTCAAGATCATTTGAATGAAATGCATCCAGATAAGAAGGATAAAAAGGTAGCCCATTTTCAAGACCTGGAAATGAATCATAATGCTCAGCCAAGTTTATCAAAACTTTTTTCGGTGGCTGCTAAGCAAGACGATGACGGACTTCGAGCTTCAAACAATATCTCTTTGTTAATTGCTCAAACAGGTAAACCACACACCATCGGAGGAACGTTAATTTTGCCGAAAATAAAAGAAGTTATAACTACTGTGCTCCATAAACCGGCGGCAGACATAATTCGAAAAATTCAGAAGACAGAAAGAGCAGTCAATAAAATCCGAAACAACTCTTTAAATAACAGATTATTTAATCAGCTTTGTGTTACTAATGATGAAAATTTCAACCGATTGATCTTTCACACAGATCAATCGGTTGAAATCTTGCGTGCGTTGGCTATCAAAAGGAAATTGTCTGACTAGATTTTACAATCTGTTTGACTCTGTCGTAGAGTTCTTGGAAAACAAAGACACAGAATTGCGCGATAACCTCATCAAATCAAAGAATGATATCGCATACCTGACAGACCTTTATAAATTGCTTAATGATATGAATCTCCAACTTCAAGGCGATGACTTGAACTTAATAAAAACAAAAAATGTCAAAAAGAAGAATATCGGCAGACGTGAGTTCCATAATTTTCCCAATTTATCAGTATCCTGCAACAACGACGACTTGCTTGTCTACTGTAAACATTTGGAAAATCTCCACAGTGATTTCATTGAAAGATTCCAGGACATTTTGAAATTGGAAATACCAGACTGGGTGTTAGATCCTTTTTCAAATGTCAACATAGCAGTATCACCCCAACTGGAAGAAGAACATACGAGGTGGATTGAAAAGTACTCGGCCTAACACAGATCCATTCAATTCTAAAATCAAATCTACCCACATTATTTAGTTCAGTTCAGACTAGTTCATTGTGTGAAGTTCGAAACGTGTGCGATAATTAGTTGTGATTTTATAAATTTATTAACAAAGTAATCGGACATAATTTCCACGAATGGAGCAAATCGAGCAGCGTGCCGTCATTAAGTACCTCCATAAGAAGGCTATCATCAAAAGCCATCCATGATGACATGGTCAGTACATTAGGCGATTGTGTTCTGTCATATTCATCCGTCAAAAATGGATAGCAGAATTTAAGCGTGGTAGAGAGTGTGAAAGATGAACCCGCTCTGAAGGCCTTCGACGTCAACTACTGACGAAAATATTAAAAAGTACTTGATTTAATAATGGAGACCGCAGATTAAAAATTAGAGATAGCCGAGATTATAGGCATCTCTTATGAACGAACTCAAAACATCATTGTCAACGAGTTGGGTTTCCACAAGGTGTCTGCGAGGTGGGTTCCGCGACTGCTTTTGTTGAACAAAAAGGACGCGATTGACTATTTCACGCGACTGTTTGGAGTTATTTGAAGCCGATGCAGATGATTTTTGAATCGTTTTGTTACTATGGACGAAACATGGGTTCATTACTGTACACCGGAAACAAAACAACAATCAAAACAGTGGAAGACCTGGTTCACCACCCCTAAAAAGCTAAGTCGATTTTGTCGGTAAATAAGGTGATGGCTTCAGTATTCTGGGACTCGAAAGGTGTGATTATGATTGATTATCTTGAAAGGGTCAGACTATAAACTCTGATTACTACTGCACCTTACTACGTCGTTTACGAGAGGAAATAAAGAAAACGTCGAGGAATGCTCAGAAGAAAAGTTCTGTTTCATCAAGATAACGCCCGTGTTCACACGTCAGTACAGTCAATGGCTGAAATTCACAACTGTGGCTTTGAACTGTTACCGCATCCGCCGTATTCACCTGATCTGGCACCATCAGACTTCTTTCTGTTCCTAACCTAAAAAGCACTTGGGAGGTCAAAGATTTTCGACAAACGACGAGGTCAAAGCAGCTGTAGACGCATATTTTGACTCTAAGGAAGAATCATTTTTCAACGGTCTAAATGCTTGGAAGGAGGTGGCAAAGTGTATTGAACTTGATGGTGATTATGTAGAAAAATAAAATATTACTGATTTAGTATGTGTTTATTTCCTTAGAGCGAGTACTTTTCAATCCACCTCGTATAAAACTGACAACGAACGAGGAAATAAAAATGAAATTAAAAAATGGCTACCAAGAATTTTGGCTACAGAAGTCAATCCCGCAGTTGTACCCTGGATTGTGGTCGATCGTTCAACGATTTTTGATAGCATTCCCATCGTCATATTTGTGTGAATGTGGATTTAGCGCTGTGACAACGATGCTTACTAAAAAAAGAAATCGTTTGCATGTTACCGAACGCGACGACTTACTACTGTTTTTGAGTAAAATCGAACCTATCAACAAACTTGTTAAAAATCATCAAATTCATCCATCTCATTAGATTACTTTTAAAACTAAAATTGATTACCTATCTATATAGTTTCTTATAATTTGATTAAAATATATTCTTAATATTATAAAGTTGCGTCTTAATTGCTCTCACTGGTAATAATCTATAGTTTAGAATGTAAGTTTAAACACTAGAACCGACTAATATAGCACACCGTAACTAAATTAATTAAAGTTATGAAATTGTGGTTTTTAAGTTTTAGGAGTGTATAAAAAATTGGGGGCGCTGAAAAATAATTGATTTTCAAAGGGGGCGGTAAAAGAAATAAGTTTGATAATCTCTGGCATAGAATCTTTGTTAGTAATTTATTTGTTTTGAAGTTTTGTTACTTTGGGCATTATTGATTATATTTTATAAACTACACTACTGATCCTATTCAAACAGTAATAGAATAGTAGACATGTTTATACTTATAAGGAATAATATCAACATAAAACTGATCAAGTGCATGAATGACTTAAACACCGAGGTTGCCGTATCCGTTCAATATTATCTTTAAAATAAAACAAGTAACGTAGACTTATATTAGGAAAATATGAAAACGAAACGTTACACTAATTTATAAAAATCAGCTAGGTTTTTATAAATTAGTGTAAAATTACACTAATTTATAAAAAACTAGCTGATTTTTATAAATTAGTGTAACTTTGCACTTCGTCCGCGTTGCTTGATATATTAACAAGGTTTTCGATATATATTTTTATATATAAATACGACTCCCCGCTTCTCCGCGGCAAGAACACACATCACTGAACACGTAGTGCTTACAAAAATCGTTGTTTTTTAAAACTTTAATAACTTTATATTAAATGAAGATACCGCAACAATTTTTGTTTTAGATAAGAGCCAAGTGTCTAAGAAATAAAACTGAGACACTTGGCTGTAGTTTTTCCATGATGCGCGTACAACTGCAAATCTCTATCATTTTATTTATATAGAAGATAGAAGTTTTCTTGCATTGCAAACTTCAATGATAAAGAAGGAACGATAATTCGTTTGGCGTGTAGTGGCGGCGTAAATGGATCCATCACCCAGAACTAATAAAAGAATACTAGCAGTGCTAGCTAACACTTCTTATATTCCCGATAATCACTCCAATTAATGTTTGTGTTAGGAGTGGTTCACGACAGCCGTCGAATATTGCGGATTCGAACCTCGTTCTAAGTTTCGTAGTTTTAACATTAGGCAGGCTACTGTCGCTTTATCACAGATCTCATCAAACGTTTCGTTCTGTTATTAACCCGAGCTAACTTCAGAAAAATCTTAATAATCACTAAAATTATAAAAGGAAATCTTAATACCTATATTGTGACCTAACTACAAATATCAAAGACCAGACAAAAGACAGTATCAAAATATTACGTGGTAGAGCCCGACCTGTTGGCCCGATGGGTTGGCTCGACCGGGGAAGGACCACGCTCTCAGAGAATACCAGCTTAAAATAGCAGCTTAACGCTGCTGTGTTTCGTATTGTGAGTGTAGAGAACCTGAGACCCTTTTTACTGGAAACGAGGCATTCCATCTTAGTCCTCACGGGGGACATCGCATCTTCATTTTGATTCGTAGTCGAGGATAGATGTAGTTGTCTATGAATCACAGCAACTACTTACCATCAGGTGGACTATGTGCTCGTTTTTTACCCTTATCCTATAAAAAAATCACTTATAAGAGCAAGGATAAAGGTGGAAACTTTAACATAACCTCGAATCAAGTTGCGGTGACGACAGACTGGCGCCTCTAATGTGCATAGAAACCGTATAAAATCTGCAATGCACAAAAATCTCCCGACTGACTCACGCGACGCACGTGCTCATCGCAAATAGAACACATCCAACCTACAGGACCTTGAACCGTTGTAGCGACAGTGATATTTAGTACGATCTTTCAGATATTTTTTTTAAACTAAAGTGACTAACGAACTTGCAGTACACCAGTCACCACCACCAGTCAGACATCATACAATCGATTAAAATGCAAATGCGTTGTTACTACACCTGATATGAATGATGGAATGCCTGTACACTCACCATACGAAACATAATAGCATTATTCTGCTGTATCATGACGGTATTCTATGAGAACGTGAGCCGACACATTCGTAATGCAGCATAGCAACGAATACACATTTCGCGTCAGTTGTTAGATGAGTTTTTTAGAGTTTGGTAGATTATAGGTATAGAGAGGATTTGTCTAAATCGTCCCGCTAGTAGCTGCCCGGAGTGAGGTGTTGGCGGTGTTTCACCTCCGTCCCGCGCCTGAACTCCCTCCGGTACCATCGAACTATGACAGTGAGAGAATTGAGAGTACACCTGTGTTTTCGCAAACACTCGTGCACTATAATCCTGTCATGCGCAGATGGCTAGTCTCTGCCGACTTTTGACACAGGCATTTAAATAAAAAAGCGCCATAAAATAAAGAGGTTTCTTTAAAATGTTTGCTTCCATATTATAGCTATGAAGTAACTTTTACGGTAGGCTTTACACCACTGACTAATAAAATAGGTTCTTTCATCACGATCAGGTAATTGAATAAATGAACTCTTGGTAGCGACGGACCAAGCGCTCACATTTCAAGGAAAATTTCTAGATACCATATTTTTAAAATTTTGTCTTCATATTCATATAACTTTACTAAATAACTTGTGTAGTAGCTCCATTTTGTGGAGGCTTTGAGGATTTAGTTCCTGTTGTCTTAACCTAAATCCCGCCTTGAATATAATAGGCAAACGTTAAATGTAATCCCCGATAATCTTTGCATATAATTAAAATTGAGTCTTTCTATAATATTGAAATAACTTCTATTAAGCGCAGGGGTTATTTTCATGCTATTATGATATAAATAACCATTTTTAAAAAAATTGTCTGTCTGTCTGTGTTGTCGGACAGACAGTCCGGGCTAATCTTCGGAATGACTGAACAGATTGTGATGAAACTTTACCAACAGATAGAGAGCAATGCCAGAAGGGATCTAGGCTATATTTTATACGAAAAAGGAAAACATCGCTAGTTGTAAAATAAACCCTGGCTACATATATACCTGGCAACAGGCGTCTGTCGTTATTAAGTAAATTTCCCAGTGCGACAGTAAAACGGCGGGACCTTGAATTTGTCAGGCGCGTCGTAAACACACCCTTAAAGCTATTACCGCATTAAGTGTGAGCTAATGTATGTATGTTGATACCAGCGGGGTTAGTTCCCTTTATAAATTCGTTGACGCTAACACTAAAATGATAAGCGAATGACATATGAGAATGACAAATACAGTCCACGATGCTGTGGCCCATAGACATCGACATCTGTCTTCGATTAAGAATCAAAATGCAGATGCATTGTCACCCCTGAGGACTAAGATAGAATGCCTCGTATCCAGTAATTTTTTTTTATAGTATAAAGGTGACAAACGAGCACACAGTCCACCTGATCGTAAGTGGATGCTGAGTAAAAGGATTTTCGCTCTCTTTTTTAACCGACTTCAAAAAAAGATGGAGGTACTCAATTCGACTGTATTTTTTATGTGTGTTACGTCAGAACTTTTTTCTAGGTGAACCGATTTTGATGATTCTTTTTTTATTTGAAAGCTGGTGCTTCTCATGTGGTCCCATATAATGTATGTGGGCGTATTTAATTGACTTCGACTACATTGATGATGTTCTCATTTTATTTATATTGAAGTCGGTTGTACAAAATTTTTAATTTTACCACTTGTTTATTATTATTTTTCGACTAAATAAAGCTAACTTGGCGTACTTAGTAGGTTATATAACAATGTTTATAAGATTAGATAATTGCTAAGATTCTATTACATTTTACTGAAATTTCTTGTAGTAACGAATTAAGATGTCCTTTTTTTCTAAAAAGTTTCAAAATGGGTATCTTTGTTTTACGATTGGATTATTTTTGGCCTCTCAGAACAGAAAAAAGAAGAGAAAGCAGAAGACTGATATCTTGTCGTGTAGGAAAGTAGAGGAGGCTCCATTACCTTTTACCGTTAGCAAGAAGCTCTCATAATAAATCGAAAAAGTCGAAGTTAGCATAAATAATGCATTATTTATGAGTAAATATTATAAGGTGCTATATTTAAAAAAAAAATATAGTGCGTGTAGCACTATATTTAAAAAAATATTGTGCTTGTAGCACTATATTTAAAAAAAAAATTGTGCTTGTAGCACTACATTATTTTTCCTGCAAGAGTATCGTATCGAATCGTCGAAATGGTCCGTCAAGCCTTATGCTAACAAAGGAGCAATATAAGCTCACATTATTTCAAGCAAACGTGCTCTTTCGCCCCATTAAAACAACTTCCGTAACGCTTTAGAACGGATCAAATAAAACAAACAGCCGTGTCGCGTTTTGCATATCCGTGTATAAGACAAATAATTCGCAGTACGTCTAGTCATTCGCAGATGAATATTGCAAACAAAGCGAGGTTGGCGCTAGTTCTGCCGTCTGTGTTTACTTCCTTATACGATAACATTAATGTTACTATAGACGCCACTTATGTAATTTGCCAAGTTAAGACAATGATGTATGGAGGTGATTTAACATTAGAAAATGAATAGCGCAGGTGTAATAGCATTCTGCCTTATTTAAAATTTATTACATACTTCATAAAAGCCTTATTAGAAATAAGAGGCGGCCAGTGCCCAATAGTGGGACGTATATATGCTGTACCTTTAACTTTATCTTAATCTATGGTCGTCTTAATCACGTATCTTGACAACCCGAAGCTTAGTGATCAGCCTAATCACGTTTTTAACACAAATGTCGCGAGAACCTAAGTTTGATAACAATTACATTTTTTAGAAGGGTGATAAACGAGCACACAGTTTACATGATAGTAAGTGGATGCTGTAGGCGGCAGAAACCTACATCTATCCTCGATTAAGAATCAAAATTCAAATGAATTGTCACCCATCCATGCCCCGTTACCAATAAAAGAAGTCATCTGTTCCAGTCATTCACTATACAAAACACAGGAGCATTATGTGCTGCTATTTAATCATGGTATTCTGAGAGAATGTTATAACAGTTATTAAATGTTAGTGAATTCGAAGGTGAAAATTAGAACTAAACTAATATTTTAGAATAATTAGCGATAATATAGCGATCGCTATGTTAAAATGTGACGCTACAAATATTTCTTTTTTTTATTCATTTTTTTTATATTCATTTTTTTTTTACTTCATTTATTACTACTGCCTATCAAACGTCTACAGCTGATGATAGGCCTCCCTTACAGATTGCTTCATAACAGGGATTTTTTTCCATAGTTGCCACGCTTGGCATGCGGGTTGGAAACCGCATGCCAAGCGCATCCTTCTGTCGCTTCTTACGACACTTCAGGTTAGTGGATTCTCCTACGATGCCATTATTTATTGGGTTTAATTATTAATAATAATAAAAATTAAGTTTGTTCGTATTTTATGCACTGCCATACGGTTTATCAAATTGCGCTAAAACTTTCTCACCTTATTGCTTGCGCTTGCGCGAAGGTTATAGGCATATTACAATTAACTTACAGTAGGTGGCGCGCGTATCATACCGACAAATTTATTTGAATGTATCATTCAACTTCAATAAACGTATTAACTCTTCCAAATTTGAAACGATCTTTCCACAATTATTTCTTCTGTATTAGTTAGCTAGTTAATAATACATAAACCCAATTTACTAGGCGTTCGGAGTCATTTTCTGCCATGTATATTTTTAGCTACGTATCGAAACATCAACTGCTGATGAAGGGTAAGAGAGGCAGTATAATTTAATCATTTTATATTTTTTTATACAATAAGGGTGGCAAACGAGCACACAGTCCACCTGATTGTAAGTAGATGCTGTGACCTATAGACATCTACATTTATCCTCGATTAAGAATCTAAATGCAGATGCGTTGTCACCCCTGAGGACTATGATGGTCTATCTGTAACACTCACACTCGACACGCAACACTCACATATACGAAACCCAGCAGCATTAAGCTGTTATTTCATTACGGTATTTGCTTTGTAACGATGTCTTCAATTTTAGTTTTAAAAGTCTCGAGAAAATCACATTAAGCTTCTTGGATGGGAATCGTTAGTCAGTGAAAATCATTCCAAACTGGGTTATGTTTTTTCATTGTGATAATATTTTATAACATTGAGTGATTTCTTATATTTAAGCGAATAATACACATTGAATAAAATTATTCAACTTTAACATCGGGACGTCAATCACCTCAGACCCCCGTGACCATGGGTGCTACAAGGCACCCAAAACGTCAGGAATTAAAAATAAGTAAAATTAAACGCGCGCTAAAAAAAATAATAGAAAAAAGGTTTCGGTCTATGATTGACACTGAATACATTTACACCATACAATGATGGTTTTGTCAAAGAAATCGAAAGACGGTTCTCACCAGAGTTACACAATCGCACTGCTGAACCCCATATGATGTTTGGGAGTTTATTAAAATGCGAAGTCCAAACAAAGTACTAACGTCAAAGAAGAATAAAAACATCGAATCTGCCGTAATAAATGCAAAAAGATTTCTCATACTAAATATAAAATGTATCATGTGTCGAGTGAATAGTGTTAGGTGCACAATACTTTTGGACAGGACAGACAGGACTGTAGATTAAATATTATTTTTATAATTATATAATCTAGAGAAATATAAAGCATAGCAACCCTAACGAAGAAGTTTCTATTTAAAAGTATTAGAAAACAAGTTGTTCACTAGAAGCATTATAAGATTTCACCTATCCTTATCTGTAAGTATCTACACTGATCTCTCTCGCTCCCGCCTTTGAAACCTTGGAATCTTGAAAATGCGTAGATTTAATGAAATAAAAAAATATATTTAAAGTTTTAACAAGATGCAAGTGTAAAATAAAAAACAAAATATATTGTTTCTTTTCTTAAAATAATAATTCATTTTGTCCTATGGGTGTCTTAAGAAGCGACTATGGGATACGCTAAAAGACCTTCTGGCTTATAACCATCTCATTTATATCAGGCATAAAATTTCCAGACTAGTGTTAGGTAGCGGGGCTATAGGTGCGAAAGGTCTGGGACTGCGATCGTCTGCCAACCATAAGGACTGAGGAAAATCCTCCCTAAAACAGGAGAGGTCCAAGTGGACTTTAACGGGCTAATGACGAGGAAGAAAAATCCTTATATAGCGTAGTGTCATGAAAACGAAAGTTTAGATAGTAGACTTGTCAGTAAATAAAATCCACTTTTATCATCTTATCATGATATTATAACGATATAATACATAATAGATATGTGACAAGAATTTTTATAGTACTAATGTTACTTTGTCAAAAATACAAAAGTCCATATTAAGTTAAGCGACAGAGGTGCGGTATATATTTATATAATATATAAATGTCTGCGGCCGCACCTTAAACAAAGTAACATTATAAATTCGCTACTTTCGTTTCTTGCGAAAATCCGTACCAAATGTATTATCCCTTAGTGAATACGGTAGCTCAAATGGCGTATCTATTTCGTCGCGTCTAGGGTACCTACATACTAAATACGATATTTCAGTTTTCAGGCCCTTAGGAAAGCGAACCTAACTCATCTCCCCCGAGGGATGTATTGCATACGGAAAATTATATACGTAGACTGGTAAACGATGAAGGGTCTGTGAGGTAAGAGAGGGGACGAAGGGTCACACTACCACTCTGCGCGTTCAGCTGACCGCCACAGAACTACTTTTCATCGTGTTGCCGAACACTACACGCGCTAAAACCAGTCCCCGTCTTAGTCAGACTTTGTGGTTTTTGTCAAATAGTTAAGTTACAGTACACAAAGTACAGTTGTATTATTTAATGTGCATAACCAATGGTCCTTCGAGCAGGATATGATCCAGCGACCTATAGAGCTAGTTACTGAACTCCGAGAAACAAGATAATATGGAAGCCTTAAACTAATCTATTTTAGAAATATATACATTGTTATATGAACTGCTAAGTACTATACTTTAAACACGCAACTCACAAGTTTACGATAAGTACGTATTTACGTTTTATTACTTAGCTTCGTAATGCTTTGCCATCGGGCCTTTACTACTTTTAGTACACATTTACGAACCTTTCTTTCAGATTGATTTTATTAATATAAAAATAAAACAAAGATTACATTAAATAGATTTTCTTTAGTTTGTTTTTTTGCGATTTTTGTCGAAACGACATGTCAATCCCATCTTAGGATTATGTTGTAATATTAGTTTGAAAGAATACAAAAATCTAGTTGCATATTGTAATGAGAAGCATGAAATATGAGACTCCTTGGAAGCAGCGTCCAAAGTGCGAGTTTCATCCACTACTTTGATCGATAATCCGCCTAATTTGGGGATGTCTAAATCTTGCAGAAGACTGTTCAACTGACAGGCGGATTAACATTAAAAAAATAATAAACGTGCTAAGACATAGTGTATAGAATTCTTTCTTTTCAGTCCTTTAAAGATGTCTTACTTTTGAGTTAGTTTAATTTTTACACCCTTTTCAGTGGATTAAGTAATATATATCACAAGCTCAAATATGTTACATCAAAAACTTTATCCTCTGTTTTCCCACCCTTATAGAATATTTTCTTTAAATTTATATGCGACCTCTGAAGTAGTTATAACAGATTAATTAAAAAAAATCGGTTCACAATCGAAGATATCGCGTAGCACATGCAAAAAAAGACATACAGGCGAAATCAGAACTTCCACTTTTATTAAAGTCGGCTAAAAATGCAAGGAAAATAAACTAAAAAGTAAAACTTCAAGCAAGCGCCATATTTTTTTTGTAAGCGTCGCATTATTTTTTTTTAATACTTCTTATACACTAATTACGAGGGTGGATTGAAAAGTACTCGGCCTAACACAGATCCATTCAATTCTAAAAATCAAATCTACCCACATTATTTAGTTCAGTTCAGACTAGTTCATTGTGTGAAGTTCGAAACGTGTGCGATAATTAGTTGTGATTTTATAAATTTATTAACAAAGTAATCGGACATAATTTCGCAGATGGAGCAAATCGAGCAGCGTGCCGTCATTAAGTACCTCCATAAGAAGGGCTATCATTAAAAGCCATCCATGATGACATGGTCAGTACATTAGCGATTGTGCTCTGTCATATTCATCCGTCAAAAATGGATAGCAGAATTTAAGCGTGGTAGAGAGGTGTGAAAGATGAACCCCGCTCTGGAAGGCCTTCGACGTCAACTACTGACGAAAATATTAAAAAGTACTTGATTTAATAATGGAGACCGCAGATTAAAAATTAGAGAGATAGCCGAGATTATAGGCATTTCTTATGAACGAACTCAAAACATCATTGTCAACGAGTTGGGTTTCCACAAGGTGTCTGCGAGGTGGGTTCCGCGACTGCTTTCAGTTGAACAAAAAGGACGCGATTGACTATTTCACGCGACTGTTTGGAGTTATTTGAAGCCGATGCAGATGATTTTTGAATCGTTTTGTTACTATGGACGAAACATGGGTTCATTACTGTACACCGGAAACAAAACAACAATTAAAACAGTGGAAGACCTGGTTCACCACCCCTAAAAAGGCTAAGTCGATTTTGTCGGCAAATAAGGTGATGGCTTCAGTATTCTGGGACTCGAAAGGTGTGATTATGATTGATTACCTTGAAAGGGTCAGACTATAAACTCTGATTACTACTGCACCTTACTACGTCGTTTACGAGGAAATAAAAGAAAACGTCGAGGAATGCTCAGAAGAAAAGTCCTGTTTCATCAAGATAGCTCCGTGTTCACACGTCAGTACAGTCAACGGCTGAAATTCACAACTGTGGCTTTGAACTGTTACCGCATCCGCCGTATTCACCTGATCTGGCACCATCAGACTTCTTTCTGTTCCTAACCTAAAAAGCACTTGGGAGGTCAAAGATTTTCGACAAACGACGAGGTCAAAGCAGCTGTAGACGCATATTTTGACTCTAAGGAAGAATCATTTTTTCAACGGTCTAAATGCTTGGAAGGAGGTGGCAAAAGTGTATTGAACTTGATGGTGATTATGTAGAAAATAAAATATAACTGATTTAGTATGTGTTTATTTTCTTGGAGCCGAGTACTTTTCAATCCACCCTCGTATCACAACACTCCCGAAGTCAAAAAACGAATGTAACGACACCTCGCACTTCGAAACCCCTCATTCAGTTTCGGCTACAGAAGATTTCAACAGTGAACTTAGATTTAGACATACTCCCGAAAACATTGCTAACTAGGGTAGTTCACAAAAAAAGACTATTGTAATATAAAAGGATTTCTATTAATAAAAGCTGACCGTAAACTTTCAATTTCTCGTGGCTGCATTATTGCAAGAAGCGTTCCGGTACGAATACAAACTAGCTACTTCTATGAGCTTAGTTAGTATTCTTTGCGTTTACTTTACAAGAAAAGACGTCGAGAATTTAAATTAAGATGAGCTGGACCTGCATTTTAGGTAAAAGGGAAACTTTTTCTTCCTTAACTGGTGGGAAAATAAATTATAATTTTAGTCGCAGCCAGATTTTTGCGATGCGAACGTGCTTCTGTTGCATTACGTTTTTGTGTTTCAGTTTTTGTTTTATAGAATAAAGCTCACAAACGAGCACACAGTTAACCTGATGGTAAGTGGATGCTGTGACCCATCCACCCCCACCCTCGAATAAGAATCAAAATGCAGATGCGTCACCCCTGAGGACTAAGACGAAATACCTCGTTTCCAGTAAAAAGTTCTCGATACTCATTGCTATTTCTCTGAAAGCGTGGTCTTTCGCCTTAATATAGCTGCAGCATGGCTCTACCATGTTGTATTGACATTATAAAATATGTTTATCAAATTCGGATTATGATAGGAGAAAGTGTTTGAGCCGTGGATCGAACATCACGACATAACATCTGACGTCGATATTTCATTTCAAATCAGCTATTATCGGTATAGATGTCATTAACTTTCAATTTTGGTTTATTGTCAACTAGCTTTTACCCGCGGTTCTGGTACTTTTGAAGTCGGTGCTAAGACATAATACATATAGAAGAGAATGTGAAATTATTTTATTCGTTTTGGTTCTTTGAAGCCGCCTTTAGTTTTTTTTAAGTTGATTTTTTTACACTTTTAAATGGACTAAGGAATATCACAATCTTAATGCCTTTTAAATAGTTATTAATAACTTTATCCCCTATGTTGGACCACACCTGAAGCCTATATAATAAAAAATAATTATCAAATATCGGTTCACAATTGACGAAGATATCGCGTAATATAGATACATACATACATACAAAAAATACAATCGAAATGAGAATCTCCTAATTGTAGTCGGCTAAAACATTGGATTGCTTTATTTTAACAGTATAGTTTTCATTTGATAGTAAATTAAGGTCCCTTTCCGACGCTCTAGACGAAGGTTTATCGACCAAATTGGCGATATATTGAAAATGGGCCGGATTAGGAGTACCCTTGACCGACGAGCGTGTATGCGTAGATATATGGATGTAAAGGAGGCGAGAGAGGCGTGCCAGGATCGTGCCAAATGGAAGTCCGTAGTCTCTGCCTACCCCTCTGGATGACAGGCGTGAGTGTTTATGTATTATGTTATGTATGTTGATAGTAAATTACCATTTTGTAATTACGAAAATTCAAACTATCCACGTACAAAGTACAAACAGGCATCAAATAATTTCAAGGAGGTTAATAAGTCCTTGACATCAACGAGGGACCTTCAAGGGACAGCCAATTGGAGCAAACCAAACGTGTAAAGCACACCCGGTCCCGGGCCTCGCTGAAGTTAATGGTTCAGTTTAGCTTAAATCAAAATCGTGAAAGCAACCTTACACACGAACAATTTATCTTTCTTGAAAAGATTTTGTGTTTAATGTGAGCCTTGCAGAAAATCTAACCTTAAAAATAAGTTTAGATTTTCTTCATAATGCCCACCTCAACGCGCCAAACTGCTAAAGCCGTAGTTAAGATAAAACCGCTATGTCGAAAGTTATGCTAAATTTATTTCCATTTTTTATATAAATATTTAAACAAAATGTTAGACATGTTTCGAAGAACAATTTACATTCAAATATTTTTATTGCACAACATAAAACTGTGGGAGTTACTGTCACCGTTCTTTATTTATTCTAAAAAGAATTGGTGAAAATTTACTTTGATTTATTCTTAACTAGCAACCCGCTTCGGCTAGGGTCTATTAATGTGGCGTAATTTGTATATTGTTTTTCAAATTCACTAAAAATTCGTCAACGTTTTTACATAAAATACCTATAGCTCATGTCACTTTTGGCATTGCTGTCTATATTTCGCAATCGGTTCAGCCATTAAGGCGACACATCGAAAACTGTTGAAGCGGGCTATCGCCGGACTGACCCGAGTGAAACATAATTTCTATAAAAACTTCAAAAACGCAGTCATAAGGTCTAAAATTGCGTAGCGCCCGCGACGATTAAGACCGCTTAGAAATCGCTTTAAAATCTTAAAATATTTTTAAAAAATTATTGAAATAAGTAATCAAAATAATGAGCAAGTAAGTTACGAATATTGATGTTATGAATGTATTTGAGTGATTCCCAAGCATATAGATTAAGTAATTTCGTTGTAATTTCAACTATAGTGATTTTTTAGAGGTGTTTTCGCAAATAATTATGATCGAGTCAAAATTATGCAATCGTGTTTTTGAACAATCAAATTCAAGATAAAGACATGAATTTACCTATATCAAAATTCCAGTTTCCTTAGTCGTGTCATACTCCTATACTATTCGATGAAAGGAGGCGCATTTTTTCGCGGTGTCGCCTTAAGAAGATTAGCCCGGACAGACATACATATATAAAAATATGGTTATTTATGTTTTATAAAACCCCTCAAGCTCAATAAAGGGCAGTTATTTCGATATTACAGACAGATACTTCTATTTTATTTATGTGTATAGATAATAAATTTGATTTAGGGCTGTTACCCATCAAATAAATTATAACTCGACTGAATAACAAAAGTGAAACAATTGAAGTATTTCATTGATGCACTTGTAATTTGTAGTTATGGTTGTTGCATTTTATCTTATAAGTTTTATCTGAGGATTGAAAAGTTTTTTTTTCTGAAAGTGTACGCTGTTGGCCCTGCGGCCTTTACAGCTTCATCGAATTTAGGCTCGTAAGCGAGGACCTACGAGCTATTGAGTGCAACGATTCGCCGACTGCAGTCCCGAGGCACCCCGACCCCTGCTTTCGGAGTGAGGCTACTCAAGCTGGGGGGCTCGATGCGATTCAAGGGCCCCTCAGAAGGAGGTACGAACCTCGGCTTGAATCACTATCGCAATTTTGTTAACGGGTCGCAATAATTAGAAACGCCCCGTATCACGGGTGTTGAACCTCGTGTACGGGGTGTGTCTGTGACCACGCGTTCGCCGGCGAACGCGGTGTGCCCTAGTGTTCTGTGCTAGAGTAGTGTCTGATTGTGTGGATTGAAAAGTCGGGCCTCATTCTAATATAAATACTTACTCCAAATGCAACCATACAGAATGATCAGCCGTTGCTGCCTTACTTCTTGTTTATTTATACAAAAGTGCTGGCAACAGTTTATCACACTTACAGAGCCCCTACAAAACTATTTTATTATAATACTAGTGATCGCCCTGGCTTTGCACGGGCACTTTCTGGATCTCGACAACAACGCCACCTACCGGGTCCAATTGTGAATCTAAACCATTCTCGAATCAACTTTTCATTACACACATAATTTCATCAAAATCGGTTCAGCACTTTAGGAGTTCATACACACGGACAGAAGAATTATACGAGTATATATAAAGATTGTTAAATTTAAAAAGCTTTGCTTACGATGCTTCTTATAATATGTATGAAAATGCAAATTCTGTCGAAACTTCAAAGTCAGAAGTAATTCAAATTTCCGGAGCGATTTGAAGTGCCAATACGATTGACTCTGTTCAATTGACGCAACAGATCAAAAGATTTATTGGAAATTGTGTTGAATCATTGAATGGAATGTTTCATATAATTTGGATAAATCTAATTAAACTCAACCTTACAGTATACATATTAATTAGAGAACTTTGGATATATAGATTGGATAATATATAACTAGAGAATGAAAAAAAAAATGGTTAAGTACGTATTTTTCGCTCTCTTTTTTTAACCGACTTCAAAAAAGGAGGAGGTACTCAATTCGACTGGTTTTTTTTGTGTGTTACCTTATACTTTTTTTTATGGGTGAACCGATTTCGATGATTTTTTTCTTATTTGAAAGCTGGTGCTTCTCATGTGGTCCCATATAAATTTGATCAAGTTCTGGCCAGTAGTTTTTGAGTTTTCCTTAATAATGCGTATTTAATTGACTTCGACTACATTGATGATGTTCTCATTTTATTTATATTGAAGTCGGTTGTATAATTTTTTTAATTTTACCACTTGTTAAGATGGAATGTCTCACAGCCTGTGATTATAGTGGCTCTCTATACACTTCAGACCGGTGCATAGTAGTGCAAGCGCTGCTATTTTCCGGCAGAAATGGGTAAGAGGGGGTCCCCCTTTCAAGAATCATTAACTTGCCATAACACGCTGCATTATTATCTGTAATTAACCGCATGTTATGTTTAATTACAAATCTACAACAAAACAATTCTTTCATATATTAATCACACATTACTAGCGTGAAATAGCAACGTAATGCTAGCTAGCCATATGGACACTTAGGCAGAAAAGGAGTCCCCACCCAGTAATAATCGAAAGCTGTAATAACCGAATCATATTTCATTTAATTTTCATAGGCTCGTTTTTAATTATATTTTAAACCATCAATAGTTATCATCAGCTATCCGACATTTTTGGTACCGGCGGGCCTGTCTCACTCCGCGCTTTAGGCATGAAAATATACCTACGCTGCGCGGCCCCGTATGAGGGGCTAATTCCGTGAGGTTGTCACGCGCCCGCTCGCGCTGACGCATGTTTGTAAATAACAAAAAATGTGAAACAGACAAGTGACGGCTCCGTGGCGCAGTGGGTTAGTAATGAGTTGCAGCGCTAAGGGTCGCGGGTTCGAATCCCGGACGGAATAAGTATTTTTATGGCCTACAAATAATGTTCTGGGTCTGTTCTATGTATGTAAACTGTCCCTGCGATACAGGAGAAAATCCTAGTATGGAGGTAACGTTTTTTAAAAAGAGAAGAGAGACAACTAATGAAATTAAAAATTTTGTACAACCGACTTCAATATTAATACGCATTATTAAGGATAACTCCAAAACTACTGGTCAGATCTTGATCAAATTTATATGGGATGTATAAATTATAAGCACCAGCTTTCAAATAAAAATAGAATTATCAAAATCGATTCACCTAGAAAAAAGTTCTGAGGTAACACATAAAAAAATACAGTCGAATTGAGTACCTCCTCTTTTTTTTGAAGTCGGTTAAAAATTGTAAGTAGGTAAATTATCTGAGTTTCAAAGACTTACGTTGTTATAATGTTAATTTTCCTCATATTTGTTGCATATTAACCTTCCTCACATTGAATAATAAAGTTTTTATAATAAGCTGGTTCGAATCCCGCACGGAACAAGTATTTGTATGGCCTACAAATAATTGTTCCGGGTCTGGATGTTTGTCCTTGTGCAATTTATGTTTGTTAACTGCTTCCACGATACAGGAGAAAATACTAGTGTGGGGGTAATGGTTTTTTTTTAACAAAATAAAAATAAATAAAAGAAATACTAATACATTGCATATCACCTCGGTGTATTCTACTATATACCAACTAATATCAAAGGATTCAATTTGTTTTCTCACAACACCTAACCCTACAGTAGAATCGGTCTTAACAAAGGCGCGTAACGGGCTAAGTGATACAGACACTCGTACGCGGACGTAAGGTGCAATTTTGATTTGATACGCGCGCCGCATAATTTTTTTCGACGATATAAACGGTAGGCTAATTTCACGAAGGTCACTTCCGAGGCGTGCAAATTATTATGAACATTAGCGACGTTGTAACTAACTTTAAACTCGCAAGTTTGCTATCGGAGAGTGATCCTTCTGTTCTTTGTTACGAAACTCTTACATTCTTTACGTTTTTGCACAAAAAATAGATTTTTGGGTTGACTAAAATTTAAAAAAAAACTCCATCACAATTTATCTCTTTATCATCTCTCTCTTATAATTCTTTTATTATCTATTATCCTATTTTTGACGGCAGTGGCTTTGCATTAAATTGCAGCGCTGAGGGCCGCGGAAATTTTGTATGGTCGAAGAACAAATATTTGTATGTCCTACAAACAATTGTTCCGGGTCTGATGTTTGTCCTTGTGCAATTTATTTATATGTAAACTGCTTCTACAATACAGGAGAAAATCCTAGTGTATTGTAACGTAACGTTTTAAAAAAGACACAAGCTTAAACGTCAAAACAGAAATTAAGAAAAACCCAATTAATTGCGTAAAAAGTTTGTGTCACTTCCACAACTAAGACGAATCTAATGACACCCCATATGTTAAAATCCATCTAACCGCTTAGACTACAGAGCGTGCCACAGAAGTAGACTTACATACATACATACTTGCGAAAAAGATTACCCTCCTTCTGGGGCAGTTGGGTAAAAAAAGGTAATAATCATTTAATTAACCGCTTATCGTATCGGAGAAAGAACAAAATCAACTGATACAAAAAATAACATTTGCAACCTGGCGTACAATTGTCTGGCCGCAACGCAATATTTAAAAATAGTAACGTCGTACAGTCGCCCTTCAGATAGCGGCCGTGTGCGGAATTTTTGCGTACTACTGTGCGCGTGCGCGTGCGATAGTAAAATCATAGCTCATTTCTATATTTAAAAAAAAAAACGTTTATATACATATTCAAAATTAGCGGAAATGAATTGTTCTTAAATCATTACAGCCCTTCACAAGTCCACTGTTCAACATAGGCCTCCCCCAAGGAATGCCACAAAGCACGGTCCTGAGCCACCTGCATCCATACATAAAAAAAACTTAATTCACTTTAAATATTACAATGCAACTCTACATGTCTTCGTCTTATACGTCTTACGTCTTCAAATCAAATCGACATACGTCTCTCTCTCTCTCTCTCTCTCTCATATATCCGCCTCGATCTTTCACTTCAACGTTCCTTTTTATGCTTTCAAAACTACCATTCCACACATAAATAGTATAAGAAATAACGTCCAACCTCGGAACAATAATAAATTACAGGCCATAGAAATACTTATTCCATGCAGGATTTGAACTCGCGATCGCGACCCGTAAACGTGAACAAAAAAGGAAGGAGATACTCTTTGTTTTTTGCAGATCACGCTTAAATATTTTCAATTCTAATATTAAAGTAAATTAACAAGCTATAAGTCACGCTGGGCATGGACACAGACCTCCATACATTTCAGAGAAAGTACGCCGAGCAGGAACCGTGTAGTGGCGGTGTAAGAATATTCACTATCCTGTCGTCGGAGGAATATAGGAGAATCCGTCATCCCATTTCGTCCCATAGATGTCATTACTGGCGAGTGTGGGAAATCCCGATTTAGCAGAAAAATCTTATGGCTTTCGAAAGATTTACATCCAATCATCTCGTTTACGTCAAACGCACAATACCCAGACCAAGACTAATGGTATACTATGGATGGTAATTGGATGCTGTGGCCCATAGACATCTACATCTCTCCTCGAAATGCAGATTCGTTGTCACCCCTGAGAACTAAGATGGAATGCCTCATTACTAGTAAAAAGGTCTCCGGTGCCCTACACTCACCATACGAAACACAGCAGAATTAAGCTGCTATTTCACGATCTATGAGAGCGTGGTCCTACCCCGGTCGAGCCGACCCATTCGTACTGCAACCACTATAAAGCTGCAACGTGGCCCCATTGCGTAAGATGTACGGGACATCCGGCACTGCGATTTTAATTTTTTTTATTTAGCAATTGTTTTAATTGCGCCTTTTCCTTACAATGAGAGAGGCCATTTCCAACAGTTGATTTTACGGACTGATAAAGAAGAAAGAAATAATGTACTATATAGCCAGCACAACACTAAGTAGTGAAGATATTCATAGTGATTTTGTACTCACATTGTCAATAAATACAAATTAAAGTTATTTTAGTCCCACTTATGACGTGGCAGTACAAAATTAGGTCAACACTTGTTACGAAGACGTGCCTGTGAATATGAAAGTAATGAATTGCCTCATATCTGTTAATCTAGCAATATGATTCTGTTAACATCAGGATGTCCTTCTGGCCGATTTCCACCACGTCAGTTTCCGACTCACCGTAATCATTTTACAGGACATTATTATTTATATTTTAAGAGAGGATGAGTTTTTAATTCGACTGTATTTTTGTATGTATGATACCATTATCGATTTTGCGATATCTTCGTCAATTGTCAACCGATTTTAACGATTTTTATATTACATCATATCATGACGGTTCCGTGGCGCAGTGGCTTCGCAATGAGTTGCAGCGCTAAGGGCCGCAGGTTCCAATGACGCACGGAACAAGTAGTTGTATGACCTACAAATAATTGTCCGGGTCTGGATATTTGTCCTTGTGAAATGAATGTATGTAAACTACCCCCACGATACAAGAGAAAATCCTAGTGTGGAGGAAACGCTTTAAAAGAAAGAAATATAAATATTTATTAGGCTACCTGAAGGTTGGTCCCATTTAAAAAAAAAATTCAGTGTCGAGAAGGTCGGGAAAATAGGTGATGAAATTTTTTATTGTAAACTATTTAGGTATAATATTTAAACTTTTTTTAACAAAAGTAAAAACCAACCTCAAAAAACTAAAAAGAAGAAAATAACTTTCAGAAAAAAATTCGACGGCTCCGTGTCGCCGTGGCTTAGCAATTAGTTGCAGCGCTGGGAGCCGCGGGTTCGAATCCCGCAAGGACCAAGTATTTGTATGGCCTACAAATAATTGTTCCGGGTCTGGATGTGTATCCTTGTGCAATTTATGTTTGTAAACTGCCTCCACGGTACAGGAGAAAATCCTAGTGGGGGTAACTTTTTTTAAAGACAAAAATATACCTTTTTGAAATCGGTGCGGTGGAAGATGTTACTATTGTAGTTAGTTTTTTGTAGTCCGTTTATACTCTTATATAAAGTTTCACCATAACCAATTTAAAGTCCATCTTTATTCCGTCGTCGGCAGAAATACGGCTTAAAAACGTAAAGTTTCAGACAAAAGGCAGATAATACAGAGCCCATGGGCGCTAAGAGCCCGGTTTCTGCTCGAAGAAGCGCAAAATCAATCTTCAAACCACGATGCAAGCGGTCGGAATCAACGGATGAAATGAGATGTGACAGCTACAGTCGACACTATTGATTGTTCGATAGGTTTTAATTAGGACACATGTTAGCGGATGTTCAATCTAATGAGGTAGTTATTCTTAAACAAATGCTTGGCGTATAGCTTATCGTTTTGTAATTATGTTAGTGTCAGATCTTGTTATAATAATAATAAATAGTATACAGGATCAGACACTTATAAACGAATACGTTTATAAGCGACAGTAGCCTAATGGTAGGGTGTGGACCACGAACTCAAAAGTTAATGGGTTCGAATCCGTCATTTGACTACTGTCGTCAACCACTACGTATACGTATTTTTTTTTTTAATTTAAATTGACAATATCGCGGTTAAAAAAATAGGTAGACGATTTTTCTTCTCGATGTCTGGTTTTAGGATATTCTGTCATAAACTGCTAAAATATTCATTGTAAAAATTAAGGAACAAAAAACAATTACGAATATATAAAATAATTGCTCATTGAATACTAGATGTTGTACTCACCTATCGCGGCTACGGGTAAGCAGTTGAAGCAATCTGTGAAAGTTTTCCATAGCTTGATGTTATACCTCCTTTTGCACTCGTCGTAGAATCTGCGAACAAGAAGGTACTATGAGTGACTGTTTCCATTTAAAACAGTAATGGCCAAATACTCAATCGCTACTTTAAGATGTCGTTTAAGTCTCGTGGTGTCGTCGCGGCCAATTTGACTTAAAGTGCACGAGACCTAACGGCATCTTAAAATTAAGTAGCGTTTGAGTTGTGGTGATCGGACCAATCGAAACAACTGTCTCGTTACAATATCTCCTTATTACTCCTCACTTAACCTAGGTGTACATGTATTTATTACACTACTGGGAGGAGGAAGGCACATACCACTACAGAGTATTTGGGCATTAGAATTTTGCTTTGTTTGAACCTTACTAAACTTAGGTTATAATAAAATTAAGTGAGAGTAATGTTGGTGTACCACGCAGTGTCTAGCCAAGTTTTTTTTATAGGATAAAGGGTGACAAGCGAGCACACAGTCCACCTGATGGTAAGTGATTGCTGTGGCCCATAGACATCTACAGCTATCCTCGTTTGCGAATCAAAATGCAGATGCAGTGTCAGCCGTGAGGACTAAGATGGAATGCCTCGTTTCCAGTAAAAAGGGTCTCCGGTTCTCTACACTCACCATACGAAATACAGCAGCATTAAGCTGCTATTTTACGGTGGTTATTCTGTGAGAGCGCGGTCCCTCCCCGGTCTAGCCGACCCATTCGTGCTACAACTATACAATTAATATAGCTGCAGCATGGCTCTACCACGTAAAAAGTCCCGTAGGTGTCGTAATTGGCGACAAAGAGAAACTGAAACAGGAGATGGGCAGCAGCTTCTTCTTGATAACAACTTAAAATGTTAAAAAACTGCGGTTGCTAACCCGCCTGCCAAGCAAAATCCCGCATATGAGGCAATCTATGGGGGAGATCTATGGTCAGTAGTGGACTTTTATAGGCTGTAATGGATGGATAAAGGTCTACTTCATTTCATGCGGATGCAATAGCTCTTTCATTACGTTCGTACACAACGTTTGTTAATGGAAATCTATTGAAATCATTAGCATCAATTACTAGGGAGCATTTCACGTAAATCCTGACAACCCAAATTAAATGCTGCCTTCTTTCCTTGTTTTCAGTTTCCATGGGCTTCAGTAGCCACTTACCATCAAGTGATATATGAAAGACAAGCTGTAACACCCTATTTCACCCCCTCAGGGGTTGAATTTTCAAAATCCTTTATTAGTATCTCGTGATGAGTGAGTCAGTCTGTGTTATTTCGTTTATATATTATATATAGAAGACAGATACATAACGATATTGCGTCTACGATACGCATCTGTAATTTTTAAATTTTCGCGTACACAACATCAAAACTTACACTTCGAACAAAGTCACACACTAAACAAAAAGAAGTGTAAATTCAACTTTGTTCAAAATTTTATAAAATTGCCTATAGTTATAAATAATCCTGATAAAACTTTATATCCCAAGTTACGATACCTTTTATTTGCACTCTGTAAGAAAACTTTCAAGAAAGGCAAGAAAATCAATACCTAATGGAGTGGATACTCCAAACGAATAAGTTTGCTAAAAAGAAAATCAGTTTAGTTGGAAGTTGATGCGAGGCGTAGACGAAGAAACAACGACAACTTTACTGTTGTTAGGCACTTTAGTGCTATACTGTATCAGTATAAAACGCCTATTCTAAGGCAGAAAACTTAGTAGTTTTACGTGGTAGAGCCATGCTGCGTCGATATATGGTTGTAGCACGAATGGGTTGGCTCGACCAGGGAAGGATCACGCTCTCACAAAATACCAGCACATGAGTAAATAAACAGAACAGAGACAAAGCTTCTTAAGAACGTGCAAACTTGTTACCTATTTTGGTAGGGTTGTCACAATAGGTGAAGACAAATTAAACAAAACATTTGTTAAATAGTTTTATTATTCAGTATGATAGAAAACTTTACAAATTACTTCTCTAATAATTTTCTTTTTATAATTTTTGTTTTTTAATAATTTATTGTTTCTTATAATGGTATGGTAAATTCTGAATCTCAGATAAAATTTTCTCAAGTAATCTAACGGGAAACACTCACATGGCATATCAAATTTACAATTTTTAATACGTTTAAGTATTTCGTTGGCAACATTGACAATATTTATTTCAAGATCGAAATATTCGCGAAACTTTTGCTCGAGCAATTCAACAAATGCCTATTGTACTCCTTGGGATAGTTAAAGTATGATATATTTTTATTTTTTCTAGTATTATTCATACACACAGTACAATAAACAACCATTATTAATAAATACCACGTTTTTACATTAAAATATTCAAACTTGCAACTAACAAAACAAACGTGCGTCGCACTGACCCTGAGATTGTTGTCCACTGGCTGTGACAGCGTAACCGGTTTTTTCCAGTCTCGCCGCGTACGCGACAAGCGGCCAGTGGTCACGCACACATGCCCCGCGTTCTTGTAGTAGTGCAACCGATTCGCGCGGTTGTATGAAGCTTTACCTCTGTTCCGTTTATTTACTCATGTGATACTAGCTTCATGCGTTTCGTATGGTGATTGTAGAAAACCGGAGACCCTTTTTACTGGAAACGAGGCATTCCATCTTAGTCCTCAGGGGTGACTACGCATGTACATTTTGATTCTTAATCGAGGATAGATGTAGATGTCTATGGGCCACAGCATCCACTTACCATCCGGTGCACTGTGTGCTCATTTGTCACCCTTATTCTATATAAAAATAGAAGAAAAAAACACTTTATTTATTGCACAAGGCAATGTGAAGCTGCTGCAGTGCGTGTTAGCGCGTGATATTTTATTTAGATATGCTGGTTTCCTCATGACCGTTTATTTCACCGCCGAGAACGTAGTAAATCAGCACTTAAAATTAAAAATTAACAAATTCATTGCTGCCGGCGGGAATTACTTAATCCAATCAATCTGTATTTGGATTCTTAACCAGGGATAGAAGTAGATATTTATGGGCACAGCATCCACTTACCATCAGTTGGACTGTGTGCTCATTTGTCGTCGTTAAGTAAAAGTATAGAATTTTTATGAAGACAGAAGAATGGTTTAAGATTTAATTTGTGACATATAATATCACACTAAATACGAAATTCAAAAGTGGATATCAATAGTAGATGTCTAAAAATAACACTATTACAAATGAAACCTCAACAACACAAGCCGGTCGGTACATACTCGACTAAGATTACGCCCTAAATAAGTTTGTTTTCAAAAGCTTTTTCTCTGTAGATGTTCTCTAGAGAACTGAACGCTTACTCAATTATGTACAGTCAATGGATCTGTTCTTGTATTTGAGACAAACATCGAAGAGATTTGACTTTTGATTATGTAGGTTTTATAACACCGTTACTGCCTATTAAAGTCCACTGTTGAATATAAGCCTCCCCATAGTTTGCCTCATGGGGGTAGGGGGGGTATTTGCCATAGTTGCCACTAAGCGGATTGGCAACCGCAGTTTTTCTTTAGTCTTTCTTAGGAAGGCGCTGCTGCCCATCTCCTGATTTGTTTCCCTCTATCGACTCTTACGACACCTACAGGATGATATGGGGTATATTATGTACGAGGGTGGATTGAAAAGTACTCGGCCTAACCAAGAAAATAAACACATACTAAATCAGTAATATTTATATTTTTCTACATCACCATCAAGTTCAATACACTTTTGCCACCTCCCCTTCCAAGCATTTAGACCGTTGAAAAAAAATGATTCTTCCTTAGAGTCAAAATATGCGTCTACAGCTGCTTTGACCTCGTCGTTTGTCGAAAATCTTTGACCTCCCAAGTGCTTTTTTAGGTTAGGGAACAGAAAGAAGTCTGATGGTGCCAGATCAGGTGAATACGGCGGATGCGGTAACAGTTCAAAGCCACAGTTGTGAATTTCAGCCATTGACTGTACTGACCGTGTGAACACGGGCGTTATCTTGATGAAACAGGACTTTTCTTCTGAGCATTCCTCGACGTTTTCTTTTATTTCCTCTCGTAAACGACGTAGTAAGGTGCAGTAGTAATCAGAGTTTATAGTCTGACCTTCAAGATAATCAATCATAATCACACCTTTCGAGTCCCAGAATACTGAAGCCATCACCTTATTTGCCGACAAAATCGACTTAGCCTTTTAGGGGTGGTGAACCAGGTCTTCCACTGTTTTGATTGTTGTTTTGTTTCCGGTGTACAGTAATGAACCCATGTTTCGTCCATAGTAACAAAACGATTCAAAAATCATCTGCATCGGCTTCAAATAACTCCAAACAGTCGCGTGAAATAGTCAATCGCGTCCTTTTTGTTCAACTGAAAGCAGTCGCGGAACCCACCTCGCAGACACCTTGTGGAAACCAACTCGTTGACAATGATGTTTTGAGTTCGTTCATAAGAGATGCCTATAATCTCGGCTATCTCTAATTTTAATCTGCGGTCTCCATTATTAAATCAAGTACTTTTAATATTTTCGTCAGTAGTTGACGTCGAAGGCCTTCCAGAGCGGGGTTCATCTTTCACTCTCTCTACCACGCTTAAATTCTGCTATCCATTTTTGACGGATGAATATGACAGAGCACAATCGCCTAATGTACTGACCATGTCATCATGGATGGCTTTTGATGATAGCCTTCTAGGTGTACTTAATGACGGCACGCTGCTCGATTTGCTCCATTCGCGGAAATTATGTCCGATTACTTTGTTAATAAATTTATAAAATCACAACTAATTATCGCACACGTTTCGAACTTCACACAATGAACTAGTCTGAACTGAACTAAATAATGTGGGTAGATTTGATTTTTAGAATTGAATGGATCTGTGTTAGGCCGAGTACTTTTCAATCCACCCTCGTATGTATGTAGATATATCATCATTGGTGCGTCTGTTAGTGATCGTGTAACTTTTGAACTACTTGATCGATTGAGGTCATATTCACAACAATATATTTGTTTTGCAGAGACGATAGTTCATAGTTCATAGCTATGCTAGGATCAGATAGGTGGCGCTGTAGCAAAGCTATAAGCAAATTCTACATTTATGGGCCAAAATGACTCATATCACAATATATTATGTTGGTTTCGTGCCAAGAAAAAATCACTAATTCGGGACACGATAGGTGGCGCTGTGGTCGAGTTATAAATAAATTTGATATTTACACTGTAAATTGTCGGGAGTAAACCGCGGAATGTCTGCCTGGCTAAATAGTTTATGTACCTATATATTTTGTTACTATGAAAAATGACAATTTTATAAAAGTATTAAAAAAAATATTCTTTTAGTAAAAAGGAAAAGCCGATTTATGTAGTAATTTCACATTTTAAAGTTGGGGTCATATAATGTATGGCTCCAACTTTAGAATGAAATTATTTTATTCTTTAGTTCTTTGAGTTTGTTTGAGTGGACTAAGGAATATCACGAGGTCATGGAAACAAACTAAAATGCCGTCTAAATAGTTATATTAAAAATTTCATCGCCATTTTTCTACCCTAAGGGGTGAAATTTCTTCTCGAAATTTATATAGGCTCCAAACCTTGGGGTATATATTTTATTAAAAGAGAATGATTCAAATCGGTGCACAATTAACGAAGGTATCGCGTATAATCCCCTCAGACCGAATTTCGGTCACGGCGACCAGTCTCAACAGTATACTAGCCATCTGCGCATGAAAGGCTTATAGTGCATGAGTGTATGCGCAAGCACTAGTGCACTGTCTATTCTCTCACTCTCATAGTTTGATAGGACGGTGATGCAACACAACCGGAGAAAGATCAGGAGTAGGAGCAGCGGATTTACATGCTCTTCGTCGTCGCGTATATCTCGTATATAAAAGGTAACATTCATTTTTATTAACGTCTCTCACGTTAACAAAAAATTATGTTTCGTACCTCTGTCGAGACATTTCTTAATTTTCCAATTTTTTTTGTCGACTTCATGAAATGAGGACGTTATCAATTCAACATGTATGTTTTGTTGGTGTTCTATGTATAGCCCTAACCTAAGACAAGACAAAAATATTTTTCATACTAAGGAATTGCGTTCAGATATTAAAAAAAAAGAAATATCGTAGAAAGTTGATTTTGGACATTTACCAAGAAAACACGGTAATGTTTAAAAATTCAAAATTTTAAAATCACTGCAAAAATCTATTATTCAGCAAAATCACAAATAAAAGGGACAATGAATAATGGAATTTTCCGTTTTCTTTTACAAGGACGACCTGCGATAGTTATGACAAATAGTTGCGTATTAACGCGATAAAATTCGTGTTGACGCCGTTTTCATAATCCATCATTGTGTTTGTTCGCCTTGACCGAAGAGCTGTTGCGGGAAAAGTGAACTGGGGGTTGGCTGCGAATTATCAGCACTGGCATTTTTGGTGCAGTTGTTAAATAATAATATAGTATTTTGGTATTCGGATTGTGTTGCCATCATAAAGTCAAGTTTTAGCAGAAAAGTTCAACCTTTGAGCTTGTATCAAATACAGAATACATTTGATACATTCTTAATTTTTGATGATAATGTGATTTTATCATTATTATCAACGTTTAAGAAACGGTTTACAATTTTTATTACAAAAGTACGGGAAGCCAAACACATTTTGTTTCCATTTCCAAGAGAGAGTTGGAATGGAATGCATTTTACTTATAATTTATGATGTTACATGTTCGAATTAGTGTTTTGATTGTATTCTGCAGAGCGTCTAAAATTTGGAGCATGGTGGACCTCCAAGGGAATGGCAGGGGAACAACTCCATTACTCTGTGCAAGCCGTATTAAGTCTACTCTCATGCTTCTTCTGCCACACCCAACTGTCACTACCATACATTAAGCTAGGGCTTAACACACAATTGTGAATTGCCATACGTGCCCTTTTTGGCACATTCTTTCACTCTGACTCATACATTCACATTTCGTTCTATATCCTTGTCACGTCTGCTATCCCTGCAAAACGCACATCCCAAATACACAAACTCAACTTGCTCAACCAACTCCCCATCTACTCTTATTTTACATATCGTTTTACTTTCTTCTCTTTCAAAAACAATCACCTTCGTCTTGTTTGTAATGCAACCATCATTTGCAACACGACCGCCGAAGACGCAAATATGGCTTTATCGTCCGCTTATAAGAATCATTTGACGACTAACTCACTCATTCTTAACCCACATCTTTTCGATTTTAAAAGTTTCTAAACGTTAATGTTAATTATTAACATGTTTATGGACAATATGGCCATAAGCATATTAATATTATAATAACATATAGATAACCATAATAGCTGCTGTTGGTCTACAATTAGATTCCTGTTTTTTGATAGATAAGCGACCCCACCCAGGCTTCGCCTGGATAGCGTCTTTTAAAGTAGCGTTGTTTAGATTTAAGATAATTAAACATCACTTATTTTATCAACTGTTCCGTTTTTTTAAATGTGCAAGTTTTTCAGTTAAAATGTAGCTTAGATCACGTCTGGCATTGCTTTCTATCTGTTCGTAAATTTTTATTACAATCGGTTCAGCCATTCCGAAGATTAGTCTGAACAGACAGACATTTTAAATATGTTTATTCATGTTAATGGTATGCTAATAGCCCCCTCGGGCAGTTTTTTCGATATTATAGACAGACACTTCAATTTTATTTATGTGTATAGATTTGTGAACGTTTAAAGCAGACCTGATTTTCAGTAGCCGACGATTATAGCGTAAACACGGAGAGAATCGGATCCAATATCAGACATGAAAAAAATCGACCTACTTAATCATTAAGAGGTATTTAGAGCTATTTTGAACAAATATTTTCTCTTCAGAGAAACATTTTATTTGAAGGTTATAAATATTTTCACATTCATTTGACCTACATAACCAAAAATACGTAAAACGTAAATAAAATTGCTAACAAAAGCAGTTCAAAGATTTCATATTAAAGTTCTCCACCAAAACTTATTTAAATATATGCAAACGACAAGGAGCGCAGACAAACAACAGAATAAATTACAGAATATAATAATCAATACAGGGGTGGCTTATCGTATTAGTAAGCCTTCTACAGGCTTTAGTATTCTAACTATACACCACAAGTTCAATGTCATACAAAATCGTTTAAGCATGTTATTTATTAAAGGAAATATGCTTTATGTTGAAGTCTTTACGTGAATTTTAAAATTTATACAAATGTATAAACGCAGACGTCGCCACTGGGTGCAGTTTTCTATTTTTATTTTGATCGATTGGGATACGATGATGTTTCAAGTCATACAAGATTACAAGGTGGTTTTCAAGCAAGAGTTAATAGACTTATGTTAAGCATAACTTACCATAAGGTAGGATACTAATCAAGAACTGCCTTTTAATAGTTAAAAAAAGAACAGGACGAGATATTTGAGAGGGAAGTTATAATAACTTTAGAAGCTAGTTTTATGGATTTCATCGCGTAGGTATATTAACTTATTTTATATTCCCGACGTTTCGAGCACTTTACAGCACCCATGGTCAAGGGGGCTAGTTTTGACGACTCTATGACATAGTTAACCACGGCTACCTCCAGATTAAAATCATTAATAATAATAAATTATTAATAACAAAATTTATAATAATCATAATTTTAATTTTAAAAATAATAATTTGTAAATCGATGAGATCCGTAAAACTAGTTTTATTTAAATGTGTAGTGTTCGCGTAAATATAAGAAATCATTAACTTTAGAAGAAAAAGCATCAAGTGGGATTTGGTGATAGTATTGCAATGCAATTTAGCAAAATGGTCTCCGTACAGGCGTTTCATTTTGGAGACATTTCTATTCTACATATTCACAAGAAAATTTGCAATAGTAGTAGTAATAGCAAAGAACGTATCTCTAAATGCGGCTTTCATCAATGGACAGAATAATTCCAGAGGAAGGTTACTATGTATAATACATACATATTATATATTATATAATTCTTCTGTCCGTGTGTATGTGACTGAACTCTTCCTAAACGGCTGGACCGATTTTGATTAAATTTTGTGTGATTAAGTTGATTAGAGAATGGTTTAGATTCACAATTGGACCCGGTAGGTGACATAGTTGTCGAGATCCAGAAATCAAATGTGCGAAGCCGGGGCGGATCGCTAGTGTTACAATAAATGTAAAATATATTTTTCAATCCGAAACAACTTAAAGCAAAGTAATCGTAATAAATTACGTGCAGGAAGCAAATCAACTGTGTAATATCATTACGGAAAAATGCCTAAAGCTGAAGAAATAAACCTAATGTCATGGACACTAAGGTAAGGAAGCCTGCGATAACAAAAGGAATTACATCTTATCTTTAGATATAACGATGACGTCGTGCATTAATACAGTCACTACGAACTGTGTATCGATCGTGAGAAGCACATATACACGTGACCGTGATTTTTAATACTGAAGCTTTGAATTTCGTAAAATAACTGAATTTTCTAAAAATAATTAAGAATAATGATCACAACAAAATCAACATTATATAATTAGTTACTAAAAAAATAATATATCGTCCCGTGGGTGTCGTAAAAAGCGACAAAGGGAAACTGAACTAAGAGATGGACTGCAGCATCTTCCTAATAAAAAGTTAAAGTAAAGTTACAGCCTATATACGTTCCACTGCCGGGCACAGACCTCTCATTTCCGAGTTGGCGTACTTCACATGTCTTCGAAATATATTTTTTTCTTATTTCTCAGACATGCAGGTTTCCTCACGATGTTTTCCTTCACCGCCGAGCACGTGTTAAATCGGCACTTAAAATTGCAATTAGGAATTTCATTGGTACCGGCGGGGATCGAAACGGGTACCTCGCGTAATGTGAAATTTACAGCGAGCGCTTAGCCCCTTGGCTACCACGGCTCATCCTAATAACAACTGAATAAAATAAAAAAAAATCAGTTACCAACCCTCAATGAGGTAATTAATGAGGGTAGGCCTATGTTCAGGGGTGGACTTTTAAATTGTTTTTTTTGGACACTGTTTGTTACCGCAAATTAAAAGAATCGTATGAAGGTTCCTCTATACTACACCGTAGTAGGAAATCGAAAAACACTTAACTAATTAGCATAAAACTGCAAAGGTGAACACGCAACTTTATGAACTTGAATTAATCGACCTTCGCTACAATGATTCAGAGCAATGACTCAAGCTAGTTTTATTTTTTACATTGTAGGGTTACCGCAGGAGTGATTTTAAGACCGCGTTTATTGTTTATATACACAAAAAAGTTGTGATGAATGATAAGATGTGAGTCACAAATATCGAATAAACAAGATTTATATCTGTAACAGGGATGGAGGCAATCTGACTCATGAGTCATGACTAATAACGCCGTTTTTGTTTTGTACAATAATCTATACAAATAAATAAAATTTAAGTATTTGTTTGTAATGTCAAAATAACAGCTTTTTACTAAATGCATATGAAAGTATATAGGGTACATATAACAAAAACACAATTTTTAAAATTTTGTTTGTCTGTCTGTCTGTTTGTTCCGGCTAATCTCTGAAATGGCTGGACCGATTTTGATGGGATCACTGGCAGATAGCTGATGTTATAAGGAGCAACTTAGGCTACTTTAATTTAAGAAAAATAATTAGGGTTCCAAAAAAAATTAAAACCCTAAATTATACGCAGGCGAAGTCGCGGGGAACAGCTAGTTATTAACACAAATTAACAAAACGGAAGTATCAAGTTGTAATTTCATAATATATTGATATTTCCTTTTAAATATTCACTAAAAGATAATAAAACATTTATCAAAATAAAAATAAAAACGAAAATTATCAAACAGTCCTACTCCCCGTGGCATATTGCCAAGAACGCTATACTTACTCTTTATGCAAGAAAAGAACCAGTCGTCTTATCCAGCAACGACTACTACTACTAAAGAAATCAAGTGACATTGATAAAAATCAGAAAACACACCCTATTTGTTTAACTTGCTATGTAAATAGCTTGTACAATTTATTCATGGTGGGTGAGCCAATAGTAGGTGTTTTATGCCTTAGTATTTATGCCCTATAAAACAAAGCTTGAACAAATTCATCGTATTCACAATGTTTCAAACCAATGTCAAGGTTTTTTTTTATAAAACTGACAAACTTACAGTCCACTTGATGGTTTGTCGCTACTGCAGTTCATGGACACAGACACCTAGGCAGAAAAGGTGTCTTACCGCCTAGTAAAGTCAAGGTCAAGTAAAAAGGAAATGCTTATACTCTGTTGAAAGGTTTTATAAGTTGTTGAGGTGCAACAAGCAAGGCAATTTACCAAAACTTGGTGTTCTAATGTATATAAAAATAGTAGCTCATTTTTGGATGAATGTTTTTTTGTTATAAAACTGTCAACAAACTGACAGTGCATCTGATGGTAAGTGGCTACTGCAGTCTATGGACACCTGCAGACAACTTTTTCCAAAGAAGGGTACAGATGTGTTGTCACACTTTAGGACTAGGATAGAATGCCTCACAGCATGTAATTATATTGGCTTTCTACACCCTTCAGACTGGAACCTAGCATTGCAAGCACTGCTATTTGCTGGCAGAAACAGGTAAATGGGTGGTACCTACCCAGACTCCTTGGCAGAAAAGGATTTCTACCACCTAGTTTATGAAGAAAATATTTATATTTGTTATCTTGGTTTCAGTGCCTTCGTTTATGGAAATGCATTAAAGATCGAGTTAAAATAGTAAATTCACCAATTATAGTTGCAGGTGATCACCATATAGTCAGGAGAGTCATAATATAAAAATAATAAATGCAATTATATTATTTCTGAAACATCACAATACAAGTCCACTGCTGAACATGGGCCACTCCCATAGACTGCCTCACAGTGAGGATTTTGCCATAGTTGCCAGGCTTGACAGGCGGGTTGGCAACCACAGTTTTTTATAAATATTTTGAGTTATTATCAGGAAGATGCTGCTGCCCATTTTCTGTTTTAGTTTCCCTCTGTCGCATATTACAACACCCACGGGACAATAGGGGGTAGTGGATTTTCTTACACCGCCATTACACGGTTTACATAAATAATATTTCACCATAATATTGTTTGTTACTTGTCACTGTAAAAATATTTTTCACACATAATTACATAAGAACTTACCCATAAATCCTGTTGATGCTAGCACACTCATGGTTGCCTCGTAACAAGAAAAAGTTCTCTGGGTATTTAATCTTGTAGGCGAGAAGCAAGCATATGGTTTCCAGTGATTGCTTCCCACGGTCTACATAGTCTCCAAGGAACAGGTAGTTGGACTCTGGAGGGAAGCCACCATACTCAAACAACCTTAAGAGGTCATAGTACTGACCATGGATGTCACCTGAAAGTTAAGTTATTTATGTAATGTCAGGAATAAAACAGAATTACCATCTATGCGATTGTTTTACAACCATGTAATGGCAGTGTAAGAATATCCACTATCCCTGATGGGTGTTGTAAGAGGCTACAGAGGGAAACTAAAAAATTAGTGATGATGAGTAGAACTTATTATTTACAGTAGAATAAAAACAAAAACTGTAAAATCTCTGTTATGGACTAAGTGATTAATAGGGCATTATTCATAATGCCCAATATTTTTTTATTATAAGAGGGAGTAAACGAGCATGCAGCGCACCTGATCGTAAGTGACTACTGCTCACCTGATGGTAAGTGACACATATTAGTAGACAATAAATAAATGATAGGATAAAAACTGTTGAAATAATTAAATTGACCAGGCTTTATAACATTTTTTCTGATGTCACATATTTAACACTTAAACATAACGGGAAAAGTTTTTCATCAAAGGTTTTTCTTTGTAACGCAAAGGAAGGAATTCCCAATTGCTGCTATCTGATACTGCAAAGTGGTTTGTCCCTTCCTTCACATTTATATACTTGTTAATTACAGATTTGGTACATTATTAAATTATTGTCTTAAAATTGATTAACAATGGTTTGGTTAGGTTATATCAAATTGCCCAACAGTTACGTAGCAATATTCATAATGACCAGACAATGTGATAAATAATGATGCTTAAATCAGTATTAATTACACATTTTGAGTATAGGTTGTTAATTTCTATAAAACTATGCATGAATTATGTTGTGGGTTTTAGGTTTGAGTACTAGATACAGCTAACATTTGCTTTGATCAAGATGAATGTTCCCACACTAATACATGCGGGAGAGCAAATAATTGTGGTTTAAATAAAAACTACCCCCCGTGACCATGGGTGCTGTTAAGTGCTCGAAACTTTGTGAATATAAAATAAGTTAATATATGCGTAAATCTGTAAAAATTAGTTTTATTTATATGTGTAGTGTTTGCTTAGATATAAGATATCATTAATTATGGTTTATTGATATGAAAATACAAATATAACTGTATGTGAAGTTAACTAAATTGCATATTAATTTTTAATTTCTTTTTTAATTTCAATGGTGCCTTAAAATAGTTGGAATCTTGCAGTAACAGTAACTAGTTATAATGTTTATAATTTATGATTTGAATTGATGTCACTAAATATAATTTGTTCTCAAAAAGAAATCCCGCTGGGTTTCTTGTTGATTCTTCCCAGGTCAGAAGTTTTTTACGAACTAGTGGTATATTAAACAAAAGAGTGACTTTTAATAAGTATTATCTATATTGAATTCAAATATTTCCGTTTCTGTTTCTATATACACATGTTGTTTTTTACCTACCCACACTAAATAACAGTGTAAACAAAATGATCAAATTACTTACAATTGTTCAATTGAACAATCATTTACTTATTGATAAACTATCAAAACAATAACAAACGATTATTCTTTATCATAAAAAAAAACAAATCAAATTAGTTGATAGCAACAATGACAATATGTTATGGTAGAGAAAGTGGGTATTGCAATAACAAAATTTCTAATATGTTAAGTAATAAGTATGTTTACTCTTGATAAAAACATAAGGAAAAATAAGGACGCAAAGTAGTTTCTATTTTGTGTGTGATACAAATACCTTGCATGTATAAAATTTAAGTGTGCTTTTAGTAGTCTAACTGTTATTTACAGGGTTGGACAGTAAAAATCTTATACTAAATTCATTTTTCACTCTTGTATTACTGAAATTTCTAAAGTAAATTGCGAGTCACTCGAAAGTTTTGAACGCTACTATACATAATATTATAGTATTAAAAGTTATAACCAACAATATTTCAAAGTTCATTATCATTGTTTGAATGTACTTACCGCATATTTTTAGCGGGGCTTCTAATTCAAGTAAAATAGGCTGTGACAAGAATATTTCCCGCGATTTCAAGCATAGCCCTTTTATCTCAATTTCCGTTAACTGTACATTCATACCAGGCTTCTCGCCCCGAACTGAAAACAACTAAATATAAACAAAACTGCACCGACTAGCATAACACGAATCCACTGGAACGTTCACATTTCTAAACACATAAAGTAAAAAAATCACTTGTAATAGTAGAAAACACCGATATTTTGATTTCGTGAGTACAAACATTTAATTTACCTTTTAATAATTTTTTTATTACGTTATCAATATTTAACTCATCTGAGTCTCTGTCTGCCATCGGATATAATGTTTTTGTACGGAATATGACTAAAGAGAATGAGTGAAGAAAGAGTGATTATTAAGATTTTTGCCGATTATGAAAGGTACAACCTATTTCAATTCTCGGCTAATATGAAATTCAATGGCGGAGCGGAGACATCTCACTCAAACATACAAAGACAAACAAGAGATACACATCATCAGTGTTACCATACTGATGGCTTGTTTTTCCATAAAAACGGGAAATAAAGATTTCGAAACTAAATTACATTAGTAAATTTCTACTGTAGCGGTGTTCTTTAAAGTGAAACACAATTGCCACAAAAGAATAGAACAAACGTTATACTGTCCGAAATCAACACAGAGCAAAGGAAAAAAAGTCACAAAAATAAATTATATTATTATTCGAATAGTATTAATTATTTAGGCTTAAATAATTATAACAAAATATACAAATAAATAAAAAAACAAATAGACACACTAGATTGATTACACAGTAAAAACCCCGCGAATTGCTGTCTCCACCTACAGCGCCATCTAGTGCGTACTTTGTATGATGATTTTAATCGATTCTCCATCAAGTGGACTAGTCAGAGTAATAATAGGTGTAGGATTGAGGAGCTATACGCGCTACACTTCATTCGTAAATGTATTAAAATAGTTATGTTTATAAATGTTATTGAGATAAATTCTTTTATATTAAATTATAAAATGAAATTTCAATATAGATTATAATCAATATATATATATCATAATACAGTGAGGTAAATTATTATTAGTTAATTATAATCGTTGCGCCGTGTAGTGATGGTGTAAGAATATACACTATCCCATATCGTTCCGTGGGTGTCGTAATAGGCGACGAGGAAAATTGAAACAGGTGATGGGTGGCAGCTGATAAGAACTTAAAATAATAAAATACTGCGGTTGGCAACCCGCTCGCTAAGCGTGTTAACAACGGCAAAATCCCCCCTATGAGTCAATCTATGGAGAAGGCCTATTACTTTCATAGACTGTAATGGATGGATGGATAGACTAATTATATATATATATATATATATATATAATTTTTGGTCATCTTTATTTTTTAGGTTATGTATGCGATCACGGTAACTCACATTTCAGGTAATAGTATTATATAGCAACATCAATGTGACTGTAGTGTTGCAAGCAAAAACACTACTTAACCATAGGCAACCTCTGTCTACTTTTTATTTTAAGATGTTTAGCTTAGATGCTTGTTTATTAAGCCATGTCTTCATTTCATTCGGGATTTAAAAATCTTCTGTACAATATGCCGATGCGTCACATTGAAAAGTTGTTGGGAGATTTTGAAGAAAGCTCAACCCAACGGATAGTCGATGATGACAGTATCTCAAGTTCATATAGCGCCTAAGCGAACAGAATAACTTGAGGCTTAAATCAAAATCGGAGCAAGTTTCGTTTCCAGTAGTAGTTCACATACGCAGACACTTAACACACAAAATTGCATCACTATAATGTATCAAAACCCAATGGTTCAGTGTTAATTACAAAATTTAAATTACATTTATCAGAAAATTGTACTGCGAAATAACTATTTTTATATTTTTTTCTGAAAGGCCCTGGCGTCCCATGCAGTTGTTCTGTCTTTACGTTTTTACTCTGGTCTTGATGGCATGTATTTAGCACATATTTATAGATTCGGTACTTAAAATAAGCGATACAATTTTACCATAAATGAGCTCTAATGACAATAACATTATTGAAGTTGCAAGCCTGAGTTGCAAACCTACTCAGGTAGAAAAAAAAGGTTAGCCTTGAGATAACTACTCTTTTTATCTCGCTCTCGCTTGCGTGCTTGTGCTCGCACTTACTCGCGTGGTAATTTTGATCACATTCCTACGTTCGTTCATTCAAAGCAACGTGACCAGATTTAGTAGATTTCTAACTTTTTAGTATATTTGGATCCATCAAATATTTGATATTAAATTTAATGGAATGGGATATAATTGAACAACCAACAAACTGGTAAGCTAGTGATACCAGTTTTTCGACTCTACAGAGTTAGTAATTCATTCATCTGGCAATGTAAACGATACTACAACAAAGTCCGAGAACCTCGTTCTTTTCTATTAATTTTTTTTTTCTATTAAAAAGTTGATATATTTTATTTCAACTTTTTAATAGGGGACCTCGGGGCAGAGGTTGAAAATAACCCCTGGGAATGAGGTGGTCGCTTCCAAGCTATGCAAGTTAGTTATATAGCTAAATAAGTTTTGTAAATATTTTGTACAACCTGTTTTACTGTATATCTTTATTTTTTAAGTGCCACTGGGTTTCTTGCTAGTTCTTCTCTGGACTGAAGTTTTTTTCCGAACCATTGGTAAAAGTAAAAAAATGACTGAATATTCTATTCTATTTGTAACGTATATAGACATATTAAGTTGTTATTGTATCGCCAGCCACTCCTAAAATAAAGCGAGTAAAGAAAGATCGTGTATTTTACTGCGCGAGACAATCCTAAGTACTTACATATTTCTCACTATTCTATTCTATCACAAATTGCCGTAGCATAGGTCCGTCGCATTTTAAAGATATAGTAAGAAACAAGGTTCCGGATAATTACTTACGGTGCCAAGGTGACAAGTATCACGATGATATATTTTCAGTAACGCGAATCCCTAGGGATAGCAACGCACCTTTATCATTAGTTTTCGACAATGATTAAACGAAAGACGCAAAAATGATCGCACACACCAAAAAATAGGTATTTTTTAAGAAAACTTACGATGGTATAGTCAATGTGTAAATTCCAAACTTGGTGTTAATATCTTCAAGATGAAAGATACTTTGAATGTTTTCTTCATCAGCTGGTACAACCGGGGTTTCAAATACCAGATTCGTTATATAGTCCTTGACACAGCTGTTAAATGAAAAAAAAAATATAATAATTAGTAGAATACTTTTTTACAGTAAGATTATCTTGTAACCTAAAACTGCTGTTTGCTCCCTAAAAGGCCCTTTAAAAACTTTTGTCAGCGATTGTTATTTAAGGCTTCTACAATGATCAGTAACCTTGACGATTTAGACTTTGTTTAAATTTAGCGACACCTATCAAAAAGACGCTTTACAATGGCACTACGTAAATAGTATACAAAGATTAACGATGTAAAGATATGACAACTTATTTGCATAATTTTATTCGATCTCTGAGACCTAGTTGTGGATTGACTTATTTTTACTTAGACCTTGTAACAATATTCACTCCCATGTTCAGCACGGACGCTTCTACGTGACACATTGTGAAGGTATGTGATGACCAGGTAAGTACCAAGTGGTTCTCAGCAATGGAAATGGTTAGGAAGATTTTAGTTTTCAAAACTCTCATATTCAGCACGGACGCTTCTACGTGACACATTGTGAAGGTATGTGGATGACCAGGTAAGTACCAAGTGGTTCTCAGCAATGGAAATGGTTAGGAAGATTTTAGTTTTCACAAACTCTCATATTTAGCACGGACGCTGCTACGTGTCATACACTTCGTGAAGGTATGTGGATGACCAGGTAAGTACCAAGTGGTTCTCAGCAATGGAAATGGTTAGGAAGATTTAGTTTTCAGAAACTCTCATATTCAACACAGACGCTGCTGCGTGACACTTTGTGAAGATATATGGATGACCAGGTAAGTACCAAGCGGTTCTCAGCAATGGAAATGGTTAGAAAGATATAGTTTTCAGAAACTCTCATATTCAGCACGGTTGCTACTACGTGACACTTTGTGAAGGTATGTGGATGACCAGGTAAGTACCAAGTGGTTCTCAGCAATGGAAATGGTTAGAAAGATTTAGTTTTCAGAAACTCTCATATTCAGCACGGACGTTGCTATGTGACACTTTGTGAATGTATGTGGATGACCAGGTAAGAACCTAGTGGTTCTCAGCAATGGAAATGGTCAGAAAGATTTAGTTTTCAGAAACTCTCATATTCAACTAAGACGCTGCTGCGTGACACTTTGTGAAGATATGTGGACGACCAGGTAAGTACCAAGTGGTTCTCAGCAATGGAAATAGTTAGAAAGATTTAGTTTTCAGAAACTCATATTCAGCACGGACGCTGCTTCGTGCGTTACACTTCGTGAAGATATGTGGATGATCAGGTAAATACCAAATGGTTCTCAGCAATGGAAATGATTACGAAGATTTAGTTTTCAGAAACTCTCATATTCAACACAGACGCTGCTACGTGACACTTTGTGAAGATATGTGGATGACCACGTAAGTACAAAGTGGTTCTCAGCAATGGAAATGATTAGGAAGATTTAGTTTTCAGAAACTCTCATATTCAGCACGGATGCTGCTACGTGACGCTTTGTGAAGGTTTGTGGATGACCAGGTAAGTACCAAGTGGTTCTTAGCAATGGAAATGGTTAGGATTTAGTTTTCAGAAACTCATATTCAGCACGGACGCTGCTTCGTGCGTTACACTTCGTGAAGATTTGTGGATGACCAGGTAAGTACCAAGTGGTTCTTAGCAATGGAAATGGTTAGGAAGATTTAGTTTTCAGAAACTCATATTCAGCACGGACGCTGCTGCGTGACACTTTGTGGTATGTGGATGACCAGGTAAGTACCAAGTGGTTCTCAACAATGGAAATGGTTAGGAAGATTTAGTTTTCAGAACTCTCATATTCAACACAGACGCTGCTGAGTGACACTTTGAAGGTATGTGATGACCAGGTAAGTACCAAGTGGTTCTCAGCAATGGAAATGGTTAGGAAGATTTAGTTTTCAGAAACTCTCATATTCAACACAGACGCTGCTGGTGACACTTTGTGAAGGTATGTGGATGACCAGGTAAGTACCAAGTGGTTCTCAGCAATGGAAATGGTTAGGAAGATTTAGTTTTCAGAAACTCTCATATTCAACACAGACGCTGCTGCGTGACACTTTGTGAAGATATATGGATGACCAGGTAAGTACCAAGTGGTTCTCAGCAATGGAAATGGTTAGGAAGATTTAGTTTTCAGAAACTCTCATATTCAGCACAGATGCTGCTGCGTGACACTTTGTGAAGGTATGTGGATGAACAGATAAGTTATAAGGAGTTCTCGGCCATGGAAATAGTGAGAAAGATTTAGTTTTCAGTTACTGTCATATTTATCACGGACGGTGCTACCATAAATATTCTGAAGGTCTAATGATGATCTGGCTCATATATGTAAGTGCTAAATTAAGTAAAAGAGGAAATAAACTTTGCGTACTTTTTTAATTATTTTATCTTAACATGTTAGGCACACCATAAATCTGTCAAGGTGCAAGTTAAAATTCATTATAATTTAAGTATCGTGAACAGGTTGGTTGTTCCGCTTCTGGAATTACTGGTGTTGACGACCGTATCGATTCTTGATATAAGGAAAGCATTGTATTTTCTTCCTGCTCAGCAATTGGAATTATGCGTTGTAATTTCCTCTTGGAGATTTCAAGTTTTTTTTCTCTTCTTTTTTTTTATAGCTTCAATTATATATATTGGATTACGTATTTCCATATTTCTGGTATGTCTTGGGTCTAAAATTTCAGGCAATATACAATTTAAATAAAAATTGCATAATTTCGACTTCATTTTATTTTCAAAACAATCATCATCCTATAAATGACTTCCGTTTTCAGTGGTTGTGACTCACTGAACCATACAGCGAATACACATTTTGCTTTGCGAGTCACGTGCAACTGCCCTTGTACGTGGTAGAACCAGTTGTGATTTTTATTTATTTCTAAATTACCTGATTTGTCTTTAATCCAAAAATTTACTTTTTTTTTGTAATAGCTTCCTCTAGCCCTGTCTTAAATGCCGTTATTGGACACTTAACCTCCACTATTGTTTCTTCGTCTATAATCCCATCTGGTGTGGCCCCCAAATACGGAATTTCGGGATCTATATAAAGCCCGCAAGGTCTTATATCCACTGCTTCTTGCGTAGATAATTGTTGTAGCGCTTTTTTTCATATTCTCTTCCGTGCTGCAAAGGAACAGCATCTATATTAATTTTGTATAGCAATTGCTTTACTATATTGGCACAACTAGTATCTGGCCTCATTTGATCACTTTGCCAAAGTTCGAAGCTGTCAACAAAGAACGTCTAAGTTCGAGCCATTCGCTAGACTCGCTTTGCAAAATGGTTTGCCGCTCAATCCGTGTTCTTTCTTCTTCTTTTTTTTTAAAGTGGATAGAAAAGTTTCCTTCATTAAATTAAGAACATCATCACTCATCCGGCTTATAGCTTTGTTCACCATAATCTTTATTTTGAGTTATAGCGTCACACGTCTTCTGTGGCTTTTTATAATTGGCGCATTTCTTCAAGCCTCTGAGTTTCCGATACTTATTATCGAAAGTGCTCATTCGGCCTTTAGGGCTTTTGCCAACAATTGTTTTGTACAATATTGTAGTATGTTTACTTTTAGTATTGAACGTAATCGCAGAAGTTGAACACCTAGTTGGATAGCTGCGTCGCAGAGAGTAATTTACTCTTTTACCCCCAACTAACTTGGCCACAACGCTGTGAAAACATTCTACAATATTACTATCAACATCATGAACAAGACTTCTTGAATGGCCAGCAATACTATTTATAATAAAACATATTCTCTGCCATAAAGAACTTGTGAAAAAATCCGCCGGTACTGATTCAGTTTCAGTTTGACGACGATTACAGAAATGGTTTTACAGTTGTTATAGTTCCCGAAGGCATGTAAATGTACAGTTTTAATGTCCTCAAAAGTTTGTGAGTGCAAAATCTAAAGTCTCTGTAGAATCATGATATTTTTGATGCATTTTCTAATTGTGGACCTAATGGTCATTATGCGTTTTGTAATTAATTTTCTAAGATGTATGGGATATTTTGTATCTGTGATCAGGTTTTCCAGTTTGTTGCATAAGTTTCTTAAAGATGATTTCTGCACTCTACTTTTCAACTGTAAATTGAGGTAAGGTCTTGCTTCTAATATTTTAGAGTACGTGCTAGAATCTCCGTCAGATATTAGACGTCCATAAATCAGACCGTACATTTTAACAGATGATTTAAAACCTTCTACTATCATGGTAGATTCCATGGCAGTAGATGCACCCGTGAAATTTTGTAACACTGATGAGCTCTCGAGTTTGATTTTTGTTACAATCTTGCGCACATATGCTGCAGTACTTTTTTAACACCGAGAAACAAAATTTTTTTCGTTTCTCTTCCGATAATGGCAGCAGCTCCTGAAAGTGCTGAGTAATTCTTTTTATAAGACCTCTTACTCCAGCATCCATCAACAATAACATCTATAATAGGAATGCTATCAGTGGTCACACGACCTTTTCTAAAACAATCCTTTTTCTTCTGCGGCTTCTTGCATGGATTGACCAAGTGCTTTTTCCCAGGAGTGAAACAAACTCGTGCTGTTTTGGTACAGAGGCTCAGTCATCATAGGTAAATCGATCGCTGATAGTAATTCCTCTAATTGTGAGTAGCCTATACCAACAGAAACTGCACCGGCAACCGCCGCTGTATTTATATCCAGATCACCGGAGACATTTAAAATATACTTTTCTTTACATCGACGCACCAGCGACTGATTCTGTATGTATTTCAGATCACCTGCAATATTATTTAATAAAAACTTTCCTTTACATTAAACACTCTAGAGTAAACTTGGATGACAATCCAACTCGTTTCTCTCAACAATTTTAAACTTTGTACTCCACAGTTATAGGGCTATGATTGCTGATTTCTTGCAATTTTGAAAAAAGTATTTTATATCAACAATTCGTCTGCCAGATATATTCCTTTTTTCTGTTTTTGGTTGATCTGTCTTTTCAATAGTTAATTCCGGTAAAATGCCATCTTGTTGAAGCTGAGAACAAAAGAATTATCATGTAATATATTGCTAAATTCATGTGAAAAAAACTTCCGTCTATAATATTATCTTGTTTATTTTTTACTGACCCTATAGGATAGGATGTCTCGAATTTTATGGGTTCTCAGAATTGTCGGTTTCCTCAAATGGGTACAAACACGATGGTTCTACATGGTTCCCTCACTGAGATCCCGTACCCACCCTCGACTACTTCGGAGTGCAGCATCAGGTAAGTGAAATCATCACAAACAGCTAGGTGACTGCGAGCCCTTTCAAATCAGTAAAAACACGATGGTTCTACGTGGTTCCGTCAGTGAGATCCTGTACCCACCTTCGGACTACTTCGGAGTGCAGCATAAGGTAAGTGAAGTCATCACAAACAGCTAGGTGACTGCGAGCCCTTTCAAATGAGTACAAACACAATAGTTCTACTCTACGTGGTTCCGTCACTGAGATCCTGTACCCACCTTCGGACTACTTCAGGTGCAGCATAAGGTAAGTGAAATTATCACAAACAGCTAGGTGACTGCGAGCCCTTTCAAATGAGTACAAACACAATAGTTCTACTCTACGTGGTTCCGTCACTGAGATCCTGTACCCACCTTCGGACTACTTGAGTGCAGCATAAGGTAAGTGAAATCATCACAAACAGCTAGGTGACTGCGAGCCCTTTCAAATGAGTACAAACACAATAGTTCTATTCTACGTGGTTCCGTCACTGAGATCCTGTACCTACCTTCGGAATACTTCGAGTGCAGCAGCAAGTAAGTGAAATCATCACAGACAGCTAGGTAACTGCGAGCCCTTTCAAATGAGTACAAACACGATGGTTCTACGTAGTTCCGTCACTGCAATCCTGTAGCCACCTTCGGACTACTGGTGCAGCATCAGGTAAGTGAAATCATCACAGACACCTAGGTAACTGCGAGCCCTTTCAAATTAGTACAAACATAATAGTTCTACTCTACGTGGTTCCGTCACTGAGATCCTGTACCCACCTTCGGACTACTTCGGGTGCAGCATCAGGTAATTGAAATCATCACAGACAGCTAGGTAGCTGCAGGCCCTTTCAAATGAGTACAAACACGATGGTTCTACGTGGCTCCGTCACTGAGATCCTGTACCCACCTTCGGAGTGCAGGACTGTAGCATCAGACCAGCCAAAAATGGTCACGTTCATATTACTTTATATTTTTTCACTAGACGTTTTTGTAGTACCAAGCTTATTTGCGGCTCAAGAAATTCCCCGCCTATACAATAGAAGGGAACACGACAGTTTTCGGAACGCTGCCATACCCTGTATAAGTATTTACGAAAAAAAAAATCAAGGATAATTTATTTACCAATAATTTTGAAGAGCTTGGCCACGCTTCACTTTTGACTTGCTTTTGTATTTCGGCATTGTCAAGCTTAGTCTATTCTATGATACGATTATATACAAAACTAAAACTAAAAACAATTTTATTTACATAAATCAACTTAATTCCTAACTTTTATCAACTATTACTAATGTACGTTTTATTTACAACAAATCTGTTTTATAAGTTTGAAATATTGCGAACTTTTAATATTTTTTCAGAAAATAACGCGCACAGTCCACCCGTCGGAAGAGTCTAATCGACACTGGTGAATATCCGTAAACAGCCATAGCGGGGAGCTTCGGGGGCGGAAGGGCCGAATTATGTTTTACTATACTTTATGAAATATATTTAACAAAAATACAATAAAAACAATACATCTTTTTATTATGACTTAACAAATATTTTAATATAAATTTAATCTCAATCTGTTGAGCCGTTCTTGAGAAAAATACAAAATAGGTTTAAAACAGCCTTTGTATTTGATTTTTTTGTAATAATGGTCAAATATTCAAAAATTTAAACAATACAAATAAATTGTGACGATCTAAACTATAAAACATAATTTTTTGTAGCAAATAAACAAAAGGATTCGGCTATAACTTTTGTAAACCTGGGCGTTTTCACGATTTGACCAATGTAAAAGCCTTAATGGCGTTTAAGAGATCGGAAAGTAGAAAATATTTTTTTATACATATTATAAATTAAGGGTGCGTTGGCAATCGGGCGAAATTATGCTGTTTTTCGGTACATTTTGTGACAAAACAAAACTAAATCAAACATAGCTAATTGCTACTACATATAGAATGGTTCTTCATCTTCAAATGGTGGTAACTTTTTTGTTGAAAATAATAGTTTTTTATATGGTAAAAACGATCTTCCCTAGCCATTTTCTACAAAATTAACGATACCGGCTCATGTTTAGGTACATTTTTGTTCTATTATCAACATATATTAAGATTTCTAAAAATACTATAAGTATGCAGACATATTCAATAAAAAATAGTGGTGTTTACTTTTTATGAAAATGTCACAAATAGTCGTAAAAAAATAAACAAAAATTTCGATGAAACCACAGTCCGCGCTCGGCCGCCGTCGTGAGTGGATACTGTATCGCCTGCCTGATTGCAGCAGCTGAAAAAGATCGCTGTACATACACAAAATATTCGAATTTGATACATAGGTACTTGACAAGGCGAAATAATATTATTTCGCCTTGTCAAGTACCTATGTATTTATAATCACACATTTTTGTTATAATATTTTGTTTCGCTGAAAGTGGGATTTATATATATAAATATATATATATAAATGCCTATTCGTCTTGGACTTTATGGAGTGATTTGAAAGTGTACATCGGTGACTGCTACTGGAACTCCTAGACGAGTAGAATTAGATGTGCCGAGTTTGGGCTCGTTTTGTTAGTTATGATGAGACTTTACCTCCGGACTTGATGGAGAGACCTGATGGTGTACTTCAGTGACCATTACTAGAACTCCTGGACGAGTAGAACTAGGTGTGCCAAGTTTGGGCTCGTTTTGTTAGTTATGATTAGACCTTACCCCGGACTTGATGGAGTGACCTGATGGTGTACTTTGGTGACTACTACTGGAACTCCTGGACGAGTAGAACTAGGTGTGCCAAGTTTGGGCTCGTTTTATTAGTTATGATTAGACCTTACCCCGACTTGATGGAGTGACATGATGTGTACTACGGTGACTACTACTAGAACTCCTGGACGAGCAGAACTAGGTGTGCCGAGTTTGGGCTCGTTTTGTTAGTTATGATTAGACCTTACCTCCGGACTTGATAGAGTGACCTGATGGTGTACTTCGGTGACTATTACTGGAACTCCTGGACGAGTCGAACTAGGTGTCCCGAGTTTGGGCTCGTTTTGTTAGTTATGATTAGACCTTACCGCCGCACTTGATAGAGTGACCTGATGGTGTACTTCGGTGACTATTACTGGAACTCCTGGACGAGTCGAACTAGGTGTCCCGAGTTTGGGCTCGTTTTGTTAGTTATGATTAGACCTTACCGCCGCACTTGATAGAGTGACCTGATGGTGTACTTCGGTGACTATTACTGGAACTCCTGGACGAGTCGAACTAGGTGTCCCGAGTTTGGGCTCGTTTTGTTAGTTATGATTAGACCTTACCGCCGGACTTGATAGAGTGACCTGATGGTGTACTTCGGTGACTATTACTGCAACTCCTGGACGAGTCGAACTAGGTGTGCCAAGTTTGGGCTCGTTTTGTTAGTTATGATGAGACCTAACCCCTGGACTTGATAGAGTGACCTGATGGTGTATTTCGGTGACTATTACTGGAACTCCTGGACGAGTCGAACTAGGTGTGCCAAGTTTGGGCTCGTTTTGTTAGTTATGATGAGACCTAACCCCCGGACTTGATGGCGTGACCTGATGGTGTACTTCGGTGATTACTTCTGGAACTCCTGGATGAGTAGAACTAGGTGTGTCTGTCACTCCATCAAGTGCGGGGGTAAGTTCTTATCATAACTAACAAAACGAGCCCAATATCGGCACACCTAGTTCTACTCGTCCAGGAGTTACAGCAGTAAGCACCTAAGTACACCAGCAAGTCTCTCCCTCAAGCCTGGAGGTTAGGTATCATAATAACTAACAAAACGACTCCAAACTGGGCACACCTAGTACTACTCGTCGAGGAGTTCCAGTAGCTGTCACCGAAGCATACCTCCAAGTCACTTCACCAAGTCCGAAGCTAAAGTCTTATCATAACTAACAAAGCCAGCCCAAAGTCCACAGCCACCGTCTCACGGCTAGTAGTGGGCTTCTAGTGCCTAGCAGTCTCTGGAGCAGCTATTCGTGTTTCGTATGTAATATATTTTCGTAGGTATAAGAAATGAGAAAAAAAATCAATCTTTCAATTATCAAAATGTTTTTAATTGATTACGATTCCCACACCCGCAGCTAATCGTGCGTACACTTGTGTGTGTGACCCGTGTCAATGTAATAGTTTGATTCTATACCTATCAATTTGGTCTGTGTGAATGTTCAGACTAATCTCAGAACCTACTGTGGTGTGTCATTCGGTGTTTGCCAATAGACAGATTGATTTTTGAGGATATTTTTTCTAATTTTAAATTTATTTATTTTGTGAACATAGATTAGTTTTCACCTTGATATGTACATAGTAAAAGATAAGGTACTCTATATCCTGCCCCGGTTGCGATCCGAACGGAGATCCCGGGACCCCTCATATACACTGATGGTGACCACCGTAAGGTTTTAGCCGGTAGGAGTACGGCATAACCTTTCTGTTGCCCCCGCTGCCGAAGTTATCCATGAGGATTTCCCCACGATAAAATCATAAAATAGGTATATAATTTTACAGCAGCCCCTAGGGGTAATCTTGAAGGAATAGTATTTTTTTAGTTATTAAATTACACTATGATTAATAGTGTTACGATTCTGTACTCGTCAGAGAGTAGTATATTCCTTGCATTAGTGTGTCGTACCCACGGAATATAAAAAACGGACCTCTACTAAGCTTATTGGAAAAACAGTTATAATTATTTATATTAAAAAAGAGATACCTTCGGAGTATCTTTCGCCGTTTCTTCTCCGAACAATGTAATCTCATTTCAAATCATTTGTAGATTTTTTGGAAATAAATATATTTGATTTTATATAATTTCTATTGTTGTTATCATGGAGTTTCCTGGAGAAGCGCCGACATAATATTATATATACTATATATGTATGTAGATATGCAGGTATATTTTTATTTAAAATAATATATTTAATGTATATACTCAAGTTTGATTAGTAGACAATGCCAATAAGCATTAAGTCCGCCCTTTGTAGTCTTTTATTTGATAAGATTAACATTAAAGAAAAAAATTAGAAAAATAAATAATAATCAATCGAAATGTCTATAAATATGTCAAATTAATCTAAATATAAACCACATTGGGGCTTTTGGCGGGAACTTAACCGCCAGCGGATTGCTGTTATCATATTATATTGGTTTGAAGTGGATGTGGATAAGTAAAAGTTTTGTGAATGAAATGTCTGCGCATGTGAACATTATTGGAAACGACTAAACAAGTGCTTCGATGTTAATATTAAACGTCCAGTTATTTTGTCCGCTTAGGCGCCTTAAGAATTTGAGACTTTGAATTGTGTGCCATCGACAAACCGCGGTTAAGCTGTCGTAAAAATCTACCAAGGACTTCGCAATGTGACACGTCAGCTTATTGTGGAGGATAATTTCTTATTACTAGACACTGGCCAAAGAAAAACCGGAAAGGTTTAGACGAAGACAGTGTTAGCTTGTTATTGGCAATGTATAAACAGTTTTTCAAGACAAGCCAGCGCTGGCTGCCAGCACTGGCGGGAATAGTTTCAGTTTATACAAAGGTACTCTGTGGGGAATAGAGCGCCGGCTTATTTTTCAAGCCAGTGACCTCCGCCCGCGTGTCCCGCAACCCCCGAGGACGCGTGTAGACGCATCGCGCCGTTCGGGCCAGCCGCCGGTCCAAAGAGTATAGTAACTGTCCTATACAAGAATCCTATGCGCCAGTCGCTGGCGCTTATCCGTAGATTGTTAACGTGTTTTGTTTTTGTAAAATTTTCCGCAAGGAAATTAAATGAGGACGAAACATTAAAATTTGTTCAGCTGTATACAGAGCTCGAATGCTTGTGGGATAAGCGGTCGGTGCGATGCTTACAAAAATAAGCAAATACGCCGAAGCCGTTTCCGAAGTAACTATGTCAATATTCCTGCAACGCAAATTTCAACAGTTCGTTGCGGTGAAAATTTTAAAGCAATTGATTTTTAAAATTTGTACCTAATTATCACCTAAAAAGCCCCTAATTTGGGCTTTTTCTAAAAGCAATTTTGATTCTATTCTTATTTTCAGAAAACCTGAATTTTGCATCTGCTTTGTTCTGAATAATGACTTTATATTTATTAGGGGCGCCTTGTCATTGCCTATACTTGCAGCACCTAATTAGCACTTAATTCCTTGCTATTAATATTTATCGTATATCTAATAACTTCATTGCGTTGCTAGCGATGCGTTTTGCTAGCAACACAAATTTCAACAGTTCGTTGCGGTGAAAACTTTAGAGCACCTAATTTTTAAACTTAGCACCTAAAAAGCCCCTAATTTTGGATTTTTCTAAATGCAAATTCCTGACTTTGCGTTGCTGGCGAGACACAGCTAAATAAAAATTTATGTACCTACCTACTTATAATTATATTTAAATTCGATAGATAAAAATATGATTGTATAAGGGGGTAAGGGACGGATTGTTGATTTTGATTATTCTGTTGATTTTTTCCAAAGAAAACGTATATTTAATAATACTAAAACAATTGTTATTTTGTTAAACTTTTTTCTTATTTTCTTTAATAATATGATAAGCAAAACTATCTGTTAATAAATAACAGAAATTATTTGCCTTCTTTTGTTAATTATTTTTTTATGTAAGTATTTTATTATTCCGAATAAAGATAATATCTTCGATTAAATTGCTTTCTAAAATAAAACGGTACGTAAAATTTCAAAGAAGAAAATAGCCGCTCCACGCTGACTTGAGTGTCTGGACAAGCTAAAACAATACATGCCAATTTGTAGAGACGAGGATAAGTGGTTTTTTTCGACCACCAGTGATTTAATATGTTTTCTTTTGACTTAAGAAGAGGTTCCTTAAGAAACATAGCAATTTCATCATCCAAGTTTCTGAATCCATGTGGACGCATGTTACCAGTTCTTAGTCTTATAAGGTTCTATATATCACTTTGAGCCTCCACATATTTTGTGCTAAGAATATCTTCTAACTCAGCTCGAGCACTATCTGTTCTTGTTTGCGAATCAGACGTAGATGAACAAGGAGGCAATTTTTTTAAACCTTAATTTATTAAAATTAATTTTTCATACTAATAGTTAGTGGGGCTTGAAATAGGGAAGGCCTGTGGGGATTTCCGGAATAACCCTTGTTCGACTATGTATTTCTTAAATAAAATATTTTTGAAAACTTTTTCAACAATAAGAAACCATACGTATTATGCAACTTTAGACACTTAAAATTTAATATTTTAAAATTACAAATATTTCATACAGTCATTTTATGTACTACAACGTTTTTATAAAAAAAATAGGCATTTCTTAAAAGTATTTCATACACACAATTTGGGTGAACAATTATGTCAACGTCAGTGAATCAGTCAGTGAATATCATGCGTTAGTTTTATAGTATAGTGCAATAAAAATTTCTGAAGATTAGTGTATTTTTCGTATAAACCTACAAGAAATAATACAAAGTAAGACCGGTCGGTAGGTATCAAATTCTTTAAATAATCTTATTAAAAAAACAACAACTAGGTAAACACTGATGCATTTACAACTCTGCTCGGGTACCGCAACCAGCCGCTTTGCCATCTTTCGTTTTCGTTTGTGCGCCGATCACTCGCTCGCTCGACGCAGCGTTGCCGCTCCACGTGACACGTGCCGCGAAATCTGGCAACTTCGCGCAGTCATCACAAGTATCGATACCTGATATCGATAAAGGTACCGGTATAACTCATATAAGTACCAAAATTATTTACGATATTTAAGTACGATATTATCAATACTCATATCGATATTAATAGAGAAGTATCGGTATTTTCAAAATATCGATATCAGTCCCTGCTGTGTGATGAAATGAATAAAGGACTGACTATCGATGAAGTGAAAGCAAAAATTAAGAGTATTCGAAATACTTACTATTTGGAAATCGACAAAATCGAAAAATCTACAAGATCTGGGGCTGGGGGGGGGACGTTTATAAGCCAAAGGTAATATGGTTAGATACATATGATTCATTTGTGAAGCCTGTTACAGTGAGGAGAAAAACAACAGTAAGTAAGATCATTTATTTTTTATTTTAGACCAACATTCATTACGTTACGACCACAAAAGTAAAGTGAAGTTAGTTCGTTCTCTTCATATACACGCACCGGGCGCGGTTTGTATGTGTGCGCGCTAAGCTAGTTTTCTTCACAACATCTATATATGGAAAACAGTAGTCGTGATCGGCAATAGCTAACAATACGTTGCTGTTTGTTTTTTTTTATAATTGTACATTTTTATAATTCCACTTTTAGGAGGAGCTTTGATTGATACATGTTTTCCGTCTATGGAACCGTAACATAAGGGAAATTCCATCTTGTTTTAAACCCAGTTTTGATTATTTTCCATTCTTCTGCATTTGGTACCTGTAAAAAAGGCAATTAAATTACTTTTTATTTTGTTTAATTACAGGATAACACAGAAGTCTCGCATAGCAGTGAATAAGGATCATCATCGGTTAATACACCGCTCTCGGAAAGTGGGGTAGAAAATAAATCAGAGGCACCACAAGAGACACAACAAGAGACGCAACAAGAGACACCACAAATCACTCGACCCATAAAAAAACTAAGCGGGGCAAGTTATCACAATTATCTGACATGATAAAAGATCTGAGAAACATTAACAACGATAACACAAACACATCCATATGCAGCGAAGAAACAGATCTGGATATATTTGGGAAAAGCGTCTCGGCACTAATGAAATATTATTAGAGGAACAGGCAGTCATCTGTAAAGAAAATATACAGAGTGTATTAACTCAATGCATGCTTGCAGATATACGAGCCAGGAATGCATTTTTCTCAATCAGTTCAGCAATCTAAAAATATGTCATCTATTCATTGGAACCCATCTCAAACTTATCTTTCTCCAAAGCAAAGTCCAAGAGATACTACAAGTTCTTCCACGAGTTTCCAGTACAGCGATGATAATAATACTGTTTTTTCCCCTGTGACTCCATATAATAATGATAGTCAAGGCGAAAGCGTAGAAGACAGTGATGTCATACAATTTTCGTTCAACAATGCTTAAAATTATTTGTTTGTTGGATTTTAATACAGTTGTGTACCTATTTTGATTTAATTAAATAAATAAATAAACACTTATCTTAATAAACTGTTTAAATGCTTCGTAAATTGCTCGACAAACTTCTAATATAAATACTGATATAGAAGGTTTGGATACACGGTAAAAATGACTCAGGCTTCGGTAACGCATTCCAGTAGCTAAGAATGACAACGTTACTTCTAGCTTTAGTTTTTGCTGGTAATGCATCTCTCATCAAAGTATCTTTACGCTGAATCGTACTATGTATAAATGAAAGTAACTCGTCAAAGTTTTCAGTCGTAACTCGTAATGTCAATCTGTACTCGGAAGGATCTTCTAATCTTAGTTGTTCTAGCAACAAAGCGGAAGCTCCAGTTACGGATCTATCACTTAGCCATTTTCTCATCCAAAGTCTTTTATTCTATACGATTTCTTCCTCTAATATATTGATCAACTCTTCTCTTAATAGTGCAGAGATGTTCTTTATACCTTTTTTTTTCAACCGTCGCTGCATTTGTCCCGAATTTTTTTTTTAAAATACAAAACGTGTGCACACCTCAAGAATAATCCAGGAATGAAATGAGTCCATTTGGCCTCATTTAAACAACACGGGCCAGACCAGCGCAGGCTTGTCTGAGGACTGGCGCCAGCGTTACTGGCTTCGTCTAAACCTTGCTTAAGAGTTCTTAATCAAAGAAAAAAAAACATTTCCGATACAGTCAAGTCTGTTAACTTTACCAATGGAAGTTAACTTTGCCATCAGGGGTGCACTGGTACAAAATTACGATTAACACGGAAAACGTAACGTTTTTCGAGATATGACATGTTTTGAATGAAAATACAATAACTAATTGACAGCATTGCTTTCGATATGGCAACATGAGAGTTAATTTTGGCATTTTATTTTAACGCGGAATTGTGCCGGCGAAATAACCTCTTTGTTCAGTGCTCAAGAACTTTTGTTGATTTTGTTTGAAATACTGAATGTAGGTATCTATATCTTTGTAGTAACGTAATATTAATGGTTATCAAATGTAATATATCGTTTTTAGCATGTTGGTCTTCTTAACATTTATCTATAAAACTAATTTGGCAAAGTTACCATACTAGTGATGCTACGATGTGACGGTTACTTTGCCATGTTTTGCTACAACCAAGGGTTGTCACTTTCAACCTATATTTTAACCGATTACGACTATTTAAAGAAAGGGTTCTGTACTTGACATTCTATGTATGTATGTTTGTATCGATGTTGATTTTATGTAGAATATGAGTGACAAACGAGCACACAGTCACCTCTACCACGTTTGCATGTTTCACTGTAGCGGCCCATTAGACCAATTTTACCAAATGAGTCGTCAATCAATTCATCTTTATCAAAAGTGAATGAAAAGAGAAATCTATATTATTTTTAATGCGTTGTCGGGCATTAATAATATTATTACTACTCAGTATTTTTTAATATTTTTACTTAGTGTATTGATATTAATTTGCACCCAAAAACAGTGTCATTTTTAAAGATCATAAATGTTCTGCTATTGTGGGAAAACAATATAATATACAACTTACGTGGTAGAGCCATGCTGCAGCTATATTAGTAGTTTAGTTGTAGTACGAATGGGTCGGCTCGACCGGGGAAGGACCACACTCTCTTAGAATACCACACAGAAATAAAAAATAATTAGATTATTTTTTATTTCTAAACTAATTGGGTGCAATTTAAATAATTAATATTTTTGAGATGTGTTATTTAAAATAAAATATACATATATATATATACACTCCAAATTCGTATTGGGGGTTATAGGAGTAGAATTTCAGAGAAGTTACTTTTAAGACATAAATCCTTACCTTTTTTTAAGAGGTTTTTTATGCTTAACTGTTAGTTAGTAGTTGTCGTAATGAAATGCAATTTTGCAGAATGGTTGCTAATAGAGTTTTTAATTGAGTTCTAAGTTTTTATTGTCATTTGATTTTTTTAAAGTGAGGTCGTCCAAAATTTTGACGAAAAACATTGATAAAATAATTCACTTTTTATATACATAGTGTCTACACTCTACAGAATAGCCCAAGGGGTCCCCTATGTATTATTTATTGTTTGAACCATGCTTATAGCGCCAGTAGAGTGATTCACACAGATCTTTTACTGAACACGTCCTTAATTTCATTCTAAAGAAAGCCTCGTCAAATTTTATAAAATTAATCAGAACTATGAACCTATATGTTAGGTACACTCAATACCTATTATATAAAAATAATAATCTATGCTTCAACACTTTACAAGATAAAGCTCTCTGTTTGCTCCTCCCAAGTTTTCTTTCAATTCTAGACTGTATTCAAGCTAGCAGCCTCCCCTAAAATAATTACAATAACAATGACAATAACAATGTTATTGTTCCTATATATGATTATTGCTATATATATAATATGATTCCTATTTCAAGATTTAGTGACTACTTGATGACAGCATCGATATATATGTACTACGCACTAGATTTGGCATTCCGAACATTCACTATGTTCAAATGAACTGTACTGAAACCCGTACACCTTTAGTGTCATTTAGTGTGGCTTCAATATTCATAGAGTGTGGAGCTGCGCTAATAATACGAGATTTCAAATTAAAGTTTAAACCTGAACGTAATTAATAGTTCAGTAGTCAAATAAGTAAAATTATTTGTTGTTCAAGTGAATAAATAGGTAATAATATTACAATAGAAAAAATAAATTTCTTCATTTATATGCCACGCTATCTACAATCATAGACTAAAATCAACTATCACCCGCGACAAAAACAGAGTAGTGCACATTGTTTGTTTGGAATAGCTTCTCTAGTACGTAGTACATAGAACTCAATGGATGACAGGCTTCTACCGAGCTTAAAACATATCACCACATATCACTCCAAGTGAACGGAGCTACATAGTATTTATATGTATTTCTATCTCTAAATAGACGAAAAATTTCTCTCGGTCATTTCAAAATCCATTTTCAATTTAACTAAGTACTTTGTGCTAACTCATTTCCTTGTTATAAATGCAAAAATTTAAATTAAATAATTGAGACCATAAACAGAGTCCAAGTTCACTTGGGGCCGATTTTCCAATACTCAGATAAAATTTATTCACAACATAAATTAAAGATTACAGATCTATGAATAAAATAGTTCAATTGTGTCGTTCTTTTAGTCAGTCGGGCTGTAATTTATTCGATGGATAACGTGGAACTGACGTTTGTAAAAGCAGTCATTTATTCAAATAAATAAATAAAAAATATATAAACAATGGTTTAAAAGTTCAAATATAATTTAATTTTGATAAAAAATATAATAGACAAATAGAAAAAAATTGATTTAAAGTAAAATTAATTTCACGTCGAAAATAAAACAAAAGCTTAGTCTTTTTTTGATCCTCGATACGGATGACGTTTTCTGAAATAAATAAATTAAAATTACTAACTCCCGTATATCTCTAAACTTGAAAACACGAGTATATAACCAGTCCTTGTTGCCAGTGATGACATAAATTACGGATCTGAGACGTGATCCTTCACTGCTGGCAGTATGAGGCGCTTAGTAAAATGTCTCTATGGAAGTCTTATAAAAGTCTCTATGGAAGGGGCTAACAAGAGGTAGAGAAGATTCTCGAGTGGCACACCAAAATAATAGGTATTTTTTAAGGAAACTTACGATGGTATAGTCAATGTGTAAATTCCAAACTTGGTGTTAATATCTTCAAGATGAAAGATACTTTGAATGTATTCTTCATCAGCTGGTACAGCCGGGGTTTCAAATACCAAATTCATTATATAGTCCTCGACACAGCTGTTAAATGAAAAAAAAATATAGAATACTTTTTTATAGTAAGATTATCTTGTAAGTTGTAACCTAAAACTGCTGTTTGCTCCCTAAAAGGCCCTTTAAGAACTTTTGTGAGCGATTTTTATTTAACGGCGTTTTAGAGATCGTAAAGTAGAAAATATTTTTATATATTATTTTATACATATTATAAATTAAAACCCTATGCCGCATCTGTTTGTGTGTATGTTCGGACTAATCTCAGTACCTACTGTAGAGATTCATTCGATTTTCGCCAATAGACAGACTGATTTATGAGGATATTATTTCTAATTTTAAATTTATTTATTTTGTGAACATAGATTAGTTTCACCTTGATATGTATATAGTAAAAGATAAGGTACTCTATATACTGTCCTGGTTGCGTTGCGGACAGAGATCCCGGGACCCCTCATATACGCTGATGGTGACCACCGTAGGGTTTTAACCGGTAGGAGTCCGGCATAACCTTTCTGTTGCCCCCGCAGCCGAAGTTATCCATGAGCATAAGGTACTACATAATGAAAAGGTACTCTATACCCTGCCAGTAGGCATCATTAATGTATACCTACTGTAATGATTCCTACTGGATATTTGTCAATTAAGTCGAAAATAATCGTGACTCCACAGAGTTTCCTTGGGCATTATTACCCTGTCCTGCGCAGATGGCTAGTCTCCGTTGAGACTCGTGACCGACATTCGGTCTAGAGGTAATTAATACTTACTATGCACATGGTTTGTAGGGCACGAGCTTTTCAATTTTATTTGGCCGTAACTGCTCCACGTATGGATCTGCCACCAATTTAACAGCCTGCGGAGCTGGTCCTTTCCGGGCTTTAGGCGTTGGTGCTGGTGGCTGAAATAAAAATTTAAGTTACAGCCTATGAACGTCCCAAGTTTCGTTATAGTATCGATTATTAGGCAATGTCCTTATTTTAGGTTACAAAATATAATTTTTTTATAGAAAAAAGGGCAAACGAGCATACGTCTCAACATCAGGTGAATTGCAGGTGCGTTGCCGGCTTTTTAAAACGAAAGGAGGGCCTTTTTAAAAGCTCGTTTCTTGAAGGCGCCTAAGTCGTATCGGTCCGGAAAAGTGGCCGGTGGTAAACAATTCCACAAAGAAGTCGTGCGAGGAAGAAAACTCTTAGTAAATCGCACAGTAGTTTTATTTAGTACTAGCTGTGTCCCGCGGTATCACCCGTGTATGTCACACATCTGAACCGCGCAACATGACACTTCACTTAAAGTTAAAGTATATGTCCCACTGCTGGGCACAGACGTCCTCTCACTTCTGAAACAGTTTTAGGAGAACGAAGTGTCCGCCGCTCTGCCTCAATGCGTGTTGGCGGACTTCATATGTCTTCGAAATATTTTTTTTTATTTCTCATACATGCAGGTTTCCTCACGATGTTTTCCTTCACCGCCGAGCACGTGGTAAATGTAATGGCACGTGGTAAATGTAATGGCACGTGGACACCTCGCTTATGCCTATATATTATGACACCTCAAGCACCGGCGTTCACTGCTTGTTTCTCTCGGTTCTCATCGGTCGGTTAGTCTTATGCGTCATTCGCGCACCGAGCCATGTGTGTTGAATTATTTGAATTTTTCATTATCTCTTAAACTCAAATAACATGCTATAAGGAGCCAAGTTTATCTCTATAAAATTTTCTTGATGATGAAGTAAATTTCGTTCCCAAGAATTAATATGCCATGCCTAATAATAACGCTCATAAATCACTTTTAATTTTCAATATTTTTTTGTCACAAAATACCTTATTGTGGCTTATGTATAAGAAATAGGTATATAGTTTCGCGGATTTTTTTATAGATGGAGTAAAGATCAGTATTTTTGTAGAACATTGTATTTACGTATCACTAACCATTACGCCAGCGCACGCGAATAAAGCTATTCGAGGGCGCTTTTTCTTTTGATTTGCTTAACAAAAATCAATATTAAAGGCTAAATGTGAGGTGTAGCTTATACTATTGCTCATGAATCTGGATTTATTATACAAAAATAATTTTTCAAATCGGATTGGTAGTTCCAGAGATTAGCGTGTTTAAAAAAAAAAAAAAAAAAAAAAGCTCTTCCGCTTTATTATATTATAACATTATAATAGTATATATTATCATAATGTAAAAAAACATCACGTAGTTACGGTGCAATGCCCAGCGGCAAACCATTCCCACTACAGTTACACAATTGTATAATTTCATAGTTAGCTATAAGCGGTCTGTAAAATCCGAAATAAAAGCTTCTAAAATTGTGTTTTAAAAGTAAAAAAGTTACCTAGGTAAATATAATAATATTTATAAAAAGTCCTCCAGACCGAATTTCGGTCACGGCGGCCAGTCTCAACGGAGACTAGCCATCGGCGCAGGACAGGATTATAGTGCCCAAGTGTATGCGCAAGCACAGGTGTACTCTCTATTTCCTCACTCTCATAGTCCGATGGGACGGTAAACCGACACGACCGGAGAGAGATCAGGCGCAGGACCAACGGCTTTACGTGCTTTCCGAGGCACGGGGGTGAAACACCGCCAACTTCCTGACTCCGGGCAGCTACTGAGAATTTATTGATGGAAAAACTCAATAACTGTTTTTTTTGGCCCGTCTCGGGATTCGAACCCGGGACCTCATGATCAGCAGTCGCACTACTACAACCACTAGACCAACGGGGCAGTCAATTATATATATAGTTATAGTTAGTCTATATACGCCCCACAGCTGGGCACATACCTCCCCTCATTTCTAAGAGAGTTCTAGAGCAAGATAGTGTGCGCCGCGCTGCCCTTATGCATGTCAATCACGTTGTAAATCAGCACTCAAAATTGCCATTAACAATTTTCTTGGAGTTGTTGGGGATTGAATTGATCTATCACAGTTCTCGATGCTTATGATTTGTTTCTCATTATATTTTGAAAGAGCCTGTCCTCACAAAGGTGATAAATAGCTTAAAGAAACCTTATAAAGTTTCACATTGATTTAATACTGACCTTAACTGCGCCGTACACTACTTCGATGAGACTCTTGACTTCCGCTTCTAGGATTCTAAGAAACTTGGACACATTCCACCTGGTCACCTCCTTGTGATTGCCCAGCAGTGTGAGCAGTGGAGTGCAGTCGCATCTGGCAAGTCTAATACGAAGATACACATTGTTAAGATTTTGGGCTGATTTATAGCTTTAGATCGTCCTCATTATCAGCCCGTGGCAAGTCACAAGCTAGGCGTTTAATAGTAATGCATTATTTTAACTGATTGTCATTCATAAATATCTAACGCCTACTATTTTACTACGCACGCACACATTCGTAAGGGTCGATCGGTCGGCAAAAACTTTGTGAATTGAATCGCACAAAGAGGAACGCGCGTACGCGTAGTTGTAGCCCATTAATCACATTCAATTTGGGATAATTTCAAATAATAATAGAAGCCTTATTTACTCGTATTTTCAAAAACTGCAATAACGGTATATCATTATTTATATACTATGTTTATATACTTATTTGAACTTTAGTTTAAAATTGGCTATTCTTTGAAAAATAACCCTGTATCTTACTCTATACAGGGTTATTTTTTAATCTTTATACGGGGTTATTTTAGCTCTCTAGCATGTTGTCCATCATGGCATCACTTTAAACAAAAAAAGACTACAGATGCGTCGATTACTTTGAGAATTATGATGGAATTCCTCACAGCATGTTATTAAATGGCTTACAATTTAAAGGCGAACGTTTCAAAACGGTACATAACAGTGAATGCACTATTGATTAGCAATAGAAATAGTTAATAGCGGGTCCACACAGCACAGACATACGCTGTGCAAATGTTGTGCGTACGAAGGTCTGTGTCTGTGTCTATATCGTCTACCCGGTATAGACAAGTCAGTTGTTCTTTGACCTCGTGCCGTGTCGATTACGAATTATAACAGGACAGGAATATAGGTTTACAAGTGTGTGCAAAAGCCCAGGTGCACTCTCTATTCCCTTACTCTCATAGTCCGATAGCACGGCAAGCCGAAACAACCGGAGCGAAATCTGACGTAGGACCAACGGCTTTACGTGCTTGCCGAGGCACTAAGAGGCAATAGTACAAATTTTTATACAAATTAATATTTATATATAAAATTTTGGTTTGCAAGATGTTGTGGCTAGGATTAAAAAAGGAATGCCTTAGTCGGCAAGGGACGCTCTAGATGGAAGTTTATCGACCAAATTGGCAATATGTATAAAGAAATTTTGTTTAATATTTTATTATTTTTTATAATTTAATAAGGGTGACAAACAAACAGACAGTCCACCTAATGGTAAGTGAATGCTGTGGTTCAGAGACATCTACACCCATTCACGATTAAGAACAATAATGCAGATGCGTTGTCACTCCTGAGGACTAAGATGAAATGCCTCGTTTCCAGTCAAAAGGGTCTCCGCTTCTCTACACGAAACACAACAGCATTAAACTGCTATTTTACGCTGGTATTCTTTGAGAGCATGGTCCTTCCCCAGTCAAGCTGACCCATTCGATCTACAACTACATATATAGCTGCAGCATGGCTCTATTAAAAATATGAAAGAAAAAAGAAAGAAATGAGCCAAATTAAGAGTAGCCTTAATCGACGAGCATTGATGCGTTGGTATATATATGGATGTGAAAGAAGAGAGATGATGTGTCAGCATCGTGCCAAATGGAATTCCACGGTAATTCCACGGTAAGAGGCGGGAGAGTGTGGCGGGTGGAAGGAAAAGGGGAGATCTCCCGCCGGGCAAGGTGTTCTGCCCGGGGAGCGGCCAACGCTCCAAGTGGTAGTTTGGAGCTATTCTATATATATATTGTTTTTAATTCGGAACTTTGATAGTGCGATTTAGGCTTCGATGTATTTCGCTTGTGGCGCGACGACAGCGCCGCCACAGAGAGCTTATGTACGTATGTATGTAAATTTTCACCTCACTAAGTCATCAATTCCTTTGAGAACTTTCATAATGGTGGCGTCCGCGTTAGCGTTCCTCTCTGCAGTCTGCTGGGTGAGACGCCGTTTCCCATCCAAGCTTATCTTCAGCTCCGTTAATTTCTTCTCTTGTTTCTCTTCACGTGCTTCGTTGAAGTCACGTTGGTCCACTTATTTTTTTAAAGTAACAATAAATTAAAGTAACAGGAAATTGTCAAAGCAATTTTAAGTGCTGATACACACAATATTTTTTAGAACATTAAATATTTCACTTTTTTCGCTTTTATGTTTTTGTTTTTTAAGAACGTGGTAGAGCTGGTATTATGTGAGAGACCACTCTCACATAATACCAGCGTAAAATAGCAACCCACTCTATGGTAAGTGACAAGTGTAGCTCATGGACATCTACAACCAAGTTCAAACATAGAAGGCTACAGATGCGTTGTCATCTCTGAGGACTAAGATCTAAAACCTAATAGCCTGTAATTATAAAGGTTTTCTATAACCTTCAGACTAGAACATAGCAGTGCACGCCAGTGGCGTAGCTAGGCGTGGGCGAAGTGGGCCCTCGCTCACGGCCTCGCACTTAAAGGGGCCTCGCGAGGCCCCTTTAAACGCGATGCCCACAGACTTTACCACAGATGTCTAATTAATTTGATCATTTTTACGATTTTTACAAATTTAAAAGCGTGTTTGTTTGGGGCCTCGCAAGAAACCCCTCTTAAGTGCGACTGCGAGGCCGTTTTAACTACCCTCAAAGACCGCGACCGTTATATTGACGGAATACGAGACTTGTCAGGAATTAATAGCTATGAGTAGGTATGTCGTGTCAAAGCATGTTTGGTAGGATAGATCTATTGGATAGATTTTGGGAACGAAAGAAAAGGGGCCTCGCTGATGTGACTTCGCCTATGTCTATTGTCCACGCTACGCCTCTGGTGCACGCAATGCTATTTGGTGGTAGAAATAGATAGGGGGGGAGGGGCTTCTACGGACTCCTAGGCAGAAAGGGAGTTCTCACATTCTGTGTACGTACGTCCCACTCCTGGACACAGACCTCCGGTCATTTCTGGTTGAGTTCTGGGATAGGAAGCATCTGCTGCGCTGTCCCAATGCGTATTGGCGGATTTGCCTCGTCCTCCAAATTTTAATTTCTAAGACATAAGTGACAGACATGGGCCCTGTGGTAATCAACATATTCTATACAATAGAAATGCAATTTTTTATTATATTTTTTATATATATAATAAACGAAAGAAAATATATTTTATTACTAGCGATACGCCCCGGCTTAGCACGGGTGATTTCTGGATCTCGACAACAGCGTCACCTACCAGGTTCAAATGTGAATCTAAGCCATCTAAAAAAATTTCATCAAAATCGTTCGAGCCGTTTTTGAGTTTTAGGGAGACTAACGGACAGCAATTGATTTTTATAGAAGAAGATATATAATTGATACAATCATTCTTTTTATTTGATTTTTTACATAAATTTCTGTTGTTGGAGTTTTCTAGAAAGTAATTTTGCCCAGTGTGAGGACCACAGAATTACACACCCTAGTTTATACACTCCAGATTAGTTTGTTTGAAAGAAGATGTAGTGACAAAAATTGAGAAAGGTATGCTGAGATGGTTTGGCCATGTCGAGAGAATGAAGGAAGAACGATTGACGAAAAAAGTGTATAAGGCGAGTGTGAATGAAAGTGTTGGAAGGGGTAGACCTAGGAGGACGTTTCTCGACCAAATCAGGGAAGTCTTGAAAAAAGGCCAGGTCAAGAGTACCCTAAACCGAAGAGCATGTATGAAGGGAATAATGAAAGTGAACGAAGCGAAACAAGTATGTAAGGATCGTAGCAAGTGGAAAGAAGTGGTCTCTGCCTACCCCTACGGGAAAGAGGCGTGATTATATGTATGTATGTATGTATTAGTTTGTGTGATAAGATCATATACTAGAGAAATAAGACCATTTACTTCAATTTTTTTATATTATTTAAAATTTATCTTAGTGTTTTATATTATTGTCTGTACCACCTTTAGCTGCGTAATTTTTTTTTATTCATTTTTCATTTTATAAACTGTAAATATTATTTGTGTCAGGGATATCCGTTTTCGCATAGCGAACTTCTATACGTATACTCTACAATAGGTAACGTAAGCACCACTCACGTATACGTTGCCGTAAAGTTTCCAGCTCCCTCCGCATAATGACGGCTGCCTGCAGTACCTCGCACAGCAGTACAAACACTGAGAAGTTCTGCATCTCAGTAGCGTTGAAGTTGTTTATAATAGTTCCAACTCTGTCAGACCCGGCATAGCCCTTTAAAGTTTATATAAGTGCTGGAGTATTAGGTATTTGAAGGGTACAAATTATTTAAGTAAGGTAACTCTATTTATATTTTCTTGTAGTGATCTAGTTTAGTTGTAGTGGTCTATTTATATTTTCTTGTAGTGAAACTTCATTATAGACGTAGTGGAGAAATTTAGTACAGTATTAAAAACAAAAAAACGTCACGTTTTCTTGTAACGTTTCATCGCCGGGGCTGCATGAGTATACTATTATTTAACTTACTTAAGTAAAATATAAAATTAAAGAAGAATGATGTCGTAAAGAAGTTTCACTTCGTACGTGTGTACACAATTACACGCACAATTTATTATTTAATAATTGCATTACTTGTGATATTGTAACTATACAGGGTTACTTTTCAAAGAGTAACCAAATTTTAAACTTAAGTTCAAATATATAAAAAATTATATACCGTTATTGCGGCTTTTGGAAATACGAGTAAATAAGGCTTCTACTTTTATTTGAAATTATCTCAAATTGAATGTGATTTATGGGCAACAACTACGCTCCTCTGTGTGCGATTCAATTCACAACGTTTTTGCCAACCGATCGACCCTTACGAATGTGTACGTGCGTAGTAAAATAATAGGCGTTAGATATTTATGAATGACAACCAGTCATAATAATGCATTACCACGCATTTTGAATTTAAACATAAAAAGGACAAAATTTTTGATTTTTTGATTAAATAATTTTTCTTCACCAAATATTACTTATTCTGAATCTTCTCTGCAAATTTGGCCGGTTATTGCAAAATAACCCTGTATAAACATTACACAGCACAAACATACACGTGTACCATTTCAGGCATAGCAACATGGAAAGGAAGGAGGCAGACATCTAAAGCGTTTTACCTACTAAGTACTTACTCATTAACGGTACAATAAGCTTTATAAGTTTTGAGTTTTTTTCTTTAATATATTTTAAAATTAAAATTTTTGTAAAACCGACTTCAATATATATTATTAAGGATAACTTAAAAACTATTAGTCAGACCTTGATCAAATTTATATGGGACCACATGAGAAGCACCAGCTTTCAAATAAAAAAAGAATCATCGAAATCGGGTCACGTAGTAAAAAAGTTATGAGGTAACACACATAAAAAAAGAACATACAGTCGAATTGAGTACTCCTTTTTGAATTCGGTAGAAAAATGTTACACTATGATTTTCTTTTGTATCATGGAGGCAATTTACAAACATAAATTGAACAAAGGCAAACCCGTACGGGATTCAAACCCGAGGCCCTCAGCGCTGCAACTCTATGCTGCACTGCGCCACGGAGCCGTCAAAAATTAAAACTCGAAGATAATAATAAAAAATGAAAAAAACATATTAATAATAATTCTTTTACTAATTTTATAAATTACTAAACAATTTTCATCTTTTATATTTAAAGGCAGTTTGTTATACACTTTTATAGGCATTGAATATGGACAGGAGCTAAGCAATACTAAATTAGATTTCGAGTTAAGCAGGTTGTTAGTAAAAATGAAATGTCTTTCAGCCTGTACTTATACTGAAAAAAGCAAGCACTGCTGCTTGTCAGTAGACATATGCAAGATAGTGGTTCTTACTCAGAGAGACTCCTATGCTGAAACGGAGACCTCCCAACTTAAAAACCGATTTTTTTCAAAACGTTACCTACCTCCACACTAGAATTTTTTCCTGTATTGTGAGGGCAGTATACATGTATAAATTTCACAAGGGCAAACATCCAGACCCGGAACAATTATTTGTGGGCCATTCTAGAGTTAATACAAATACTTGTTCCGTGCGGTATTCGAACCCGCGGCCCTTAGCGCTGCAAATCATTGCTAAGCCACTGCACCACGGAGCCGACAGTTGTCAGTCAATTGAATAAATAATAATGATTTGTTCACTAACGAATATCTCTTCCAACAGAGCGTCATGCCTGGAGATCTCTTGCTCGCACCGATGAATTTCCTCTTGTCTCTTTATTTCCTCTTTCTCGTCTGCTTCGCAAATTCTCCGCGAGCCTTTGACCCTGAGGAATTCTTCTAATTTGGCCAAATGGTTTAATTCGCCTTCGAACGCTTGCATTTCCTTTTTGTTGAACAAGATGATAAGTTAGAATGGGGTCGATAAGAGTGTGATCTCCTTCGAGAATTTTAGAAATCTTTTTTCTTTATAGAATATAAGGGTGATAAACAAGAACACAGTCCACTTGATGGTAAGTGGGTGCTATGTTCCATAGACATCTAAATACATATACCCTTGATTAAAAATTAAAATATAGATGCGTTGTCACCCCTGAGGACTAAGATGAAATGCCTCGTTTCCAGAAAAATGGGTCTCCGGATCTCAAAATCCGGATCACAAAATAAGTTTAAATTTTTTTTCAGAGTTTCCTTATTTAGGTAATAATATATGGGATAGAAATTTTACAGTAATTTTAATAATATAATAAAATAATTTTGCAATATTATATTTTTTTTTTATTTAACCGAAGTGACAAACGAGCTTACATATGATAAATGGTTACTGCAGTCCTTGGACTTCTGAAACCAACTTCAATCAAACTGCAAATGCGTTACCACTCCAGAAGCTTGGAATGCCTCGTTACCGTACCAGTAAAGGCATCTTCAGTTCTTTTTACTCATCGTACGAAAAGAGCAGCATTATGCTATTGGTTTACGTTGGTATTGTGTGATAGCTCGGTTCTTCCCCAGTCAAGTCGATCCATTTGGGCTGCACCGATAAGACAATGTTACCATGTAAAATATCTGTCACAGAATATAAATTTTTCATGTGTTTTTTTTTAAATAGAATAAGTGTGACAAACGAGTACACAGTCCACCTGATGGTAAATGGATGCTGTGGCCCATAGACATCTACATCTACCCTCGATTAAGAATTAAAATGCTGTTGCGTTGTCACCCTTGAGGACTAAGATGGGATGCCTTATTTCCAGTAGAAAGGGTCTCCGGTTGTCTACACTCACCATACGAAACACAGCAGCATTGAGCTGCTATTTTTCGCTGGTATTATGTGAGAGCATGGTTCTTCTCCGGTCGAGCTGACCCATTCGTATTACTACATATAGCTGCAGCAAGTAGTAAATTTTTATCCAAAAGAGTTTTAACCACATTTAGGATGTATGCAGGAAATAAGTTTGTAATTCTTTACCAGCTCAAGGGAATTGAGTAATAAAGTACGAATATGAAATGAAATCTAAAAAAGTATTAGACCGAAATATCCCTGTTTAGCTGGAACATTCCCTTCCACTTGAGAGCCTCGAGCTTCCTGCAGCACTCGTCTCGGTTGCTGAAAGCGGCGCTCGCGATCTCCAAAATATCCATCAAATACTCCTTGCCCTTCACCAGCCTCCCGATTGTGCGGTTCCATTGGATATTGAAATCGTTTCTGCCATAAGCCATGACATATTATTTTATTTTGTATATCTAAAAATATTAAAAATATACCGTGTAGTTGCGGTGTAAGAATATCCACTACCCCGTATCTCATCCCGTGGGTAGTAGTAGTGAAATAACTGCCTTTTATTGACTCAGGGGCTAATTTGCATGTTGTCTGTTTGTATATATAAATTTTATTCTAGGCATCAAGGACTTAAAAATTAAGAATATTGGCCTATATTAATCTAAAAAAATATAAACATAACACTATTTAGGGAACTTTCTTCTTTGGCGCGTCCCTGTATTGGTGAAACACTACCTCAGAGGGCCAGAAATCGGGAGCGGGGAATATCTCTTTGTGTTTTGCAGGAACCTGGAGAACGTAGGATGCATGAGCGGTGGGTGAGCTCCACAACACACGGAGTTGTAGGTACTCGCGTTTATTTTGGCGGTTCCACTCTATTTACAGACGGGTCTCGACCGACGTCTCTTCTCAACAAGAGTAAACCCGTCATTATCAGTCTTGTTTCGGGTCACCACTGGAACTGATTTTATATCCACATTCTTTCGTTTTCGACCACAAGAGGGTGCCCCGAGGGTGAAGATTTTCGGGCAACATCGTCAAACGTCTTCCCGTGTTGTAAGGTTGGCTTCGGCGGAGGAGTACTCACATGGGTTCAGTCAAGGGCTGAGGTGGTGATGCAACGACGACCGAGGTCGCCCTAGATTCACGGTCATCAACCCGCTGACAGACGGTATCGCGTTGTTAGAGTCGCAATCATCGGTGAAATATGACTACTATTACGGTTACCGCGTGTCGTATTTACATTCCGCGACGGCGGTGAATTCGCAGATGTTGCAATTATGTTGCGCAACATAGTGACTTCGTTCCTCAGCTCTGTTACGGCTCGTTCCGATTCTTCTAATTTGAAACGGATGTCGGTGACTTCGTCTTTCAACATGGTGATATTTTGTGTGATACGTCTACATGATCGAATGTCACGGGAGGCAGCTTGTTGAGATCACGCGCGACGAATTTTGGGATGTCAATCTTCGGAATGGCTTAACCGATTGTGATGAAACTTTACGAACAGACAGAGAGCAATGCCAGGAGTGATCTAGGCTATATTTTATCCGAAAAGCTTCAAGATTTTATGTGAAATCGAAAACTTTATATAAAATAAATGGTCTTAAATCTAAATAATGACAAAAATGTCATTATTAGATACGGCCCAGGCTAGGACGGGGCGGGTAGTCCATAAATAAGAAGAATATGAATTCAAATTACCGAAATTGTCTTGAATTCTTAAAATGGCTTCTAAACAGGATATAAAATTTGTATTTTGTTGGAAATCTTGGTGAAAACTGTTGCTCAGCAATATTTATTATATCTTTGCTGCAATATTATTCTGCAACACCTTGCAGAGAATATTCCGGCAATGTACCTTCGACTGTATCGCCGAGCAATTGAGTTGACAAACGTGAAACAACATTGAGATATTGCACTGCGTTGCGCGATATAGACGTTAATTTGAGGGCTATACAAATGCAGTTAGAAATTTTCACAAAACTAGCCCGTTTACGAGCACTTTAAAGCTCCCGCTATAGATATTACAGTCCGCGAGTATTCCTGGTTCGATGATCGCTGGCAATGAAATTATTAATGGCAGTTTTCAGTGCTGACTTACCAAGGCAGTAAAGGAAAATAATGTTAGGAAATCTGCATTTCAAAGAAATTAAAAAAAAAATTAATATATAAAAAGTGAAGTCAATGCATTGGTGTTTGGTGCAGAGACACGGACACTACCTTGCTCTAATCTCTCTTAGAAATTAGAGGAGGCCTGTACCCAGCAGTGGGACATATATATATATATGTATGTATGTATATATAACTTTCTTTATTTTTAACTAGATTTCAATATTCCATAGTACACTAACATCACGCGTTGATCATATTTTTATAGAATAAGAATGACAAACCAGCATTTTCAGTCCACCTGCTATTAAGTAGATATTGAGGTCCTATCCACGATTAAGATTCAAAATGCAGATTCGTTGTCACCCCTGAGAAATAAAATGGAATGCATCGTTTTCAGTAAAAAGGGTCTCCGGCTCTCTATACCATACTCACATACACCACTACCATAAAACCCAGTATTTAGAGCGTGGTCTATTCTGGTCTGGTCACTGGTCGAGCCAACCTATTTGTGTTATAACCATAACGTAGCCTGCTGCATAGCACTACCACTTGAAACTATATGATTAGTAATAAACGAACCTTTCAACTAGTAGTCTGTTGATCTCCTCCCGAACACTTTTATTGTCGGAATTGACGACACAGAATCGCTTGGTGGCCAAATCCAGACGGTTCTCCATGCGACGAAGGCGGTTGTTGGCATTCTCTATCATCGCCAGTTCCTATATTATAGAAAAAGATATTTAAAACAACGAGATTATATGGTGATGGGGTAATCCCCATTTATTATAAACACCATATAAATAAAATTAAATTTATTATTTTATTTATAAAGAAACAGCTGCCAACGAAGAAGATATGATGATAAAATTCTCATCATCGGTGCACCGAGGCTGTAATATTGACAGCCCGCCCAGGCCTATTTTTTATTGATGATGCCTGTTAACCTGTTATATTATGTTATAGAAAACCAACAGCTTTAGGAGTAAAATGAAATGCCTCGTTGCCAGTAAAAATATCTCTGGTTTTCATTTAATAAAACTACTTTTACGGATTTTATCGCGTTTAATTTACTTAATTTTAATTACCGATGTTTCGGGTGCTTGCCAGTACCCATGGTCATGGGGGACTGAGGTAATTGATGTCCCGATGTCAAAGTTAACCCGGAGTAACTTCTGCTATTAATTATTGCTATTGGTCCGATCTACGCTGAATGAGCTTTCTGTGTCCTGAGGTTTTATGCTTGGGTTTAGTTTTGATTTTTATTAATTACAGGATCCCAAGCAGGTGGTAGTACCCAGCCACCTTCTCTACTGAAATTAGAGTGATTTTTAATGTCAATAGCCTCACGTATCATCCTTGCTACGAATCGATGTTCTTTCGCGAGGATTTGTGGTCTATCAATACTGATGTAATGGCGGGGTCCGTCTAGGATCAGATATCAGATCCGTAAAATTACTTTTATTCAATGTGTAGTGTTCGCGTAAATATAAGAAATCGTAATCTCTGTGAGTTCCACGGTAAACCATTCGTGCTGCAGCCATTCTTAATATATAAAATATAAATAATACTTCGAACAAAGAAGGCTACAATGTTATGTTCCCTGAGGGCTAATCTAAGGTTCACTAACTTCTAACGTTCATTGTGAAGTTTGAGTTTAAGCCTGAGATTATCTCTGAATACACAACAAGTTTCAGACTTAAAAAGTTATTAAAGTTATTATAGTTATAGTTAATTTTAATTAAAACCTAAATCACAGAGTGTTTTTTTTATTTAATACGTTACCTCCACACTAGGATTTTCTATGGCTTTGACTTTATCATCTATTAATAACATTCAAAATGCATATACTTTGTCACCCCTAAGAACTAAGATAGAATACCTCGTTATTATTTACCTCGAATTACCTCGTCTCCAATTACATCTACGTATACGAAACGCAGCGGCATTGTGATGTTATTTCACGCTGGTATTCATTGCTTGCGTGGATCTTCTACACTCGAGCCGACCCATTCGTGGCGCGACTCTACCACGTATACAAGGGAGAATAAAAGTATCTACACATAGTATAGTAGTCCAAATAATGTAAAGACATTACTTCAGCCTCTGTAGGCACTTGCTTCATTAACTCCACGAGTTGTTTCTGCGCCAGGTAGTTCAAGCAGTCTAACTCCGCTTGCTGGGCGCGCTCGTCGCGAAGCTCCGACTCTTTCGCCTCGTACTCCACGATGGACTTGCGCGTGCCGCTCTTCGTTTGGGAGTCTCGAAGAGCGTGCATGCCTTTCCTTGCCAGCTATAATGAAACTAACAAAGTCAGGAAGCCGAAAACTTAATGAACGCTCAAAGTTAATTTGTTCTAGTCAAGTATTATGACCCAGATCGTGCAGAACTTCTGCGTCATAATACTTGATTCATCTATGATTAATTGTGTCTTTGATCTAGTGGTCGTAAATGTGATTGCTGATCATGGTGACCCGGGTTCTAATCCCGGGTGGAGTCAGAAATCAATTATTGGGTTTTTCCGCATAAAAATTCTCAGTAGCAGCCCGGAGTCTGGCAGTTGGCGGTGTCTCACCCCCGTGCCTCGGAAAACACGTAAAGCCGTTGGTCCTGCGCCTGATCTCTCTCCGGTCGTGTCGGATTACCGTCCCATCGGACTATGAGAGTGAAGAAATAGAGAGTGCACCTGAGCTTGTACACACACTAGTGCACTATAATCCTGTTCTGTGAAGATGGCTAGTCTCCATTGGGCGACGTGACAGGAATTCGCTCTGGAGGACATCTATAACTACACAATCATTGAAATCGAAATGTCTGTCTGTAATATCGATATAACTGCCTTCTATTGAGCTCCGGGGGATATTGCACGCTATTAAGACATAAATAACCATTTTTGAAATTTTTGTCTGTCTGTATGTCCGGGATAATTTTTGGATTAGCTGAGCTGATAGTGATAAAACTTCACGAACAGATAGATAGAGAGCAATGTCAGGATTGATCTAGGCTGTATTATATTCAAAAACCTTGGAAGTTTTTTTTATAAAATCGAATAATTAAGAAAATAAATGTTCTTTGATGATTATCTTAAATTTAAATAACACCACATTCATAGATCCAGGCGAAGCGGGGGCGGGTCGCTAGTAGCTAATATGACAGCGGAGAAAACTTACTACGTTTTCATGCGTTATAAATTATAATATTGTAGACAATTCTATGACTTTTAATCTAATTTAATAGGTGTATTTTTAAAGTGCATGTTTACGCTTGACGATTTATCTTAAACATTAATTAATTGAAATGTAAATAATTAATTAAAATTAATGACATTGACATTGGTAACAAATACTTTCGTAATAAAAGAGCTTTAAATTTGCTCTTAAATAAAATGATCAACATTTCATATAAGCATGTGAAGAGTATACTAACATTTATGCATAGTAGCGTCTCCTGTAACTCCTTGGCAAGGATGCCAAGCTGCTTCTCTTGAGGTGCCAGTTGCGGTATACCGCCGGCGCGTTTTTCCACACTACATAGTGGCGCCAACTTTTGAAACTAAAATACGTAAAAAATATTAGTAGAATCATGTTGCAGCGATATTATGATTGTAGACGAATGGATCCTCATGGTGACCACGCTTTCACAGAATACCAGCGTAAAATAGCAGGTAAATGCTGCTGTGTTTCGTATGGTGAGTGTAGAGAACCGGAGACACTTTTTACTGGATACGAGGCATTCCATCTTAGTTCTCAAGGGCGACAATGCGTCAGCATTTTGAATTGTAATGGACGATAAATATAGATGTCTATGGGCCACAGTATCCAATCACCATCAGGTGGGCTGTGTATTTGTTTACCACCCATATTATATTTAAAAAAAAAAGTAGTAAGCACAATTTAATTTATGAATAAGTACTCCATGCCAGCTTTCACTTACCACATTCAAACCTTTTACCGGTAGGTACTTACCAAACTATATACTTATATCTCTATGGTTTTTATATAGGGATATAACTATATACTTATATCCCTATGTTGGCCTGGGGTTTATGTATCTCATATTTATGTGGGAGTTATATTAAAATGGAATGCTCTATTTGCCCAGCATGTCATCAAAGGTGACTAATGGGATATTGGGTTTGTGATTGTGTAGGTGATGGGCTAGTTTTTTATCACTTCCTTCACAATTTGCCATTTAAACCCATCTTATTTGGCTCCACGTTGTCCAAATAGCTTGCTACTCTTTGGACTTTGCCTTCTTCTTCGGGGATTACATGCGTGATGCTATGTAATGTATGCATAATAAGTACTTTTATAATAATAAAATGTAATGAATTCTTACAACACTATTTTTAGTGGTATGCTGAGATTTTGATCTAACCTTAGTAATTACAGAATTCCAAACATATGGTAGCACCCAGCCATTTTTCTATTGAAATTTAATGTTTCTTTTTAAATAATAAGTCAGTGCTTGGCTATTGTCCCATCTGATGGTAAGTGGTGCTGAAACGTGCTGACTTAGCTGAAAAGAGCCTATTGACTCTTGCCTAGAATATATCCACATTGTAATCAGATAATCGCAAATTATTCCACACCTTTGCTGTCGTATGGCAACCGACGAAGCAAACTATTTGATTTGATTAAGGTATGTCCGCCTAAAAAGAGCCGGTTCCAAATAAGGTCCATCTTTTCAAACTTCTCGCACTTAATACTTAAACCAAAACGGATATAGCGCGACCACTCCCCAGTAACTAATTACAAAAGCGCACCGACGTTCATTGCTTTCGCGGTGGCCATTTTTTCAGTGGCTCTGTGTGTAACCTCAGGGGCGGTCGACGTGACTCAATTTATAAAATATTCTGATTCAATTTTGCGTTGTTTTAGTAATAAAACCCGGTCGTTATGTAATATTAATGTTAAAATACTTTCTGAACGTGGATTGACGAGGTAAGTTACCAAAATTATTGCTTTCTTATCACATATCTAAGTGCTTAACAAGGTCCACCTTTTGTCTCTAAATAAGGACCGGACCTTATTAGGGGTACGAAGTTTTAAAATAGGCATGATCTGTTACTTAAATGACTTATATCCTAAGTGTAAATAAGCAGCTGGCCTGGCAAGTGACACTTGTGCGGCGATAACGACAGGTCGGCACACTAGGCCATTACTATCGCACAAAAATGCCACATGTCTTGACACCTTTCCTTCCTTGGAAAAAAATCCAGACGCTTTCGAGTTTTATACTTAGCAACACATTTATCCATTAATTTTTACGTAATTTTATAAGATTTTATATACGCAAATCAACAGTAGCTTTCGACATAAGTATTGTTTATACATAATATAACTATATTGTTTCCAGTAATGACAAAAATGGAACCGGCTCAGGATGGTCTCTAACTGATCTTCAGGATGGTCTAGATGATATAAAAACAACCAAATGACTGAGCGTGCAGCAGCTTCAAAATACAATATACCACGGAGAACGTTGAAATGTCAATATGGGTGTCGTTTTATGGTTTTTGGGATGTTAATTACGAAAATGGCATCGATTATGGTTTGAAACCAAATTAAAAAACAATGAAAATAAACAACCAAACCAAATATATTTTTTTACAAATTAATAAAATGGCAAAACCAAAAGAAATACTTAGGTACCTACCTATTTTGTATTGATCTTCAAGTTCCAATCCCTACCAATAGATGGCGTTGGTATCGTTTTAGAACGCGGTAACGTTGTGTTTTTCGAACTAATATAAAGTGAATGGTGAATGAGCGCTTCAACCTGTACCACATACGGTACCTATTCACTGTTAACGGATATTTGACTAGACTTCGACTTTGTTTGCTTGCTTACATTTATACTTAAGATTTGCTTCGTGTTTCGGATTAGTTGCTTGATTTTGTCTTTCTTACAACCACTGTTCAAACTTGGAATTCGATTTGCTTTGTGATTAGGTATTGTTGATAGAAGTATTTTTTCTCACTGAAAAAATGACTACAGAAACTCTTAATATTAAAGGAAAAATGGAAGAACATACTGTCGTCCCCATTAAAGGTGGCGCCTGTTTGTTTCGTGCTCTTTCATTTTTAATGTACGGAACCCAAGAAAATGCGATGGTGGTGCGTTCACAAATTGTTAGATTTGTGGTAAATGATTGGCCTAGGTTTTCAGTTATGACCCACGACAGAAATGGCGATAATTATTCAACAGCAAATGAATATTCAGCCGATATGTTAAAAAATAAAACTTACGGTGGATTTTGTGAATTGGTAGCTGCAGGATTAATATTTCCGTTTCGGTTTGAAGTATATCGAAACGGTCTGCTATACACAGAGTCCGGAACAGATATCTGTCCAGTAAGGCGATTACGATTTAGCCATGATTTATCTAATGGACATTTTGGCGCCTATCTGTCTATTGTTGCGAAGAAAAAATTACACAGCATCGCATGGAGGTACCTGTCGAAGAGCGTGATTATTTTTCAGAGCTTGACCATTTAACTGTTACATCTTTTGTAAACAGTGAAATATCGTCTCCAACCAGTGGTACAGATCAATCTGTATCGTTGACATTAAAATATGAAAAAAAAAAGAAAAATAAACGAAGGTCGAGATTTACGAATTACACAAGAAAAAGTCAATTAAAAAGTGCACAAGAAATATATAGGAAGAACAAGCCAGATTCAAATCGTAAAGCTGTGTCCGCTTATCAGAAAAAATCCCGATGTACACAGGCAAGCTGTTGCAAATTACCAAACTGCGAATCCACAAGTGCATAGAGCAATTCAGTCACGGTATGAGGAAAACATTACACTGCGTTTATGGAAAAACAAGGTCTATTCCGCTATGGAGTATGACCTGATATTGCTTATAGAACTGACAGCAGTGTAGCCTTGGGTTCTATGACATACAAGTGTCAGTGGTGCAATGCGCTGAAATGGAAGGATGAGACACCTGGTATGTGTTGCAGCGCTGGAAAAGTGCAACTTGATCGGTTGAAACAACTGCCTGAACCACTCTTAGTTTGATTAATGATCTACACCCAGATCATGACCATTTTATGAGTAATATTCGTAAATATAATGCTGTTTCCAGATGACTTCCTTTGGTGGTAAACAGGTAACAGCAGATGGTTTTCACCGACTTTTAAAGTCGGTGAAAACCATCTGCTCTTCTCCTAAAACCATCTACTTTTAAAGTCGGTGAAAACCATCTGCTCGTTCGTACTTCGGCTCTCGAGGACATCATCCTCGAGAGCCGAAGTAATTCACTTCAGCGTATTAGTGAGATACATTGAGCATATGATGCGCTACTGTATCCATTGATGTTTTGCTGGGGGGATGATGGGTATTCAATCAACATACCACAACGCGATCCCACAACTAAGTTGCCGCTTAATAAAACTGTCTCTTCTGCAAGTTTCTATTCGTATAGAATAATGATTAAAGAAGGAGAAGATAACTATTTAGTCAACAATTGTGCCTTTTTAGTCAATATTTGGTGGATGAATACGCCAAAATAGAAACAGAGATTAAATTATATCAAAAATAATCAAGCCAATTTACGTGCTGATAGTTACATCCATTTAAAAGATGCTATTGGACGACAAGATGCAGAAGCCAAACAACTAGGACAAATGTTTGTCCTTCCATCATCTTTACGGGGACCTAGATATATGCACGAAAGAACACAGGACGCTATGACCTATGTTAGGAATTACGGCCGGCCTGATCTTTTATCACTTTCACATGCAATTCTCGCTGGGACGAATTAAAAGAGCAATTGCTTCAAGGACAACAATCTCGTGATAGACACGATTTAATTTCGAGGTGTTTCGACTAAAGGTTGAAAAGATCATGAACTTATTGACAACGGGCAAAATATTTGGTGAAGTGCGATGCTATATGTACTCAACGGAATGACAAAGAGATCTTCCACATATTCATATTCTTTATGGCTTCACAAACGTATTACTCGGATCAAATCGACAATACAATTTGTGCTGAAATACCGGATTCCAAACGTGACCCAGAGCTTCACGAAATCGTTAAATGTAATATGATACATGGTCCATGTGGAACTTTAAATCGAAAGTCACCATGTATGAAAGATAACATGTGCAGTAAACGATACCCCAGGGCTCTCATAAGGAAAATCAAACTGGTGAAGACGGTTATCCGCAGTACAAGAGACGTTTACTAGATGACGGTGGGTTCTCTGTTGATATCAAAGGTACAACCATAAATAATCGCTGGGTAGTCCTTATAATCCAGTATTAATAAAACATTTAACGCTCACTTAAATGTGGAATATTGTCATTCGGTGAAATCAATAAAATACGTCTGTAAATACGTAAATAAAGGTTCAGACCAGGCATCGTTTGCTTTAGAGAATAAGAAGGATGAAGTTAAAACCTACACAAGTGGAAGATATATAAGTTCATCAGAGGCAGTATGGCGAATCCTTGAATTTCCCATTCATGAGCGTTTCCTCCCGTAGTCCACCACGCTGTTCATTTGGAAAATGGGCAAAGGGTTTATTTTAATGAGAAAATCTGAATGAAAGAGTGAGTCCTCCAACAACCACACTCCTATCCTTTTCGATTTGTGTAAAGTGGATAACTTTGCAAAAACATTACTCTACCTAGAAGTACCTGCATACTACGTTTGGGATAAAAGAAAGTTCCAAAGGAGAAAGAGAGGAGCAAACGTTGAAGGCTGGCCAGGGGTCAAAAGAGCACGTTCTTGGCAGGGTTTATACTGAGCATCTGAACAATACAGAATGCTATCACCTTCATGCTTCTTCATGAGATCCGGGGACCAATTTCGTCTGAAGCGTTAAAACTGTAGATGGTCATGTATATTCCACGTTCCAATCAGCATGCAAAGCTCTCGGCTTGCTTGAAGATGATCAGCATTTGTTCGCAGCAATGGAAGAGGCAGCACTTTGCCAATCACCGCAAATGATTCAGGATCTTTTTACGATTATTTTAGTGTTCTGCCAAGTATCAGACCCTTTAAGCCTTTGAGAGAAATTCAAAGAATACCTATCTGAAGATTTTAAAAGGCAATTAGAAATATAGGGAGATTGGATGTAGAGCACATAACAGATGTGGTATTTAACAAATGCCTTTCGGTAATAGAAGATGCCATATTAGCGTTGGGTGGTCTGCTACTAAAGGGTATGGGTTGCCTCAGCCAAGCAAAGAACAACAATTTGAAAATAGAGAGTTTCTTAAAGACAAGTTACGACTTAGCATCATTAGAAAACACAATTAAAATAATGAAGGATCGCTGAATGACGAACAAAAAGCAGTTTACAATCAAATTAACACAAAATTGAATAAAAATGAGGGTGGAATATTCTTTTAGATGCTCCCGGTGGAACAGGCAAAACATTCCTCATAAATTTGCTATTAGCAAAGTTTGAAGTACTCATGGAATTGCTTTGGCTGTAGCTTCTTCTGGGATCGCAGCTACACTGCTTGAGGGTGGACAAACTGCTCATGCTACCTTCAAGTTACCACTCAATTTAACAACAGCTGATACCCCATTTGTAGTATATGGAAACAAAGTAATTTTGCTGAAGTATTATAACATACGAAAATGATAGTGTGGGATGAAATAACCATGGCTCATAAGGGTGGCGTAGAGGCTTTAAGCAGAACTCTACAAGATAAAGAGAAATAAGAAGTTAATGGGTGGTGTAACGGTTTTGCTGGCTGGAGATTTTAGACAGACTCTACCAGTAGTGCCAAAAGGAACTAGAGCAGATGATGTTAAGGCGTGCCTTAAGAGATCCACTTTATGGCCTCCAATGAAAATCCTCAAGCTCTCGAAAAATATGCAGGTACACTTAGGAGAAAAAGAGTCTGCTGGTGGATTTGCGAATCTACTTGAAATCGGCAACAGTGATTACCCGATAGATGACGGAATGATAACATTCCTGATAATTTGTGCACAGTTGTATTTACGTTACAGGAGTTAATATTCAAAATTTACCCAGATATTGCTCATATCCACGATAAGCCAATGGAATGGTTGTGTGAACGTGCCTTACTAACCCCGAAAACGACCAAGCAGCGGCAATTAACAATATACTGTTAATGTCTTTGAGGGTAAGAAATGGTGTACGCGTCAATAGACTCTGTGGTCAACACAGATGACGCAATTAACTACTCTGTCAATTTCTTAATTCACTGAAACCATCGGGTCTTCCACATAATAAGCTTATTCTGCGCGTGAGCACTCATGTTATGGAGATATTATTTTGGAAATCCTTATTAATCAATTTTGGGAAGTCCCAAAATTGATTTATAAGGATTTCCAAAAACCCGGCCCATATTAGATGCAATTACCTTACATAGTATGTCGACAACTATGGAGCGGAGACCAATCTAGCGTCTGGTGGTCCGATTATGGAGGAATAAAGTCATACAATTCTATCACAAACTCTCCGAAATATCGTGTAAAACACCGAAAGGATTGGTTCATCAATAAACCTTTCAGCATGCCTTTTCATTGAGTTTAAAGCCGCAGGTGGCATTTGTCCGAACCGCCGGCCCATATATTGCAGTAATACTCCGTGCACGACCGGTCTTGCGCTTTATGGTATAGTGTAAGTAGCTGTCTCGGCTTGAAGTATCACCTTACTTTTACAATGACACCTTACTTGTGGCTGCTTAGGCCTTAGACTTGATGAACTGCCCAAAGATCGTCATCGTGCAAAAATATTATTACTTACATTATGTTAGCGGCGTAAGTACTTATTTTAATCCATTTTACAAATGCTGTAAAAAGAGGAAAGATAGAAAGTAATACAGCTTATTTTCGAGTAGACAGTCTCACCATCTTTATTAAAACAAATGCAGGGGTTGCCAACAATCTCGTCAATTGTGCAACCATTTAAGTATATATAATAATCTAGGCATTTCAGTTTAGTAGGGGATTTTCGCCACGAAATAACAATCAAATGACGTAACTGTTCAAACAAATATAATAAGTTATTTGAACCATACCATTCGTTGAACATTACTAAGTTCAGCTTCGGGATCTACCGTCTTCTGCTCGATTTGTGCCGGCATCTTTTAAAATGTTAGTTTTATCCTCTACCACAAATATAAATAAATCAGTGAAAAGTTAAATGCTCATACGTCAAACGTAATTATTCTGTCATTGGAATGTTATTTTAATGTCAGTTTGGTTTAATTACGAAGAGAACTTTTTGGTGCTTTCAAAATTTACCTCTTTCTATTATTATGCTGTTTAAATGAGGGCTAATAATCTTATACTCACCAGATGTCGCTAGTTGGGACTAAGGTGAACTTATTTATTACGCAGATGGTCACACAGTCTCATCATCATTGAAAAGTTGCGTTTTAATTATAAGTTTTTTGGTTTCTAGTGTATGTTTATACACAAAACAATGCACCAGTACTGTCTGTATTCTTTAATTTTTTACACATTTTTAACTTTTTTTTTTAATTATTCTACTTTTAGGAATATTCGTAGTATGGATTAATTCTAATCTAATTAATTTAAAATATAACTGATATTTCAGAAAAATAAAAACATGCGTGAGTGTCGTGGAACACTCGGTTGGAACGAAGTTCCTTTCGTAGTATATTATTATTGATAAACGTATTATATTATTGATAAACGTATTATATTATTGATTAATAAATACAAACAAATGAATTACTAGTCTATTAAAATGAAGCGTCATTTAAAATAAAATAATATTTCTTTCATGGCAAGATAAGAAAAAGTGCGAGGGAGATGAATATTATTCCATGTCGCTTCCTTATAGCCGCCAAGGCCGTCTACTACGTTAGAAGGGGTCGTGAAGGAAAAATCTTACACTTTTTCTCGCCTAGCCCCATGCGCCAAATTCATACCGTTCGATAAGGAACTTCGTTCCAAAAAATTAATCTATACTTTTCTAACAAATTAATTTCTCCGCTATGAAAACTGTCAAATATTTTACCTCATACTAAATGACGCCCTCTGGGGCCGAAAACGTCGTGACTCGAGAATGCCCTCACTGAGTGACATCGGAGATTAATGCCCACTTTCACCAACGACCCGTAGATTTATGGGACCCTTAGCATATTTAGGGGCCAGTTAGGATAGTTTCGTTTCACCATTTTAAAGGGTCCGTTACTGACTAAACGATCCCCTAAATTTATGAGATGGATTATTGGTCCCATAAACCTTCACATAAGTAAAAGTGACTTCTAGAGGACAAGATGGACCGTGATCTATTTGATTTTCTTGATAATTTAGACACGACTGATACTATATTTGATATAAATCGTAGTCGAAGACCTAAAATATATCGAAAACGACCAAATTATTTCAACGATTTCGATGAAATAGATTTTTTCCGAAGATATAGGTTATCTAAATCAACAGTGATATATTTGTTGGAAAAAATTGAACATATTTTGGAATTTCCTGATAATAGGTGAGTACCTAACTATTTACATAGGTAATCAATTTTAACGTATGTACCATAGTCTGTAATATTATTAAAATTGTAGTTTATTAAATATTTAAGTTAAAGGGTGGGTTCCTACCTTTTCACTTATTACCTATTATACCTAGCTACGAAATAAAGGTAAAAGCATAAAAGGTTACTTTATTGCTCTCCTAACAGTAACTTTTGAATGGAAAATGAGCCTGTATAGGTAGGCCGTAGGTACCTGTTTGGTGCTAACCTACCTACCATGGTGAGTTGATACCCGAGGTGTATCTACTTAAGTTTCTACCTATTTTAATTTGTAGTTTGTGATTCACTTTACTAAGGTACTTGTTTATATTTTTTACAGAAACTATTCCATACCACCCATAAATCAATTATTAATAGCTTTAAGATATTACGCCACAGGCAATCACTTGCTTGCTGTGGCTGATATGGTGGTACTAGTTTGGCTACATCCAGCCGGATAGTAAAGAGAGTGTCTCAAGCAATTGTATCCCTACGTCGAGAATTCATTATATTTCCTGATACAAACAGAGACCAAGACAGAGTTAAGATAGACTTCTATGGTATAGTTAGATTCCCTAATGTACTAGGCTGTATTGATTGTACACATGTAAAAATTCAGTCACCAGGTAAATTCCTCATTTTGATTTAACTACCTTTCACTAAAAGTTTCTTTTCTCTTAGTAGTCTATCAAGCAATACTGATGAAGTATTATTTATATCTATAGGTGGAGATGATGCAGAACTATTTAGAAACAGGAAAGGCTACATGTCCATAAATGTCCAAACAATTGCATCAGCAAAGCTGTTGGTGCAGGATGTTGTTGCACGCTGGCCAGGCTCCACACATGATTCAGCAATTTACCAAAATAGCAATATTTATAGAAAGTTTGAAAGAGGGGAGTATGGAGACAGCCATTTACTTGGGATAGTGGCTATCCCTTAAGGTAAAATAAAAATAACCAGAATAATAATAATGATCTTTATTAAAACTTATGTAGGTTACAAAATAATTACAAAATTACAAACAAAAGAATAACATCATTCTGCAGATATTTGCTAGCAAATTTACATGCAACATTCATCACAGAGCTCAAAATATTGATTAAATAAATACATATTATTTAATAAAAGATTATGCATGGGTAAGGGATATTTAATTAATTAAAAAATACACTTAAACTAGTTATTTGCAGAACCATTTTTAGGTAGTCCTGATATATTTTGAAAGTTTAAGGTGTGACCTGGAATAGAAAAGAAATATTTTACATCATATAAATTACATTATTATATACAATAATACTTAAAAACATTTTTATTTTTAGCCTCATCTCTTGACACCTTATCTCAACCCTACAACAAGTGGAGAACGAAAATATAATGAGGCCCACATTAGAACAAGAAATGTGGTGGAACGGCAATATGGTGTGCTAAAGCGAAGGTTTCCAGTACTTGCAGTTGGAATTCGTTTAGCTTTAAACAATGCCATTAATGTCATTATAGCTTGCTGTATCTTGCATAATATATGCATATTAAGAAATGAGCAACAGCCTGTGAATAATGATGATGTGCCTAACCTGGAAGAGCTAATTACAAGGGGACAAATAAATAATATACCATTTTCTGACAGACCTTTGTCATATGGATTTCGCAGAAATCAAATTACCCAATATTTTGATAATTTATAAATATTTAATTTATTATGTAAAATATATATAGTAATTTCACCAATGAATAAAACACATACCTTTTAGTTGGTTGCATACTTCAGTTTTAATTTCCAATTCCTTTCTAGCTGTTTCTAACTGCAGCTGGTACAATTCCCTTTTAAATTTTATTTCTTCTTCTAACATTTTAATTTTAAATCCTCCACAATAGCCTTTTAGAATTCAAATCTTTAAAACCTCCACATAGTGTTGAAACAACTTCAGCTTTATCATTATTTTCTTTGATTATTGGTCGTCGTCTTTTCCATATAGGTGTGGACTTTATAAATTGAGATGATGTTGGTGATGACAGTGTTGGAGCAATGTCATTATTATTCCCAACATCCTTAATTTCAATATTTTCCACATTGCTTGTATTGCACTAAAATTGTAACAAAACAAATTCTAATATAAAATCACAGTGTAAGTATAATATAATCATACAGTGGGTGACACCTATACAAATGACAGAAATAATTTTGTATTGAAAATTCTGCCAGTTTAGTTCATCTTGTCTTTGTCGCCCTGCAGTGTTTCTCTGTCTAGCCCTCTATTGAACTACTGGTAGGAAAGAAAGTATCTCCTTAGACTGTGATAAAATAATAACTCACAAACATAATAATATACATAACTTACTTGTATATAATATTATAATATGTAACAAACTTATTGCCCTGATTTCTACTACGGCATTTGGACTATTTGTCAGTCAGTTTCTAATTTTAATATACCTACATAATAGAGAATTCTATAAATACTTACATTTTCATTTTGAAATATTAAAATTTCCATTGTCTCATCACCAAGTATTGGTAATGAACTGGCTTCAATAATGTGGTCAGCATCTGAATCCTGGACATCAGTTATGCCTGTACATGCTCGGCCCATCAAGTCACTGACTTGTTCCAGAATTGTATCTGTCTTAACACATGATGGGCCACCTCCTGTGCCATTGTAACTGCTTTTGCTGAGTGCTTTGTATAATTTCATCAGTCTTCATTTTCTCCCAGACTCTCATAAGAGATTCTTTACTTCTGAAATGTTAGTGGTAGGTTATTAAAAGGCAATTCAGTACGAACATCATAGTAGATAAAGAGATTAATGTACTGAGAATGTAGGTATTAGGTAGGTAACTTCTCATTCAAGTAAGTAAATAGAAACTCTTTAATACACATTACATATACAAAATCAAGATTATAATAATGATAATAACTATTTACAGCTATAAAGTATGGATGTAAAGCAAACTTTAAAACAACTACAACTATTAAACAAAAGGTTTATTTTTATCAATAACTTACCTAGCCGTTGTTCCTGTGGAATTAAATCTTGTGCACAATTCACCACGCTTCATTCTTCGCTTGATTTGTTGTACCGTCCGTCTTTTATTTAATATTAGATTTTAAAAGTATTCATTAACTTTACAAGTTTATCCTTTTCATCAAACGTGAAATTTTGACACCGCTTTCTCTTATTTTCGGCCATAATTATAAAATAAAAAGTTAGAAACGAGTTACCTATGTATTTTAAAGCAAATTACAAATTAACCTTGGAAACACCACGAAAACTTGCAGAGACAGATGCGCCAGGTAATGCCTAACAAAAACATGGTTCGTATAGAATGACATTGCAAGAATTGAATCTGACGTTCCGGCAGTGTTGCCAACGGATGAAATAGCAATCCGCCAGACAAGGCTCCTCAAACCACCAGAAAATCACTAACAAAAGATGTCCCCTCTGAAAACCACTAAAATTTCCACTAAGATATATGAATATGATTAAAGCAAAAAAAAAGTAAAAGTACGTTTATTATTAAAAATCTCATTGTTGTTAATATAATTTTTTACTTTTAGTAATTAAAAAATAAAGTTGCTTAAGATATTATTTACATTAATAAATCGTCTTCAGATGAATCTGCATTTTCATTTTCAGCCTTACTGTTATCCTTATCGGACTGATATGACTCCTTCGTCCCAATTTGTTTTATAAGATTTAAAGGAATTTCATAATTGTTGCAGCACTTTCCATTAACTGCATACCGCAGCGTATTTTTAGAATTGATTTCAAAAGAGTTAGCTTCATTCTGTTTCGCTGCTTGTTTTTATAATATTCATGCTACTAAAAGTCTTTCCACATCGGCATTCGAATGTGGCAATACCAAAAGTGTAATCGCAAATGTTGCTAATTCTTGAAATCGAGCAACACCTTGTGCATCTTTGAATTTCAAGACTTCGCTCCAAAAATTTTTGTATCTTTTGTTTCATTCCATCTCAGTAAATGAATTTGCTGCCATTGATCGTCAATTTTGCAATTAATTCTGTACTTGTTACGAACCGAGCCATTATATCAACAAGATTTTCTTTGTTGTGATGCAGGGCTTTTCGACACTTATACAGGATATTTGTTTCATGAGAGTAATATTTTCCGGCAATCTGTTTTTATTTCGTCAATGAGACAAACTATAAACTGTATGCACCTATTCCGCAATACTTCTTCCTCTTCCAGGAAAACCTTTCTCTTTCATTTCTTGAATATGTTTTCGAATCGGTCCCAGGTAGCATCTTTGGTCCAAATAGTCACGAATATTTTGAGTAAAGATATCTATCTTATGTGAAGCAACGTTACTTTGGTGACAAGCGTATCAATCAAGTTTGTTAATTCACCGCACAATAAGGTGTGGTCCGTATTTTTTGACTCAAACATTTTATTAACTCTGTTTATATCAATCAAAATTGGATAAATAAATGATACATATGCATAGTTTATATCATTCGCATACATAGAGTGCAATAGCTCTGACGTGTGGCACCTTTCGTGCAACTTAGCAATCGAAAAATGAGTTTTAAGCTCCAGCCATTGCGTATAAATTCTCGACACAGCAGACTCTATGGATAACCATCTAGTCTGACAGGCTTCAATTTTAAGAGGCTTCTGTCCATCGTTGATGGATTTGTATAGCTCTTTATAGATAACTTGTCTGGAAGACGAGCGAGCAAACCAATCATATGTCTCTCTAATTAAAAATTCAAGATTTCGCGGAAGAAATTCCTTTGCTGCTGCTGAAACAGCCAGTTGCAGGAGTGGCATAAACAACGTACCAAAACTAAGTGCGGTATTTCTTGTTTCAATCGGGAAAAACTCCATTATTTACGCCAACCATCACCGAAGCATTATCTGTGCCAATACCATTAAGTTTTCAATTCGCAAGTCGAAATGTTTAAGCGTCCGCTTTATGGCAGAAACAATACCTTCAGCATTACATGCGTCGAGTTCAACAAGGTCCAAATAAGTTGAAACTATTTTTTCATGTGTAGTGCTGTAATAAATTATAACTAAACCCAAATATTTTGTACAGCAATATCTGTGGATTCATCTATTAATAAACTGTATGGTTGATCTTTAATGTCGTTTTTTATAAGTTCTGTAAAATGAGATGCTAAAATATTTTTTATTACATACGTGCACTTAGTTCGGTGCATCTGCATTTTATTTATTTCTTTTTCATGGCTATAGTTAATAACTTCTCTAAATGATCAACTGTTCGTATACTTGTATGCATTGCTGTAAATAAGGCAACTCTGGCTTCATCTTTCTTTTATTATCAGTAGACTCCTTTTTGAATGTCAGCTTAGGTTGTTTGGTGATAACCTATAAACAAATAATGAAATATATAAGAAAAATTTAAATGCAACCTCATTAATTGACCAAGTTCGAACCGTTATAAATAACAAAGACAAAGCTATAATTTACCTTTCTATTTTGTTGGTGCTTTTTCGAAAGAGCATGTGTTTTTAAATCTCCGTAGTGACTTCTTAATATCGTTCCACAAAACTTGCATTTTGCTACTTGGCCAGTGGTACTTTCAACTGCTTGAAGCCATTCTTTTAAATCGGGATCTTGAAGCCAAGAATCCTAAATTTTTAGAATATTGAGGTTTCGGCATGACGTCGTATGAATAATATTTTATTTAAAATGTGTAATCGCAAAACGAAACAAAACAAACAACAACGCACATTGAGGCACTGAATCCGAGTGATCGTGCGTGACCGAGTTCAAAACATTGGACTAAGTATTGTAAAATGCTGTCAAATAGAATAGAAAGCGGAAATTATATCCTCTCAACTATTTAGTATTCCGAGAGCGAGATACAGATAGATCTCGCCCTTGCATTCCATCGTTTTATATTAGTTGCCTTATACTAAATATATTTAACGGGAACCCCGTGAATGCTTTCCAATCCAATGTCTATGGAAATGGATTGGTGTTGCCTGCGTAGTAAAATATACTCCTAAAAATATATAGGTTTATATTTGAAAGTATAAAATATGGCTAAATAGACGTTTGAAACGACTATTTATATGAAACGACTCGTTTCTTATAATTTATTATAAAATTCTAATCCGCTAAAAAAACCACTAGCCCTAAAAGCAAAAATTTGCCACTAAAGGGGTTCCAAACCACCAGATTTAGTGGAAAATCCACTAAGGTGGCAACACTGGTTCCGCGCCTCTCTTTAGCCTTCCTCACCCCCGCAAACTTAAGGCGCGCCATTTTGTGATGTCAATGTCACTCACCCGTTATTGCTCATTGCTTATTTCGTGTTGATAAAAGTGCTTTCTTCGATCGTCTTTAAATCCACAAATAAAGTAATATCAGGGTGAAATTTCGCAAAATGTTTCGAAAGTGTTGTGTTTCAGAGTGCAATAGTTTACGACAGGACGTTAGATTGCATCAGTTACCGGCAAATAAAGACATTAGAAACAGGTGGATACAGTGCATAGGTTATAGTAACCTCGTTGGCAAAAGTAGTGAAATCACTAAGAACATGTATGTTTGCCATAAACATTTTGAGCAAAAGTTTATTAACCCGAAGACGAATCGTCTCAAGTGTGACGCCTATCCAAGTTTATTTACTGACTTGGAAATTTTTTCAGGAAACCCGTCAAAGATTTCAAAGAAACAGGTTAGTCTTCAAAACCGGAATAAATATACCTACAGCTAACCAACCTTTTTAATTATTTATTCTCTTTTTTTAGATTCCAAGACGATGACTATTGATCATAAATATGCAAAGAAGCGCCATATTGATCATTCATATTCACAACTTGCAGAAAGCGCATCTAGTAAAGTGGCGCGCCTCACAGTCAGTGGTATGTTATGTAGTATTGAATATCTGTAGCCGCCCGGTCGTTGAGTTAGTCCAATAGTGGAATGCCTAGGCTGTTCTTGTTCTCCTGTTTTGTAACAATAGGTAAATTGGTTTTTTAATTTATTTTTCAGTTACTTCTACTCTGACTCCAGTAGAAAACGCTGTCGCGTCTTCCAGCAGTACAATCCAAGATGCACAAGGTAATAAATTAAAACTGCACTGTATAAACTAGTTAAGGAACACTACTTAGGTATCTATTTAAATTATTGTTACCATGTAGAAACTTGTTATGTACATACCTAAGTAGTTGTAAGTATCTATATACATTTTAATATAATTATGTTTATAATTATATATATATATGCTATATAAATGTATGTAATTGTATGCTATTTTGTGTATTATAAAATTTGTGCATTTGTTTTAATTGTTTAACCAATTTTTTTGGCACGTTCTACCTTTTCTGATTTACATTTTTCTTACTACCCTAAGACTTTCTTGCAAAGATTGCTTGTTAGCAATAAGGTTGCCTTGTTGTTCATTCCTAACTGTTATTTAACATAGTTTAATATAACATTATTGTTTTTCTTTTATATTTAAAGAAGTGCCATATTGATCATTCATATTCACAACTTGCAGAAAGTGCATCTAATAAAGTAGCATGCTGATAGTATATATAGATAGTAGATGTACTGCCATAAAGCATATTGATTGATTGAACTTTTTGGTTTATTTTTTCTTCAGTTACCCTGACCACCATGGAACATCCTATTGCATCTTTTAGTACTCATGCTATTGCCTCTTCTTACACTACAAGCCAAGATACACAACAAGGTAATAATAATCAAAACTGTATCTATAATATTGAAAGTGCCGGATTATAATAAGTACAATAATTATTGTGTATTTCTTTCGGGTAGTATTTAAATGATTGAATTCATATTCAGGGTATGATGGTGTAATAAATACTGATTATGTATTATCGTACGGAAATACTAAATGGGCGAAACACTGAGAGCAAACATAAATATTGAAAATGGCAATTAAAATTACATATTTGAGATATGAGTACAAATTTATATTTGAATACCAATTTTTCAGCTTACATAATATGCTGTTGTTTTTGACTTTTTATTTTAATTGTTGTTTTAAAGCAACTATTCTTTTGTACACAACAACTACAAATGAATAGGCACTAAAGTCTCATTAACAGTCATCCATTAATTATTTATACGCATCATTAATAATTTCCCATTTCTTTCTCAGTTACTTGACCACTATGAAACACACTGTTGCATCTTCTAGTACTCATGTGGTTGCATCTTCGAGCACTGCAAGCCAAGATACACCACAAGGTAATATTATAAATCAAAACAGTACCCATAAAATTTAAAGTACCTGAGATTATTGCATTTAATATGTAAGATTATGACAAATAAATCTTTTTTTTAATTTAATATTCTTTATTACACACCATACAAAATTACAAATCTATATAATATATTCCAGGTTCATCATGTAAAACACCAAGAAAGTTGGTGAAACGGAGATTATTAAAAATTTCAACTCACTAACTCCAGGTGCCAACTATTTTATAAAAATATAAAAGGCAAAACGTCAAATTGATTATAGATGTAGAACCAAAAAGCATTGGCCTTTAGTAAAGAAAATCTTTAGAAGAGCTGACTAAAACATGAATCCCTTGACTACAAAAGTTTTGTGGATGCAAGTTAAACTCTGTACAAAAATAAAAAGGCCCGTGAGGTTTACAAGAGAGAGAGAAGCTCATAGCTCTTTCCATTTATAAGCAAGGTCCTAAATCATACAAGTTCCTGCAAAAATATTTATTTTGCCTTCTAAGACTACATTGAAGAAAATGATAAGCCAATTAAATATTGACACTGAATAAATCCAGAAATTTTTAAACATATGAGCAAACAGGTAAAACTTTTGAATTATCCTACTTCCTACTAATATTATAAATGCTAAAGTTTGTAAGTACCACCTATCTTTGTTACTCTTTCACGCAAAACTACTGAACAGATTTTGATGAAAGGAGACAATTTATTTTTGTATGGAGAATGGGCCCACCACAAATGTTAAGGATTCTTAATGAAATGTATGTCGATTTATTCCTTATAATCTATAGATTACAATAGTATTATTAGTTTTACTGCATCTAAATGGAGTCCTGAGAAATCAACAATTAAAACATGAATGTAACAATAACCTAAAACAAACTGAAAGCGATTTTCTAGTAGTATTCACCGTATTATAAGTTAAAATAGTGCACAGTTGAATAATAGTACATATAAAACAAAGTTGTAGGTATATTCAGCATTTATAGATACTTTAAGATCAATGTAAAATCTTTTCACTAGTTCCGGCAAAATATAGTGTCTGTCTGCATAAATGTCATATTGATTCTATTTTGACATGTATTGATTGATTGTAAGTGTACATTCCAAATACCATTAAAGTAATATGATTAAAGATAAGATGACTAAGGATAATAATATGTCCATTTATAAGAATAATATAACAAAATAATATGTATATATAATTTGTGACAATTTGACACAGCTTTGTTCAGCTAATTTGAATTGCGTAACACAAGTTTAAAGTCGAGTTACCTGGATTTCAACTCAAGTCGATTTTTTCCGAGTTGGCACATCTCTAAGACAATTTTTTTAAATATTACATTACCAGAATCAATGATCTGAACATGAATATCAAAACAACTCATTTTTTCAGATTTATTGATTCCATTAAGGTTTTCAAAAAATCTTTAGGCTATATATAATAAATTGTTATCTTTTTTGTGTGTGTGATACTATTGCGGTCGTTAAAATTGCTAGTGGTCCAAAATTATTGTTTCCTTTGTCATGCAGATTGATCGTATCGATAAACTTTTATTTTAATTTTTGATTTATATATTTTGGACTTTGTCCTTTATATATTATTATTTACTTTATAAGTACATTACGAAGATAATTATGATAACTAGTAAAAATATTGTATGTTTCAGATTGCAAAGTGGGATGACAGAAAAAATATGTAGTGTCATATTTGATGAAATGGCCATTGATACTGCACTAACTTATGCTGCTCACAAAGACAACATTGTAGGTTTTGTCGATTTAAATGGCAAAATCAATGAATTTGCAGATCATGCCCTCGTATTCATGCTACGAGGTGCTGTTTTAAATGGCAGCAACCAATCGCCTTTTACTTTTGTGAAGGTGCAACATCAAGCCTGCAATTAAAAGAGATAATTAAAAATATCATATCTGCACTAACAGACATAGGGCTTAAACCAATTGCCCTTGTATCTGATCAAGGATCAAGTTTCCAATCTGCTGTAAACAGTTTATTAGATGATACGAAAAGAGAACAACTTCGTGCTGGAGAGACAGTTGGTAAGTTAACAACCTGGCAATCTATTAAGTAATAGGATGAAGTTGTAGTAAATACTTCTAAGTGCGGAAATTGATTTTGTGCGTGAGTTCAACTGCACAATCTTAACTGTTATTTTTTTCTTCAGATGACACCATTCATTTAAATGGAAACTCCTTAAGTGTAATTTTCGATCCACCTCATTTACTTAAAGGGATTGAAACAATTTATTGACAAAAGATATGATGTTCGAGGAAAGAAAGTGACATGGAATGATATTGTAGATGTTTACAATGCTGATTGCAAGCACGGCGAATCAAGATTATTACATAAATTGACGGATCAACATGTAATTCCAGACAAAATTAAAAATGAAGGTAAATGTTCTGAAATTATATATTTATTTTAGACTTTAAATAGAAATCTACCTATCTTATTTTTAATGTCTCATGCCATTTAAGAGTTATTTCATTATTGTAACAACATGCTTATTTTTTCTAGGTGAAGAATGTGTGCGCGTTTTGAGCAAGTCAGTATCAGCAGCACTATCATATACTTCTGCTTTTCGTAAGTGCTACTTATAATATTTCAGTTTATGTTGTATAATTTATAATGTGTGTTAAATCGGTATTTTTCTAATTTTAGCTCTATATCCAGATGGAAGTCCAATAAGTAAAACGCTGAAAAACACAGCAGCAGCGGTATCGTTTTTGACGACTTGTTTGATAGTGTCAATGGAGCGTGCACAAATCAAAAAATATCGAAAGGAAAAAATCTGAAAGGTAGTAACACTTAAATCAGCCCATCACGAGTTTTGGAACAAAGCCATTAAAATATTGGAAGGTATAAAATTTATTTGCAAAGATGGCACACTAAAAAGTGTACCTTCCTTAAAAAATTGGATCATCACTCTAAAAAGTTTAAAAAGGGTGTGGGAGTTATTGGCCTCAAAAAACATCAAAATTATGAGGCCTAGATACTTCAATTCTGACATAATAGAGAACTTTTTTGGCCAAGTTCGAGCATACAATTACCGGAGTAATGATCCAAGTGCTTATACATTTATAAATACATTCAAATCATTATTGCTAACAAGATTTATAAACTTTCATTCGGAGAGTTACAATTGCGAGGAAGATGTCAGCCAAGGTGTATTAGATATACAGTCCCTTTTTGAGAATGTAAACATTGCACCATCATCTGATTTAAAATCAGAAGCCACACCTGTCTGTAAAACTGTAGAATTTGATGTAGAAAATATTCAAGAACAGGCAAGACGAGAAAGAATTAATATACACTCAAGGACATATACGGCTGGATGGGTAACCAGAAAATATTATCTAAAATCAATTATAAGAATGCAAACATAGTTTGTTGTCGGAAGATAGCAATATTCATGATTTTGTTAAACAAAAAGAATATAAAACAAAAAAAAATAGAAAATTAATATATCCAGCCGAAAATGTTGTAAGAAGTTTTGGAAATGTAATAAAAACAACAAATGAATATTTGGAACAACGTGGATATCAAAATAACATTAGTGAAAGAATAAAAGGAAATAAATTCAAATATTCATTTTCGTTTCTCGATTGCCAGTTACACAAAGATATAGTTCTTGAAAATTTTTGAAAATAGCTATTAAACTCTGCATTTTTAATTGGTGCACTGTAATCAATAAATTATTAAAAGGACTGATGTAATGAGGGCCGAAAAATTTAATTTACTGCCAATGCAAAAAAAGCTCTAAATAAGTACAAGAAAAATTGAAAATAAAAACTTAAATAAATAATTATATAGACAAACGCTGTTTTATTTATTATACCTGCAATACATTTTAAAATATTAAATTAATTGAAATACTCGCTGCTGTAATAATATTTGGCTGTATGGTTTTCGTTCCATTACCTAATGCTACTAGCATTTACAAGTAAAAAGTCATATTCAATTCTTGCATACGGTTCAAAGACGATATACGTGACATGGCGGTCTGAAACGTTAGTTCTCTATCTAGTCTGTGGACAGATGCCAAACAGTCAATGCACAGATAAAATACGAGTGTCAAATACGGTGACTTGTCAAACATAGACTAAAAATATGATATTTTTATTAAAATATTCACAAAATGAAAACATCTATCAGTCAAAATATGAAAGAATTAAGTTCTTCCTTAAAATAATACATGAATACGTAGTTTTTGTATTAATATATATCATTTCCGATAAAACCGGTAACTACAACTGGGTATAAAGCACTATCGTCGTAAAAAATCGGTCGCATAAGGAGGGGTCCCCTAGCTATGGGTCCGTTGCGTTCGTGAAAACAAATTTTAGTTATGGGTTGGTTTAGGGGACCTTTTAGCTTAACGGTCGTCTAACTATGTGATTGTTTAGGGGATGTTGGTGAAATGGGCATTAATATCGCAACACACTAAAATAAACAAAATAAAACCACTTGAGGCTTAGGTGTAGGGCGGCATCCCACTGGATGGGTGACAACCTGGTAAGTGATACAGGAAGTCAATAGATGCAGGTGGCTCAGGAACGTGTGTGTGCGGCATTCCGTGAGGAGGCTGTAAGTAACTTTGCATGAATATTATGCTATTTATCGATTTCATGGCATAGCAAAAATATGCAGATGGTAGAACTTACCCAAGTTCTCTATTAATGTAACTATTAATATAACAATTATTATTTGATTTTAATGGCCTCATGTCTCATGTATCGTAGTTCTTTTGCTAAAATTTGTGATCTATTCAATCTGATTGTAACAGCGGTGGCGATTCTGAACATTATCGAAAGTCTGTAGTTTCTTTCGTGTAAAGATCATTAAGTAGGAAGGTAGATGATCCCCCGCGGGTTCCCGCCTTGTCGTGGCGGGGGCTTAGTAACCGTGGCTTGGTCACCAGGGTGAACAAAGAGGAACCCTTGGCTGGCTCGTGGTTTAGGGCCGGATGTGTGCAGCGTTCCCGTGGCCCTGTCAATATGCGACAAAAGTGAAACACCACAGGATTTTAGTCGGTGCAGTCCGACATAACCTGTCCTTGCCCCGCAAGGCGGGTAAAAAGGAAGGTAGATGATAGAGAATTAACAATACTCATACTAAACTTAAAATACAATAAAAGACCACTTTAAAATTGATGATTTATTTATTATCTCCACAAAACGTAAGTACAGAACTAGTCAAGACCTTAAATTAAAATTACAAAGTTTAAGTACTCATGGGAGGTGCTTACGTTTCTTATTTAATTAAAAAGTGGTTAATTAATAACGATAAAATGTCCAGGATCGATTATATTACAACAGTACATATATTTCTTTTAATAATTACAATTTTTTTTTCTTTTAAACATATATTTTACATTTAGATAAAGAGGCGACAAAAACTTTTTCAAGTGATTATGGTTTGTTTTGCTGTTTCGGAAACAAGTTTGCAAAAATTAAAATATTTTGAAAATTAACTAAAATAGCATTGTAATAAACCAAACCTGGTGGTTAGCGATTAAAGTAGTTTGGAATGATTATAAAATAATACTCATACATAGAACTTATCGTTTATGCTAATAAAAATTACACACATAATTATTATTATTATTAAAATGTCGCTATTTATATAAACAAAAAAAACATATTATTTTTATTGGCCTTCATATGGGATAATATGATATTTAATTGTAAATTATTTTAAAATTCAATTATAAATTCAGTCTTAAAATAAATAATTACAATTGTGTTTAAATTAATTTCTACTAAATCATTGGGAATATAAAAAAATGTACAACCATTAAAATTTTATTTTTATTATTATGCCGGTCACTCACTTGTTGTGTAAAAAGTTTAGTGCACATAAAGGTAAAAATCCCAAACATATTTATTTAATTGATTATGTAATGTTATTTGCATAATTTAAACATAGAAAATAACTGAGCGTTATAAACAAAGAGGTGTGGTAGAGATAAAGCAAACATGTCAACCACATCTTTCCTCCCTTTCTAGAATTGTGTTTGCCCGTGCAAATTATAGTAATAAAACCAAATAAAACAAGATATGTAGGTGTTCGCCGAATATGCACTACGTCTTTTTTTAAAACATAGTCAAAGTCGAACGCTCAGAGTATTTCGTTATAGCTAAATTAGAAAAACACAAATAAGCAAATGGAATAAGTAAGATTTTGCGTATCGAAAGTTTTCATAGACTTAAATGACAGAATGTTATCTGTGTAATTTATACGTGTATTATATTGAGGCCTCAATTCTTTTTTAAAGCTATAAAAAATAATTTACTGTCGTCAAATATTTTAGCAAAAATTTAAAATGGAATTTCAAAACGGTTAAAAGACACAATTTATGGGGCGTTGCCAACTTAAATTTTTGATAAAACAAAAACAGAGCAATCATTATAATCCCCATAATTGCGAATTTTTATAGTGTGTAATTCCAATTTTTATTTTTTATTTTTAAAGAACAATGGTGTATTTTAATAAAATATGAAGACATTAACTTATTTGTAGACTTGCGACGAATAGTATAATCGGCCATACGCCGAATACCGAATATACTGCGGCTTTCCTGACCAAATAGCCGAATATTAGGCAAAAGTATTCGGCCGAGAAGTAAGTAGTGTTTATTCTTCAGAGCGTCTATTCTCTGAAGCTGGGATTGTATACGAGAAGAAAAGAAGTAAGCTACTGCCTGAAAATGAAGAAAAATTAGTCTTTCTGCACCATTATCTTTCACTTTAATTACGACAATTCGAGTGCATAGACATTTATCTGATAGTTCTTTACTAATTTTTATAATGTGGAAGTTCATTATGTACCTATGACTACTTTAAGATTACAAGAAAAAAAAAATAACATTAAAATAAATAAATATTTTAATTTTACCAATTATCTGACTACAATAAAACCTCCTACTTAAGTATTCGGTATTCGGTCGAATACCTAGATATTCGGTATTCGACGGAATATGATAAAAGTAGCCGAATAGGCCGAATACTGAATAATAGCCGAATATTCGTTGCAAGTCTACTTATTTGATATAATCTCCTTTACATGTAATCTCAGAGCTGTGTTAATTTATAAATTTATCAATTTTGAAATGTTTGTTTTTTAATACAATAGGTATTTTTTCAGATATACTTATATTATTTATTTCATTTTACTTATATATTTCTACCATATTTCGGTATTATTATTCGGATAAATTTTTGTCTATTTAATTTGAGGCCAGTGCGTACAATTTTTTATAACTTTAAGAATCCGTGTTTGATAATTAAAATATTTATTTGAGCAACTCAGTAATAAAATGTAACTTTGTACAATTATATTTGAAAAGTACAGAAATATAGTTTGACACTGCGTAAAGTGAATATATCGTAAATTAACTATGTATGTTCCTGTTTCTTAAGATGTTATGATCTAGTTTTTCTATTTTATGCGTCGACCACTTTGTATGTGTCACGTCGGAACGTTTTTGACGATATTTTAGTAATGCTTACGGTATCCTATACATAGTATTTAAATAATAATTATAATATTGTTTTAACCTGATGTAGATACAATTGACTGAAGTGAAAACAAGGCACTCTTTGAAGGCCGATTGTGGTATTATTATCTAGATTTTAATATATTGCTATGAAAATTAATTTTTCCACATTAAAGCGCGGTCATTTTTAAATTGCTTTACTGCTATGCAGAACTTATTTTATAACTAGTTTTTACCCGCGTAGAACTTAAACAAAAATAATCCTGCGGTACTTTAAAATCCTCCACTCCATGTTTTTTGGATAAAATATTGGCTATATTTATAACTATTTTCGAAGATTAGCATGGACAGACAGGCAGACAAAATTTTTATAACTGGTGCAAGCATGCAAATAACCCCCTGAGTTTAATAGAAGGCACTTATTTCGTTATTACAGACAGACACTTCAATTTTATTTATTTGTATAGATAAAAACTGTGATATTACAATTTTTTATGCTTTTAAATAAAATGTATGACTAATGTTTATCATGTAATAAATGTAAATTTTGCAACTACAGCTAAAAGTTTAAGGTAATTAATAAACTCAAAAGTACACATCTAGTACTATTATTTATTCTGTGGCACAGCCCAGAGAATTAAAATGCAATAATCCTATAGCACAGTCATTATTGCCACGCTTTAATGTGAAAGTTCCTATATCGTGTCAAAAATATTTTCCCGCGCTTATTAAGGCACAATACAAAATACCTACTACTTTAAAAATAACAATAAGAACTAAATTATAAATGTAAGTACTTATGTGTTTTGCGGAATTTACACGATTAGTGTTAATGTTGAATGATGTTAGAATTTGTATTGTCAGTGAAAATCGTAATAGATCGCTTTAATCCCTTTTTAATTTTTTATTTTAGTGTAAATAATATGGCTATTTGAAATATTAACATTTATGGTACTATTTACTTACATCTAGTATCATTTTAATGTGCACCGAAGTTTTTACGTGAAACCAGTACCTACGCGTTAGATCTAGAATGTATAATCTCTTCAAGGAATGCGATGTTATATTATGTACATTGCGGCTTAGTTAACAGTTGAGTTAGTTTTGTACGGATCAATTGCGAAATACATGAGTAGAAAAGTCGTTAATTAATGCAGTTGTGAAACATGGCGATTCAGTACAAGTTAGTACATATTTATATTATTAGGTATTTTTCGTATCGTTTCTTAAGATTCGTTTGAATAAAGAAAATATTCTCTTGGGTTTAATTATCTGTTATACGATGTAATCTGTTGTACCATTCGCCTTAATAGATCCGACAATTAATGTGCATTTTTTAGATATATATTTCTATCAAAGATGCCTAAGTACACAACGGCCGAGATCTATTCAATCTCGTATTAAGTGTAAAAATCGTGCGTACACTAGTAATAATCTAACATCCTACGATAACTCCAGTAAAACGTTAAAAATTATATTTAATGTTACAATAAAAGTTTTAATTAAGACACTAAATATCACTGCTAATGTGTACACATCAAACGGTTTACCGAATAAAATCAAAAAGTATCCTACACACGCGGCAAAACTGAATGCGTCAAGTTGTAACAAAATGGTGGACGTAAGCAAGATGGACGCCACGTCATTTTTGTAAAAACACACGGTAGTGAGTGTAATTGCAGCGGGGTAAAGGATTGGATCGTATTGTTTTATTAATTGTAGGTACAATATTATTGTTACTGTTATGTGGTCAGTGGCTTCATAGATTAGGCGCACCAAGAGTTGGGTACAGCAGATCACCGCTGAAAAAATCCGAGGAGCCTTGAAGCTCGGGTTGGAGCGGGTGCCTCGGGGAGTTTCCTTCGCTTCTCTTGCGTCGTGAGCTTGTGCTTCATTTGCTCCTCGATCAGCTCTTGCATGTCCATCTGAAATGGTTATAAATATAACATTTTGTTATATTTTAAAAATACAGCACTTGATTAAGTTAAACATAATAAGAGTATGAGTAACGGTTTAAGTATAATGCCTAAGTTACGATAAGCACTTCTTGCTGATTCGAATATGTTTGATAGCAAGATTGCTCCTATAGCCCAACGGATTAGAAAGCTGAAGTGGCAATGGGCCGGCCATATAGCTCGACAAAACGACAACCGATGAAACAGGTGATGGGCAGCAGCATCTTTCTAATAAGGACTGAAAACAATAAAAAAAATGCGGTTGCTCACCCGTCCTGCCAAGCTTGAAAACTGTGTCAAGATCTCCCTATGAGGAATATGTAACACATTTTATCAATATATAATCCTATCCAAATTTGTAAGCATTTGACCACACCAGTTTTTGTCATCCGCACTGCCGTTTCAGCAATTTGTCAGATGCCTCGATATTTTTTCTGTAATTTACCTTTGTAAGAGATAGAGAACGAGAGTTACATACCTGCCACTGCTCGAGCTGTTGGCCAAGGTCCACCTTCTGACGCACAGCTTCATACAGCTGGCTGTTGGCCTGCATTAGTTCAACTCGCGTCTTCGCCAAAGCGACCTGAAAGAAAGTAGACATATCATTACCTTCAATATTTCAAAACTTAATATTATAACAGTAGTTATATAAGAGAAAAAGAAAGAAATGGATCACCAGAATCAGTTAGTTTATATATCAGAAACAGTTAAATAAATATTAATTTTAATCAGGGCAAGCGAAGCGAGCCTACACTATCCCACAATCTATGCATTTTTGTGGTACACTTTACTGAGAAACTATCAAACTTTCAGGTTTGGGCTTTGACATAGTATTTTCGATTTATGACTAGATGTGCTATCAATCATAAAAATATTATTTTATACACATTAAGGGTGCGTTTGCAAATCGGGCAAAATTATGCTGTTTTTCGGTACATTTTGTGGCAAAACTAAACCAAATCAAACATAGCTAATAGCTACCAGAATGGTTCTTCATCTTCAAATGGTGGTAACTTTTTTGTTGAAAATAATAGTTTTTTATATTGTAAAAACGATCTTCCCGTAGCCATTTTCTACAAAATTAACGATACCGGCTCATGTTTAGGTACATTTTTTGTTCTATTGTCAACATATATTAAGATTTCTAAAAATACTATAAGTAGGCAGACATATTCAATAAAAAATAGTAGTGTTTACTTTTTATCAAAATGTCACAAATAGTCGTAAAAAAATAAAAACTGATGCTTATTTTTTCACATATTTTGCTAATATGGATGAATCATAATAGATTGCAATAAGGGTTATTTTATTTTTGGTGCCTGTTTTGATTTGTTGTACAAAAATTTCGACGAAACCACAGTCCGCGCTCGGCCGCCGTCGTGAGTGGATACTGTATCGCCTGCCTGATTGCAGCAGCTGAAAAAGATCGCTGTACATACACAAAATATTCGAATTTGATACATAGGTACTTGACAAGGCAAAATAATATTATTATTTTTATAATCACACATTTTTAATATAATATTTTGTTTAGCTGAAAGTAAGAGGGATTTATATGTAAATATATATATATATATATAAATGCCTATTCGTCTTGGACTTTATGGAGTGATCTGGAAGTGTACATCGGTGAGTGCTACTGGAACTCATACACGAGTAGAACTAGATGTGCCGAGTTTGGGCTCGTTTTGTTAGTTATGATGAGACCTTACCTCCGGACTTGATGGATTAAATATTTGTGTAAAAAAAATCAATTTTACATAATGTTGAAACAATATTTTTTTTATTTTTTTTTATGAATTTTAAATAATTTCTTGAATTATACTTTCTTCGAGAATTATTGCAGCAAAATCCATTATTGTATAAATCAATTTTATCATATAATCCTAATTTGAGATCATATAGCTCATATTGGTATGCACAATCTAGAGTGAGTAGTAGAGTGGATATGATTGTGAAGAATCAGGAAGTCTTTTTTAAATATTATTTTAAGCCAGCGCTTAACTACAATCCCACCTGATGGTAAGTGGTGATATAGCCTAAGATGGTGAAGCGCACTGACTTAAAAAAAGCCTATTCACTCTTGCCTTGAAGACACCCACATTGTAATCAGATGGAAACACAGATGCTGGCAACTTATTCCACACCTTTGCTGTACGCATGATGAACGACGCAGCAAACCGTTTGGTTCGAATGCGTGGTAAGTCAACAACGAAAGGGTGGAGACTGGCCGAACGTCTGGTTGTCCGATGGTGAAAGGAAGAGGGAGGAATTAAATTATGCAATTCCTTCTGTAGAAAACCGAAAGGCTGGCTACTTTGCGCCTGTGTTCGAGGCTGGTAAGATTGGTTTTGACCAAATTTGGGTCACCAATAAGCCTCTTAGCACGCCTTTCCATTGAGTCCAAAGCTGCCAGGTGGCATTTTGCAGCTCCAGCGCATATATGGCAGCAATACTCCATGCACGACCGGACTTGCGCTTTATATAAAGTAAGCAGCTGTCCTGGCGTGAAGAATCGCCGCACCTTTGCAAGGACTCCTAGCTTCCTTGCAGCTGCTTTGGCCTTGGACTCAATGAACCGCCCGAAGTTCATATTTGAGGATATCTCAATCCCCAACAACTGAAGGCGGTCGGTGTATTCCAGTGATACATATCGGAAAGAAGGAGCCAAGGTGAGCTGGCTCCTTTTTGCAGGGAAGAGACACGCTTGTGTTTTGGAGGCGTTGAATTTCACAAGATTGGCATCGCCCCATTTGGAGACTGCCTGTAGTGTGAAATTCACACGCTCTACCATAGCTTATCTTTCGGACTGGATTTGATTGGTATCTCATCTATGTCATCGTGATGGTATTGTCGAATTCACGTCGAGATATAATTTTTCGGAGTATTTCTTTATTAAATCAGTAGTTGTTTTAAATGTATTAGTTGTAGGGTCTATTTTGACCTTTTTGTATATACTTCTCTTTCGGACTGGTTTTGATTCCGACTGGCGCGAGGACTAGGTTGGTATCTCTCCACAACTGTGCTATCGTCTGCATACCCATAGATACCGGGCATAAGCAGATAATTAATATGTAGCAGGAAGAGAGTTGCGGAGAACGGAACCCTGAAGAACACCGGCGTTAGTCGCCACAGGATCGGATGAGCAGCCATCGACGACGACCCGGAGAGACCGTTCACTCAGAAAGTCCTATACCGAGTCAATCAGACCAGGGGATAAGCCGTACGCTGGAAGCTTACCCAAAAGGCTAGCGTGCCAAACTCTGTCAAAGGCCTTCGAGACATCAAGGGAAACAGCAAGTGCTTCCCCACTGTTCTCGAGTGCCTCGCCCCATACGTGTGTGGCATACGCTAGAAGGTCCCCAGCTGACCGATTTCGGCGAAACCCGTACTGTCGGTCACTAAGGAGGTCATACTGTTCTAGGTATGCCATTAAGCGGGCGTTCAATATACGCTCCATAATCTTGCAGAGTATGGAGGTAATTGAAATTGGCCGATAATTGGCAGGGTCGGCACGGCTGCCTTTTTTTGGAACAGGCTGCACGTTGGCCAGCTTCCAGGATTTTGGCACTATTCCAGTCCTAAATGAGAGGCGGAACAAGCGTGTCAGCACAGGAGACAACTCAGGTGCACAAGCCTTTAGAACTATAGCTGGTATACCATCTGGTCCACTAGCTTTATTCACGTCTAGACACCGCAAGGTTTTAAGAACCTCCTTATTTGTGATACGAACCTCCGACATAGAGGTCCCGCAGTGAGGTAATTTAGGTGGAATGTTGTTGCCACTATCCAGACGTGAATTGTAGGCAAATAGAGACGCGAACAAGTCCGCTTTCTCTTTAGCCGTATGCGCCAGTGTGCCATCCAGTTTTACCAGCGGAGGCAGTGTAGGCCGACAGAAGTTTGTCTCGACCGCTTTGGCAAGAGACCAAAAAGCTCTAGTGCCAGATGGTCTGGCAGAGAGTTTTGCGCCAATATGTTTAATGCGATCGAGACTGGCTTTCCGTAATGCTTTTTTGTAGGACTTGGCGGCCTGGTTGAAAGTTCTCTTCTTGGAGCTGATATCCGGAGCTTTGCGGTTTCGAGCGTCAACCCAGGATAGGTACAGCACCGAGGTAGTCCTCATATGCATGGTATTTTCTGGTTTTAAAACTCTCCAGATGTTAAGAATCTCAATCCAGATGATATTGCAAGAATTTAAGAGATCATAAATTATTTAGATCAGTTCATATCGACGTGGAACCCAGGTCCTCCTCAAACTTATGATACACATCCATGATTTGTCGTATTAATTATTTACAGAAGACCATGTTAATAATCCATACAATTCTCTTAAAAACTGCCTTCAAAATGACTAGGTAAAAACTTCCTTCAAAATTACTAGGTAGAAAATTTCGCGAGCCCTCCTAAAGTACCGCTTTTTGCTAGTATATTGAGTAGAGCCGTGGTAGCTCAGGAGAGCCGTGGTAACTCAGGGGCTAAGCGATCGTTTTAAATTTCATAGTTACACAGCACGCATTGGGACATTTCCCTGCCCTAAAACCCTGTTAGAAATGAGATGAGACCTGTGTCCAGCAGGGGGACGTATATAGACTGTAACATTAACTTTTTAACTTTAACTTTATATTGGGTTGCAGCAATGACCATCTTTACTGGTATCGAGGCAATCAATCATAGTCTAATTTTTAGTACTGTCCACGTGTTTGGAATGGAATCCAATTTGGAATGAAAACATTAAGAAGAAACTTGTAAGTCTGAGAGATCGAATTTATGTGAAATCCGCCAACAACCAGAGTCTCCTTCCTTCTCCGAAATCCTCTCAGTATTGAGAGAAGGCCTGTATCCAGTGATGGGTCGGTTGCTAACTATTTTATATTTATAGTAATATGACCTCTAATTTACCTATACTTCTTTTTGTATTACTATTCGACATACCACACATTAGAATCAAAATGTTTGATACATCGCCTCTTTCGTAACGCGCACAGCAATCGATTTGAATAATTAGCTCTCTTTCCATCCGATTACATCGTAGATATCCTTAAGGTAAGAGTGAGAGTCTTCGCCTGCATCTCTAAATCCGATTACTATCCGTAGTAGTCAAGCATTTTCTTATAACATTTAAAAAACTTGGCTACTTGATGTATTTTAAAAGGCGTAGTTATGCAAATAGGAACTTATATAAAAAAATTGTACTTTCATGTAGTAAAAACAAGCCAGCAAAATTCACAATCGATAAAAAACAAAATTACAAACGAATAGAAGGAATCATCAATCAAAAATCCCTTTTTATTTCTAATATATATTAATGATCTTCCAAACGTCACTGACCATGAAACTGATCTGTTCGCGGATGATCCTACTGTAATTATTAAGTGTAAGGATAGAAAAAACAAAGATAGATTAGATGGCTCGAAAGTAACAATTTAAAAATAAACTTAAATAAAACAAAATGATACAATTTAGGGATTTTAAAACTCCACCTATTGGACTTAACATCTGTTATGATAGTACAAAAATTGAAGAAGTCAACTGTACTAAATTTTTAGGATTAATGGTCAAACACTGTGACTGGAAGACTCATATAGAGTACGTATGCGATAAACTTGAGAGATTTCGTTTATGCTATAAAACAGCTACGGTAGACAGTGTCTACTGAAGCGGCATTGAGCGCTTACCACGGCTATGTCTCCTCAGTGCTTTCATACGGTCTCTTGTTGTGGGGCAACTCGGTTGAGTTGAGGTTGACAAGGCCTTTCGTGTTCAAAAGAAGTGTGTAAGGGCCATTTGTGGAGCTTGGTCTTTAGATAGTTCCAAACCTTTATATTTCACAAGTTTCACATACTGCCTCTAGTTTGTATGTACATACGGGAACTTTGTGTTTTTGTCAAACAGTATCCACAATATTTCACCATTAACTCAAGTTTAGTCAGTAGAAGTGCCATGCCAAGAAATAAATTTAAGCTCTATCTGCCTCAATGCAGGCTTGATATATATAAAAGAAATGTATTTATAAATGCTATTAGAGTTTACAATAAATTGCCTAACCTAACACTTTTAAAGACCTCCCTTTCGCAATTTTTAAAAGGAAACTCACAGAATGGCTGGCAACAAAATGTTTTTATAGTTTAGACGAATATATGACTAATAAAGAAATGTAAAATAATGGTGAAATATAGAAAAACTTATTTTTTTTAACATTTAATATTTTATTTTTATTTATTTTTTTGATTTTTTTTAGATATTTGACATTTATATATAATTATTTACATAATTAATTAAAATTTTGACATGTATTTATTGCAATTTAAAAACGACGCTAAAATATTTTAAAATAACTACATAATTATTTTTCTTAAATATTTTACCTCATTAAATTGTAATAATGATATTTTTTTTTGTATATTGTAAAGATATTGTACGCCATTATCATGGTAGAATGTAAGGTCTCATTAATAAATAGCAACATCATAATATTATGTATTATGTACTACATTCTGGCAATAAATAAATTTGAATTTGAATTTTTTAAAACCAATATTTTGCGGGTTGAATCGTTTTAAGAAAAGAACAAACAAAAAAAATATTACATTTTCTCCTAAATTGTCTCTCTCTCTCTCTGCGTTTTAAAATAAGTCTGAAACGCGAAAGTTTTTTTGTCCAAATACGAAGAATATGTGGCACAAACCTCGGCAACCTTCTTCCTCTCGATGGCCTCGTCTCTTTCTTGGCGTGCGCGGGTGACTGCCTCGTCGTTCTGCAGGCTGTTGTAGTTGGCGTCGTTGAGCAACTTGTCGCGCTCTTCTGCCGCTGCGCGCAGCTCCACTTCTGCCACTGATAACTGGAAGGAGAAGATAAAGGAGAAGAGTCAGCTAATGCAATAGGACATTCATATTGTTAATTTGTGTTGTTGATAATTAATAATCGCTATTATTCCGTACCGTATTGTGGCTTTGTAAGAATATTCAATACCTTAATATCGATTCGTGGGTGTCGTAAGAGGCGACAGAGGAAAACAAATCAGGAGATAGGCAGAAGCGTCTTAAAAAATAAAAAAACTGCGATTGCAAACTTGGCTACCAAGCGTGGCAACTATGACAAATATTGCCACTTTGAGGAGGCATTAATGGGGGACGCATATGTTCAGCAGTGGACTTTGACAGGCTGTGACGGTAACGATAACCATTTGGTTAGGTCTTTAGGTTAGAGCTTACTTGACTCGACAGAAGATGTAATAATGAGTCAAATAATGTCACCGAAAAGTTGTATTCAGGATTCCCTTTTACAACAATGTCCACTATAGAATAGAATGTCATTTGTTCTATATAAATTATAATAATACTTATTGAAAGTCATTTAGTTTTTACCATTGGGTCGAAAAAAAAACTTCCGTCCTGGGAAGAACCAGCAAGAAACCAAGCGGGTCATTTTTAAATATTTATATACAATTCAATATGTTGTACAATAAAATACAAAAACATTTAGAAGGAACATGGTAGCAATCACCTCATTCCTAGGGTTTACTATCAACCACGTATTCTTTAAGTATGATAATTAATAAACAACTTTTGCCTAATATTAATTTTAAACTTTTTGTCATCACATACTATGGCTACAGCACGAATAAGTCGGCTCGACCGAGGAAGGCCACGCTCTCACAGACGAGACATTACATCTTAGAGCTCCGGGGAACGCATCTGCATTTTACAATACGAGAATAGATGTAGATGTCTATGGACCACAGCATATGTATTCACCACGAGCACACAGTCCACTCACCATCAGGTGTGTTCGTTTGTCACCATTATTCTATAAAAAAATGTCAGGTGAACTGTGCGTTTGTCACCCTTGTTCTATAAAAAAAAAACTCACTGTTAATCACTCCGATAATTCGTAGAAAGAATGAGAAAGCAGTGTGATTAAAGCTATTACGGTCTACTGTCACGTTGTGCCTGTATCCACGCTTCCGTCGTTCAGAACAAATGCGAAAATAGGAGCCATTATCCAACCACACCGCAGCTACTAGTACATTCGCCGTGATCTAAACTAGGCCACTGCAGGGCACTTAGGGTTCCGCGTCATGCATACAGTACAGTATTATTATATATAAAGTATTTTTTTTATTTAATAACTAAACGTTAAGAAAAGTAAAAATCGACTTCAAACAACTAAAAGTAATATAATCATCGAAATCAGTTGACGTGATAAATAATTATTTGCCAATATGTCGTACAGACCATATGCCAACCCGCTTGCCAAGCATGGCAACTATGGCAAATTCAGCAGTGGACTTTAATAGCCTATAACAGTAACGGTAACGGTACGTCGTACAGAAGCCTTAAGAGTTTGATGATTTCCTCATGAATTTCGTTCATCATTCATCAGGCATTGACCAAATGTATATGGAACCACCCTTAAGAAATTGGACAGCGTAAAGAATAATAATTAAAGAAATAAGAATTAAGAACCTCTTCCTTTTTCGAAGTAGGTTAAAAAATAATGTTGATGTGTAATAATAATAAAAAACTATTAAAAATGAATTTAAAAATTTCAATTATGTTAATGTATTTTGAAATACGATCAATTCTAGACAAACATACACATAGAGAAACTAGTCTAGATATATTATTCTGTATTCGATCTATTCGGTCTATTTCCAAAACAGTTGCTTAAATTCAGGTGTAACTTAGATAAATTTTTAAGATCTCTATAGGGTCCAAATCTAATCTTTTTAAAAGGATGACTGTGTGTTGTATGTAGGGCTGACAACTTTTTTAATATATAAGTATTTTCGAGACCTGTAAAATATATTGATTGTTTTAAAAAAGAAAATAGTTTTTTTTAGAATAAGGGTGACAAACGAGCATACAGTCGACCTGATGGTAAGTGGATGCTGTGGCCTATAGACACCTAAATCTATCCTCGATTATGAATCTAAATGTAGATGCGTTATCAACCCTAAGGGATAAATGTTTTTTACCAGTAAGTCTCCGGTTCTCTACACTCCATAAACAATAGAGCAGCATAAAGCTACTATTTTACGCTGGTATTCTGTGATTTAACATATTACCACTAATCTAATCTAGTCAAAATTGCAAATCAATAAAAAAAGAAAGTGGAGCATCGCGTGCCCAGCGCACATATATAGTGAAAAACAAAACAAGACCGATGCGTGAGAATTAGCCTTAACGGCAAGTGTAGGTGATAGTTAGCGCATTCATAGTCGATGGCTAATCTTAAATATTATATTTTGTAGACTGTAATTACCTTGTTAGACACCACACGATTATGATGGCAATTTAAACTACTGCGACAACTTATCTATATTAACTACATGTAAGATATCAAAGGTGACGTGTAAACGTAGATTTTTGGACTTTATATACTACATGTAAGGTAGTACACACACACGACACATACAACGGATTACTAAGCTGAATGGGGCCGGCCATATAGCTCGAAGAACCGACAACCGATGGAGAACAAGTGATAAAATTAATATAAATAAATTGAGATCATCATCAATGTAGGCGAAGTCAATTAAATCAAAAACTACTGGTCAGATCTTGATCTTATTTATATGGGACCACATGAGAAGCACCAGCTTTCAAATAAAAAACGAGTCATCAAAATCAGTTCACCAGCGTAAAATAGCAGCTTAATGCTGCTGTGTTTCGTGTGGTGAGTGTAGAGAACCAGAGACCACAGAGACCCTATTTACTGGACACGAGGCATTCCATCTTGGCCCTCGGCGGTGACAACGCATCTGAATTTTGATTTTTAATTGTAAGACGGTAAAACCTGGACCACCGACGGGTAGTAGCCTCAAATATATATATAGGATCGCTAGTTTATATAAATAAAAATCAATTGCCGTACGTATGAAAGATCATCACTTGAGAACGGTTCTGTCTATCTTTTTTTGTTCTGGTCTGAGTATGAGTACGTGGATAGGATTAGAAACTGCTAGAAATGTTAACAGGTCTAAACTATATTTATACGTATGTATGTAATTACCATAGACTTAGTTACTCTAAGATTTTGGCATAACGCATACTAAAGATGTCAAAACGCGCGTCAAAATTATTGACCTTGTTTTTACGATGTAGCAGTAATTTTAAGGTTTATATTTTGCAGGTAAATAGCGCATAAAGCCTCAATCAGGTAATCTATGGCCTCAATAGTGGTCCAACCTTGGTGACAAGAAGGTATTCGGAGAGCGGCAAGGTTGTGACTTTCACGGATTTTATTCCAATTTGTCTTAGTCAGTATTAACAAGTAAATAAAAATAATAACACGTAATTTAAGAGTGTTTTTTGGTTTCAAATTGTATGAATATTGATTATTTGCCATAATTTTAATATTTACATCATTAAGTACAGTTTTATATGTGACAGAACCACGCTGCTGCTATATTATGGTTGTAGCGCGAATGGGTTGGCTCTACCGGGGAAGGACCACGCTCTTACAGAATACCAGGGTATAATAGCAGCTTAATGCTGCTGTGTTTGGTAACATGGTGAGTGTAGAGATTCGGAGAACCTTTTTACTGAAAAAGAGGCATTTCTTCATAGTCCTCAGGGGTGAAAACGCATCTGTAGTTTGATTCTTAATCGGGGATAGATGTAAATGTCTATGGGCCACATCATCCACTTACCATCAGGTGGACTACGTGCCCGTTTGTCACCCTTATCCTGATATTAAGATAGGTCTTCAAGAAATTATATAACTGAAAAATGGATCTAGAAAGGTATTTATAACAATATTCGTGTTTGAATCAGATAAAACCGCTGCAATATGTGAAGCACCCCACTGAAACAGTACGGTCGCAGCATGGTCAACGACCCATAACGTGCGGTGAAATAAACCGGTCGGACGGTGACCGCGCTGACGTCACGCAGGTAAGCCTAGCTTAGATTGTAAGATCTGAAAGCCTTACCACAGTTTAATATACTTGTTAATACGGTGTTAGTTAATTTCGATCTTAGGAGCTACAAGGGGAGTTTATTAATTCGTTAGATCATTGACTAGGTCACTAAGGTGGGTGTTTAAAACTAATTGTCCTGTTTGCATTAGAGCTACTTATGTACAATACGTTTTGTTGTTTACCAAGAAAACAATAACCGGCCAAGTGCGAGTCAGACTCGCGCATGAAGGGTTCCGTACCATCGTAATACACGTTTCTAGTAGGGTAGCCCCTTTTAATTTTTATTTAATATTTTTGTTGTGACACTGACAGACGGACGGACGGACGGACGGACAACGGAGGCATAGTAATAGGATCCCGTTGGTTACCCTTTGCGTACGGAACCCTAAAAAAATAACAAAATATACAAATATTAAAGGGAAATTAAAAGGTGGTCTTATTGCTACATAGTAATTTCTATCAGACAACCCAAAAAATAATTAAATAAAAAGATAAGGATTAACGGTTAAGCAGCACCATAGTAACAAAGGATAACAACTTGTGAACCTAACCGACTTTGGGCGATAGATCGGTGACAAAAAAAAGACAATATTATGCAGTTCCCAAGAAAAAAAATTGTACTAACGAAATTATACTCTATGTACGTGTTAGGACTGCAATAAAACTTGAACTCGATGGGTTATGATATAATATCTAAAAATACATTGTTATTTTACAAAAAATTATGTTTTAGTATTGGAATTGTTTTATTTAAGAACGATATTAAAAACGATATTATTGTTGCATAAATTGAAATGTATGCAACACTTAAGTAACGGTTTTCATTAAGTTCTGTTTAATAAATTCAAGCTGTTTTGTTAACATTAACAGTCACTTACTAGTCACTAAATCTTGGCACATGGTTCGTCGAAAAAACATAGTAATTCTGGAGTTATTCTACGATTTATAATCTTCAAGCCAGAATCCTCCCTAAGAAATACAAATAACTCAGGTTCCATAAGAGCGATATATTACAAACTCAGTATATGATAGTCACCAATTACTCACTACATCTTAAAGTAGGTATCACATCTCTAACTAAGACAGTACTGGTGTTTTCGATGCTGCTGCAAGCTTGAACTCAGAGTAGAATGCTCCCAAAAATGGGCCATATCTCCTAAAGTACTAGTATTACTATATATGACTAATATTATATTAATATCACAACCTTCGCGTGCCAATGCTCAAGTGTGACTATAGTGGGTCCAAAAAAGTTAAAACTAGCAAAAATGTTCAATAAAACCTCGTTCAAGCTTTACATTAAAAAAAACAATAAAACGCGTAAGATATAACAACACGTTGCAAACACTTATTCCGTTTTTCTCGACATACTTGTGTGAGACAGATTTTTCAGCTCTGGTTTTAATCAAAACCAAGCAGCGAAATCCTCTTGATGAGCGACCTGACAGTAGCTCTGGAGTAGAATCGACCAGTTGGTACAGAACATGCAAGCTCAAATAACTCACTTGTCTCAAAGATAAAATATATATTTATATACTGATTGTCACTAATTCCTCATAAAATCTTGACATAATAAAATTTAGGATATCGGTGGGGCATGCGGCAATATATGGCGTAAGCGGCAATATAGGGAGGCCTGCGATGAGCAGTGCTTTTACAGGCTGTAATGGATGGATGGAAACTTTTGTTCATTAAAAGCCGTGCCAAAGTGTAACAACAGCTTTAGATATTTCAATTTTGGTTTTTAGATCACGATCTATCCTTATTAGTGTGTCCAAGGAGGATTAAGTCCCAGCTTGTTTAAATGGTGCGCGGTCCAACTGGTTTCTACGCTATTGTTCCGTGGACTAAAACGTAAGGTCAATTGCTTATTATGACCATATTTAGTAGGAGACGTTGCATTAAATAGATTTTATGATCTGTTGTGGGCAGTGCGTTGGAGGATATGTTAAAAAAAGACGGTTCGAGTTTCTTAAGAACATACTTAAGAATCACGTTTATACGAGTATATATTATTAAAGACTTCCATTGCTATCGTCTGTCTTTTAAGTCAACCGCTGTAGACAATTTGAAATTTGCTCTAAAAGGCATTCATTTTGAAAGGGTTGCAAGCTTGCAAGCATTACGATAGACAGACGAGTTTAGGGTTGCCAAAGTTTTTATATCAATTAACCCCTTCCCTGTTCCGTGAATCGTATATGAATATTTTGATTGTTTTACTATTGTGTCTATTTCACAGACTGAGTTTCGCGGTCAAATGTTCAAGTTCAATATTATAAAAACCTACGGTTGCAAACCCGCCTGTCGATCGTAGCAGCTATGGGCTATCTATGGAGGAGGCCTATGTTTAGCAGTGGAATTTTATAAGCTGTAATGGATGGATGGAAACTGTACCCGGCATGCATACCTCTTTTATCTCAGAAAACTTCGAGGGTGCATCCACAATTTCTAGGATTCATAGTCATCGTACGTATGGTATAGGAGCGTATACGGGACAAACAAAAAAAATAGTTTTGATATATATTCCTGTAAAATTATAGTAGTTGGTAAAAAAATAAAAACATACAGTATGCTACAAATTAATGTTGTATTTTAAAAGGAATATTTTTTTGAATAAAACTATTTTTACGGATTTTATCGCGTTTAATTTTACTATTTAGATTCCCGACGTTTCGGGTGCTTTACAGCAACCAATGGTCACGGGGGGGACTGAGATGTTTGACGTCCCGATGTCATAGTTAGCCTAGCCGGGCTTCAGCCCTTCAGTTTTTTAATATTAATTTTTGGTTCGATCTACGCAGAATGAGCTTACAGTATCTTGAAGTCTTGCAGTGGTATGCTTGGGTTTGGATTTAATTTTATTAATTATAGGATCCCAAGCGGATATATAATATAGAATTTTTTTTGATGTTTTGAGGCTACATAAAGTCTCGCGCCGTAGCCTTTATTAATATATACTCGTAGTACTTTCGTCTGCTATATATTATATTCTTCGAATTAAAGTATTTATTTATACGTGATAGAGCCATGCTGCAACTATATTAGTAGTATAGTTGTAGCACGAATGAGTCGGCTCGACCGGGGAAGGACCACGCTCTCACAGTTACCACCGTAAAATAACAGCTTAACACTGCTGTGTTCCGTATGGTGAGTGTAGAGAACCGGAGACCCTTTTTACTGAAAAAGAGGCATTCCATCTTAATCCTCACGGCTGACAACGCATCTGCATTTAAATTCGCAAACGAAGATAGATGTAGATGTCTATGGGTCACAGTAACCACTTACCATCAGGTGGACTGTGTACTCGCTTGTCATTCTTATCCTATAAAAAGAAATCCGATTTCATAAAACTATAAACGATAAAAGTATTTACACATATTAATAGCTTCAGAAGTCGGGGCTTTAATACCTCTAATACATATACATTATACATATATACATATACACTATGTTTTAGCACCGACTTCTGAAGCTACCACGCGAAAATTGTTTTATTATTTTTAGTTCCTTGAAGTCGATTTTTACATTTTACTAGCTGATACCCGCGACTTCGTCCGCGTTGCTTATAAAAATCGTTGTTTCTTAAAACTTTAATAACTTTATATTAAATGAAGATATCGCAATATTTTTTTAGATAAGAAACTTAGAAAAGGTAATTAAAATCTATTAAATAGTTTTCCATGATGCGCGCACAACTGCAAACCACTATAATTTTATTTATATAGATAACGTACGTCTAATTTTTAACTCTAACAGTATTGTAATCAATTACGCGCAGTTGATTGTCTATCGAACACTGGTAATCGAAAGTGGCGTGGTCACCACTCGTGGCGAACACTCAGTGCACCCAATCGCAGGTACCGTTCACCATTGTGCCGGTTTGAATTGATTTCGCACCGATATTGGTTTCCTTTTCGCGTTGTTTACGGTTTTCGACGCGGGCGATAAGCAACGCCGTTGTTTTGAATTAATCGCTTGAAATTTCCCGATTGCAGTTTACAATAACACATTAATAACTAGTGGTCGTTTAGTGGTTGAAATTTGACCGTAATAATGGCGAATAATAATCTACGACTTTTTCTGCCACCAGGGCCGCGCCACTTTGGAATAAGGTGAAATATTTAATAGATTTCATAGTGGGGAAGGTTAATGTTTCTTTATGTAATATCAGTTATAATTCAAATTAATTAGATTAGGAATTAATAAACCAAACTCCAGATATTCTTAAAACTAGAAAAATTCAAAAAAAGTGTTAAAAATAAGCAAAACATTAAAGAGCAAACCACTGAGGCTGTTTCGTGTATAATGAGGGCTAATAATTTTCTGCTCAACAGATGTCGCTAATTGACACTGAGGTAGTTTTTTGTTACACAATGTCATTTAATTGAGAAGTTAGTTTTAAATAAAAGTTTATCAGTTTCTAGTACACAAAACAATGCCTCATGGCTGGTTTGCTCTTAATTTTTTGCACATTTTAAACTTTTTTTAATTTTTCTACTTTTATGAATATTTGTGGTTTATTTTTAATTATTTTATTTTTAATCTTATTAATATAAAATATAGTTAATAGTACAGAAAGAAACATTAACCTTTACATTTTTCGAACAAATTAACTTCCCCACTATGAAATCTGTCAAATATTATACCTCACTTTGGCGCCAAGCAAATGGCGCCGCCCTGGTGGCAGAAAAAGTCGTGGATGCCCTCATTGTAATACACTAGAAACTAATAAACTTTTATTTAAAGCTAATTTCTCAATGATAAACTTCACCTCAACCCCAACTAGCGACATATGGTGCGAAGAAGATCATTAGCACTCATTCATAAAAATTTTAGGTTTGTATGTATATAGTAAACTGTATTTAACTTTCAACTGTACATTAATATATAAAACACAGATATCTTATATACAAAATATAAAATAACCGCTTTTTTGCTTTGATATGGTTCCACTCTAAACCCTACTAAAAAATAAACATTTTAAATCATACAAAATTCACAGCTTCTTCAGCCAATCTGTCAGTAATAATTATTTACGGACAACATTTTAAAATGTTTTGGCAACAATCTCTACTCTGTGCTACTGTTTGACCACAGACTATTAAGTGTTTGAATTGGCCTTACAATAATAACACACATATTATTATGCTTGTACTTACTCTTAAATGTTGGCAGTATGAACGTCAACAAACGATATATTAATCTGTCTCTCTCTCTCCCTCGGTAGAGAAACAGAAACAGAAGCAGAAATCTACCGTCATCTACCGCAGACCATAAGGTCTTTTCGCATTGTCGTCTCTTACGACACCCACGGGAAGAAATAGGTTGATGAGTTCTGTTACGCCACCACCACAACCGAACTTCATAAATCCAAAAGAAATAAAACCATTAAAAGAAATTACCTTAGAAGACAGGTCAGCGATAATCTCATTCTTCTCATCGATCTGCCTCTCCCTCTCCAGCGCTCTTCTGGCGTGGGCGGCGATGGAATCCCTCACACGTGAGCCTTCCAGAGTGGCGTAAGCTGCGACCGCGTCAGCACAGGCGGCCGCTAAGGCTCCGCGACGTAGGCATTCACCCTCCTCACCGTCCAGCGATGATATGGATAGATCGGAATGAAGACCTGGAAAGAGAAAAATGGTTAATTGATGAAGACCCTCTTTTTTATAGTATAAGGGTCACAGAGTCAACCTGATGGTAAGTACATGCTGTGGCCCATAGACATCTACATTTATCCTCGATTAAGAATCAAAATGCAGATGCGTCGCTGAGGACTAAGATGGCCTCATTTCTAATAAAACGGGTCTCCTGTTCTAGAGAACAGTTGCGGCTGTGTTTCGTATGGTGATTGTAGACAATCACCATACGAAACACAGCCGCATTAAGCAGCCATTTTACGCTGGTATTCTGTGAGAGCGTGGTCCTTCCGTGGTCGAGCCGACCCATATAGCTGTAATGTGGCGCTACCAAAATGTAAAGAATCAGTGTTTAAGATATTCTAAAATTTAGGAATAATTCTATTGACAATTACGAGTAGCGAGGCAATGTTTTCATTCTTACTCACCGTACGAATATTATCAAAGCGACATAACAATCATCGATCCATCCATTACAGCCTATAAAAGGGCAATGCTAAACGTAGGCCTCTCCCAAACCGTGTAGTGGCGTTGGAAGAATATTCGCTACCCCATATCGGTGTGTGCGTGTCAAAAGAGGCGACAAAGGGAAAATGAAAAAGGAGATGTGTAGCAGAATCTTCCTCATAACAACTAAAAATTATAAAAACTGCGGTTGCCAATACGCGTCGCAATATTGCAAAATCCTTCCTATGATACAATCTATGGCAGAGACATTAGTATTAGGTGTAAATCGACTATAGCCCAGGTGAGTTTAATTAATGGTATTACGTATGACATTGATAATAGTTATGTATATATTTATAGGACAATTTTACAGTACAGTATTCCGTGTCGAATTCAAAAAAAACGCAACTGTTATGGAATCATCTTGATGACCGGTACCTTTTTTTTATGATATATAAAATACACACATTTACAATAATAATAAACATCGCCAAACCGTGCAACAGTTTGTTGGCGATAATGGCGCTCTTTTCTTATATATTAATATGTATTTTTGTTACATACATACTTATCTTAGGTATATTTATTACAATAAATATCTCTATCTTTAATCAATACTTATTATAGGTAGTACATTATACTTTTCATAGGAATGTATCTTTCAGTCTTTTCTTTAATGTTACAGTGCTTATGTCTTTGGACGTATCTCTTATAAAATCTATTCTATTAAATATTAGCGGAGTTAAATATTGCCTAGTTCTCTTACCATAATAGTTTCTTTTGTGTGGTATCACATATTTACCCTTCTCAACTTGCCTGGTACGATATTTATGCGTTATAGGTTGTTTATATTTATTTATTTTATATTGTCCTAAAGCAATTAGGTAATCTGCTTTTTCAATAGAGAGTTTCCCTGAGATTATTTTATGTAAATGATTAAAATATACTTTAATACCGTATGCAACCCGATCGAACTCCGAACCTGGCGTCTATGACGTCATATCGACGATCTGCTACGTTGTACGGTGTACGGCTATACGTTCTGACACGCCGGGAAGAACACGAAGATGTGCGCGAGTAATTGGGAGGGACAGAGCATGCCAGCAAGGTGCGGAGTTAACTCGATCGCACGATGGTGGCAGTGTAAGAATATCCACTACCCCATTACGTCCCGTAGGTATCGTAAGGGGCGGGAAACTGAAACAGGAGATGTGCAGCAGCATCTTCCTGATAACAACTCGAAATAATAAAAAACTGATAACAGCCATACAAAAATAAAAAAAAACCCGCATGCCAAGCGTGACAACTATGGCTAATATATAAATCACATATGAAATAACCTCTTTGAAAATAACATTATTTTCATCCTCTGAGGCCACGATTCTTAAATGCCAGTAATAAATGATGTCATCACATTAGCAGAGACGCCATTGAAAAAAAATTTAATAATGCTCTTGTGATATACAGCTTGGAGGTTAAAGTAGTTCAGTTAAATGACCTCTTGCACCGCGGAGCTTTTAATGCAATCTAATGTACTTTAATTACCTGATGTGGTTGCAGTTTAAGCGAGCATAGGATATTAGAGATAATTTCAAGTTTAAACTCAAACTGCACTTGCGTTGTCACCGCTGAAAACAAAGATGGAATGCCTCGTTACCAGTTAAAGGGGTCTTCGGTTCTCTACACTCAACATACGAAACACAGCAGCTGCAATTTCACGCTGGTATTCTGTTAAAGCGTGGCCCTTCCCCCGGTCAAGTCGACCATCCGTGCGACAGTCATAATATATCTGCAGCTTGGGACTACCACGTAAAATTGAAATCCAAGTAAATAAGATTTTGTTTTGTATGCAATTATGCTAGCAGCCTATTGTGTATTGTGTACTGTGTTTTGATACGCCCTCGCGACCCGTCAGCTAGTCCACCGACTAGGCCACGCGATTTATATGTCGTTTAAATGCAAATCCGGTCAATATTACGAAACAACTACTAAAAGTGTGTTAAAAAAGTGTTAAAGTGAATTAAGAAAAAAGAGCGAATTTTATGTAAGCTTATTAAGGATTATGAAATACGCAAAGTCAATTAGGAACCAGTCTATAATCAAATCTGACATCTCCATCTATAAGGTCAATTAAATGGAAGTTTATGCAACTGCAAAAATATTGTCCAATATTATGCTAATGGCATAATCTGTCGCCGAGTGAATGTAAAACTATCGAAATAATAGTACCTAAATGACTTGTTGAAAGTGTTCCATATTTAAAAATCATTTCTAATTCATTGGCAATTAAATAAAAAACAAAAGATTGAGCAAGAAGGATCTGTCAATTTTTCTATAGAATCGTTGGCTGGCGAAGCAATGTATGAAAAAGTAAAGTAGCTTTCATACGTTCCAATGTCGGGTACAGGCTCTCATTTGAGTTTTAGAGCAAGAAATAGGTATCCGCGCTGCCTCAATGCGTGTAGGCGGATTTCATAACAAGCTCCCGATTTTTTTTTATTTATCAGACATGCTCACGAGCACGTGGTAAAACAGAACTTTTAACGATTTCATCGACGTTGGCAGGGATTGAACTTGGTTTTCTATGAGTTTAAATCAAATTATGTCTATTCCGAAATAAAATATCAAAATAACAGGCACTATAGTTACGATGAGCAGTGCGAAAGTATCGGGTCTACATTTAGTAAGTATGGATATCAGCTGAGTTAGCCAAAAATCAGCGAGATGAGAAAAAAGGACAAAAAAATTAATATTTATTTTCAATTACTTTAAAACAAAGTTCAGGTGGTTTTGCTTTGTATTTGTCTACCAAAAAATTACAGCATATCAAAAGTCCACTGCTGAATATAGGCCTTCTCCCACATATTTTTTTCTTCTTTTAAAAAATAAAATAAAAATATAAGCGTGGCTGTCGTTAGAGGTTAAAGTAAAGACAACCTATATACATACGTCACACAGCTGGGCACAGACCTCCTCTTATTTCTGAGAGGGTTTTAGGGCAAGGAAATGTCTGCCGCGCTGCCCCAATGCGTGTTGGCGAACTTTGTCTTTGAAATATATTTTTTTCTTAATTCTCAGACATGCAGGTTTCCTAATGATGGTTTTCTTCACCGTTGAGTACGTGGTAAGTCAGCACTTAAAATTGCAATCAACAATTTCGTTGGTACCGGCGGGAATCAAACCCGGGTTGCTCGCGCACTATAAAATTTACAGCGAGCCCCTGAGCTACCACGGCTCACCTCGTTAGAGGTGATTGTGGGAAATTCTAGAAAGATACTACGGCTTCCGATAGATGGCGTAATCATCTCGTCTACGCCAGACGTAAAATATCCAGCAATGGGAAGCAGTGACAGGGGTGCGAGGCTACAATAACCTTACAATGGGAGATACTTGTATCCAGCAGTGGCTATTTGCGGACTGATGAAGAAGAAAAAGGTCACTTCACACGTGGTAGGGCTATGCTGCAGCTATATTATAGTTGTAGCACGAATGGGTCGGCTCCGGGTTAGGACAACGCTCTCACAGAATACCACCGTAAAATAGCAGCTTAATGCTGCTGTGTTTTTACTGGATACAAGGCATTACATCTTAGTCCTCAGGGATGACAACGCATCTGCATTGTGATTCTTAATCGAGGATAGATGAAGTAGTCTATAGGCACAGCATCTACTTATATAGACTAGGGTTGTCAACCCCAAATTTAAAAAACTAGGATTTGAAGTTGGAAAAACCAGGACAATTCAGTTTAAAAACAGGACGCAGTAAAAGCCTTGTCAAACATAACTGCGAACCAAACCGAACCGGCAACGTGGCGAATGTATGTACTATGTATGCAAGTATCGGTTCGTTTTCGCTTTTTATATGTGACTAGATTCAAACGATACCATACAACATAACAAAATAAAAACGCCGTGAGGCCGCCCGTAACGTAAGAATTGTAAAAGTGGCGCGCGAATTTTAAAATACATGACCCTGGCGCTTTAAAAACCCATGACGAAACTTTAAAACTATCAAGGACATCCCAGGACACTACAAAAATTAGGACATGTCCTGGGAAAACAGGACGGTTGGCAACCCTAATATGAACAGGCTCCAAATACATTGTCACTAAAGACTGTACTAAAAAAGCTTATAGGCAGTAACTAATTAAAAAAGTAATGTGATTGGCCTCAATGGATTCGCAGCCTCGCTGTCAGTGTCGAGTTACCTGTACAATGGATGCGCATTCGGATATCTTCACGTAAGCGACACCGTAATGGATACCTTAGAGACGTGATGTCATTGGCGTCTTAGTCCGATTTCACTTCGATTGTTCTAATTATAATGTATATGGTTACACTATTAGAATAAACGTCGCTGTGAAGATGTTGATCTATTCAACTGTTTGATTTTTGTACAGATAATTATTTAATCTAGATAGTTAGATGAGGCATTTATTTATTTAATGAGACACGTGCATTCTGTGCTAAAACTTGATACTAACTTATTACATAAAGTTTCATACAACTGAGATCTAAAAGTTTGTTTGTTTTTTAATTAAAAGGTATTTTTTATTAAAAAAAAAACTTTAATAAATGGGTCTAATCAGTTCTAAGGGGTGACAATACGGCCGTATTAGTTAGTAATTTATTTATTTAACTTCATATACAGGAGATTAAATGTAGGTTTCTATGCAACATAGCGTCCAGCTATCATCTGGTGCAGGTTTGTCACCTTTACTTGCATAAAAATAAGTGAAGTATTTATCCCCACTCTATCCTATCCGCGCAACTCAAGTTTAGTTCCCGCCGATACTACTGCGTGCCTAGCAATGTTTCCACTTTTAGGGATTTTTCCCTTTTTTAGGGAAAACTAACTGAAATCGTACATGACTAGGGATTATTTTAATAAGACAGGGATTTAGGGAAATTCGGGGAAAAAATCAAAACTTATGATGGTAACCCTGTTGTAGTATGTACAAACTCTATGGTGCCACCGCCCGCGGTTCATTTTTGAAAGAGGAATCCCCCGTACTATTAATGAATGTAATCCGTCCAATTTTAATTTGTCATTTATAATATCAGTTCCGTTGTTTTAGATGTAGTCGGAACGTAGTCATATTATGTATACCTACCAAGGCTTGCTTGATTTAATTAGTTTTGTTTCATTTACATACTGCACTCCGAATTGCGCCTCGGAATACAAAAAATATAGAATTTTTCTTTTCGATTAAATTGTAAGTAATTTATAATGGAAGAAGATAATGAAACACCATCCTCTTCGACTTTAAATTTAAAATTTAGAAGATTTGTGCCGTAATATACCTGCGTATTTTCATATGAGCCCTAAGCGAACAGAATCACTCAAACAGTTTCAGGATTTTCTAAAATTGACCAACATAAATTACTTTCTGCAGCAAATAAATAAATAAATAAAATAAATTATATATCGTTCTCACAAAACGAAATAAAATTAACTCTTCAACAATTATTCTCATTCTTCTATCTACTGTGAAAACTTTTTCGATATCGACCGCGTAAAGTTTACATAAGTTACGTCTCGAACGATCGAAATTGGCGCTCGCACTCGCAAAATACTTGAAGCAATCATTCACGTGCGTAAACGTTCTCACTGTCGAATGCGAGTCAATGCTCGATGGTCGATATCGACGACTTTAAACTACACTCTAAACTCGCACTCATGAATTGTGATTCCGATTATTGCCACTAGTTGGCGCTGATTTTATTCCATACAAATCGTAGTTAACTTTCTCGGGATCGAACACGTAAAAAACTCGCACTAGGCACGCTGTTTTTGTGAACTGCGATTTCATGATCTTTATACTAATTAAAATGTAAAAATAAAATAAGAATTTAACTTTGAGCCACAAATTAGACTTGCCTTGAATTAAATTAGTTTTTATGGATTTTATCGCGTTTTATTAACTTGTTTTATATTCTCTGCGTAGATCGGACCACAAATTAATAATTTAAAACTGAAGGTTGCCGTGGTTAGCCACGACAATGGGACGTCGCACACTTCAGCTCCCAGTGCCCATGGGTACTGTAAGGTACTCGAAACGTCGGGAATATAAAAAAGTTTAATAAAAGTGGAAAAATAAAAAAAAATTGTACAACCGACTTCAATGTAAATAAAATGAGAACATCATCAATGTAGTCGAAGTCCATTAAATACGCATTAATAAGGATAACTCAAAAACACCACATAAGAAGCACCAGCTTTCAAATAAAAGAAATCATCAAAATCGGTTCATCTAGAAAAAAGTTATGAGGTAACACACATAAAGAAATACAGTCGAATTGAGTACCTGCTACTTTTTTTTAAGTCTGTTGAAAAGCCGATGACATTCGTAGAAATTAATTTTATTCAATGTGTAGTTTTCGCGTAGACTTGCTTGTTAACCCTAAATAAGAAGTGGCTTGTTAACATCAGTGAGACATATTTTTTTTTATAGAATGAAGGTGAAAAACGAGCACGCAGTCCACCTAATGGTAAGTGATGCTGTGGCCCATAGACATCTATATCTATACTCGCTAAGAATTAAAACGCGCATGCGTTTTTATTGTCACCACTAAGTACTACGATGGAATGCCAGTAAAAAGGGTCTCCGGTTATATACTCTCACCGTTCTAAACACAGCAGCATTAAACAGCTATTTCACGCTGGTATCCTGTGAGAGCGTGGTTCTTCTCCAGTCGAGCTGATGCACTCATGCTAAAACCACAACATAGCTACATCGTGGCTTATCTTTAAATCGCTAACAAAGATCCAAGTGTTGTAAAGGCTCTATTCTGAGTGTCACTTTGGCTTTCACTACTATTGCCACATAGTCCAGAACTTTCCCGTATTGTAGACGAGAGTGTAATACAATAATGCACTACATTGTTCACGCCACATCATACGATGAGGAAACGTCGTCAAGATCGATTGGCTAACGGCGCGACGCAAGTCATGAGTGACAAGCGTATTGCTGCTTCAATGTTGAAGCGACAGAAACATAATGGTTTAGTGTGCTAATCCACCATTCGGCTGCAGTCGTGAATCACTCCCAACACAAGGCTTACTTGGAGAGGTTAACGGGAGTAGTAGTCATGAAAGTAGAGTTATTAATATTCTATTTTTTTAAATATTTTGGTATATTTTTAAGTACTATGTGCTGATAACTTTGTGCATTTATGATATATTTTAATATTAAGCAATGAGTTGATCGCTACCAAGGTATTTATAATTTGTTTTGTGTTGTTAATTGTGTAACATACACGATTGTAAACTGTTTTTTTTAAAGTCCCGCTGGGTTTCTTGCTGGTTATTCCCAGGACAGAAGTTTTTTTCCGAACCAGTGGTAATTAAACAAAAGATTGACTTTCAATAAGTATTATTTATAATCTACATTGAATAAAAAAGTTTCTGTTTATATATATTTCTGTTTTTACATATTAAATGGTGCAATATATGTTTGCGCATGTGAACTATTAGTAGTAGAAACGATGAAACAAGTGCTCCGATGTGAATTTGAACCTCAATTTATTGTGTCTACTTCAGATACTATTGTCATCGACTGTCTGCTGACTCAAGCTGACATCAAAATGGAACAGGAGAGCCTTTTTACTGGAAACGAGGCACCCCATCTTAGTCATCTTGATTCTTAATCGAGGATATGTATATGAATATGGATGATGAACTGCTCGTTAGTCACCCATTTTATATATAAAAAAAAAATACTATTGCCTTACAACACTAAGTCCGCTACCAGCTCGTAACTTAGACCAGTAATGTAATTCGAGATGCAATATTGCATTGCTGTGGATCGTACGACGTCTCGCACACTATATCGATAATTACCACCGCAAAACATACGCTGAAAACGAATGGATAACGCAAAATTGGAAATTATCAGAGGCGGGCTCAATAGTAATAAGCAAACTGAGCGGCCAAAAGGTTACCAAACCGGGCTACCGAAGGTTCCGAATTTCGCAACCTTCGATTTAAAAAAACTTCCAATTTCCAATAAAATATAAATCAATTTTTCAACATTACAGTAAAAAATGAAGAGTCAATTAAACAAATCTAATTTAAATATTAGAGAAGTAGAGAAAGTGAGAAGAGTCACAAACACCACGTCAAAGGGAGCGGATGCGGATGAAAAATGACAATATTTTAATAAATGTGAAATATGGTTAATGATGGCCATAACACTATTTTTAAGTTCATCATCATCACCATCAACATCATTATCATCGTATATAATGACGGTGATTGTATTTTTTAAATTATTTTAATTAATTAAAAGAAAATAAGTATAATAGTATATAATGTATGTAATAATATAATAAGTAATAAAAATATATCGTAGTAATTGGCCAAGTTGTCTAATAAAAATAACATTTCAAGTTGTATGACATAAGTACCTAAAGTTTTTATGCAATTTAAATATGCATTATTAAATCTTACTCGGAAATGTCTTAACATTACATTACACAGTAAATATATCTTGAAAACATTTCTCAAAGTTACTTAATGTCCCATAATATAAAATAATTATACGCAGCCTTTTTAAAGCAGTTTTAAACACAAACATAACTTGCAATTTGCAAGTTAAGTTACGAGTATGCTTGCAACGTGCAAGTTAAGTTTGTGAATAGCGAATTACGAAACATAATATTATTATTTCTTGTAATGTGTGCGCATGACAGCCATATTTTTAAGCGTTATATCTTTCGGTCAAGTAAACATTTTAATTTAAGACACTAAAAGAAATTCAAACATAAGTTATGTAAATTTACATTACTTAATTTTATTTAATTAAGAATAAATTACCGATGAATATTTTAAAACAAATACGCAATTATTGCTCTTTAGTGTTTCATTCGTTAAAAATAACGAATATTCCGTTAATGATATAAAATATAGGTATTTTTATATTTTAAGAGATAGCGTTATCCCTAAATTAATTGCAACTATATGCCGTAAAATAAACTATATGCAGTGAAATCCGCCTGTATACCAATCTATGGGGGAGCAAGTAAAATAACTAGTAAGGTATAGAGTCCCATAAAAATTCAAAGATCAAAATTTTAAGACACAATAGTAAGACAATTGGTGAGATATAACAATGTCCTCAGGACAGAATCTCGGTCACGGCGGCCAGTCTCAACTGAGACTAGCCATTTGTGCAGGCCATGATTATAGTGCGCAAGCACAGCTGCACTCTCTATTCCCTGACTCTCATAGTCCGATGGTATGGAAATCCGACACAACCGGAGAGATCAGGCGCAGAATCAAAGGCTTTACTGGCTTTCCAAGCACTCTTACACTTCCTGAACTCCGGGCTGCTACTCAGAATTTCTTGATAGAAAAACCCCAAAAACCCGGTACCACATGATCAACAGTCGTACCTACGACCATTACACTATACGCCCATGGTCGTAGACCATTGGGCTAACGAGCCAGTCAAAGTGAAAAAGAAAATGATCGGAGATACATGTAAAGGACAGGGAATGGCTTAAGACTTGGTAGAGTATAGTCGCAATGATTATTTCGCTATCGATCGGAGACATTTGCATTTTCCTGGCATTTCCATAATACGAATTTATAGCACCCTCGGGACGACAGGTCGTGGAGTTCTCTCACGTCGCACATAAACATTCATAGCTACGTACATAGCGGTTTATAATTATTTATTTATTTATTTAACACTTTGTATTAAAGCAGGATAATGCTGCACCATCTTTTTACTGGAAATTGCATTCCATTTTAGTCTTCAGGAGTGACAACGCATCTGCATTTTGATTCTTAATCGAGGACAGTAGACGTAGAAACGTAGGTGTGTCTATGGGCCACAGCATTCACTTACTATCAGGTGGAATCAGTGTTCGTTTATCGCTCTTACCTTTATAAAATGTAAAAAATAAAATAAAACGGTGATTGATATAGTTCTTAATTGATATTCACATTATGATCTTATTTTTTACGTTCCTTTTGATCTCCTAAAACGAAACCATGAATGTTTTAGAGAGTTGGCTCAAATGGGGAGGGATCGCGCTCTCATAGAATACCAGCGTATAGTAGCGAGTAGTGGCTTAATGTTGCTGTGTTTCGTATAGTGAGTGTAGACACTCCGGTTCACTTTTTGCGGGAGGCGAGGCATTCTATCTTAGTCCTCAGAAGTGACAACGCATCTACATTTTGATTTTTAATCGAGGATAGATTTAGATTTGCAGGCTCGTTTGTCACCTATATTTTATAAAAAAAATATTCTATAGAAAAGTTTTGATAAATTTGGCAAGGAACTCTAAAAACAACAAAGCTGTATTATAAATTTATTATTTCACTATATTCGTGAAGTCGTGTCATCACGTACCAGCCTTCGTTAAGGCGGATTCACGTGACATCATCGCGTTAACCACGTTTGTAATGCCTACCTCACCTACTTAGATATACCTTCAGCGTCTGTATATACCAAAAATGTACTTTGATAGATGGTGGGAAAGTTACACGTGGGTAGAAGGACAGGCGATGTGGTAAGCTGCTTATCTTCGTAACCTGTTTTACTTCCGAGTCCCTAAAAAAGTCTAAAGCCTGTGTTTTTATAGCAGTAAGATATAAGAGTGACAAACGAGCTTAGAGTCCAGAGTTAGTGCTGTAATTCTTCCATACGCTATGTCTAGAAGTGAATTCCTAGACTTCTGAAGTTTTTAAGTGAAAAATATTTTATCCTTTTGTTCTTTGATGTATGGTTTTACGTTAATAAACTTTGTACATGCAACTGTAACATAGGTAGATCTTTTTAATAGAATAAGGGTGACAAACGAGCACACAGTCCACCTGATGGTAAGTGGATGCTGTGGCTATTAGATTTGATTTGTTGTCGTAAGATAGAATGACTTGTTACCAGTTATAGAGGTTTTCGTTTCTACTCACTCACCGTGCGACACACAGCAGCGTTGAGCTGCTATTTTACTATGAATACTATAGTATACGAGTATAGTAATCCTGCCCTACACAGATGACTAGTCTCCGTAAGACTGGCCGCCGGGGTCGAAATCTGTCTGGAGGACATTATTATATAAAGGCATTCTATCTTACGACAACGAATCAAATCTAATAGTCACAGCATCCACTTACCATCAGGTGGACTATGTGCTCGTTTGTCACCCTTATCCTATAAAAAAGATCTACCTATGTTACAGTTGCATGTACAACGTTTTTTAGCGTAAAACCATACATCAAAGAACAAAAGGATAAAATATTTTTCACTTAAAAACTTCAGAAGTCTAGGAATTCACTTCTAGACATAGCGTATGGAAGAATTACAGCACCAACTCTGGACTCTAAGCTCGTTTGTCACTCTTATATCTTACTGCTATAAAAACACAGGCTTTAGACTTTTTTAGGGACTCTGAAGTAAAACAGGTTACGAAGATAAGCAGCTTGCCACATCGCCTGTCCTTCTACCCACGTGTAACTTTCCCACTATCTATCAAAGTACATTTTTCATTCATTTTCGCAAGCACATGTGGATTCTCTATTCCCTCATTCTCATAGTGAGACGGCAATCCGACATGACCGGAGAGAGATCAGGCTTTACTAGCTATCCGATGCACGGGGGGTGAAACACCACCAACTTCCGAGCTGCTACTAAGAATTTCTTGATAGAACACCCCAATAACTGATTTTGGCCCCACCCAGAATACTAACACGCTAGACCAACGAGGCGGTATAAGACTATTACGTCATTAAGATACCCACGAGCCACAACATAACATTGTAGCACGAATGGGTCGGCTCGACCGGGGAAGGACCACGCTCTCACAGAATACCAGCGTAAAATAGCAGCTTAACGCTGCTGTGTTTCGTATGGTGAGTGTAGAGAAGCGGTGACCCGTTTTACTGGAAATGAGGCATTCCATCTTAGTCCTCACGGGTGACAACGCATCTGCATTTTGATTTGTAATCGAGGATAGATGTAGATGTTTATGGGCTGCAGCAACAACTTACCATCAGGTCGACTGTGTGCTCGTTTGTGACACTAATCCTATAAAAAAAAACCTACTATGACTGGATTCGAAAAATAACGCGTCATCATTTGTGATTTCATGTCGTAATCTTTATATGATCTTGTGTCACAACTACAGAAGCCACGAGCTCATTAAACCGACAACACTAGCACGACAGTTAGAAGGGATTGTTAAGGCTAATGTCTTGTGAAATTATTCCGAACTAGATCGACATTGCGTTAGTCTTGAAATCATTGCATGATGTTAATATACGAGTAGTCTAGTAATGAGGGTTACTGTGTGCTGGCGGTGTAAGAATTCCACAAGCCCATACCTTTCTGTGGGTATCGTAAGAGGCGACAGAGGTACGTCCTTTACGTGGTAGAGCCACGCTGCAACTATATTATAGTTGTAGCACGAATGGGTCGGCTCGACCGGGGTAGGACCACGCTCTCACAGAATACCAGCGTAAAATAGCAGCTCAATGCTGCTGCGTTTCGTATGGTGAGTGTAGAGAACCGGAGACCCTTCTTACTGGAAAAGAGGCATTCCATCTTCGTCCTCAGGGGTGACAACGCATGTGCATTTTGATTCTTAATTGAGGATAAATGTAGATGTCTATAGGCCACAGTACCCACTTACAACATATCATGAGATGGGTAGCAGCGCCTTCCTAATAATGACTAAAAGTACAAAAACTGCGGTTGCGAACCCGCTTGCCAATCGTGGCAGCTATGTCAAATACCCCTCCTGTGAGGCAGTCTATGGGGAAGGCCTGGTATCAATAAAATGCTGCCGTCTAGCTCCGGTTTCTGCTTTCCTCTGTCGCCTCTCACAACACGCACAGGATGATATGGAGTAGCGGATTATTTTACGTTGCCACTACACATTAAATGCTTTGAATGTATAATGGCCTCGCTTCGGCCTTGAGAGTGTTACCATACCAATCGATCGACGTCGATCGATGTTTGAACGTTTTATCGACCAGTATCAATCGATCGACATCGATTGACGTCGATCAATGGAATCGATCGACAATCGATCGATTGGTGTGGTTACCCTTAGGCTATTTAATATAATATTAATTGCAAAAAGTGTCATGAGAAATGTTCCCAAAAATAATACCCACTTTACGATTTCTGGAGCAACATGTCAATGTATGCTCCATTCTCTGCTTAGTTAAAATGATGGGTTAACTGGTAGAAAATGCCTTATGGCATTAAGTCCGCCCTCTGTTTTTTTTGTAATAGGGAATGCAATGAAGGTTACATAAAAAAATGCACCTTGAAATGGAGACGTAAGACTGGTTTTGCGAGGCAAAATGGCAAGAGTGCAATATGACAACGCAAACCCTGCAATGCGGTCTTCATGGCGGCCGGTAACAAAGGGATGAAGTAAATACCGCAGGTAATATTAACAGGTAGATATTTTTAACTAGCACGATAAATTTAAAAAAAAAATTATTATATTTTTTTTATTTATAAATAAAAAAATTATCTATTCTTTTTAACCGACTTCAAAAAGTAGGAGGTTCTCAACTCGAGTATACGTTTTATTTTTGTATTTTTTTTGTACGTATGTTGCGCGATATCTTCGCAGATTGTGAATCAATTTTGATGCTGTTTTTTTATTAAATAGGTTATACTTCAAGGGTGGTCCCATATAAATTTGGAGGAAAATGCGTGTAGCAAATAAAAGAAAAAATTGTCAAAATATCAAAAGTTTAATATTTTGACAATTTTAAGTGGTATAAGGAATGTCACAAGCTCAAGGTAAGAACTGGAATATCATCTAAATAGTTATATTGAAAACTTCATCCCCTATTTTTCTACCGTTAGGGTTGAAATTATTTCCCCGAAATTATGTGGTACCACCACTGAAGTATAAATACAGGCCCAGCGAAGAGAGCGGCTAGAAAATATAAAGCGTATTGTAGTGGCGAGTAGTGGCGGCGTAAGAGATCACAAAGCGAAACTGAAACTAGAAGGTAGGCAGTATCATCTTTCTTACAACGCTCCAAAATAAAAAAACTGCGGTTGCCTTGGCAATATCCTCAATTTGAATCAATCTATGGGCAAAAGGGACTTTCGATCCCACCGCTGCCACCATAATGTAATGTTAATTTAGTTTAAGTTTGTTTCCATCTTCAAATCTGTTCGGTTGTCTACGGACGTATATTAAATTTCAAGCCATTTATATTATAATTAAATATAGTGTTTTTAAATAATTGTTTTTTAAAAAACCGTTCAGCCCGTCTCCGTTTAACATTTTCTATCCTAACTCCTATATTATAGGAGTTGCATCATCACAGCGGGTAATAAACAGAAGCCACACATAAAATATAATGACAGCCAAAATATTACTCTCCTAGGCTTCCATCACAGTTGGGTAGAAATACAATCGAACTGATTGTCGGAAATGCTTACAAAACTAGGTTAGCACTTAATTAACTTTACCAGTAGGTCAGTAATAATATAGCAACTAAAATTAACGACCAAACAACCAGCTACTCGTACCTTTGCCTTAAAATTATATATGTAACAATAACTTAAAGAACTAAAGCCGCTTCGTCATTCAAACGAAACAGGAACTAAGCACGAAGGACATAAACACGACAGTTCCGTGCAGAATCAAACTCCTAACATTACATTTTTCAAGTTACCCTACTAGACGATCACGCAAGGCCTACGACAGACCCATTTTATATATACGGATTTTACAGTATCTGTAAAAACATTTTGTAAAAGATTCTAAGCGCTTTTAAAAACACAGTAATTATAACACATAATATGCACTTAACTTTTTGGGTTTTCTTTGAGAATACACCAGACTGACTAGTAAATTTTTGTAGAGTCGTGGTATATCAGATGGTTAGCGTTAAAAAAAATTCGAAGACATGTGAAGTCCGCCAACACGCATTGGGGCTAGGGTTGCCATCTGTCCGGCTTTAGCCGGACATGTTTGGCTTTTTCGGGTTGTGTCCGGCCAAATTTTTATGTGTTCGGCCTGTCCGGCTTTTGTTAGGCTTTTTGTTAGTGTAACGCGTTGCACGCATCGCTTGCAGAATGAGCGAAGCAATGCCGAATTTATCTATCCATATACATTATTACCAGCCAATACTATATTAAACATGGCTACGGCGCGGGCGGCGAAGAGCGGTGCGGTGCGCGCGACGCGGGAGGGGGGCCCCCGCCCCGCCCCGCCGCGCTTGTTTGTCTATGTTTGGCTTTCTAAAAATTACTGTCCGGCTTTTAGGGCCAAAAGTCCGGCTTTTTGGAGCGCCGAGTCCGGCTTTTTCATTTTAGGTGATGGCAACCCTAATTGGGGCAGCGCGGCGGACACTTCCTTGCACTAAAACCCTCTCAGAAATGAGAGGCCTGTGCCCAGCAGTGGGACGAACTAGTCTTCCCGCCCGCTCGCAGTCGACTAAAGGAGTAACGGGGAATTGACTGTAACTTAGTACGCAATGTATTAAGGCCGCAGAGTCCGTTTAGTAGTATATAATAAAAGTATTTGGCTAATTGGTATTCTTTGCTGTGGTCTCAAACCACTGGTGGTATAACATTACACGGCTCTGTTAAAATAAGCATGACCTTACTTTAGGTGTTACATACGGCCTTTTCTGCAGAGCCCGCATAGGGCACGAGGAAATATCGGCCCACATTCTACTTCATTGCCCAATGGTTGCCAACTACAGAGCTATGTGCCTATGGTCACCGAGATCACTCCCAGAGGTTATTGTTATTATTAGAAACTTACTAAGATTCCTCGAGGAGCGTTGATGTTTTTTTTTTATAGAATAAGGGTGACAAACGAGCACACAGTCCACCTGATGGTAAGCGGATACTGTGGCCAATACACTTTACATCTATCTTCGGTTAAGAATTATAATGCAGATGTATTGTCACCCCTGAGGACTAAGATGGAATGCCTCGTATCCAGTAAAAAGGGTCTCCGGTTCTCTCTACACTGACCATTAGAAACACGGCAGCCTGAAGCTGCTATTTTACGCTAGTATTGTGCGAGAGCGTGGTCCTTCCCCGGTCAAGCTGACACATTCTTGCTACAACCATAATATAGCTACAGCGTGGCTCTACCACGCTCAGATAATTTCAATAATATTTCATTCCTACCCTCATGCAAAATACGAGTTTAGATGTGTAGTTACGAATACTAGCGCGGTTAAATTAAATCAAAAGAAAATAAGTCCGATACAACCTGGACACTGCGAGTTTTATACTCACCAGGGAGGGTAACTTTCCCGAACACCGTTTATTATAGTATTATAGTATAAGGGTGACAAACGGGCACACAGCCCACCTGATGGTAAGTGGTTGCTGTGGCCCATAGACAGCTACATCTATCTTCGATTACGAATCAAAATGCAGATGCGTTGTCACCCGAAGGACTAAGATGGAATGCCTCGTTTCCATACGAAACACAGCGGCATTAAGCTGCTATTTTACGCTGGTATACTGGTATTGTTTTCTATATTATCGTAATACAGCTACTAACAAATGCTAACATTCAGTTGGTTACCATTGGACTCGGCTGGTGGGAAGGCGGCGTGCACAAATAGGTACGGCTTAGCGCGGATCGATCGGCTTGCGTGCGGTGCGCTAGAATTGTTGTTTATTGTTATTACGTTCTTGTTTAGCTGCTAGTGATGGGAAGTTTAGGGCAAGACCGAGAGCGGTGCAAGTCGTTCAAATTATGATATAATCCGAGAATACACAAAATAATTATTTTCTACGTCTTGATGCACTTAGCTTTTTTCTACCGACTTCAAAAAGGAGACGGTACTCAATTCGACTGTATGTTTTTTCTTCTTTTTTTATTTTTTTCACGTGTGTTACCTTATAACTTTTTTCTGGGTGAACCGATTTCGATGTTTTTTTTTTATTTGAAAGCTGGTGCTTCTCATGTGGTCCCATATAAATTTGATCAAGGTCTGACCAATAGTTTTTAAGTTATTCTTAATAATTTATATTGAAGTCGGTTGTACAATTTTTTTTAATTTTAAATTATTTTATAGCACAAGGATGACAAACGAGCACACAGTCCATCTGATAGTGGCGCATAGACACCTACATGCTGGATGTTCCTGTTTTTGTCCGTTTTAAAATGGTTTTCGATAGCCAAATTATTACATTTTGAACTGAAAAAAAATATATTTTAGATACATTTTTTCTCCTTACGATGTACCCGGTCAATACACGATAGAATACAATTTTCTCGATACAAAAAAATGCCAAACTACGTTCGATTTGCAGTATTTTATACGTGGTAGAGCCATGCAAATAAAATAGAAGTGTATGTTTGTAATATCAAAATAACAGCTTTTTACTAAATTCATATGAAAGTATATTGTGTGTTTTATTACTTATAAAACACACAATTTAAAAATTTGTCTGTCTGTCTGTCTATCTGTCTGTTTGTTCCTGCTAATCTCCGAAATGGCTGGACCGATTTTGACGGGACTTTCACTGGCAGATAGCTGATGTTATAGGGAGTTTTATTTTAGAAAAAGAATTGGTTCCGCGCAAATAATTAAAACCCTAAATTACTCGCGGGTGAAGTCGCGGGGAACAGCTAGTTAGTAGTATAGTTGTAGCATGAATGGGTCGGCTCGACCGAGGAAGGTACTATTTTACGCTGGTATTGCGGTAAGCGACAACGCTCTCACAGAATACCAGCGTAAAATAGCATCTTAATACTGCTGTGTTTCGTATGGTGAGTGTAGAGAACCGGAGACCCTTTTTACTGGAAAAGAGGCATTCCATCTTAGTCCTCACGGGTAACAACACATCTGCATTTTGATTCTTTTATGAGAGGATAGATGTAGATGTCTATGGGTCACAGCAACCACTTACCATCAGGTGGACTGTGTGCTCGTTTGTCACCCTATCCTATAAAAAAAGCAATTTCATTTTAACAAGTACTAATTCTCTTTTTTTTCTATAAATAATATCAATTTATAGGTAATTCATTTTGGAATCGATTCTACCGTTTTTTTTTTCATTAGATTTATTAAAAAAATTATCGATTATTCAAATGATTTTCGATCCGCGCGTTGCATGCTAGTGTGTGCCAAATTTTTGAGCTCGCGCTTCTCTTCTGCTACGTAAAGGAAATAAAATAATTTGTAAATAACTATACTTTTATGGAATTTATATAAACTATAGTTAAGCTTTTGATTGTGTGTTTATTTGTCATTGTGTAAATATTTGTTTATAACTTTAAAACAATAATTTTGTAATTATTTTGTAAAAATCACGATCATATGCGCGGCCCGACTCGATCTTTGCGATGACCGCCTGTAAGTACCTATTGCGCTTGGAACACGCGGCCTTAAGAATCGAAATGCAGTTGCGTTTGAGTCAGAATCCTTCGAATTTCACTACCAATTGATAAATACCTACAAAGACTTTAGATTATTTTGCGAGTTTTGAGAAAATTCTTAATATTAATGATTGTTGTTAAGTTATTCTGTAGTATAAGAGATAGGGACTAATTAGTGTCTCTACGATTGACACGAAGAAACTTAAAATATAATAAGTTTCAGTAACACCTCATTTTTTAATCTATAACTGCTTTAAAATACGGTATGACTGCGAAAAAACGTCGTAGAAGAACTCTGCGTGTATACTTTGTTGTAATTATTTGGCTATAATTATATATACCACCATAATTAGGCTATTAACGCTGACTGCCTCGTTGGTCAAGTGGTCGAAAGTGTGACTCGATCGACTGCTGATCATGTGGTTCCGGGTCAGGCCAAAATCAGTCATTGGGTATTTCTACCAAGAAATTCTCGGTAGCAGCCTGGAGTAAGGTAGTTGGCGGTGTCTAACCTAAGGGTCACGGTGAACACATAAAGCTTGGTCCTGTGCCTGATCTCTCTCTGGTCTTTTTGAATTGCCGTCCCATCTGACTATGAGAGTTAAGAAATAGCTAGTGCATTGGAGACAGAAATTCGGTCTGGAGGACGAGCATGTATGCGTAGATATATGGATGTACTCGTAAAGGAGGAGAGAGATGTGTGTTAGGATCATGCCAAATGGAAGTCCGTAGTTTCTGCCTACCCCTCTGGGTGACAGGCGTGAGTGTTTATGTATTTAAGTATATGTATAAGACAAAAAATAAGTTCCCATTTTAATATGGGCTCATAAATAAGATCAAGACTAGCGGGAACATCACTAGTCGCTAGACACATCGCGGTCGAAACTTCTTGCTTTCGATTTTTTTCATGCTCCACTGTGTTCAACTGCTGCGTACATCATCGCGAACGAAATTAAAATTAATTCGCTGTTTCATTCTAATCTAAATTGTTTTATATTTTCGGTCCTTTTCTCACACGTAATTGAGCTTGTTATGTTTGTTGGGTGAATTGTAGATATCGATTTCATTTATTGCAGTATTAAGGCAGATGTTTTTTGGAGGTTATGTTGCACTAAATTGAAATAAATTGAAGTTGATATTGAATTAGATTTATTATTGTGTCTTTTGGTGTTTCTGTAAGAGAAGTAAGTAAACCCCACATTATTATTGTAATAGGCGGCTTATGGTGGCCAAGCAAATGACACGTAGATCTCGTGTAGTACAAAGCACGAGGTGTTTAACGATACGATAAGATTAACGAACGATAAAAAACGAAGATAATGTACAACATCCAATAGGGATAGAAATCTAGATACAATGAGGGTTACCAGATAGAAAATTTAAAAGTCCTGACAAATAACCTGATTTCCATTAAAAAATCCTGACATTTTATTGCAAACGTAATCAATAAGCGGGAAAAAAACAAATCAGTTATTTGTTCTGTGCATTCTCGCGATCGCATTTTGTTGAAAAATAAAAAACTGACATTTCCAAAATCCGACCGAAATCCTGACAAGTAAGAGCCCAAAACTCCTAACATGTCGGGACAAATCCTCACATATGATATACTACAATAGACATTTTAAACATATCTTAACACTGAATAACAAACACGCTTACGATCTACTTGATGGTAAGTGACCACTGCTTCTTATGGACACCTGAAATCAACTCCAAATAAATAAAAACTACAAATACGTTATCACCTCTAAGGACTAAGTTGAAATGCCTCACAGTCTGTGAGTATACTGGCTCTTTGTACCCTTCAGATCGAACCACAGTGGTGCCGGCCTGCTGCTTGGCGGCGGAAATAGGCAGACGATGCTACAAAACTAGACTGACTCCAAGGTCCCTTTCTGGAGCTACTGTCTTCTAAATGTTCTAGATTTCTTTATTCATTTCTTTTTAAAGAATTTAGCCGTCTGGATAACTAACAACAGCGATGAATGTCTAGTGGCCATGGTTGTCCATATAGAAAACGACGAGTTACACCTTCATCCAACTCGGGAGAGACCACAGTACACCAAATACACTGCTGAAAATAAGCTTGTCCCGTATATTGCTTCATAGGGGGATAATATCCATAATTGCCGCTCTGGGCAGTCAGGCCAGCAACTTTGAACAGGAAGATGCTGCTGCCTATCGATTTCAGTTTCCCTCTGTCTTCTTTCACGACACCCACGGGATGATATGGGATAGTGAATTCTCTTACGCCGCCACTTCACGACGAAGAGGGTTCATATAAATATATTTTAAACTAGCTTTTCCCCGCGACATCGCCCGCGTGGAATTTTAATCCTAATTATTTTTCTATAATAAAAATAGCCTAAGTTACTCGTTAATGTTTAATTTGAAAATAAATACCTGAGTTAGAGTGTCGTTTTGTAATTTTCGCATATTTATTCTTACTGTTCTTATTGTCTACTACTTTTAGCACGCAAAAGACTCAAAAATCTTTAACCTGGTTTTGTACCGGTTCTTGTGAACAGTTATTTTAATTAACAACGACATAATTACGGTGAGGCCGCTACGATTCAATGAACCAGACATCTTGGTACAGAGTATTCGAAAATTTTTAGTAAATAGCACTTTATCACCCTTTTATTAAAGAGGAAAGGCTTTCGAGCAAGCCGGAGTGGCGACCAGGAAGGTAAGCCGGAAGCCGAAAGTCAATGGACGCAGATGGCTCAGAATCTTGCTATGTAGTACATATTTTTTTAAATAGGATAAGGGTGACAAGCGAGCACACAGTCCACCTGATGGTAAGTGGTTGCTGTGGCCCATAGACATCTACATCTATCCTCGTTTGCGAATCAAAATGCAGATGCGTTGTCAGTCGTGAGGACTAACATGTAATGCCTCGTTTCCAGTAAAAAGGGTTCTCTACACTCACCATACAAAACACAGCAGCATTAAGCTGCTATTTTACGCTGGTATTCTGTGAGAGCGTGGTCCTTCCCCGGTTGAGCCAACCCATTCGTGCTACAACTATACAATTAATATAGCTGCATCATGGCTCTACCATGTTTGGGGACTACCTACTCGTATGTTCAATGATGATGATAATGGATTACTTATAAATTTGAAGGCAATAGATGATTGTAGAAGCACAAGACGAGGGGCATTCTGTGTTGTGTCCAATCAAGGGTGACGAATGATGATTCACCGTTACAATTATTTCATTCAATTTAAAACAGAGTATGTGAAGCAGTGTTACCAACTCGATTTTTTCCAAATCCGGAGATTGGTATAAAAATGTTCGATTGTCGGTTGACGGCTAAGTTCACACTCATGATAAAAATGTATTTTTTTTTTGTAAATTTTTAAAATCTTATTATTCTGAAAGGACTGTGAAGTGCAAAAATTAATTAACATGGAAATCAAATTCCGTAGTTTCGTAGACGATGCAAAATTCCGTAGATCTATGGAAAAATCCGTAGAGTTGGCAACGCTGATAAATAAGGGTAAGAATGACAAACACAGGTTACAGATTACAAAGTCCACCTGATGGTAAAAGGATGCTGCGGCGAATGCCGTTACCAGTACAAAGGATATACAATGACCTGAAAATAACGATCCTATGCTTTAAGCGAGCAATTCTTGTATACTATACTCGCATATGTGTACTAGTGGTCGAAATCCGACTGTGATTCATTAAAATTTTAAATATGTATATTAGGCAAACTGTATTTCGCTTTTAAGTGCACATTAAAATATAAAACACGGTTAATTTATATACAAAATATAAAATAAATGCATTTTTGCCTTGACATACACTTCACAGACTATTAAAAAAGGAACATTTGAAATCACACAAAACTCACAGCTCATTCAGTCAATCTGTCATTAATTATTTTGTTGGCAACATTTTAAAATTCTTTGGCGGCTATTTTTACTCTGTGCGACTGTTTCACTATAGACTGTTATGTGTTTGACAATTGATATTGAAACTGGCACTGGCAGTATGAACGTAAATAATGAATTCTTTCTTTAATTTAATGTATGTAATGATTTCTTATGTTTACGCGAATACTACATGCGTAAAATTAGTTTTATTCCATAATTTATATATATTTTTTGTTTAAGCGTATACATTGTTGTAAAAGCGTATACATTGCCCCATGAAGGAATTACTGACTCTTTGGAGTCGAGTAACTGGTATACCTAACTTGTGCTTGTTCCTAGTATTTACAGAATGGACATCACTATTTTTAATAAAACTATTTTTGTTTTTGTGTACATACATTAAATTCTCGTAAATATATTGAGAAGCCAAAGTTAATTTATTTATTTCTATAAATTTTTCTCTAAGGGATTCCTTTGGACCTAGGTTATAAATTGCTCTTATGGCTCTCTTTTGCAAAACAAAGATAGTTTCAATGTCAGTCGCATTACCCCATAGCAAGAGTCCATATGACATTATGCTATGGAAATAACTAAAATAAACTAATCTAGCTGTTTCAACACATGTAAGGCATCTAATTATATATATATATATAAGCGAAATACCACTGACTAACTGACTCATCACGAGATCTCTAAAACTATACACCCGATTGACTTGACATTTAGTATAGTCATCATTTCGCAATGTAGACGCTCACTAAGAACGGATTTTACGATAGTCCTGTCAAAAAAAAATTTGAACTAAAAAACTATGTTAAATCTCAATCTCCTCCATGCGCGAAATATCATAAAAAAGGGTACAAATATACCTATATAGAAAATAGAAGAAGATATGTGTAATTGGTTCCTCGGAAACGACTCTAACGATTTGGATGAAACTTGTATTTAGATAATGTTTTATTTTCTAAGTTTATCTAGGCAAGTGATCATCCCTAAGTAATCATAAGAAAAAGAAAAAGGTCGGTCGGCCAGATACTAATTATAATGCGTGATGTTACATGTGACTTACCAGAGTCATCATCATGTCCAGTGTTGAGCTGTAGCGCCAGGGATCGCAGCTGCTTGAAGACCTGGACAGCTTCGCTTCTCAGCCAACTGTCGTCCTCGTCCTCAGGCTCGGTCTCCATCTCGGCGTGCAGCGAGCGGGCCGTGTCCGATTGTTCAACTGGCTCGGGGGCCCCGATCCTCTCGGCCAACGTGTCATGGGACCTTTGCAGCCGCTCCAGTTCCTTGAGCGTATTCTGGTAGAGGTGTTCCTGAGGAGAAATTGGGTCTGTCATTTGAGTGTTACGGTGCTGGATTGGAGTACAAAAAGTTGAAAAAAAAACTCGTGTTAAGTGCGGTTTACAACGGTAGTTGAAGGGCAGATTTGAACCCACGGCTTATTGCCTCCGCAGTTAGCACCCTTAGCCATCAGTTGCCGTTACCGTTACTGCTTTTTACAGTCCACTGCGGAACATAGGCCTCCCCCATAGGTTGCCTAATAGGGGCATTCGGGTTGGCAATCGCAGTATTTTAATTTTAGTCGTTATTAGGAAGACGCTGCCGCCCATCTCTCGATTTCTTTTCCTGTGTCGCTTCTTACGACACCCATGGGATAATATGGGGTAGTGGATATTTTTACACCGCCACTACACGGTATAGTGTCGCCATTAAGCTACACATTAAATTACTACACGCAGTACTATCCGTATTCGATGGGCCAGCTTGTCGTGTGGCGTAACAGAATCCATCAGCTCATTTTCGGGTAGATATATAACCATTTATATCAAGGTTCCGTAATATTACTTAGTTGCCTTTCCATAAATTCAAACCGCATGTAAAAAGCACTTTTATGAATAAAGAATAGTAAATTAGATGAATCTTTAGACTTTTTATTATTTAATAGCGATCCGCCCCAGCTTCGCACGGTTGATTACTGGATCTCGACAACAACGCCACCTACCGGATCTAATTATGAATCTAAACCATTCTCTAATCCACTTGATCACACACACAAAGTTTCATCAATATCGGTCCAACCGTTTAGGAGGAGTTCAGTCACATACGGACAAAAAAATTATATAATATATAATATTAATAAGCATATATTATAAACCTATAAACCATATAAACCTTCCTCCTGAATCGAACCGTAGCAAAATCCGTTGCATAGTCAAAAAATAATTTAAATTTTATCAGTATATAATAAATAAAAATTATTATTTAAATTAAATATTAAATTATTAGGTGAAATTTTAATTTAATTAAAATTTATATAGGTTTTATGATTTATTAAATTTAAGATAAGCGTACAGACGGCGGGAAGCGACTTTGTAAAATCGTTTATTTAATTTGCAATGCATGTTTGTTAGGGTAAAATCTTCCAACTGAATTTTAAAGCAGTTATCCTCAACCAATGAGGGCTAATAATTTTCTGCTTACCAGGTGTCGCTAGTTGACACTGAGGTAAAGTTTTTTGTTACACAATGTAATTTAATTGAGAAGTTGTTTTTTAATAAAAGTTTATCAGTTTCTAGAGTATTATATTAATACACAAAACAATGCGTCAGTGGTTTGCTCTTTAATTTTTTGCACATTTTTAACTTTTTTTTAAATGTTTCTACTTTTATGAATATCCGTGGTTTGGTTTATTTATTTTTAATGTTATGAATATAAAATATAGCTAATAGTACAGAAAGAAACAATAACTTTTACATTTTCCGAACAAATTAATTTCTCCACTATGAAATCTGTCAAATAACTCACTTTCTAGTGGCGCCGCCCTGGTGGCAGAAAAAGTCGTGGACGCCCTCATTGAGCTGAGTTTTTAATACTGTGTAGAGACTTAGGTATGTAATATATATCATAAGGATAAATTGTGTCAGGTTACCCCGCAGTAGGGACATGTTGAAGCGATGGCGTAGCAATTGACTTTCAAAAAGTGCTTCATCATTATCATTCATCATTACAGCCCTTCACAAGTCCACTGCTGAACATAGGCCTCCCCCAAGGAATGCCACAATGCACGGTCCTGAGCCACCTGCATCCATCGACTTCCTGCATGTCTTACCAGGTCGTCACTCCATCTAGTGGGGGGACGCCCTACACTTCGTCCGCCGGTACGAGGCCGCCACTCGAGAACCTTTTTTCCCCATCGGTTGTCGGTTCTTCGAGCTATATGGCCGGCCCATTGCCACTTCAGCTTACTAATCCTTTGGGCTATGTCGGTTACTCTGGTTCTACTGCGGATATCCTCATTTCTAAGTTTATCACGCAGAGAAACTCCGAGCATAGCCCTCTCCATAGCTCGCTGAGCGACCTTGAGCTTCCTCATACGGCCAGCAGTGAAGAACCACGTCTCAGTTCCATATGTCATCACTGGCAACACGCACTGGTTGTACAATTTAGTTTTGAAGTTTTGAGGTATGCCTGACGAGAAGATGGGTCGTAATCTCCCGAACGCTGCCCAGCCGAGTTGAATCCGTCGATTGACCTCTCGGTCGAAGTTGGACTTACCTAGTCGGACTATTTGTCCCAGGTAAACATACTCGTCAACAACTTCGAGCTTAGTGCTCCCAACAACTACCGGCATAGGTGTGACATGGACATTAAACATGATCTTTGTTTTGTCCATGTTCATCTTAAGACCTATCCGTTGGGAGACACTATTGAGGTCATTGAGCATAGTGCTTAGGTCCTCCAGCGATTCTGCCATAAGGACTATATCGTCGGCACATCGAAGGTGAGAGAAGGTGGGAGAGATCAAAAAGTGCTTAGTAAAAGCCAATTTTAAAGAAAAATATTTGACTTTGACATCGACTCCTGTTTGTCGTAAGAGCCAACTATGGAGTATGCCTGAAAGACATCAATTCTTCCGATAGATGGTTAACGGACCAAAAAATCAAGGGCTTCATCACCACTTACCACCAGGTGGTATTGTGGGCATGCACTGGCTTACAATAAGAAAAAAAATAAATAAATGGTACCATCATTGAAACTTGAGACTGTCCCTGAATAACGGCCAAGTATAGCTTTTCAATGAGGAATCGCTGCCAGCATTCTTGGCATTATACCGCGTGGAGTCGTGCTATATAGGCCTCCCCCATAGATTGTCTCATAGGGGGGATATTTGCCATAGTTGTCACGCTTGGTAAGCAGGTTGGCAACCGGAGTTTTCTTATTTTAGTCGTTATTAAAAAGACGTCGCTGCCCATCTCCTGATTTCCTTCCCTCTGTCGCCTCTTGCGATACCCACGGGTATATGGGGTGGTGGATATTCTTTATTGTTTTTAAAAGACGTTACCTCCACACTAAGATTTTCTCCTGTATAGTGGCAGTTTACATACATAAATTTCACAAGGACAGACATCCAGACCCGGAACAGTTATTAGTAGGCCATACAAATACTTCTTCCGTGCGGGATCAGAACCCGCGGCCCTTAGCGCAGCAACTCATTGCTAAGCCACTGCGCCACGGAGCCGTCATTCTTACACCGTCAGTACACGATAATATATAATAATAACCTTTAATTTTTAATTTTTATTGATAACACGGTATACATTGTCATTGTCAGACAATACATAACTACAGTAACCTTAAGGTGTGCATGGGCTGCAGTCGCTGACAAGTGGCGGACGCATACATCTATGCCGAACGTTTCCTACGCTCCGTTCCGTAACATTTTATATGTTCCGTATAGCCCATTCTTTCAGTGAGCAATTCTTGTGTGTATTATATACCTCGAAAACAGCTCTAACGATTTGGATACAATTTAATATTTAGATAATGTTTTTACTTTATAAGTTTATTAAGATAGGTATAAGGAGGGCTCTTTGAGAAAATTGTATTTTTTCTAACGCTGAATGAGAATTAGAGCGAAGGTAGTATATAAAATCATTCATGGCATAGAATGTTTCCGCGTGCGTAATAATTTTTAATTGTATTATAACAGGACTTGCAAACTAATGGCCCGCAGCTCGGTTACTTGATATAATGATATGTATTTTGCACTAGCTCAATCCATTATCACTTACTGCATTACGATTTGGGGTGCTGCCGGAAAAACTAACATTATACAACTCGAAAGGGCACAAAGGGCTGTATTGAAAGTTATGGCTTCCAAGCCAATTACCCAATTAAGTATTCAACTAAACTTATATTTAAATATTGGGAAGTTCTTTCCGTTCGTAAATTATTTATATTAAATACGGTTCTTCGCAAACACAGAAGAAAAGACAAAGTATGCTCTACGGTGAGGTGTGGGCTTGAAGTGGTAAAACAACATTAAGACTTTATTGCTCCGGTACTTTACAATAAAATTAATAAAAAAAATAAACATCTACCCTTTGCCTTTAAATAAATCTAAAGCCCTGCTGAATGAGTGGCTACTAATCCTTGATTATGACCAGGTAGAAGCTGTAATTGAGCAATAGTTCTTAAACACACACGCACACGCGCACAAACGCACACACGCACGCACGCACATGCGCACACGCGCACAAACGCACACGCGCACACACGCACACGCGCACACACGCACACACGCACTCACGCACGCACGCACGCACGCACGCACACACGTTAAATTACTTAGAATATTTTGCTATGTCCTTAGTATAAGTCACCATAAATATTATTATGTACTACTTTTAACTGGAAACGCCTGTCTATGCGAGGTGGGCGCTAACATCTGCGACACAGTCCTCGACTACTGCGGATGTTAACGCTAACTATGTTCATGTTAAAATGTTTTTGGTTTCAATAAAGATTATTATTATTATTGAAAAAATGATATTCATATTTTCATAGTATAAAAATAAATCTAACTAAAAAGTTATACACGATATTAAAAAAGTTTTAGTTTTAGTTTTTCTTTATTATAGTTTTTTTTAGGGCCGTGGTAGCTCAGATGGCTCGCTGTAAATTTCACAGTACGCGAGCAACCCGGGTTCGATCCCCGCCGGCACCAATGAAATTGTTAATTGCTATTTTAAGTGCTGATTTACCACGTGCTTGGCGATGAAGGAAAACATGGTGAGGAAATCTGCATATCTGAGAGATAAGAAAAAAAATTCAAAGACGTGAAGTTCGCCTACACGCATAGGGACAGCGCGACGGACAATTCCTTGCCCTAAAACCCTCTCAGGAATGAGAGGAGGCCTGTGCCCAGCAGTGGGACGTATATAGGCTGTAACTTTAACTTTAACTAACTTTTATTATAGTTTTTTAAATATTGTGTGTAACCTTTTAGTTAGATTTAATTTTATACTATTTTTTAACAATTAGTTGCTATTTTCATAGTAAAATTTTATTTACCGTTATAGCCTACCTAAAGTCCATCGCTGAACATAGACCTTCCCCATAGATTGCTTTATAGGGACGATATTTGTCATAGTTATCACGCGTGGCAGTCAGGTTGATAATCGCAGTTTTTTTTAAATTTTTCTTCGTTTTAAAAAGACGCTGCTGCCCATCTTCTGGTTTGCTTCCTTCTGTCGCCTCTTATGACACCCACGGGAGGATGGTACCCCATGGTAGTCGATATTCTTAAGCCATCATTACACGCTGATTTTTTTTATTTACATAACAAAATAATTACACTATAAACTGAAATTCAGCCCTGCAACCCGCATGGTATGAAAACCCAAGTTTTGTTGCCCCGGTGCATGGCTATACAGCGACACAGTTTTGGGCGAGAACCAGCTCTGTTTTATCCAGCGATGAGGGAAACTACCTAAATTGCAAGACATAATATGCATAACGGTTTTTAAGTAAATCATGACGTTTATGATAAATCAATATTATAAGAAGAAAAGGCTCAAGTGTCATTTCTTCTGTTTGTTTTACTAGATACCCAAATAAAATATACACTTATGTATTTCGTTTGACCACCCCAGGCTTAATACCGTTAGAGTTCCATCAAAGTATTAGACATTTGAATAAAAACCCCATAAAATTATGTTAACCAGCACGTTGCCGCTTCTCAATGGGATTTACTAGAGAGATTACGACCGGCTTAATTAGAATCCATTGTTCTGTTAAGTACCGATGTTGCTCAAAATGGCGGTGAAAGGGAACACTATATTTTAGAACTTTTAAACAGTTTATTATCGTTGTTGTAACGTGAACAGATGAAAATTTAAGTATTAATAAATAGTAAAAGCCGATTTCAAAGGACGAATAAGAATAAAATAATTTCCATGACTTCACAAGTCGGTGCTAAAACAATGTATGAAATAATTAAGAACCCCGACTTCAAAAGCTGATACGTGGAAATCATTTTATTCTTATTTTTTATTAAAAGCTATATTTTTGACCCTTTTGAGTGGAAAAGAAATATCACAAGCTCAATGTGACAACTGGTAACAACCATAATGTCGTTTAAATAGTTCCATTTTACCTTTTTTCCCATCCTTATGGGTGGAACTGTTCTTCCAAATTTTATATGGTATCACCCCTGAAGTATGTCCTATTTAGTAAAAAAAGTTAGTGTGTACTTATGTACGCACGTAGGAAGTTATACTTCTTTAGCGTAACAAAACAAAAGAACTTGAGAGACAATTAAACACTGAAGTTGTCGCTTTAAGGTGTCAGTGTGCGCGTGCATCGTAACAACTTCATGGTGTCGTTTTTAGGTGTCGGTGTGCGCGCGCATCGTAAAAAATTCACTCTCATCATTTTTCCCAAACGCCCCAAAAGAAGTATAACTTCAAAAAAAATATTAAAATCGGATCACAATTGACGAAGATATCGCAATACATACATACAAAAGTATATAGCGTAGTCAAAATAAGAACCTACTCCTTTTTTAAAGTAGGTTAAGAAAGCAAGGGCACTTTTTATAAGTGACGGCGAAATAAGAGCCTTAGATCTATGTAGAAAGATTTCTGCGAAACGTAGGAAACGTTTCGCATGCAGGTGAGCCTCCGTCACACGTCAGCGACTAAAGCCCTTGCGCACTTTAAGGTCACTGTAGTTATAAGTCGCGGCACGTAAGTCTAGCGCTGAACGGACGCGCATGAATTGAATTGCACGAATGCGACTGGAGAACCAATCAGCGCGTGCGAAAGATATGCACGAGCCAATCAGCGCGACTTATGCGATGGTCACCGCTAGACTTTCGTGCCGCTACTTATATCTATTATCCAACTATTACAGCCTATAAAAATTCACAACTGAACATAGGCCACTCCCATATATTGCCTTATAGGGGGATTTTGTCATAGTTGCCACGCTTGGCGGGCGGGTTGGCAACCGAAGGTTTCATTACGACGAGGTTTGTTTCCCTCTGTCGCCTCTTACGATACTCACGTAACGATAAGGGGTAGTAGGATATTCTTAAACCACCACTACACGTCAGTTAAATTATACAGATTGACATTATTTATTCAATGACAATGACAATGTATACCGTATTACCGATAAGAAAAAAAAACTAAAAGGTTATTGTATAGCACTACTCCCCGCGGTATAATGCCAAGAACGCTGGCTGCGATTCCTCATTGAATAGCTATACTTGGTCGATATTCAGGGACAGTTCTAAGTTTAATATCTCAAGGGAAGGCCCATTTATTTATTTTTTACTTATAATAAGCTAGTTTTTGACTATAATCCCACCTGGCGGCAAGTGGAAATGATGTTAAATCGCACTACCTTAGAGTAACAAAAGCCTATTCACACTTTCCTTGACGACACCCAGATAGTAATCGGATGGAAAGACAGACGCCGGCAAATAATTCCACTCCTTTGCTGTACGCATTACGAAAGACAAAGCAAGCCGTTTGATTCGAATGCCTGGAATATCGACAACTAAAGGGGATCCGCCGACCGCCCGGTTGTCCGATGGTGAAAAGGGGAGAGAGGAATTAAGGTATGTAATTCCTGAGCACACTCTCCGAAATACATCCTACAGAATACCGAGAGGCTGCCTACTCTGCGCCTGTGCTCGAGGCTGTCAAGATTAGTTTCAAGCAAATCAAGGTTACTAAGCCTCAGCCCTCTCCACTGAGTTCAACGCTCTTAGATGGCATTTAGCAGTACCAACCTGTAAGTAACAGCAGATACTGGTTACTTACACAACTATATTTACAGTATTTTACAGCGTAGTATTGATATAAATATAGGTAATCATTATTTCCTAACCATTTAGACATTAAAAGTTGTGAAGCTCATAGTAAATACCTGTTCCTTTAACTGCCTCTCAAGCGCTGCGATCCTGTCGTTGGCTTCGTCCAACTGCTGCGACAAGTTGTCCTTATCACGGAGGGATGTCGTCAGTCTCCTCTCCAGGTCCACCTTTTTATCGCTCACAAGCGCCAACTCCGCTTTTAGCGACTTGAGGCTTTGTACATGGTCCTAAACACAAGACAAAAAGGTTACCGTTACAGCCTATTAAAGTCTATTGCTGAACATAAGCCTCCGATAGATTGCCTCACAGGGGGATATTTGCCATAGTTGCCACGCTTGGCAAGCAGGTTGGTAACCGCAGTTTTTTTAGTCGTTATTAGAAGACTCTGCTGTCTCTTACTCTCTGCTGACACCCACGAGATGATATGGGGTAGTGGATATTCTTACACCGCCACTACACGGAAAGAGACACAAAAGTAAGAAACCAAAAATTTTGTGATATAACGAGCAAGCAGTCTCGCTCCTTCTTCTTCTTCTTCTTTATCCACTATATAAAGTTCCCTGCTGGACATAGGCCTCTTTCTTTGTAGAGATTTGCCTTAATCTTCACGCTTAGCATACAGGATATTTATGTTAGCCAGACTAGACAAAATAAATTTACGCAAAAAGAAATGTTAAAAATAATCTCAATCAAGAAACTAAAGAAGTAAATTTATATAAATTAAAAAAAAATATTTAAAATTTTACATCGAACTTTTCGTTAGGATTTAGAGACCTGACTTCTTTTACTATTGACAGTCTGATTGATGTTGGACGTCATATTCGTAGGTAGGTTATTTTAAGAATGATCTGGACTGGACTTAAGTGACTGAACTTTTTTGTAAGTAGATAATTGAAATCTTTAGATTTGTAGCATGCCGCTTGATAATGATGATTTAAAAATAAAAAATTAGAGCTTCGTAAATTTGAATTACCTGAAGACTGGTCTTCCTCATTGAGCACTGGTCCTTCAGGCCCTCCAGCTGTGCCAGCAGCTGGGCTTCTGTGATTGAGGACTCCTTGAGCTGCGCGGTCAGCCTTGAGTTTTGCGCTGTCAGCTCCGCTATCAGACTGGCTTTTTCTTCCTCACGCTATTAAAAAAAAATATAAAAACAACAATAAAATTAGGGTCTATTTATAAAATCTAAATTGGAAATATGTTAGAACTGTCTTCTGCTGTTAAAAGTTGTTGTCTTTTTTAAATTTTATATTAAACTGAATTGAAAAACGAATCAACCCATTTGTTAGTGTCTACTGCAGTTTATGGAGCTAGCTTCAAACGAAGAAGGCTGCAGATGCGTGTGACCACTGAGGACTAAAATGGAATGCCAGACAGTATGTAATTATACTGGCTCTCTATACCCTTCAGACTGGAACACTGCAGTGCAGGCAGTGCTGTTTGGCGGCAAAATAGGTAAGAGAGTGGTAGCTACCAAGATGGACACCTGAGCAGAAAAAGAGACCTACCATCTAGTGCAAGCTTCATATTTTGTCGAGTTCTTTTTGAAGCTCAAAACAACAGAATTTTCTTTCCAATTTGTTTTGTTTCCCACTATGCTTTAATTCATCAAGGCGAAAAAGAACAGGCAAAGCTGCGTTTATCATCCTAGACCTTATCAACATCAGGTCAGAACTTAATTAATCCAACAAAATAATATTACACGTTATTTTATATTTATGAATAATAAAGAAATGTATAATATTTTGCTTCATTTAATTTTTGCTTTCTGGGGAATTTCGTGAGAAGTAATTACGTATGTTAAATACAATTTGACAAAAGAAAGAAAATTTGAAAATTTTACGAAATGCTGACCTTACAACAAGTTAAATAGATTGAACGGAACCAATTCCCGCACAGATTTTGACTGCCTAAGATTTATTACCGTTACTTAATTAATCGAATGGACTCATAAATCTGGACCACTCCATAAATAAAATCTTATCATGATTAAATTAGGGACTTCTATTGCTTACCCAGCGACTCGCAAATCTCTTTTGACAGAATATTCATCAGAAACTTTTAATTGCACATGCTAACTCCCATGGTACATACCATTTGTTTCATTAAAGTCTTCATTACGGTCTATCAAAGTCTACTGTTAAACAATATAGTGCCTCATAAGCAGGATATTTACCATAGTTCGTCGCACACGCCGCAAAGGGGCGAACCTCAATTTTTCAAAAAATTACAAGAGATCAAGAAAACATTTATTATTCCCAGATTACGAGGGTGACGAAGAAAATTAGAAAATCAAAAACTGAACAAACTAGCAAGTTATTAGTTTTATTATACCTTTTCAAAATAGTGTCCATTTTCATCAATACATCGCTGCATCCGATGGAACCACTGAGAAAAGCACTTTGCCCGCTCGTCCTTAGGAGTCCCTTCGACGGCATTTTGAAACGCAGCCACTACTTCCTCGACGTCCATTAAACGTTTTCCTCGAAGTTTTTCTTTTATTTTCGGAAATAAATAAAAATCGCAAGGTGCGAGGTCGGGGCTATAGGGCGGGTGACCCAGTAATTCCACGTCTGACGTCGCCAAGTAGTCCATTGTTTGCTTGGCGGTGAGCGACGAGGCGTTGTCGTGGTGAAGGAGGATCCTACTGCGAGGTCGTTTCTCCCGAACTTTTTCCAAGACAAGTGGTAAACAATTGTTAGTGTACCACTCTGCAGTAACTGTTTTTCGATCCTCTAAAATAATTGTTGCGTAATGACCTGTCCTTCCGAAGAACGAGGCCACCATCTTTTTTCCCACGCTTCGACCTCTCTTCACTTTAGTTGGCAACTTCTCAGAAGGAAACACCCAGACAGCAGACTGTCTCTTAGTTTTAGGATCTTAACAATAAATCCAGCTTTCGTCACCCGTAAGTATGTCGAACACAGCATTTGAGTCACCTCCGTTAAATCTTTGAACCATTTCACGACAACAATTAACACGACAGAGTTTTTGGGCCTCTGTCAAATTATGAGGTATCCACCGGGCACAAAGCTTCCTGACCGCCAAATGTTCATGGAGGATTTTGTGTACTTGACTCATAGCGATGCCTAAGCTTGTCCGAATCTGCTGATAAGTCACTCTTTTGTCAGTCTCTATCATACGCCGCACAACACTGATGTTATCTTCAGTCGTCGCCGTAGAAGGCCGTCCCTCACGCAGATCATCGGTGAGATTAGTGCGACCACGTTTAAACTCATTAAGCCAGTTGTAAACAGTGGCACGAGATGGGACTTCATCGTGAAATGCCATTCGAAGTCTATCATAACTTTCTTGTTGACTTAAATGACATCGAAAGTCATAAAAAATAATTGTACGAAAACTTTCTCGCGTTAAATTCATGCTGACGTCACACAGACAATTTTCAATTTGCCGCCAAATCGTAAACAAATGACAAATTAATAAAATACATACACAATAACATTGGCAAAGAGTACCATTTTCAAAATTTGAACTTATTTTTTTATTATGTATATCGGTTACAAGTGGCCAGTTCTAAAAACTTTCAGTGTCGCCCTCGTACTAGCTTTTTTCATCAGAAAATTAATCTTATTTGTTGTGTTCCATTAAGTCTAATATATTGAATTGAATAAGAAAGATGCGGTCCACCTCCTGGTGTTTCCCTCTATCGCCTCTTACGACACTCACGGGACGATATGGGTTAGTGGATATTCTTACACTGCCACTACACGGTTTTAAATTATGTATGATGATTTTTTTCCAGACTTCGATAGGCCATAAGCTTGATTAGATAAAACATAGTATATTAATATTTTATTGATATCTGTGATGGTGACGTAAGTAGACGCTTAATAATTCCATCAACAATTTTTTCGCCATTGTCTTTTAGTCATACGAAACAACCATAGAATACTAAGAAAAACAGTTCCTTAAAAACCTAAAATGTAATCCCACTTTTATCTGAGATTTCTGAACAGCACGATTAGCCAAGTTTACTTTCTACAATCGTGTCAAATAAAAGAATCAATAAACTTATTATTTCAATTAGAATCATAATCTTACGCAGCGTGAAAATTCAAAAACTAACAGAGTTCGTTTTGGCCGATAAAAAATTGATCTTAGATGCTTGACCAAACTAAAAGACATTGGTCCAAAACTCTAAACACTGAGCGTGGTGAATCGCCATAATGGGTGCAAAAACAGTGGGCTAATAGTTGCCACGCCGATTTATCACTGCTGTATAATGATATAGGGTTGAAATAGTAAAGTCAATATTTACGAAACTCTTTTCCCTGCTGGTTTCGGAAGGTCGTAAGAGGCCGTGACGACCGCGGGTTGCGACATTTTCAAATAAGATGTAAGTTACGAGAAAAGGGAGGTTTCGATTCTATTCGATAAAAACTTTTATTCTGCAAATAAAATGAATCTGATTCACTCTCGATAATAGATAATTTTAAAAAGTTATTTATTTTAGGAAATGTTTGTTAAAAATAAAAATTATTAAGTATAAGTTATAAGCCTATGTCATTTTAATATAAATATCTGACTGGATGTAACAATTTATTATCATAACGAAAAAACGTGAAGCAACTGTTGAGTGATTGTCACCGACAAACGATACCCATCAGAGCTACACACAAAAACACTGCAGGTTCCAAAGCGTATTAGTCAATTATTTATAATATTTATCATCATCACATAGCATACAGCCCTTCACAAGCCCACTGCCTTAATTAATAATATATAGGAAATATAAACAAACAGACAATGTACAAGAAATCATAAGGCGTAAGAAAATCCATCAGCTTCTTGCCGTGGATGTCGTAAGATGCGACTATGGGAAATATTAGAAACATCTTATGGCTTATAGATGGCGATAAAATCTTTTCGTTTAAGCTAGTCATAACATAATCAGATAGGCGACAGGGAGGAGCGTCAAGGGTGATCACGTCTGCTACTGCAACCGTCAGTCCGCTTGCCAAGCGTGACGATTGAGGTCCAAGCAATGCAGTTAAATTTTACGGGCTGATGAAGTAAAAGACGAGCTTAATTGAGTCTCGCGATTCGTTTTGTATATTAGCTCTGATTAATTAAAACTTAAGGCTCACCTGAACTGGCGGTGTAAGAATACCTATCCACTACCCCATATCATTCCGTGGGTGTCGTAAGAGGCGACACAGGGAAATAAATCAAGAGCTGGGTAGCAACGTCTTCCCAATAACGACTAAAAATTTAAAATGCGGTTGTCAACCCGCCTGCCAAGCGTGACTTGGCAATGTTTGAGGAAGGCCTATGTTCAGCAGTGGGCTTATATAGACTGTTATGAATGAATAAAAAATCCAACTTAAGATTGACGAGTTTACATACGAACCATTTGTTATACGAAATTTGTCAGCGCAATGTTTAAAAACGCTAGTCTCTTATGACTGATGTCACAAGTTGCTGGAAGACTACCGGCGTAAATAACAGAGGATGTGAGAAAACCGACGTATGGTAGCATCCGATATGTAGCTTGGTGACGGTAAGACCGCAAGGTTACCGTCGGCTTCCGGCACGCTTATAATGACCAACCTCCTTACGAGCTACTAATATTGAATTTAACATTACGATATGCTTCCAGCTTACATGACACTTGAGACGACGGTTTGTACTAAGAAAATATGTTCTAATATATGAAATATTATAACAGGCATCATTGACCATTTATTCGTGACAGCCTATCAAACTTCCAAGGCTATACCTTCATCCTCCATAGATTGCTTCATAGAGGGGATTTTTTTATAGGATAAGAGTGACAAACGAGCACACAGTCCACCTGATGGTAAGTGGTTGCTGTGGCCCATAGACATCTACATCTATTCTCGATTACGAATCAAAATGCAGATGCGTTTTCACCCGTGAGGACTAAGATAGAATGCCTTGTTTCCAGCAGTGCCTACTTTCTATTTCGACAATAACAGTCCACCTGATGGTAAATGGATGCTATGGCCCATATACGTCTACATCTATCCTCGATCAGGAATTAAAACACAGATTAAAACACGGATACGAACCGACTACTTTTCGAGTTGCAGCCCGAACTCTACCGTTAGGCTACTGTCGATGGGGTAAGATATATGAGCGTGTTTGGGTCAGATGTTCTTATCAATTTTTTTTAGATTTTAAGCATTCCACTTTTGTACAAAAGCCGCGTTGGTAGGTAGTAGTAGGAGGTAGTTCAGGTTCGCGGTCGTTCCAATGACGTGAGCAACCTTGGTACGCGGTAGAGCCACCCTGCAGCTGTATTATGACTGCAACACAAATCGGTAGGCTCGACCAGAGAAGGACTACGCTCGCACACAATACTAGCATGAAATGACAGTATAATGCTGCTGTGTTCTAAATTTATGAAAAACGACCCACCGTCCTACGTGGTAAGACCCATTTTCTACCGACTTCAAAAAGGAGGAGGTACTCAATTCGACTGTATGTTTTTTTTATGTGTGTTACCTCATAACTTTGGTATACGTGAACCGATTTCGATGATCCTTTTTTTATTTGAAAGCTAATGCTTTTCATGTGGTCCCATATAAATTTGATCAAGGTCTGATCAATAGTTTTTGAGTTATCCTTAATGATATATATTGAAGTCGGTTGTACAAAATTTTAATTATTTAGCTAGCAGTCCGTCTGTATAGATACGTACCTCCTACCAATATCTGCCGAGAAAAATACCAGCGCGTGGACTGCTGTGTTTCGCTCCGAAGGGTATATAATTACTGTGTTCCTATATAATTACAGGCTGTGAGGCATTCCATTCTGTCCTCAGATATGTTAACGTATCTAAAGCCTTCTTTGTTTGAAGTAGCTGCCATGGACTGCGGTAGCCACCTACTATCATTTGGATCTTAAAGTAGTTTGTACAATTTTATAAAAATAACCGTAGTTTGGAAGGAATACCAGGTTGGATATCTGCATGATATTAACCTATATTCTTTTCATCATCATCACTACAGCCCTTTACAAGTCCACTGCTGAACTTAGGCCTCCCCCAAAGAATGCCACAAAGTACGGTCCCGAGCTACCTGCAACCATTGACTTCCTTGTCTTACCAGGTCGTCACTCCATCTAGGGGGGGACGCCCTACTTAATTCTTTTGAGTTGTTCCAAATATATTTTCAGTTTGAAATTTGATGAACTTTCATAAGATATAGTTAAAATGTTACAATAAATTATACATACAATTCTAATACTTTTAGAGAGCAATTCGTGTTGCATGTAATTGGAAACGGCACCATTTGGATGAAGTTTTGTTTTTAGATAATGTTTACTTTCCAGTAAAGGATAGATTCAACCCAGAGAAATTTATAATTCTTTTCTCACGCTCAACAACGATCAGTCGTCGAGAAACTTGATTTTTATGTTTATACTTTAATAATTTGATCCATGCGGTTCATTTACATGTATTTTCCGAGTGACGTCAAGTCAATGTCTTCTTTATCTGCCTGCAAAAGTTCACAGCTGGACTTAATCGCACCTTCAAACGTAAAATCAAGTAGGTTAAATTTCATTATCGTATTGCAATCATTTTGAAAGCGATTCGTCTTATTGCTTTGCAACTGTAGAAATAAAACTATTTGAAATAATAATGGTGTGATCAATTGATTAAGTAGGCGCCGACAGATAATGAAATTACTGTTTCTTACTGCCATCGCCTGTAGTGTTTTATGATCTAGACAATAACTGTAAAATGCGGATTGGTATAACAGCACATTTTCGACCTTATTTATAAGATTACAGAGTACATCATTGCTTACACTGTTTATTACCTATAGTACTTCGTGCTTCAGTCTCATCTAATAGAATTGTGGTTTACTTTTCCCCGCTATTCTACCGTGTTTGGCGGCGTAAAAGAATATATAACGCCATTGTCCCTTGGGTGTCGTAAGGGACGATAATGCGCCAATGCCAAAAAGTTCTTTTGGCTTCCGATAGATGTATGTGGAACCATCTCTTTACGCCAGGCGTAAAAAACGTAAACCGGCGACGGGCGGCAGCGTCTAAGTAACAAGTGAACTTACAGTCCACATGATAGTATATGTAGCTTTATACGTGGTATATAGCAGCGTCAAGCGTAGTTACGCTGCTATATTACGAGTATGGTTGTAGCACGAGTGGGTCGGCTCAGACGGAGAAAAACCACGCTTTCACAGAATGCCAGCGTAAAATAGCAGCTCAATCCTGCTGTGTTTCATATGGTGAGTGTAGAGAACTGGATACCCTTTTTACTGGAAACGAGGCATTCCATCGTAGTCCTTATGAGCGACAACGCATCTGCATTTTGATTTGACTCTTAATCGAAGATAATTGTAGATATCTATGGGCCACAGCATCCACTTACCATCAGGTGGACTGCGTGCTCGTTTGTTACCCTCATTCTATATAAAAAAAAACATATAAACAAATAAATTGTTTAACATAAGCCTTTCTCATAGTAGAGAGGTTTTTCAGGACACTTAGCAGGTGGATTCTTTTATTTTGACGACGCTTCGTGTTTCTGATCAGCCGTGCTATCCAAGTTGACGTTCAACAATCGTTAACTAAAAACTAAAAAAAAGAATGAGATTCAAATATTCTCACAAGACAAGACAAGGACATGGAAGAAGAGTGAATGAAGGATACAGAGTAAAGGGACAGCGTCTAACTCGATCACGTTTACCTGTCAAAAAGGCACGTGTAGTAAATCAGAATGCTGTGTCAGTTTCTCCCTTAATGTATTGTAGTGAAAATTAGGTGTGGCAGAAGAAGCATGAGAGGAAAAAAGTAATGATGTAGAAATGTGGTCATTAAAAAGTATATTGACGCTGATTCTGATAAGCGAAAAGTGTGGTTTGATGATGAAGATGATGAGAATTCAGAAAAAAATGCTTCGTGATTTGGACGACGAAAGAATGAATGATTAAGTGACAAAAAATGCTGCAGAAGTGAGTGGCAGAGTTAGTAAGGGAAGCCCTAGACGGCAGTTTATTGACCAAATTGGCAATATATTAAAGATGGGCCAAATTCATCGATGAACATGAATGCGTAGATAAATGGATGTGAAAGAAGCGACAAAGGTGTGTCAGGATCGTACTAAATAGAAATCCATAGTCTTTGTCTACCCCTTTGGGTAACAAGCGTGAGAGTTTATTTAATGATAGGTTAATATGAAACAATCTTAACTTTTTCACGTAATTTTGTGTTGATTTCATTCGTTTTATAGATTTCTAGTGGCGTAAACAATTGCAGAAGGTCAACTTGGCTAACTCAGTTGCAAGATGAACTTAATAAGATGGTTGTATCACCATCTATCACAATCTAAGAAAATATCATTTGCATTGCATTGTGTAAGGGTTATGATATGACATGATATTTAACGTGGCAAATATATATTATGTTGTAGCACGAATGGGTCGGCTCGACAGGGTAGGGACCACGCTCTCACAGAATACCAGCGAATAATAGTAACTTGATGCCGCTGTGTTTCGTAAGGTAAATATAGAGAACCGGAGACCCTATTTATCGGACACAAGGCATTCCATCTTAGTCCTCAGGGGGACCACACATTTTGATTCTTAATTGAAGACAGATGTTGATCTATGGGCCACAACACCCACTTACCATCAGGTGTCGTTTGTCATCCTTATTACATAAAAAAAAACTTAGCAATGGAACATTCTCGCTTACTCATGAGACATTGGCACATTTAGTTATGACGTCAAAGAATTAGTAGAAAGGCAATTAGGCTATTTAGGCGCGGTCAGTTCGTCCGACCTTGGCCACGTCTATAGTGCGAGGTGAAGCCCATAAACTTATCGGAAGTGGTGTTTCATAATTCAGAGCTTTATTAACGTCACTTCTCGTTTAGATATATCTTTGTTTGTCTGTATTGGTTTTGTTTTGATTGGTGGCTATTGAAATATATTTAAAACTACAGTCATACATGGTGTTTGATGTCATGTCTAACCTTTATTCACGACTCGGTGACGTGGTGACTGCCCTGAGGGCTGCGGGTTTGAATTTGCATCCTATTTACAATTAATAATATATTTCTATGGTGATTTTTTTCTGTAACCGCCTTCACGTTATATCACTGCCCTAAAGTTGACTGGCAGAGAATGCTTTTATCATTACGTCCGCCTTTTGTTCCTTTAAATTATGTAAGGTTAAATAAAGAATAAATAAATGAATAATTGTTCCGGGTCCTTAATGTTTGTCTATGCGCAATGTATGTATGTAAAACGCTTCCACCATAAGTAGGAAACTCCAATGTGTGGATAATGATTTAAAAGATATGTTGTCGAAAAACTCAATTAATTGTATTCCTTGTATAAAATAAATTTTTACAGGTTTTAGAACGTTTAAGTCACAAATTTTTATATTTTACCTAACCGGCGTTACTGAAATGACTTTTAAATAAAAAAAATATATAAAAATAAAAATTATACCTTCATTCAATGTGTGAAATCATTGAACGTATTCCTGGAAAATGAAAGGAAACCCTTCAAGAAAAATTTAAATATAAAAAGTTTAAGTTTAAGAACTCGGTTTAAATTTTTATTAAAAAAAGTTTTTTAACCGTTATGAGTGGACGAAGAAATATCACAAGCTTAAGGCAACTGAAGAATATCATATCATCGTAGCAGTTTCTCTATTATTAGGAAGATGCTGCTGCCCATCTCCTGGTTTGTTTCCCTCTACCGCCTGCTACGACACCCACAGGACGATATGGGGTGGAGGATATTCTTAAGCCGCCATTACATGGTTGCTTACACATTAACTTCATCCAATTAGTCATTAAAATTTCTGCGTGTATCAAGTTACGCGTATTATGAGAAGGAACTCGTGCGTGTTACGTCAATCGCTGGAAGCCGGGCCCCAATTCGTTGCAGAAACCATACTATTCCGTAGTACCTATGACAAAAAGTTTGTCAGTCATCGTTGATCCTCTTATTATTAGGGAGTTCGAATCCGATTAACTGCTTAAGCTATTCAACTGATAACGATGTACTGTAATTCGATTTTAAGAGGATGTTGATCGGCTATTTCAGCTTATTTTGTTAAATGTCTACGATAGATAATTAAAAATTAAAAATTTTGTATACCTGATTTTTATAATGCTAATAAGCTATTTTATATCCTTGAGTGTTAATAGTAATGTCCTCCAGACGAATTTCGGTCACGGCGACCAATTTCAACGGAGACTAGCCATCTGTGCAGGACAGGATTATAGTGCCCAAGTATATGCGCAAGTACAGGGCACTATCTATTCCTTCCAAGTTTCATAGTCCGATGGACGGTAATCCGACACGACCGGAGAGAGGTCAGGCGCAGGACCATCGAATTTACGTGCTTTCGACTCGAGATTATAAACCGGAACCGGATAATCAGCTATCGCGATCACTGGACCAACGAGGCAGTTGAATTTTAATCTAAGAATAAATTTACGTTATAATCTCCAAAATTTAAAGCTTCCCGCCGGGCAAGGTGTTCAGCCCAAGGAGCGGCTAAAGCTCCGTGTAGTAGCACAAAGCTATTCTATTTTTTTATAGAATGAAGGTGACAAAAGAGTCTACCTGATGGTATGGGCCCATAGACATCTAGGTACATTTATCCTCGATTAAGAATCAAAATGCACATGCGTTCTCACCCCTGAATGCTAAGATGGAATGCCTTATGTCCAGTAAAAACGGTCTCGTATTTACTGGAAACACCTGTTCTACACTCACCATACGAAACACAGCAGCATTAAGCCGATATTTTCCGCTGGTTTTCTGTGAGAACGTGGTCCTACCCCTGACGAGCCGACCCATTCGTGCTACACACACTTTACACTCATTATACGAAACACAGCAACATTATGCGGTTCTTTAACGTTAGTATTCTGTGACTGCCTCGTTAGTCTAGTGGTAGTAAACGCGGTTGCTGATCATGAGGTCCTGGGTTCGAATCCAGGGTTGGGCTAAAGTCAGTTATTGGGTATTTCCGTCAAGAAATTCCAAGTAGCAGCCAGGAGTCAGGAAGTTTGCGGTGTTTCAAGCCCATGCCTCGGAAAGCACGTAAAGCCGTTAGTCCTGCGCCTGATCTCGCTCCGGACGTGTCGAATAACCTAACCAACGGACTATGAGAGTGAGGTAAAAGCTTGCGCACACACTCGGGCACTATATTCCATCCTGTCCTGCGGAGTGGCTGGTCTCCGTTGAGTCTGGCCGCCGCGACCGAAAGTCGACCTGGAGGATATTATTTCTTCATTATTATTATTCTGTGAGAATTATAAATACAGCTGCAAATGCAGAGTAGCACTATCATATGATAGAAAATTTGGCCGTGAAGAAAAAGGGGAGATTTCCCGCCGGGCAAGGTGAGCAACTAGGAACGGCCAAAGCTCCATATGGTAATAAGTAGTAGTGCTATTCTATATACCCGGAACTTCAATAGCGTGATTTAGACTTCGGTTCATTCCGCTTGTAGCGTCACGACAGCGTTACGACAAAAATATTGAAGTGGACGTTGGAAGCCTTTTTATACATCGTTTCTATCCACGATTAATCACAGAAGACAGTTCTTACAAATATATGACAATGACGTATCATAAAAAATGTTAGCCTCTTTATGTAAAAAAGTTTCATATAAGTACCTGTTTGACACAGTTATCCTTAGAGTCGATTTTCGCGGTCAGCTCCTTGATGTCATTCTGGAGCTCCAGTAAACGGGCTTCGTACTCGCCCTGCGTCGTGTCCAGTCGCCGCCTCAGCAGGTGCTTCTCCTGCTCCAACTCCTGAAGGAAGGAACAACGAACAATTAGTATTAGATTTATTAATGTCTTCTCACCTCATGCCCAAACACTCAAATACTGCTCAATTTTAAGATACTATTAAGTCTCGTGCTATCTCTATCACTTTAAGCCAAAGTGACTGTGACACCACGAGACTTAACGACATCTAAAATTGAGTAGCCTTTGAATATTTGGCCATCAGTCAACTAATAAACGCCTTATTTCTTTTAGTAACAAAAATAAGAAAAACAATAGTTGGTTTCACCTAAAGTTTAAAAGAATACCGCGTCTGGAGTCCCCGCCCTTCTTTAACTACAAAAGTCTTAAATTGAAAATCATTTAGTTAGATAAGGAAGATAATGGTATTTAAATTAAAGGATTAACAGTCATCAGAATAGATAATTCATGAGGATATAATTTTTCCCGGGTATAACATCACCACGAGCACATAGTCCACCTGATGGTAAGTGGTTACTGTGGCCCATAGACATCTACATCTATCTTCGTTTGCGAATTAAAATGCAGATGCGTTGTCAGCCGTGAGGACTAAGATAGAATGGCTCTTTTCCAGTAAAAAGGGTCTCCGGTTCTCTACACTCACCATACGAAACACAGCAGCATTAAGCTGCTATTTTACGCTGATATTCTGTGAGAGCGTGGTCCTTCCCCGGTCGAGCCGACCCATTCGTGCTACAACTATACTATTAATATAGCTGCAGCATGGCCCTACCACGTATAAAATTAAATTAAATTTAAATTCTAATTAGTTCGAGAGTAGTAGTAGTAGTAGCAGAAAATGAAAAAAGAAAAACTATTTCTGACGCCATCGCTAAAAATACCCTCAATTCTGATTTTGGTTATATTTAAGTATAATATTTGTTATTCGCCTAATCTCTATTTTTATTATAGAATAAGGGTGACAAAGGACCACTCAGTCCACCTGATGGTATTCAAAGACGTTATTCCTTCGTATTCAAAGACGACCACTCGATTTCCATCAAGTACTTAAAACTCAATTACGACGATTCTCCACTTGACGTCGTTCGATTAGTCATCGTAGGTACCGAGCATTAGAAGTCCACACTTCTACCATTCTTCCGCGAGCGAAAGGAAACACGCTTTTACTGACCGCCGTTTTTCAATTAGTGTGTAATTTGTGGACTTCTAATAGGCGGGTTAATTAAGATCCGCGTATCGTGTGTCTAATTTTATAAATGTCTGAACCTGTTATATGTAATATATAACCAATCTATACCTACATATAATAAATCTGTAGAAAAGTCGTGTCTGTAATTCTAATATACACATGAAAAAACAAGTCCAGGGGACTAAATAAAGGGTACTGAAGCCAAATTAGTGGTTTTTGGAATTTTTGTCTGTCTGTCTGTCTGTGTATTACCGATTCACGCAAAAACTACTGGACTTATTTCCATTAAATTTTATACGTAGGTAGTTAGTAACCCGGGGCAACTTATAGGCTACATTTTATCTATATTTTGCCTTTAGTAACTAATAAATTAAATAATATAAATAACTTATATTTATGTTTAAATAATTACGTTTATAAAATATTTAAATATCCTAACGTTTAATTTAATCGTTATTTCATTTTAAAAGTGTAATAATTAAAATTTAAAAAAATATAGATAATAGTGACATCTATCAAAAGTATGAAAATTGATATTTTTTTGAACTAAAAAAACATCAATTTTCATACGTTTAATACTATATCTGTATGTAAACTGATTGCAACTGGTCTGCCTGCAATTATTGCAAATTTCTCATTAAATCATTATTTCGTGAAATGGTGTCATTTCATGATATTTATCACTGTTTGTTGACCATGTCATGATATAGGTTAGCCAAATCAATGAATAGAGATCGTTTAACGATATTAATGACTGAACACAACATTGCTATTTCACAATAACTAACTAATATGGTCATATCGTCAAATAGTTTTTCACAGGATCAACATTACTTTATGCCTTTTTTATAATAAAATAAATAAATGTTCCCGGCTTTGTGGTGGCTCTTGAACCAGTCGCACCCCAATCGTCTATAGCTGATATTAATAGATAGTATAGTTTTGAATTTCATAGTATTAATGTAATATAGCGCCCTTCACTTTCTGTTTAATAAACTAATGATAAGTAATTGATAAAATTAAATTTGAGAATGCTACTGAATACTTATTCGTGCAGCATCAAAAATTGTCACACTTCAAAATATCCAGACCGGTGGCCATTATCTTAACTACCACGTTTGGCAAAATGGCTAACAAAACTGTTATACACAACAAGTGTATTTTGTGTGCACAGTATCCACCAGTACTGTGTACACAAAACTGAGATTAGAAAAGAAGCTCTTTAGTTAAATATATTGGGTATCTGTCTGCATAGGTTTCATTTTACCAACTTCATATGTTATCACGTTATCTGATGTAAATAATTGGAAATTAAGTTCACTGTGTGATTTTATCTTTATTTAATGGAATAGTTCGTGGCATCGTTGGGTTTCTGATTACTAGCTAGATATGGTCAACAATCGTACAAAAGCTTTGTTTCAGTTTTTATGAATTTTATTTAAACAAATAAGAGAGCCGTGTAGCTCGCCGTGAGATTTCATCACGGCAAGAGAGGAAAACGTGTACGAGTCCTTTGAGGACAAATGAATCTGTTATGGGAAATTTTACGTGCTGACTTACCACGTATCCGGTGAAGTGGTGAAGAATAACTTCGTGGGCAAACCTAAATGTCTGAGTAGTAGTTGAAAGATTGCGGCATACTCTTTTCTGCCCATAAACACTATAAGTAATGAGGAGCCCTGTGCATAGTAGTGAAACGTATATAAGCTGCTACTTTCGTTTTATACCTTTAATGAGACTTATAAATCAGTTTGTCAAGGCGGTAATCAAAGGATCCAAATGTAAATTTCATAGTACATAAGCATTATTATACATTTTACATATATGTTAATTGCAAAGTGTCGATTACCACGTTCTCGGCGGTGAACGAAAACCTGCATATCTGAGAAGTTCCCAGTTGAGGTGATCGCACGTTGGCACTTTTTGGCCAAAAGCTCTGTAGTGACATGTATGTAGGCTGCTACTTTTTTTAGTTTTAATGGGGCAATTATGCTGTTTTTATTTCATTCATATTTTCGGAGATGTTACTTTTTGTTTACACACTACCGTAAATATTAACGGTAGCAAAGATTCGAAAGAATAGAACTCATCATCGTTATCATTACAACCTATCAAAAGTCCACTGAACTGAACATAGGTCTCCCCCATAAATTGTCAAATAGGCTGGATATTTGCTATAGTTGCCACGCTTAGCAGGCGGTTGGCAACCGCAACCATTATTATTTTGAACTGTTGTCAAGAAGATGATGTTACCCATCTCCTGTTTGTTTTCCTCTATCGCCTCTTAGGAAAGCACACGGAACGATATGAGGTGGCGGATTCTCTGTCGCCGCCACAACAAGGCGAACATTTTTATGTGTGGGGGTGCTGAGTTGTTTAACGTCCTGATGTAATACATTACATTTACGAAGACTACAATCAACTTTTAACTAATAATATTTGGTCCGATCTACGCAGGACGAGCTTACAGTAGTATGCTTGGGTTTGAAGTTAGCATGTTTTAATTTCAATAGCCTTGGTAGGAATAGGTGTTCGATTGCGAGGATTTATTGTCTATCAGATCTGATATAATGGACGATACTGAACATGTTGACATACTTCAGACTTCTCGAAGCGTCGGTGCTTCACATCAGCAATATGTTCTTTTACGCAAATTTTATGGAAATTTCTTTCAAAGATGTGTTTTGTACAACCCGCTTAAATTAAAGTTAAAATGTAACGTGATTTATTAAAATTTGGTTTATTAGATGTGTAGTATTCATCCTTATCAGAACTGCATTTATGAAATTTTGAAGTCTACTCGAACGTAGAAAAATATCAGAATCTATTTTATGGTGCCAATCAATATTAAATGGGAACATTGATATGAATCAAATATCGCATATAAGACCATGAATTCATCATTATTTTGTTAAAACTAAATTAACTTCAATTATGAATGAATGTAAAGAGTAAATAATAATAGTAAATTTTAATTCCAAGACAATTTATCTTTCTTATGGATACATCGGAAGACACGTCCAATATAAAAAATGTAGATTTTTCTAGAAATATGTTAGTAATGCAATTCTGAAAAACTTATTTATTCACGTGTTCCTCAACCATCTAGGTCCAATAGTCTTTGGGAATTCAAAAAATCTTTGACAAACTGACATAGATACACAGACACCGAAGTGACTCTAAAAGTGACCGAATTTTGCTAAATTTGGCGCGGAATAGCATTTAATGATGTTACTAAATTGAAGACCACGCGAGCGAAGCCGTGGGTAAAACGCTAGTTACAAATATTATACATACATAAAAGAATTGCTCGCTTAAAGTAAAGAATGTAATAATATTTATAAATATAATTCTTTGTATGTGTGTTTGTCACTGAAACCCTAAACGGCTGGACTAATTTTGATGAAATTCTTTGTGTGTGTTTGAGTGGGTCCCTGGATGGTTTAGATTCACAATTACTCTCGGTAGGTGACGCTCAATCATGGTTTTTTATTTTCAGGGCAGGACAACTTCTGCAGAGCACGTTAGTTTCGTATATAATGTATTTAACGTACATACGTTACTGTTATTTAGAAATGCGCAAACTTTGAGCAGGCTGTGTAAACAGGGCTGTATTGAACGCCGCATAACAATAGACTTGTGCGTCACTAGACTATTCATACAACTGAATAAATATTATCGAAGGTTTCCATAGATTTTCTGTTTTTAAGGTTACTGTCTTTGCAGACTATTTTAAAAAAGGTGAATTTAGAATCCATTTTTTTACCTATGTATCAGACATTCATTTATTTATTGCATGCCGTAAGCGCTAAGCGCGCAGGTATGTTCTACTAGGGCCTAAAAATTAAGATTCCAACGTTTTGTCGCATGAAATCGTATCTAGCAATCATATTGTACATATAAGTGATATGAAAAGCACATTGTCAGAAAGATAAATGATTGTTGAACTTATTAATATTTTTTTTTAAATCGGTTAATTGCTATTTTTACATAAAAAAGGGGTTTTAGTGGCTTATGGTGTGGATTTATCAAGTCCGCATGGCTTCGTAAACTCGATAACTTTTGAAAATATCAATTGTTCAACTCAATCTATTTTTAAAACTCTTCATCTATCATGCGGGAAGCCATTGAATGTAAATGGCAGTTTAATTTTGTTTTGTTTAGTTATAATTATTTTTTCGGTTGATGGAAATGTCGATATATTCGGAGTTTTAGCAGCCTTGTATGAATTTATTTTTTACTAAATAGAGACTGCCTCACTCACTCAGTTACAGTTAGTTCAATCCACAGAACGCAATTACTCTCTAATCAATCGCCGTCGTGAGTGGACACTGTATCGGTTGTTTGCAGCGGCTCAAAAAGATTCGAAAAAAATTTCGAAAAACCAAATTTCTTACATACTTGATTATAATAATAATCAGAGATTTCTATTACAATATTTTAAAAGCACAGAATAAATACTAGTAGTACGTATTAAAAGTAAGTAGGATGTAATATTTATACTTAAATAAGTCTTGGACTTTATGGAGTGACCTGAATGATGATATGATGGTCATATGAGCATTATGAGTCGTGCACTTTTGGATTTTCCAAACTTTTTTTTAAATTGAAGTTTGACATAAAATTATCGGAAAATTGGAAGTATTATAAGGTTATTAGTGAAAACTTGTGCGTATTTAAACTACTTTAAAAAATTCCGTATAATCATGTTATACGTAATTTTTTTAATGCGCTTAGGGCATGCCCAATTGGATTTACCTATAGTTTTATTTATTTATTCACAAATTGCGTTACATGAGACTTAGTGACTAAACAAAACATGCAAGTACTAACAATCACATGCACCTCGAAAGGCATAGCAAAGAACAGGAGAGGGGCAGACACTCAAAAATTATTTTCCTCAATACATTGAGGAAAAGAATTTCATTAATTGAATAGTAACTTTTTTAATAAGTATATGTTTTAAAGAGCTTATGAATTATTATAATTATATACATCATATCATCAGATGCGTTGTCACACTTGAGGAATAAGATGGTGTAGAGCCATCTCACTATACGAAACACAGAAGCATTATTGTGCTGTTGCACACTAGTATTCTGTGAGAGAGCGTGGTCCTACCCCGATCGACCACAGACCTCTCGTTTCTGAGAGGGTCATTCATTTACTTGAAATATTATAAGGAATTGTAAACACTAATAATGTTGAAAAAAAAATCAGTTGGATTTTCTAGTGATTCTTTTAAGGACAAAAGCCGTGATAGATCAGAAAAGAATCTAGTGCTATAGCAATTAAAAATTCTTGACAGTACGCGAAAACTCATGATCAAAATGTTTATGGGCGGCGGTAGTCACTTACCATCAGGTAAGCCGTATGTTTGTTTGCCCCCTCTTCTATAAAAAACGTCTAAATTTATATATATGTATTTCAACTGTTACGAGTTACACTTCTTTTTTACTATGGTTCTACTTCATTTACTTCTCCAGATATTATCCCTGAAAGTTGGTTAATCAGTCACAAACAATTCCTTTAATTGACTGTAATTTCGCATTTCGTGTCATCCAATAAGAAACTTTTATCCCTATATGTGCGACAGTTAAATTAACACAAGCTTTTGTAAGAGCTAGTGAGAATTATTTTCACCCGGGAATCACTGACATAATTTTTCTTGACATTTAGAAACCATCGTGCGCAGTGCCGGGGTTGAGATGGCATTGTCTCGCATCGTATGAGACGCGTAGCGACCCACTTGCCTTGTGTTGTCTTGCGTGTTCAAATCTCGCTTCTTATGTGAACATTTGAACCGTGAACTTATGTCTGGGAAGCGTAACTGACGGATCCTACTTTTACAGGCAAATGAACGAGTTTCCACTTGTTTGTGTACGGTTAAGTTATTGTTTCGACTCTATCCGATTTGTTTCAAATATTCACTCCATATTCTAAAAATGCGTAAGACACCATCACGCCATTATACCATTTCGACAAGTGGGTATCGCAAGAAGTGACTATAGGAATAACCAGGAAGGTCTCAAGGATCCCGATAGATGGCGTTATAATTATCTCGTTTACCACAGATATAACAATCCTAGAGCCTCCTTGGGCAACGGTGCCAAAGAAAGACAACGTTCGCCAATCTGTCTGTCAAGCATGGCGATTAAGGCCAACCTCCTTCCTCTCCACCAAAGAGATTTACTGGCTGATGAAGTAGAAAAATGGTCTAAAATTCTTGGTTTAACCTTCTGGTTTAAGCCGCTCTTATTACGCAAACACAATAATTAACCTTTACTAGGTGGTATGACTCCATTTCTGGCTAGGAGTCAGTCTGGATGGCCTCTTACCAATTCTGGCGCCAAGTAGCAGTGCGTGCACTGCTGTGTGCCAGTCAGAAGGTAAAGAGAGCCAGTATGATTACAAGCTGTAAGGCATTTCAACTTGGTCCTCAGAGGTGACAATACATATGTAGGCTTCTTTGTTTGAAGTTGGTTGCAGGTGTCAATGGCCTGCAATAGCCACTAACCATCCAGAACTGAAGTGACAAACCAACTTACAGTCAACAGACTGTAAGTTCGTTTGTCATTTCAATTTTATAAAAAACTAGCTGTTCCCCGCGACTTCGCCCGCGTGTAATAAGGTTTTAATTATGTTGTTATAAAATATAAGTAGCCTACATAAGTTATTCCTTAGAACATCAGCTATCTGCCAATGAAAGTCTCGTCGAAATCGGTCCAGCCGTTTCGGAGATTAGCCGGAACAAACAGACAGACAGACAGACAAAAATTTTAAAAATTGTGTTTTTGTTATAAGTACCGTATGTACTTTCATATGCATTTAGTTAAAAGCTGTTATTTTGACATTACAAACAGACACTTCAATTTTATTTATTTGTATAGATAATGTCAGTTATATATGGACGAGTGAGAGTCTTTATTTTTGCATACAGGCACATTGGACAGATGACACGCAATAAAACCAGATATTAAAACAGATATCACTCAATATTATCACCCTGCGTCGATAATACGTTCTAATATATTGTGCATTTTATCGTATTGAAGTATTTCATTTGATGCTGTTCACTATAGTAGTTTTGAACATCGTATTTCTGCAATCAATTTAAATTTCGACTAATTGATTCTCTGTGTATACAGCTGTGTATATCAAGCGTTAACATATAGTTATATATGAAATATACGGTGAAATAAAATTACTCTTGTAATTTGTAACAATCAACCTTTTTGAAATACATTTTCACACAAAGAAAAACATAACAGTTGGAATTACAGAATCGACTTTGGTAATTGCTATAAAAATTACTCTTAAAATTCTATTTCAAAAGAACTACGATGGTTTAAACGTACAGCAATGGGGCTTCGAATTCTCATACTTTAAGCCTAGGTACCGTTCGGAAGCTGTAATAGATCTGCTATGTAAAAGTTCAAATTTCCAAACGGGTATGAACTACAAAACGTAATGATATTTTAACCGACTTCAAATAGGAGGAGGTTCTCAATTCGAGTGTATGTTTCTTTTATATATATATGTTACGCGATATCTTCGCAGATTGTGAAACAATTTTGATGATTCTTTTTTTATAAAATATGATATACTTCAAAGGTGGTCCCATATAAAATTGTAGAAAAATTTCACCCTCTAAGGGTAGCAAATAAATAACTTCTTTTTAGAAATTTAAGTCGGTTTTTACTTTTTGTTAAGTTATAATTATGATATGAGATTTCGCTACATCTCACATCGTAAAATTAATTGCTCGCTTGTTAGGGTTTCCTATACTGCGTTCTTTTTTTATTTATTCTTTAGTGTACACTCTATAAGATGTTAACAATTTTAAGCTTTTAAATGAGATGTACAAAGGCGAGCTTAACCCTAATTAGAGTTCTTCCGATTAATGTTTACACTTCACAAGGTCCGAGAGCTTTTATTCTGCTTAAAGGGACTAGAAGGTGGGAATCCTATTCTGGCCAGAAGTCCATCTGGGTAGGTATCACAAAACGTTAAGACATTTTGATATTTTTAAATTTCTTGTTTGAATTTCGTCTCAAAATCATTAACACCCGTGACGTGATCATTATGTTAGACAGGTATTCATTATGTAGATATATATTACATAATGAATACCTGTTTAAGTTTTCATTAAAATCGATTCAGCAGTTCTTTTTGAACGCCTAAATCGTACTTACAATTTGTCTACGAATGGGAAGCTTACAACGTGGGCAGCGAACAGATCTGTGATTTGGTCTACCTATTCTTATCTTATTTATTTATTTATTTTAAAATCTTTATTGCATTCCCTTAGAAAAAAAAGATAACAAAGGGCGGATTTACTGACCAAAGGCCTATATTTTTATTTTTATTTTTCATTTAAATTCATGACTCCATTACTCTGAGAAGTGAGCGCGAAACAAAAATTATAATATTTTTATACAAGTGAGGGTTTTAAATGACCACATAGTCTACCTGATGGTAAGTGAATGCTGTGGTCTATGGACACGTAATACTTGGTATCCTTGATTAACATGAAAAATTTAGATTTTTTATGTCCCTAAATACTAAGATGCAAAACCATGTCACCAGTAAAAAGGGTTTATAAGATACTACTACTAACCAATTGTTTTCCAATCATATACTTTACATTGTCATTACTTCTTAATACTATCGGAAATAAAATAATACTTAAACTATCGATAAATACCGTGGAATATAGAAATAATGTGACTTGATTTCCACCATCAAGTCCTTAAAACTCGATTACTGCAATTCTCCACATCACGTCCTTCGATCAGTCACCGTACCGTACATTAGGATGCGCAAGCGCATGCAACAAAGCCGTCACGAGCATTGACAGGGCTTAATGTTCAACAGAGCCGAATTAAGGATTTGTTTTCTAAAATTAAATAACTTTAAGTAAATGTGTCATAAATATTTGTAGGTGTTCAAAATTAAAAATATCTATTTTCGAAATTGTTGTAGTACAATGAAAGCGTATTGCAATTAAGCTTTAACTACATACTACTATGTACAAAATATATAATGTTTTGTATATATATTGGCTAAATACAACATACCTGAAAAGGAGGTAGGTAGAAGTATCCTCACGACACCTCAATATAGCAATCTATGCTTATATACTTTTGATGGGCTGTATTGATGATGATAATAACGTAATCACTGACTTGACTGAACGTAATTTTCATAATTGATTGCCAAAGACTTCTATGCGATAAATAGAAGTTGGGACCACAAAATGTATGTAATAGAAGATTCTCATTAAGAATTTTAAAAATTAATAAGTTTATATTATAATTGCTACCATACATTTAATTGTGGTACTTCTTATTTTTGAAATATACAGTTATAATTTATTTCTAATTCTGTTCACGATAATATTATCACAATGAATTTTATGTATAGATAAATAATCTGTAACTTTCATAGACATAAATAAATGTAACCAAACATCCGTATAACCCTGGCGAGACCATGTGCTTAATATTATTTGTGATATATGTTGAAATGAACTTGGATCACAATCGAATAGCAAAATATCATTAAGGCTCATCAATTACTGCCAGTTGGAGCGCTCGTTAGTAAAGAATCATTCAAGTTAATACCTATACAAAAGGTCATTCAGACATTTAATATACAAAAGCATTCGCTCATTCGTTTGATCAATGCAATCGATTTACAACCACTGGGAACTTTATAATAAAGAAGTTTCGTGGCCTAGAGTTATACAATCGTATTGAAGTCTTATATGTATTTTTTTTAAATAGAATAAGGGTGACAAACGAGCACACAGTCCATCTGATAGTAGTGGATACTGTGGCCTATAGACATCTACATTTATCCTCGGTTGAGAATCAATATGCAGATGCGTTGTCACCCTTGAGGAATAAGATGGAATGCCTCCTATCCAGTAAAAAGGGTCTCCGGTTCTCAACACTCACCTTAGGAAAAACAGCAGCATTAAGCTGCTATATTACGCTAGTTTTCTGTGAGAGCGTGGTCCTTCCCCAGTTGAGCAGACCACGTAAATTAAGTAAATTGTTCTTATGCTTCTCAGCGATCTATGGAACGGACTATACGCGAAGTTTCACTATGTGAATAGAATCTATTGTGAAGATATCTGCAGTAAAACCAAAGTTATCGACATAACCCAACGGATTAGTCAGCTGAAGTGACAATATGCCTACCATCAGCTCGAAGAACAAACAGCCAACGGGAAGAAAGGTTCTCAAATAGCAGCCTCGTGTCGGTCCCCATTAGACGGAATGACAAACTGATAAGGCATGCAGAAATTCGATAGATGCAGGTCGCTCAGTACCATGTTACGTGGCAATTCAAGCAGTGAATTTGTGATTGGCTGTAATGATGATGATGATAATGATGTTTCTGCTTCCTTCATACGCTGGGTATCGAATCTAGATGTAATGTGATTGTCATCATGTCTTGGTTAAAACACCCGCCATTTCATTGTACCTTACCGCATCAGTGTCATAACTCATAAGCAATTTTGTTAGACTATAACATATTGTATAGAGCAAAGTAACGATTTAGTTTGTTTTCGAGCAAATTATTTAATTATTCCTACTGAGTATCCAGCTTTTGATTGTATTTGATAACTATTTTAATGTTTGAAAATTACAAAGAGAATGATTACGAAATCAGCAAGGCTATAATTTTTACAGAATAAAGTATAAAAATTTCCAGTACGGCCCTGTGCTCTGTGCCCTCTCGCATATTAACACCGGCATATATGAGCAATGAGCTTCATACGCTTTCACTGGCTTCACCTTATGACAGAACACAATCCACTGATGCTCTGATTCGGTTGACGCAAGGTGTAATACAAAAAGTGAAAACTTCTTTAGGCACGTTGGGCACTTTGGGACGGGGAAAAAGCACTGAACTCGCGTGACCGTCACACTCAGATACATATATGTACAGATGTGTGATATGTGTATGTATATATATACTAGCTGGCCAGGCAAGACGTTGTTCTGCCCTTTCGTACGACCCTTTAAAAAAAAATTGAATTCGCAATAAAAAAATTGAGGGTCACTTATCGGGATAAAAACTATTCTATCTCTTAAGTTGGACCAAACTGCACACAGTGTGCAATATTTCATTGAAATCAGTTCAGTAGTTTAGGAGTTCCTCGCGGACAATCAATGTGACACGTAATTTTTATATACAGGGTTATTTTTCAAAGAGCAGCCAAATTTTAAAGTTAAGTTCAATTTAAATAAGGATATACCGTTATTGCAGTTTTTGAAAATACGAGTAAATAAGGCTTCTACTTTTATTTGATATTATCCTAAATTGAATGTGATTTATGAGCAACAACTTTTTTGCCTACCGATCGACCCTTACGAATGTGTGCGTGCGCAGTAAAATCAGTTAAAATAACGCATTACCACGGATTTTGAATTTAAAAGATAAAAAGGACAGAATGTTTGAGATTTATTTCAATCAATTTTTCTTTAACATTTACCCATATTACTTATTCTGAACCTTCTCTGCAAATTTGGCCGGTTATCGCAAAATAACCATATATAGTAAGATTATATATTTCGCGTGACCGTCACGCTCATATACATATTAAAGTACTTTCTAAAAAATATTTTTTAACAACTCAAAAATAATGTTTACAAGTTTGTGAAGCTAAGAGGTTTTCACTTTTAACGTGCAGTCCTTCGACTGACAGCTTTTTTATTAAATATTATTATTATAACTCCTATATATAATCTATATTGTATTTATGGATCGGAAAAAACCTCTGTCCTGGGAAAAACCAGCAAGAAACTGAGCGCGACTTTTGCCAAAGTAAGGTTATTCAATACAAAATAGATACATTATTTGAAATCACACAAAATTCACAGCTCATTCAGTTAATCTGTCAGTATTTATTTGTTGCCAACAAACATTTTTGTTGCAATATTTTCGCGACAATCTCTATTCTGTGCTAAAACTTGTGATTAACCACAGACTATTGTTTGATACATAAGTGTGCGTACGTGGAAGTCTGTGGTTTAACATTGGCAGTATGAACATAAACAATGAATGTGTTATTTTATTTTATTTTACTTTATATATTTGTAACACATATTTCATATAAATTTTAGCCTTCTCCACTCTTTCTCTATATAAACTTTTACTATGATAAATCTCACACTCCTCCGTGCGCGCAATATGCATAAAAACGGTACAAAGTTTTCTCTATACTTATTAATATATAGATAAATTGCATTGCTCGTTTGTTAGCATTTCTTACATTGCGTTCCAGTACCAATCTTCGTTGCGGGGCAGCGTAAGAGAATCCATCCCATTTCATCCCGTGGGTTTCGTAGGAGACGATTGTGAGGAATGCCAGAAAAATCTAAAGATTTCCGATAGATGTTGGTATAACCAACTCGTTGGTATTACCTTACCTTTACAGCCTATTAAAAGTCCACTGTTAAACATAGGCCTCCCCCATAGATTGCTCCATAGGGTGGTTAATTGCCATAGTAGCCACGTTTGGCGAGCGGGTTGGGAATTGCATTTTTTATTTTTAGTTGTGATTGGAAGACGCTGCTACCAGTCTCCTGGCTTGTTTCCCTCTGTCGCTTCTTACGAGACCCACAGTACGATATCTCGTTAACACCGGGCGTAAAATACTAAAACTGGCAACGGGCAGCATCGTCAAAGGTGCGAGACGTCTGTTTCTATTACCCTGCCAAGCGAGACGATTCTTGCAAATCCTGCAACGGGAGAGGATTTTACAGGACGATGAAAAAGAAAACGAAACTTTATAAGCACTAAGCACTGTAATAATACTTGTTACTTAGCGCTGAATACACTACAAAACAAAGCATGACGTCATATACGCTGTGAAACGTGAGATCTCTTACAAAACTTTGGCATTGGTATGCCTTCCTTAAAATATACCTTCGAAATCAAGTCACGGTCAAATCTTTGCAGCTTTTCTTACTCAAGATATTCCATCAGACATCTATAGCATATTATCTAGTTCTTGTGGCAATGGGCCGGAAATACGCATAAGTTCGTGGAACAGAGAATGAGTACAATACAATTATTGTGTACTAGCTATGCCCGCGACTTCGTTTTAATTTTTTTGCGCGAAACCCTAATTCTGTTTCCAAAATGAAAGTAGCCTTTAGTTACTCCATATAACATCAGCTATCTGCCAGTGAAAATCCCGTCAAAATCAGCCCAGCCATATAGAAATCAGCCGGAACAAACGGACATACAGACAGGCAGATAAACAGACAGACAAACATTTTAAAATTGTTTTTTTGTTATAAGTAGATATCATAATATATTCTTTCATGTGCATTTAGTAAAAAGCTGTCATTTTAAAATTTCAAGCAGACATTTATATATTCATTTGTATAGATTTTCGTACATCCAATAGTTCAATGGTATGAATTAAATTGTATGGTAATTTCGTTCGATAAACATAAATATAATACATAAAACTATGAACTATGTAACTAATGAATTAATAAAGGTATGGGTCGTTCACCATACTGCGACCGTACTGTTTCAGCGGGGTGCTTCACGCTAATATATTGCAGTGGCTTTATCTGATTCAAACACGAATATTGTTATAAGTACCTTTTTAGACCCTTTTTTCTTATAACTTCTTACTTATCATGAAATACTTTTTCAATTGTTTTATTTTACATATAGAATAAGGGTGACAAACGAGCACACAGTCCACTTGATGGTAAGTGGATGCTATGACTTCATCTATGCTCGATTAAGTATTAAAATGCAGATGCGTTGTCACCCCTGAGGACTAAGATCATAACCGTTTCCAGTAAACAGGGTCTCCGGTTCTCTACACTCACCATACGAAACATAGTGGCATTAAGCTGCTATTCCATGTTGGTTTTCTGTGAGAGCTTGGTCCTTCCTCGGTTCAGCCAACCCATTCGTGCTTCAACCATAATACCTATAGCTGCACCGTGGTCTATGGGGGAGGCCTATGTTCAGCAGTGGACTTTGATACGCAGTAACGGTAACATAGTCCTAGTGTTCTGTGCATAGTTTAGTGCTCAACGGCTTTACTTGGTCGCCTTACCGCGCGTAGAAAAACACGTAACTCGGAGATTTTATTTTCTTTGGCAAGGGCCTTCAGCGTAAGGAGTGCCTCGCCTTAAAAAAAATTATTATAAACTATTTCGCATACGAGAAATAATATTCCGATAAGAAAAATGTGGAAATATCACGTTTTTTTTTTATAGGAGAGGGGGCAAACGAGCATGCGGTTCACCTGATATTAAGTGACTACCGCCGCCCATGAACAACTGCAACACCAGGGGAACTGCAGTACCACGTACTGTTTATCAAAGCGGACATATCTTTATCTTTAACTTGGAAATCAAATTCCCAAGTTCCAATTACGTTTTCCGTTTTTCGCAGCGCTTTCGTTTTTGAGTGGCGTTCACACAACAAACACAATTAGCGGTGAGGGGACGGAACCCCAGTTTCCCAGTAAACTATCATCGACTTCTCACCGCCAACAAAACAGTCGCCGGAGAGTGGTGAAATAAAACAATGGCTACTTTTTACGGAAGCCATTGCTCAAGCGTTTCGTGTGACCTTTGTGCGGTGGTCCAAGGTAAAGAAGATTCGCGTGCAGCAAAGGAGTGGAATAATTTTCCCGCATCTGTCTTCCCATTCGATTACAATGTGGACGACCATCCGCGCATCTACGGGTGCCTCTATAGGTCCCATAGCGGTAATACCGAAACAGACCGACTCATCGACCACGTCCAAATGGCTACAGATTCCTTGCTACAACAGGTCCCATCTGCAGAGATCGTGATCCTTGGTGATTTTAACGCCCACTGCGCAGAATGGCTCGGTTCACATTTAACCGATCATGCGGGGAGATCTGTTCATGATTTTGCCTTGGCATATGGTCTGACACAACTGGTTACATCGCCTACGCGGACTCCAGATGTGGAGGATCATGCACCTTCCCTGTTGGACCTTCTGCTGACCTCTCATTCGGACAGATATCAGGTCTCCGTCGACGCCCCTCTTGGCTCCTCGGACCATTGTCAAGTCCGGAGTGTGGTGCCACTTACGCTGAAATCGCGGTTGCTTTTTGCAGACTGCCGCCGTGTTTGGCACTATAGGTCGGCCGATTGGGATGGAATGCGGTCTTTCTTTGCATCCTACCCTTGGGAGCGGGTTTGCACAAGGCAAGAGTGAATATGCTTTTGTTGAGTCAGTGCGCTTTACCATCTTCGGCTGCAATACCATTTACTATTAGGTAGGAGAGTAGTTAGAGTAGTAGCGGTTTTTCATACAAAATATTTTTAGATACTAAGAAAATGATGGAAATACTCCACAGCAAAAGTCGTATCATAAACATATATTGTCATTACCACTGGGAGTCTTGCTGGTTCTTGCCAGAACTATGTTTTTTCCGAATTAATAGTAAAAGTAAAAAAATAATACTTCCAACATTTATAATGTACTATAGAAACATTTAATGTGCATGTATACGAGTACATATAAAATTATCATCATCATCATCATCATCATTACAGCCCTTCACAAGTCCACTGCTGAACATAGGCCTCCCCCAAGGAATGCCACAAAGCACGGTCCTGAGCCACCCGCATCCATCGACTTCCTGCATGTCTTCCCCGTGTAGTGGCGGGTTAGAATACCCACTACCCCATATCTTCCCGTGGGTGTCGTAAGAGGCGACAGAGGGAAACTGAGGCAGAAGATGGGCAGCAGCATCTTTCTGATAACAGCAAATAACAATAAAAAAACTGCGGTTGCCAACCCGCTCGCCAAGCGTGGCAACTACGGCAATATCCCCCCAATAAAATTATATGTATGATAAATAAAAGTCTTCTATTCTATTCTATTATACACATCCCCAGTTATAAACAAAACTTACAAACGTTTGTTTTTACTGCCTAAAATGAACAGCGTACCAAAACCCTTTCATGAATCCTGAATTCTAATTCTATCCAAAGCAAATATTTTTACAAAAGTCACTTTATACATTTTGTTCAAAAGTTGTTTATACTTATATAGGGTTATGATTAATGGATCTTTGTTCTCAGGTGTATGCCTAATAAGGTTGCCTGAAAGAAATCGCTTACGGGGCGATGGAACAGCATATTGTACTTTCTTTATATATATATATTTTGATTTGAATTGAATGATTGATTGATACTTCCTTTCTAATATTTATTACGATTCTTTTTCCCGCCGTTAGACTTGGTCGAGGACATTATTGTGGCCTATGTTTGCGTTTGCGTTCAATTTAATTTTATTACCTTTAAATATATTTAAGCATTTATTGCAACAAAAATGATAAAAATACAATATAACAATAAATAAAAAATAAATAACAACAATAGAAAATAAGACGAAATTTTAATTCTTGTATTGTACACATAAAGTATGTTGTACACAAACAATAATAAATTCCATTAAAATTATCGAATTGACAATTTCGTCGCGCTCCTCCTATGCCTTGAGTACTTTTATTATTAAATCAACAATGATTGCGAGTTGCGGTTTAGTCTTAATTTTTGTCTACAATTGAGATTAGCAGGACGAATGTGGGTCGCGGATTGTTTATTAGACGAAAGTGCATTAACACAATAACTAGATACGAAATATTGCGTTTTAGATTGCGATAAAATTTAGAATCTTTAGAGATTTTTTTATCAAGATGGCTGCTATATATTTGACCTGGTATTTGTAGCTCCCACTCTCACGTTACAGATTTTGTTGGGTTAATATGAACTTATTTGCGGAAGTTAATAATAACAAAGTCCGTATACAAAAAAGTGCATAGAAAACTATATCATTGTACATTAAAATGAAATAAGATTTTTTATATATATTTATTGACCGTGTAGTGGCAGTGTAAGAATATCCACTACACCATATCGTCCCGTGAGTGTCGTAAGAGATGACAGAGTTAAACAAACCAGGATATGAGCAACAACGTCTTGCTAATAGCAAACATCAAATAAAAAATACGGTTGCCAACTCGCATGCAAACCGTGGCAACTATGGCATATATCTCCCTTTTGAGCAATCTATGGGGAGTCTTAATGAAATATATTGAAATCTTTAATATATAATGAAATATTTAATGAAATATATTAATTGTACTTTTATGATAAAACTAAAGAAATAAACCCATAGACTGTTGAAGTGTGTAGCATAATTGAAAACGAATCTATGATGAGCTGAGGAGAAGAGAGATATCTTTTATCTTCAGTTTGGGCATTGTAAATCTTGATTATATGATAAACGTCGTAGAGCCATGCTCCAGCTATATTATGATTGCAGCACAAATAGGTCGGCTCGACCGAGGAAGAACGACACTCGAACAAAATACCAGCGCAAAATAACAGCTTAATACTGTGCGTAAGGTGAAAGTAGAGAACCAGAGACTCTTTTTACTGGTATCAAGGCATTCTATCTTAGTCATAAGGGGTGACAACGCACCAGTGTTTTGATTTTTAATTAAGGATAGATGTAGATTTCTATGAACCACAGCATCCCTTACCATCAGGTGCACTGCGTGCTCGTTTGTCAATATTATTTTATAAAAAAAAGATGTAACACTGTCCATCGAAGGCTATAAATTCCTTCAGACTAAAGTTGACGTCACCCACGAAAGAAGACAGTTTGATGGATTATTTTACACCCTCATCATGATCGAATGTTCCAGACTTTTAGATTAATATAATTTGATGGCTAATTGTTAAATTCTGTGTTTCCCATCTATAAAACACACACGGATGAGATAAAAACCTTTTAAAAATGAAACAATGCCTGACACAATACGGGATATTAACGTACGGCACGGGTACCTACGCAATCTAAACGACTTCCTCGAACGTAGACTAGATCTCTGTGGTTAATCTCACGGCGTTTCATGGAAAGCAAGACGCCATGTGAATAGTGTTAGGCACCTACTTGGATTACGATGATGTAAGATGAGATAAAAAATGAGGTTTTAATAGATTTTTTTTCTAACGGCTTTAAATTTTTTATAATAATCTGTAAGGCCTATTCTCATTTTTTAACCGACTTCAAAATGAAGAGGTACTCAATTCGAATGTATTTCTTTTTTTTTATGTTTGTTACCTCATAACTTTTCTCTAGGTGAACCGATTTTGATAATTCTTTTTTTTATTTGAAAGCTGGTGCTTCTCATGAGGTCCCAAATAAATTTGTTCAAGTTCTGACCAATAGTGTTTGAGTTATTCTTAATAATTTATTTTGAAGTCGGTTGTACAATTTTTTTAATTTTACCACTTGTTTTTAATATTATAAGCCATTGCCTGACTACCTTACTACTTACTTACTTACTACTACCTTACTTGACTAACCTTAACTAATTTCTGAAGAAATGATCTAGTGGAGTAGAGTTAACTCAGCTGGTATTTCCCATGGCCGTCTCTTATGATACCACGAGATGGAATGGTCGAGGGACTCTCTTATACCACACCACACGGCACGTAGGATTCAGATAAGACACCATACAACGCAAAGAAGACAGAGGACTACCTTAAGTCCACTGTTGAACATAGGCCTCAAACTAGATTGCCTAATACGGAATTTTGCCATAGTTACCACACTTTTACGTGGTAGAGCCATGCTGCAGCTATATGACTGGTATAGTTGTAGCACGAATGGGTCGGCTCGACTGGAGAATAACCACGCTCTTACAGAATACCAGCGTAAAATAGCAGCTTAACGCTGCTGTGTTTCGTATGGTGAGTGTAGAGAACCGGAGACCTTTTTACTGGATATGAGGCATTCAATCGTAGTCCTCAAGGGTGATAATGTACCTGCATTTTGATTCTTAATCTAGGATAGACGTAGATGTCTATGGGCCGCAGCAACCACTTACTATTAGGTGGACTGTGTGCTCGTTTGTTACCCATATCCTATAATAAAAAACTTGGGAGGTGTGTTGGCAACGCATTTTTTTAAGTTGTTATTAGGAGGCTGCTGCTGCCGATCGCTGTTCCAGCTTCCCTCTGTCGCCTCTTACGATACCCGCAGCAGGATATGGGGTAGTGGATATTCTAACAGCGCCATTACACGGTATTAACAATATTAAAACAAAATTAGAGTGATAAACGAGTAAGGTGTTCATCTGATTGTAAGTAGCTTCTGCAGATCATAGACCAAAGGTGACCAACCAATTTCTCAATCAAAGAACGTCACATATGGATGTCACCCGGCAGAACTAGTTTTCTTCCTCGCACAACTTTCTTGTTAAATATACTACCACCAGCGATTTTTCCGGACCGATACGACTTAGGGACCTTCAAGAAAAGAGCCTACTCGTTTTTAAAAGGCCGGTAACGCATCTTCAATTCCCCTGGTGTTGAAGTTGTTCATGGGCGTTGGTAGTCACTTACCAACAGGCGAGCCGCATGCTCGTTTGCCCCACTTATATACAAAATGTCTTACAATACTACTGCTTTCCTTAATAGTGTCTTTAATAGAATTAGTGCCGGATTAGGCTATAGGTAAATTAAGCAACTACTTATTAAGGCATCACGTCTAAGTTATTAAACAACACCGAAAAAAAGATTGTTAAAATGTAACTAATTTAACAGTAGAACGATATTGCAAAATAAACTTAAAAAAGTAAAAACCGATTTATAAATTTTTAAATAAATAGTTTCTTCTGAGTCGATGCTATTCTATCGAAAAATTAAAGCCCGGTACTACTTATTAACTAGTGGCTCATGGGCGCCGATTGATTAGGACATCGATTAGCCTTAATCCAGCACTGACATTATAATGAAGGTCGTCTTGTAGTACGTTTATGCTGCAGTTATATTTGTAGTATAGTTGTAGCACGAATGGTTCGGGATCGACCTGGGAAGGACCACGCTCTCACAGAATACCAGCGTAAAATAGGGTTCCACGCTGCTGTGTTTCGTATGGTGAGTGTAGAGAACCGGAGACCCATTTTACTAGAAGCGAGGCATTCCATCTTAGTCCTCACGGGTGATATTGCATCTGCATTTTGATTCGCTGGGATGGATGGATGTCTATGTGCCACAGCAACCACATACCATCAGATAGACTATGTGCTCGTTTGTCACCCTTATCCTATAAAAAAAGGTACGATGTGTAGGTATAAAAACATACGTCCCTCACGCAGCTGTCGAGAAAATTGATACTAAACAATTTAGTACAAATTTTAATTATATTATTATTACTAGCAGAATAAAAAAACAACGTACATCCAACGTTTGTTGTCTCGGCAGGCATTACCATGATGCCTGCGATTTATTCTCTTTTTTCATAAGATAAAAATAAAAACTAATTCATAAAATGTGTTCCTTCTCAACATGACCTTAGATATAATAATCCTTCTAATATAATATTACTTTTACACAGTTCAAATATAGAATATCTGTAAGGTACACGTTTAAATAGTGGTTTAGTGTCACCTTAAGTTTTTTTATCGAACTAGGTACGTGAGGGTAATATGTCACCTTAAGATTTGCCGCCCTATAAAACCAAAACTAGGAGGAGTACAGAGACAAAAACACAAAGTCGTATAATATAACTAATATATTAAGAAAAAAATAGCAAACAAGCTTTGGCAATAATTAGGAACACTTGAAAATCGACTTAAAAAACTAACTACACTATGTACACAATACTAAAATCGACTAAAATATTTAGTATATTGTCAACTGTCAAAATGGCGTCGATAAAGCAGCGCCCTTTTGTCCCTTTATTATTGATTGACTGATAAAGAGCTATCGTTTCAGCAGAGAGCTATCTATGCAAACAAGGCTATAGTTTTGAGTTATAAGAGAGTGATCATATTAACCGGATGACCATATTACAATCACGTACTATATTATTATTATGATTCGCGTTCCTGTCTTGACACATCTTTTGTTCTTATGTTCAATTTATATAAAATGATTTGCGCATTTGTTTTTGCGCCATAAAAATTAGTCTAAAATTTTATTTCTGCAGATTTTGCGACGTCGCCTTAAATCAATGAGGCTAATAATCTTCCTCACCAGATGTCGCTAGTTGTAACTGAGGTAAAGTTTTTTGTGTCACAATGTCAGTTAATTGAAATTAGTTTTAAATAATAGTTTATCAGTTTCTAGAGTGTTATATTAATACACAACACAATGCGTCAGTGATTTGATATTTAATTTTTGTACTTATAATTCTTTTTAATTTTTCTACTTTTAGTCGTGTAGTGGTGCAGTGACGCCGCCATGGTGGCAGAAATCATTGAAGTAATATGTACTTACGTACTAGAACAGCTATTTCAAACAAAAAATGTGTTCTACTCATGTCTTCGCGCATGCATGCGCGGTTGGTTTTTATCATAGATTATATTACGTAGGTAGAATGATCAGTAGTTATACTAGGTAGGTTCTTACGTAGTAGAGCCATGCTGCAGCTATATTAATAGTATAGTTGTAGCACGAATGGGTCGGCTCGACCGGGGAAGGACCACGCTCTCACAGAATACCAGCGTAAAATAGCAGCTTAATGCTGCTGTGTTTCGTATGGTGAGTGTAGAGAACCCATTTTACTGGAAGCGAGGCATTCCATCTTAGTCCTCACGGGTGATATTACATCTGCATTTTGATTCGCTGTGATGGATGAATGTCTATGTGCCACAGCAACCACTTACCACCAGGTGGACTGTGTGCTCGTTTGTCATCCTTATTCTATAAAAAAATATATAATAATAGATTGTTAGATTGAATTGTTAATTATGTAAATTATATCGAGTACAATTTTAAAAATTTGTCATTTATTTTGCATATGATATGTGCTAATTTAATATAATATTATATTACAATTACATTTTAATGATATTTTTATTTGAATATTTTAAAAGGGAACTATGTAAAATATAAAAGACATACTAAAGGTATGTTTAATTAAACAAAATTTATTAATATAACATTTAATTTAAAAATATATTTATCTAGATTAGAATAAGAGTAAATACTGGGCACGCGAGAGTCAAAAATGGACGGATTTATTCCACTTTTCCCTGTTTTTATGTCTTGGACGTGGAAACCTAAAAATTAAATAAAAGAACAATCAGCAAATTTAAACATCAGAAATTTAGTCTAATTATGAATACTTCTATTTGTTTCTACAAAAAAAAAACTGTGCATAATATAATCGTCCTACACTTACCCACAGAAACGTCGCATCTGCACAAATTAATTTCATAATCTATATTCCATGACACGAGATGGCGTCTTGCGAATAATTTGTATAACTATTAATCTTTAATACTTTTTTATTAATTAAGTATCTTATTCACTGATAAAAAGCCTTGGCATTTGCAAATTTTTCTTGAATTATTTGTGCAATATCTAAAACACACCATGGTATATTTTATCAAGAATAGTTTTTTATATAATCAACACATCGCGTATCAACTCACTAGCGCCTAGCGAGTGACTGAGTAAAGTGCGGCGACATCGCCGCAATTGAATGGGACAGCGTAACTAATGCAGTGTCACCACATGAGTAAAGAAACCGTAGTGTCGCCCCTAGTACGTAGTAGATAATAGCTCAATGGCAGAAATAGTCGTGAATGCCCTTATTAGAACTCCTTTTCGGAATCCATCTGGGTAAATACTATCTTCTTACCTATTTCTGCCGTCAAATAGGACTGCTTGCACCGTTGTGTTCCGGTTTGGAGGGTATAGAGAGCCAGTATAATTACAGGATTAGAAGAATTCCATCTTATCTATAACCTTGTCCAACCAAGTCCATGGACTGCCGTAGCTACTTATCATCAGGTGGAATATATGTTCGTTTTTTCATTTAAAAAAAATCGGCGCCAACATAATAACAAAAAACAAAATAACAAAGTATTATAACAAATAATGGCAACTCTACTTAGCTACTTATCATCAGGTGGAATATATGTTCGTTTTTTCATTTAAAAAAAATCGGCGCCAACATAATAACAAAAAAAAACAAAATAACAAAGTATTATAACAAATAATGGCAACTCTACTTAGGTACTTATCATCAGGTGGAATATATGTTCGTTTTTTCAATTAAAAAAAATCGGCGCCAACATAATAACAAAAAAAAACAAAATAACAATGTATTATAACAAATAATGGCAACTCTACTTGTAAGTGAGCTCCAATTATCTACTTTTCTTAATTACAATTAAGCCTCATTAACATTATAAGATAAGAATTAAAATGTTTTAAGAGTCTGTTGCTTTGCTGAGGTAAATCGTGTTACGTGTGTTGAACAAAAAAAATTTACCGGTTTATAATCAACATAATATAGAAGTCATATTCTCTGGTTACTTGACTGCCTCGTTGGTTTAGTTGTCGTCTGCTTGGTGGAAGAAATAGGTGAGAGGGTGGTACCTACCCAGAAGGAGTCCTAGGCAATAAAGAAGATCTTCCTAGTAAAGATTGTAAGCCTAGGAAAAAAGGCAGTAAGTTAATAATAGGAACAAATCAATCTAGCGTAATTTAAAGCTGTAAAATTGGATCAAAAATATGGCGTGGTGGGTCATGGCCGTCACCACAAAGAAAATGGAGAATTCAGCACTATTCAATTCAAAGTAGAAATAAGTAAAACGAAACTGCTAGTTTTGATAATTAATACTAATCTGCAAAGCCTTGCCAAGGGAGCGGTGTAACGAGCTTAACTGCGATAACTGTTTGTAGGCGTGGGAATGACGACGAACGAATCTGACCAATTTTAAAACATTTCTATAGCTTAGCGTAAAGAAAAATGTAATGAGGAAATCCACTGAGAAATAAAATATTTCTTTCTCAATAGATTTAATTAATTTCTTGCAGATGTATTGCAGTAGCCACTTACCAATATTTTTTTTAATACTTTTATTTTTAAAAACGTTGGGGGTGACGTTTTATCACTAGGGTTTTCTCCTGTATCGTTGAAGCAGTTTACATACATAAATTTCAAATGGACAAACATCCAGACCCGAAACAATTATTTGTAGGCTGCACAAATACTGTATTGAGCCGTCAGAAAAGTTCACTTGTAACTTCAGTTTTAATTAAAAAAACACGTATGATATGAAACCACATTTCCAAACAAGTTCGGCTAAAGTTAAACAATGTCATAATACAGAATACAGCCTTTCATGTGCTATCTCACAGAAAACAATGAGCCAGTGTTGTGAAGTCGTAATGGCCGACTGTCATTGTACCAGTAACCGTAATTTTGTGCTCTCTACTCTCGTGATACGACGTAATAAGGAATTTAGAGCCATTCTTATTTGTTGCAATCGACGGCTTTCGTCTACAGCTCGCTATTTTTGTACAGCAGTCAGTCATGTTTTTCTTTGTACTACTGAATTGCGATACAAAGGGAAACAGGTCACCAAGCCTTCAAGGTTTAAATCAAACAAATAAAAAAAAATGCTGTGCTTATGAATGCACATTATCTTTATATATAAAACTATTATGTCACATTGTTTGTCCGCGATGAACTTCTATGAAATTTTCACAATGTGTGCAGTTTGGTCCAACTTGAGAGATAGGATAGCTTTTATCTCGATCAGTGACCCTCAACATTTTTTATTGCCAATTTAAGGATTTTTATAGGACAAAGGGTCATCGCAAAGAGCAGAACAACGTCTGCCTGGCCAGCTAGTTATTCTATAAATGATTTTACTGCTTTACTTAAGTTTGATTGTTGATATTACTAAATTAATTTAAAAAAAAATTGCAAAGTATTCTTAAAGAACAGGATGGTTCTTTCGAAATTAATTTAATAATAAGGCGGTTTTATGATGACCAACACGTGCGTCAACAATGCAATCTTTTATTAAAATATTTAGAACAATAATTTGTATTGATGTGTTTGTCAATTTTTTAACGCAAGATAAGCGTAGGTTAAACAATAAAATATGTTTAATAAATTAAGGTAATTAAGTAGAAAACAAAGATTAACCATGTTTTATTACCGTAATTTCTGGATATCAATTGACTAAATATCAGCGGTCATTACCTGAAACGGAAAAAAATCATTTAAAATTATTTAAATCACATAAAACAACTTAAATTGTCACGTCTGTTCCCGAGAGGGGTAGACAGGTATTAAGGACTTCCATTTATGAGATACTGATGTATCTCTTTCGTTTCTTTCGTATTACCGTATACCTACGCATACATACTCATTATTTACATTACATATATTGTATAAAACATAAAGCCTGCTGTATGCCACAGATGTGTATTATAGATATACTATTAACATTTTCACTTCGAAGGTAACGTAGAAGAAGACTCTGATGAAGTTGTAAAATGCTTATTTCAAAGTACACAAATATCACCGACAAAAAATTGTAAAAGGCCCAAAATAGTAGATACGAGATCATCACGCTGGTGATGATATCGTAGAGTAATGGATTATCTTACCGTGTAGTGGTGGTGTATGAACATCCACTACCCCGTCGTAAGAGGCGCCAATATCGTCCCATATCGTAAGAGGCGACAGAGGGAAACAAACCACAAGATGGACATAACGCAAGGCGTCTTACTAATAACAACTTAAAAAGAACTGCGGTTGCAAATCCGCCTGCCGATGGCAATAAAGGCTAATAATTTTCTGCTCCCCAGATGTCGCTAGTTGACACTGAGGTAAAGTTTTTTGTAACACAATGTAATTTAATTGAGAAGTTGGTTTTTAATAAAAGTTTATCAGTTTCTAGAGTATTATATTAATACACAAAACAATACGTCAGTGGTTGCTCTTGAATTTTTTGCACATTTTTAACTTTCTTTTTAATCTTTCTACTTTTATGAATATCTGTGGTTTGGTTTATTAATTTTTATCTTATTAATATAAAATATAGTAAATAGTACAGAAAGAGACAATAACCTTTACATTTTCCGAACAAATTAACTTCCCCGCTATGAAATCTGTCGAATATTATACCTCACTTTCTAGTGGCGCCGCCCTGGTGGCAGAAAAAGTCGTGGATGGGCTTAAATGGATTTATTCATTATTCGAAAATATACTCTTATGAGGCAATCTTTGGCAAAGGCTTATGTTCAGCCGTAGGCTTTTGATAGGCTGTAATAGCGACGGATTCTCTCACACCGCTGCTACACGGCATCTCACAGCTGTTTACATAAACAGAGACCTATATCAATCGAAAAATAGAATTTTATATCTGACTGCCACAGAAGGAGGGTAATGTTTTTCGAGTGTAAGTATGTATGTTTGTTCAACCAGTGCGTGTTGCCAGTGATGACCTAAGCATCTGCGACATGGTACTTTACTGCTGGCCGTATGAGGAAGCTCAAGGTCGCTCAGCGAGCTATGGAGAGGGCTATGCTCGGGGTTTCTTTGCGTGATAGACTTAAAAACGAGGATATCCGCAGTAGAACCAGAGTAACCGACATAGCCCAACGGATTGGTAAGCTGAAGTGGCAATGGGCCGGCCATATAGCTCGAAGAACCGACAACTAATGGGGAAGAAAGGATCTCGAGTGGCAGCCTCGTACCGGCAGGCAAAGTGTAGGGCGTCCCCCCACTAGATAGAGCGACGACCTGGTAAGACATGCAGGAAGTCGATGGATGCAGGTGGCTGGGGACCGTGCTTTGTGGCATTCCTTGGGGGAAGCCTATGTTCAGCAGTGGACTTATGAAGGGCTGTAATGATGAATGATAATGATGTATGTATGTCCGTTTATTTGGCACGCTCTGTAGCCTAAACGGCTTGATGGATTTGAACATATGGGGAGTCGTAAGATTTGTCTTAAAGGAAGTGACATAGGGTATAAAATTTTTTTTTAGTAAACTTTTTAAGCGGTCGGTTTTTTTAATTACTGTTTTAACCATTGGGCTTGTTATCGAAGTTTTTATGTTGCTGTCACGTTTTAGATCAGATGAGCCTAAAAAAAATAGAAGAATTCTTACGAATAAGGAACTCGATTAAACGATGATAAGGTGGAAGTAATTCCAACTCATACTCGATACGCTACGTCGCTAACCTTTCGAAGAGCGTGGATCACCAACACGAAGAGTTTTAAGAACAATACAAAACCTTGTCTTGCATGTACAAGCAACAATGACTGACTGAAAAAAAGTAACACAAACCATCGCTTACGTAGGCGTTCAGTGAAAATTGCATTGCAAGAGCAAATCGGCCATCGGCGGGGCTTTATTAGCTCTGCGACTCACGTAATCTGCGAGATAACATCGCCGCACGACTTGCTCGGTACAAAGGCCCGACGTGACGTTCGCTAGTTTAAAGACTGTCTTTTACTTCAAATTCAAACATCATGAAAAACTCAACTACTATAGACAATATTTGTTTATATACTCTCAAAAATCGGCTGTGCTATTGTATAACGTCTGCTGGCTCCGAGGCGCAGTGCCTTGCAATGAGTTACATCGCTGAGGGCCGTGGGTTCAAATCCCGCACGGAACGAGTATTTGTATGGCCTACAAATTGTTGTTCCAGGTCTAGATGTTTGTTCTTTTGCAAATTATACATGTAAACTGCTTCCACAATACAGGAGAAAATCCTGGTAAGGTGGTAACATTCAATATAAAAAAAAAACAAAAAAAAGAACTGGTGGGGATCGTCGTTGAATTGTGTAAATGTATTAGTATCCAATAAGAGCAGTCATCTTTTATAATAATGTAATGTCCTCCAGACCGAAATTCTGTCACGCGGCGGCCAGTCACAAAGGAGACTAGGCATAAGCGCAGGACAGGATTATTGCCCGAGTGTATGCTCAAGCACAGGCCATGAGAGTGAGATAAGAAAAAGTGAGTAAGAGAAAGTGAAAACTTAAAAAAAATGTTTGTCGAGAGACCTTGTAATTTCTCATTGTTGATATAGAAGTAGCAGTAGTAGAGCAATATTTAGAACAACAACATTTGCAATTTGATGGACGTACAGTATAATTCGATTTCAAACGAGCACTTGTAAATACCTACATAAGTAAACGTACTCGCATTTAATATGATGTTTTCTTATTAAAAATTAAATAGACAATATGTCTATTTAATTTTTATTATTTTATTTTTTATTATTTTATTATGCCTTAGTTAAAAACTAATCTATTTATAATTTGCATCACTTAACCTCAACCGCAGATTGGCGGGAAATGGCGCTCAGCAATGTGACTTACGGTTCTTATTTGGTAGAAGCATTTGCATAAATCGTAACGATTTATTCGCCTGTCGCTGCTGTTTCGTTGCGAAACCACAGAATTAGATCGTCGAATATAACCTAGATATAATAACTTGATTATTACTGTGTTTGTTTTGGATGTTTACATTCGAAAACATGATCATTAATTTTCGGAAGCATGAGTTACAACCCAAATACATACATTTGTAATATTCAGAACGATTTAGTTGTCCATTTATAAAATGTAACAATGGAATTCATATTATACATTTGTTAGTCTGTGCTGTAAGCGAACAACCCGATTCAATCCCCTTCAGTTTTTTTTTATAGAATAAGGGTAAGCACACAGAGTAAGAACAACCACCAGTAAGTGGATACTTTGACCCATAGACATCATCATTTGATCATCTGCATTTATCTTCCATTACAAATCAATATGCGGATGCGTCGTCACAACTGAGGACGAAGTTGGAATGCCTTGTGTCTAGTAAAAAGCGTCTGCAGTTCTCAACACTCACCAATCGAAACACAGCATCACTGATATGCTATTTTACGCTGGTATTCTGTGAGAGCGTAGTGGCTTTCCTGGTGGAGCCGACACATTCGTGCTACAATCATAATATAGCTGTAGCATGGCTCTACCACGATTTAGAGCATCTACATATATCCTTAATTACAAATCAAATTGTCACCTGAAGAGTAAGATGGAATATTACGTTTCCAGTAAAAAGGGTCTCCGATTCTCTACACTCACCATACGAAACACAGCAGCATTAAGCTGTTAATTTACGCTGGTTTTTTGTGAGAGCGTGGTCCTTCCCCGGTCGAGCCGACACATTCATATTACAACCGTAATGCACCTGCAGTGGCTAGCTCTACCACATATAAATGATTTGTGAAGTTTGCCAATACGCACTCCAACAGCACGATAGATTTATTGCTCTATAACCCTCTCAGACTTTCTCATACACTTTTCCTGCCGCCAAACAGCTGCAGTAACGCCACAACTTGAAAACATATATAGTTCTCTCAACTGTTACCTGTACCAGAACTCTGGGAGAGGCTGCTGATTCCTAAGATACAGACTCGTCTAGTTTAGGAGTCAGATACTTCATACATTTTGTAATTAATTTTAACAATAAAAGATTTATTATTATTATATTTTATTATATACAATATTAAAAACTATAATTAAAAAAACTAGTAATTTAATTATCAAACAGTCCTAATCCACGCGGTATCGTGCCAAGAACGCTGGCTGCGTTTCCCCGCTGAATGGCTATACTTAGCCTTTGAGCGAGAAAAGAGCCAGCCCTCTTATCACCAGCAGCAACGACCAGCCGCGGATGGAGTTCCTTTAAGCTATATTTGTTTATGTGTGAAGGAAATACAGGGCCATTATAAATGCAGGCTGTAAGGCATTTAATCTTAGTCCTCAGAAGTGACAACGCATGTGTACCCTTCTTTGTTTGAAGTTGATTGTGGGTGTCCTTGGACTGCAATAGCCACATACCATCAAGTGGACTGTAAGTTCGATTGTCACTTCAATTTTATGATGAAGAAAATAAGCAGTGTGAACAGAATCTGTTGTATTTTTTCTTTAAATATCTTACTACAGCTTTTTACATCAGCACAGTAAGAATCGACGCCAGTTTCTATTTTCTCAGGGAAACTCACTGTGACAAGCCGCTATTTCCCTGTGTATAATGTTTTTGTCAAATCGATAGGTTATTGCATTGTGGCAATAGTTTAGTGTAAACGAAACGTACGTAACAATGGAAAACACGTAATGAGTGATTTGTATGCACTTTGTCGTCTGTCGGTAACGCAAGCACAATTTTTGGAACGAAGTTTGACGAATGGGGCTCGGCGAGAAAAAGTGTAAGATTTTTCCGTCACGACCCCCTTTCTATAGTGCGAGCGAGATGGAGTAATATCCATCTCCCTCGCACTTTTTCTTATCTTGCCATGAAAGAAATATTATTTTAAATGACGCTTCATTTTAATAGGCGCTACTAATTCATTTATTTGTATTTCTTAACCAATAATATAATACGTTTATCAATAATAATATACTAAGAAAGGAACTTCGTTCCAACCGAGTGTTCCACGACACTCACACATGTATTTTTTTTTGTATAAGGCAAGGATTTCCTCCCTTCTCCACTACAAGCTTAATATTTGTCCAGCACGAAATATGCGTGCGACATTCGGTGTACAAAACTTTATTTCAAACGTTTTTGCTTATTATCAGGAAATAAAGGATTTAAGTAAAATGTATCTGATAAAGAATCTATTTCAATAACATGCCCTTCTTATTAACGAAAAACGTGGTTGTCACTTAAAAAAACGAGTACTCGAAAGTCAAAGTTTTGTCTGGGAAATAAATATTTTTTTATCTCGTTTAATATAAAGTATTGTAAAATCCATTCGTGGTGGTGTCAGAATATCAGAGAGAAACAAGCCAGGACATAGGGAGTGTTCATAATAACAACAAGAAAAAAAATACAAGGTTGCCAACCTGCGTACCAAGCGTTACAATTATGGCAAACTCCCGCCCATGAGCAAACTTTTTAGATTTAAAATACTATAGCATAAATTAAGATTTTAATCATGGCCGAAAAACGTCACACATGCAAATTTCACCAATCACTATGTCGTAACAGACCCACAACAAAAAAAACTACCAAATTGAAATACTAACTGCATTTCCTGCTTTCATACCTGTTGATTTCTATTTATAACATAGATCAATATTATAATATATGCACGCATTATGTTAGACTGGTGACATTTAGCAATGCATACGCTTTGAAAGTAAAAGTTGATCATTATTCATAACCCGCATGCTAACCGTCAGCCTTCAGACATATTTAGATCGCGCCCCGTCTAGATTTAGCTAGCTGGTTTTGTGTAAAAGTAACTGTATATAAAACAGATTTGTTTTTTTGTTGTTTAAATGTGTTAATGTAGCGTAACCAGTGTACATACAAACAGCTGTGCGATGGGAGCTTCTACAGGATGAAATTAAATCATTGGCAACTAGTGAACCTATCCACACACATTGAGGAAAATTTTAAAGTAAATTTTGAAGTTTTTGATACTTACAATATTAAAGTAAAACTTTATGTATTTGCATTATTTTAATCCCAACGTAGCTTGTATATTCTTAGTTTAAAAGGATGCCAATGATTGTAATTTTTTCATTCTGTATAGTCTATGGATAAGTGAAGTATTGTATGGTCAGTATGATTCTTTTCATTTATTTCCATCCATTGCATCCTACGAAATTCCACTGCTGAACATATTCCTCCCCCATAGATTTCCTCATAGGGAGGATATTTGCCATAGTAGCCACGTTCGGCAAGCGGGTTGGCAACCGCAGTTTTTGTTTTTAGTCATTATAGGAAGACGCCGCTGCCCATATCCTGATTTGTTTCCCTCTGTGACCTCTTACGACACCCAAGTTATGAAACTTTACACCCCCACTACACATTAATAATATAGTATACAGATTGGAGCTTCTTCAGGCTGAAATTAAATCATTGGCATTGAACTTGTTACTCTACACTTATTGCGGAATACTTAAAGTAGATTTTAAAGTTTTCTATAGTTGCAATATTAAAGCAAATCGTTATGTATGTGCATTATTTCAATCCCAACATAGCTTGTATGTATTATGAGTATATTTTAGTTCAGAAGGATGCCAATGATTTTAACTTCAACCTGTATAGTCAGTTTATGGATACGTGAAGTGTTGTATGGTCAGTATGGTTCTTTTTATTTATTTACATGCATTACAACCTATGTAATTTCACTGCTGAACATAGGCTACATAGGAGAGATTTTGCGAAAGTTGTCACCCACCATAAATACAAGACAGATATATATCCATATGTTTTGAAATAATTTTTAAATCCACTCCCAAGATTTAAATGCACGCTAAAAGTACTCCAACTTTAAAGACTTTCTCAAGCAAGTCTTTAAAGTTTTAGTTTATCATTTAGTTGAAAGTCGAAAAACATCGTAATCAGGCGAATATTTGGCATCTCCTAACCTGTAGTATTTAGGTCTACAAAACGGATACGGCTGCCTTTTACATCGGCGTAATGGTATACACTCGTACATCATAACGCCAAGTGCGACTTGTTTTCTAATACGCTATGTCTGTAGAAAATGAAAATGGTTGGCGTTATTAACATCACAGATTATATATGATGTGTCTCCATATTTAGTCATTGAATACGTAAATAATATACTCGTGATATGCTATTTGAATAAACTTTACAGTACTATAACTTTATCAATATAACAGAATTATACATTAAATGTATACGTGGTAGAGCCACGTTGTAGCTATATTATGATTGTAGCACGGATGAGTCGGCCCGACCGGGGTAGGACCATCTCTTACAGAATACCAGCGTAAAATAGCAGCTTGACGCTGCTGTGTTTCGTATGGTGAGTGTAGAGAACTGGAGACCCTTTTTACTAGAAATGAGGTATTCCATCTTAGTCTTTAGGGGTGACAACTGACAATGCATCTGCATTTTGATTCTTAATTGAGGGTAAATGTAGATATGTCTATACCATCAGGTAGACTGTGTGCTCGTTTGTCACCCTTATTCTTTATATTACAAAAATAACTTCAACCTACTGATCCGCTGGGCTACGTCAGTTTACTTGCCTGATCATTGCAATCTAAAAATGGAGTGATAAGATTTGTTTCGCCGCTATTAAGCGATGCCTTAAGTTTACAGTATTTAAAATCTTGAAGCAGACCAAATTTCGTCACGAAATTGAATTGTTTTTACAAATCATCACTTTCGCTTACAACCTTAAGAATTAAACTTTAATACCTAAGTAATAAGGACACTATAATTTTAAAGGAATGCGTCGTGACACTGTTACGTCAGCATGCTTCGTTCCTGAGTTTTTCCACTAAGAAAAAATTTTGATAAATTAAAGATTTGATTTTACCTTTACACAATTTTAAAATTATTTTAAAATCAAATTGATTTGATCATCATATCAGTTATAAAACTGGTTCTTCTCTTGTCCAAAGGCTTGGATTAACCATTCAACAAGAAAACGAAAGCGTCAGAGGCGTACATGGAGTGCTGCCGCCCAGGGCCTCTTGAGCCAAAAATGAAATGTTTCAGCTTCACTCTTTCGCTTCTTATGATACCCACGGTACGATTTGAGTAATAAATATTCTTATACTGCCACAACGCAGTTGTAGTAAATGGTAAGGTAAGTTGTAAATAAACTCTCTTTGAATTCGGACATCGACGCTGTTTCATTGAAGACCGCAGCTGGTCGATGTGTGCTTCAATTTGTCGATACACTATGTCTGAGCATCGACTTCAGAAGTGTTTTTTTTTGTTATACAGGGTTATTTTGCAATAACCGGCCCGCAGAGAAGGTTCAGAATAAGTAATATAGGCAAAATTATTTACTCCTATTTTGTAAAACTAAAATAACGGTATACCATTAATTACATATTTGAACTTAAGTTTAAAATTTAGCTACTCTGAAAAATAGCCCTGTATATAGGAGGGGGCAAACGAGCACGTGGCTCACCACATGGTGAGCCGCGTGATGGATGAAAAAATCTATAATATTTTTTTTGAAGTCGGTTTGTACTTGTTATTAAATTATTTTTCTTGAACCTTCTGGTCCACCTGATGGTAAATGACCACAGTGGATACTGTAGTCCAGAGACATCTATATCTATTCTCAATTAGGAATCAAAATGCAGATGTTACTCCTGAGGATTAAAATGGAAATGCGTAGTCATTCCCTGAGGACTAGGATGGAATGCCTCGTTTCCAGTAAAAATGGTATCCGGTTCTCTACACTCGCCATACGAACATAGCAGTATTAAGCTGCTATTTTACGCTGGTGTTCTGTGAGAGCGTAGTCCTTTACCGGCGTCTGGTTTAAACAATTTATATATAACAATATAATTTATAGGTTATACTGCTTTCTTTCGGAAGCCATGAGATTTTCTGGCATTTTCCATAGCATCCACTTACCATCAGGTAAACTTTGTGCTCGTTTGTCACCCTTATTCTATAAAAAAACTTATAGAGTAAAATGAGATGATGGATTCTTTTAAGCCGCCACTAGTTTAGCGACAGGAATATGTTAATAATGTAGATAATATCATATTCTAATATAGTTTGTATCAGGTAGTCAAACTAATCGGACTTCTTTAGGTTTCTATTTAATTTTTATTACTATTTAGGTATATAAATATAGTATCTTATGGGATGATCCGTAAAAACCAAACCTAGATCGATCTTTTTGACGAAAAAACATTATGGAAATTAATATGTTGTATATAATTTACTTTGAAAATTAGAGGAAACCCTCTCATTTTACCCTTACTTCTATAAAAAAGGTAGTTTTAATAGATAGTTTTCGGCGATATTCTTATTGGTTCCGGAGGATATAACTTATTGAAACATTTCCAGCTATAGTTTATATCTATACATATATATCTATACAAATAAATATGTGTTTGTTTGTAATGTCAAAATAACATCTTTTTACTAAATACATATGAAAGTATATACGGTACTTATAACAAAAAAACAATCTTAATTTTTTTTGTCTGTCTGTCTGTCGGTCTGTCGGGCTGTCTGTCTGTCTGTTTGTTCCGGCTAATCTTGAAATGGCTGGACCCATTTTGACGGTACTTTCACTGGCAGATAGCTGACGTTATAAGGAGTAACTTCAGCTACTTTTATTTAAAAAAGGGTTCCCTCCTGCCATTGCTCTCTATCTGTTTGTAAAATTTTATTACAATCGGTTCAGCCATTCCGAAGATTAGCTCGTACAGATAGATAAGACAGACAGACAGACGAAATTTGTAAAAATAGTTATGTTTGTCTTAATATCATGCAAATAACCCTCTAAGTTAATAGAAGCCAGTTATTTCAATATTACAGACAGACACTTCAATTTTATTTATTTGTATAGATAACACACCTGCATGCATCAAAGGCACACTTTCAAGCTTTAAGTGCAAACCGGCAATAACTCTAATAATTTAGTGGTTCAAGTATTGATTAAATTCTTGTAAAGTATTGATTAAATTGTTCGTATATCTATATGTAATTGGTTTCTCAGAAACGGCTCTAACGATTCAGATGAAATTTTGTAATAATATAATGTTTTACATTCTAAGTTCATCTAATTAGGTATCATTTCCGACAATTATTTTGTTAAAGCCTAGCAAAGCTCGTAACTAGGTAATTTTCGCTCACGGCGGCCAATCTGAACAGAGACTAGCCATCTGCGCAGGACATGATTAAAGACCCAGAGTGTATGGTCAAGCATAGTTGCACTCTCTACTCCCTCACTCTCATAGTCCGATGGGACGGCAAGCCGACACGACCGGAGAGAGATCAGGCGCAGGACCAACGGCTTTACGTGCTTTCCGAGGGTGAATACCACAATCTTCTTGACTGCTAATGAGAACTTCTTGACAGAAAAACTCAATAGCGGATTTTGGCCTGATCCGGGATTCGAACTCGGGACCTCATGATTAGCAACCGCGTTTACGACCTCTAGACCAAAGCAGTCATTACTAGGTATCTACTATGGTACTGACGTGACTACGTGTCTGTACAGTGAGTAATTAGTCTCGATACATGTTTATCCGTTCGCCGGTAGGAACCTAATGACAGGATGTAATTGTCGCTACATACTACATACATACATACTTATAGAGACGTGTGAAAAAAGCTCGGTCGTTGTGCAATATGCCGCTGTCCACAGTAATAATTACTAATGACTATGAACAGCGTTTGAATAAGTTCATTGTACCCAGAATTTATAACAAAATAAAATGGTTAAGAGAAACGCCTCCAAACAAAAATAACCACGACTTTTTCTGTCACCAGGGTGGCGCCACTTCAAAACTTTTTAAATCCTGACATTTCGGTTGCTTTATAGCACCCATGGTCACGCATCATGTTTGACCATGACATTTGTCAAATATTACACAGTCAAGAAAACAGTCTAAATAATTTAATGTGCGTACAAAGGTTTTTAATAAGAAAGGGTTGTTTGAAAAATAAATGTCTAACTTCTATTAACTTTCCTCGTTCATGTACGTTGTACGTAATAAATCGCAGAAGGTCGAGCGACGTGCCAGTGTAAATGTCAGGGAGGATGCACTTGCTAAGGTCAAACAAACGACGGATAATCACGGCCTTTTACGGCAACGCGAAAGCTTCCAGAAGGGTCGTGTGAATCGAAAGTACCTAATCATATTTTTTATAGCATAAGGGTGACAAACGAGCACACAGTCCACCTGATGGTAAGTGGATACCGAGGCCCATACACATCTACATATATTCGTGGTTAAGAATCAAAATACAGATGCGTCACCCCTGAGGACCGAGATGGAATGCCTCGTTTCCAGTAAAAAGGGTTTCCAGTTCATTAACTTACCAGCCGCTTTAAGCTGCTATTTTACGCTAGTATTCTGTAAGAGCATGGTGCTTCCCCGGTCGAACCGACCCATTCGTACTACAACAATAATAAAGCTGCTGCAAACTCTACCACGTATTTAGTATATCCAATAGTGTATCGTACTAGACGTCGTGGTAGGAACATACTAGAATCAACTGCAGCATGGAGTCAATTCCCGATTTAATAAAAAAATCTTGGTGGTAGGACTCTCTTTCTGACTAGAAGTACTTCTGGGTACAAGACCCCTCTGTCACCATGCAGCAGAGCGTATACTGGTGTTTTTTGGTTTGAAGGGTATAGGGAACCAGTATAATTAACTAAAGGTATCCCTTGTTAGTCCTCAGAGGTGACAACGCATGTAGCGTTCACCGTTTGAAGTTGGCTACAGATGTCTATTTGCAGCAGCAATTATTTCGTCACTTCAATTTTTCAAAAAAAAAAGTAAGAAAAGTTAATAAAGTTAGTACTGTTAGGCCTCCTTTTATTTCGGAGAGGATTATTAAGCAAATAGTCCGAAAAAGTAATAATAAATAGAATGTCAGTGTTGCTTGTGTTGTATGTATGCAACGTAATCTATGAAATTGAGGACAAACACATGCACCCTGATTTTGCACTTCAAGTAAATTGTACGATAGTGAACGGCAAATCCCTTTCCTTTTCTGGTTAATTGTCGCTTATTACTCAGGCGTTTAAGGTCAGCACAGTTCACTAATAATACGTAGAAGCAAAGGTACGCATTATCTGCACCCATGTTTTTCATCCCAAGGCCTTAATAAATGTGCAATATATATTTCACTGTCCGCGGTATAGACACAATAGTCAAACAATAGAAATGCTCATATATGATTCATGGGACAGGGAAAGGGTTAATTAGCAGTGTAGTGGTCGCGTGGTTTCCGTAAGAAACGACTTTGGAAAATATCCTATCACCACTTATCAAATGAGATCGTAGTCAAGCACATGAAGAGATACCATACGTCAGGATTTCTCCTGAAGTGTCAGGACTTTTGGGCTCTTGTCAGGATTGCGGACGTATTTTGGAAATAACAGGCTTTTTCAATTTTTTAAATAAAATCAGAAGTTTTTTTGCGTTGGAGGGGAATCTGATACGTGGATTGATCACGAGAGTGTAAAAAACCAATAATATTTTTTCACGCTTGTTAGTTACGTTGACAACAAAAAGTCAGGACTTTTCTATGAAAATCAGGTTATTTATCAGGACTTTTTAATTTACTTTACCCTAAGCACATGGTAATAATAATAAAAAAGTGCCATATGAGGGCTGACCAAACTACAATTTTTTAGTTAATATTTTCTTTATTATTCACACAATCTTACAACGATTTAGGAAATACGTGGTCCATATTTGAAAAAAAAAATCTTAAAAACAACAGAAATATCTTTATTTGAATGTCCAATAAAAGTGAACAGTTCTACGACCTCCTTTCCATACACTAAGTATGAATCACCGATACAGTGTAATGTGATTGCGTACGCCTTATTGCCACTTTATGAAATATTATTAAGTTCATAATTGTAAAGTAAATTAATAAGTACAATATATAATTAGGAAACTAATTACGTATTACGTATGCGCAGGCACATAATCCGATAGGACGGCAAACCGTCACGACCGGAGAGAGATCAGGCGCAGGACCAACGGCCTTACGTGCTTCTGAGATACGGGGGTGAAACACGGCAAACTCAATGACTCCGGGCTGCTACTGAGAATTTCTCGATTGAAAAACTCAATAAATGATTTTTTTCGGTATGACCCGGGACTTCATGATCAACAGTCAGTCAACGGGCAGTCACAGGCAGAGGAAATAACGCGATTATATTTGTTACTGTAGGTGAACCACGTGCTATTTTGCGTGCGTTGAGAGACGCTTGTACAAAACTTCCGCCCTCTCGTTCACTATAGTACTGGTATAGAACTTGACACCTATTTAGATCTCATTCTCAATTCAAATCAATCTATTCCTTTACGTGATAGAGCCATGCTGCAGCTATATTATGGTTATAGCACGAATGGGTCGGCTTGACCGGGGAAGGAACACGTTCTCACAAAATACCAGCGTAAAATAGTAGCTTAATGCTGCTGTGTTTCGTACGGTGAATGTAGAGAACCGAGAACTTTTTTACTGGAAACGAGGCATTCCATCATAGTCCTCAAGGGTGACAACACATCTGCGTTTAGATTCTTAATCGAGGATAGACGTAGACGTCTATGTGCCACAGCATCCACTCACCATCAGGTGGTCCGTGTGCTCGTTTATTACCGATATTCTAGAAAAAAAAACTTACCACAATCGTCGTTTGTACTTAACTTGGCCGCATTCCCACATTATGTTTTTGGTGGGATTCTAAGCCTCTTTCGGAATTATATTAACACGTTTAAAAATAATTTAAAATTAAAAATTTTGTACAACCAACTTCAATATAAATTATTAAGAATAACTCAAAAACTATTGGTCAGACCTTAATAAAATTTATATGGGATCACATGTGAAGCACCAGCTTTCAAATTTCACCCAGAAAAAAGTTATGAGGTAACACACATAAAAAAAAACATACAGTCGAATTGAGTACCGTCTCCTTTTTGAAGTCGGTAGAAAACAAAAAAAAGCGGTAATAAAAAAATTCAAATAAAATGCAAATGCAACGTAGATTTGTGCAACGCAGTATAGTTGAATAACAGGTAATCTATGAAGCAAGTAGTTTTGAATTAGCCTGCCGGTAACACGTTTTCGATTTAGCAACACAAGAATAAGGTTTTTTTTTAAATATAATTGAAGTGACAAATGAATGTACAGTCTACCTGCTGGATTGGCTACTGCGGCCCATGGACACTTGCAACCAACTTCAAACATAGAAGGCTATAGATGCATTGTCACCTCTGAGGACAAAGATGGATAAAGCCTATAATACTGGCTCTCTGTTCCCTTCAAACCGGAACACGACTAGGAACTACAGAAATAGATAAAAGGATGGTACGGGTAGGTACCATCCTATTATCTATTACGACGGACGGACTCCTAGACAGAAAAGAAGTCCTACCACCGAGACAATCATCATCATATCGAATTTTAAAACAATAAGATTGACAAACGAAATTTACCTGATAGTAAGTGGATACTGAGGTCCATTCACACTTGGATTGGCTATACGCACACACATTTCATTATTAGATTCGCTCACTCCTACATTCACATTGGTCGAATAGCTTTTTTCTGCTACCCCTACCGCATTAGTCTGTGATCGATCAACACATCGCTAACAAGCCTGTGCGCCCGAGTTTTTTTTTTATAGAATAAGGGTGACAAACGAACACACAGGCCACCTGATGGTAAGTGGATGCTGTGACCCACGGACTTCTCCATCTATCCTGTTGTCAAAATGTGCCGTGATTACGATGAGATTAAGTGTAGTAACGTACATCTAGATACATTCCATAGCAGCCCTGTTAGATTTTCTCTTAATATTTAATCTTTTTTTTATTTTGTTTATTTTTGCCACGACTAAGTCTCTACTGCAGTTATATTAATGCTGTGTATACTTTTTTAGATTGTAGTTTATATCAACAACATTATAACTGGAGGATTGAACAAGGAGACTGTAACAGGAGATGAGAAGTAGCAAGTTCCTAAAGACAGCTAAAAATTTAAAAAACTGCGATTGCCAACTTGCCCGCCAAGCGTAACAACTATGGCAAAACCATCCATATGGGGCCATCTATGTTGAAGGCCTATTATCAGCACTTGACTTTTATAGACTGTAATGCATGGATGGATGCTTCTGTGGCCCTTTCCAAGCCCAGCTAACCAACCTGCTCTGCAGCGTCACCTTACCACGTACAAAATATAACATTTATTTATTTATTTGATTATTTTTTTAATGGTTCATCAACAAAATTACAATGTAATAATACTTACGAGTGTAATTACTTATAACCTAATAATGAGGTAACATGTAATTTTAATTATAGATGAACAGGTACAACCTGTGTTGCGTTGATGCATAAGAATTCCTTTAATAATTAACACAATCTTGGAAAAAAAATAACTAGACTTTTCACGTGGTAGAGCCATGCTGCTGCTATATTGTGGTTGCAGCACGAATGGGTCGGCTCGACCGGGGTAGGACCACGCTCTCACAGAATACCAGCGTAAAATAGCAGCTTAATGCTGCTGTGTTTCGCATAGTGAGTGTAGAGAACCGGAGACCCTTTTTACTGGAACCGAGGCATTTCATCTTATTCCTCAGAGGTGACAACGCACCTGCATTTTGATTCTTAATTGAGGATAGATGTAGATGTCTATGGGCCACAGAATATTCGGCTATTATTCGGTATTAAAACTTAAGTAAGATGTTTTGTTGCAGTCACATAATTGGTAAAATTAAAATATTGATTTATTTTATAATAATGTATTTTTCTTGTAATCATTAAAGTAGTCGTAGCTACATAATCAACTTCCGTATATATTATAAAAGTTAACAAAAAAAAAACTATCAGATAAATGTCTATGCACTTTCATGCAGTAGGCTCCTTTTCTTCTCGTAGATCATCCCAGCTTCAGAGAAAAGACGCTCTGAATAAACACTACTTACTTCTCGGCCGAATGCTTTCGCCTAATATTCGGCTATTCGGCCAGGAGACTTCGTTCAGAAGATTCGGTATTCGGCGCGTGGCCGAATATAATATTCGTTGCAAGTCTAGTAATCTATTATTTTACGTTCAATGGGTAAGTAACATAACATAAAGTTGTGTAACTGAAATACGAGCCATTAGTTCGCAACCCCTGCTCGAAAAGTTGGCTAATAGTCCATCAAATACAATGATTACTATGCAAGCTGTTGTTAGATACTTTGGAATTAACTAAACTGAATGTAAAATCCATAAATGTGCATTTAATAAACTAAAGCCAGCAATTATTGGCTATAAGGAAATCCATAAAAATATGCTAAAAACGAATGTGTTCTAACATATACGATGAATTCTTTGCAAAATGTTCCGAAGTTTATGACATCATAAGTAATAAACGGATCTAAGAAACTTTACGTCTTACTTTTACTAATATTACAAATGTGAAAGTATGTTAGTTTGGTTGTTAATCCTTCAATTAAGCTTTAACTGCTGGACGGATTCTAATGAAATTGGCATGAAGTTATAATTTTTTCACTTATTATAAGCCGGTGCTTGACCACAATCCCACCTTTTTTTTTATAGTATAGGGTGACAAACGAGCACACAGTCCACCTGATGGTAAGTGGTTGCTATGACCCATAGACATCTACATTTATCCTCAATAAAGAATCAAAATGCAGATGCGTCGTCACCCGTGAGGACTAAGATGGAATGCCTCTTTTCCAGTAAAATGGGTCTCCGGTTCTCTACACTCACCATACGAAACACAGCAGTGTCAAGCTGGTATTCTGTGAGAGCGTGGTCGTTCCCCGGTCGAGCCGACCCATTCGTGCTACAACTATACTACTAATATAGCTGCAGCATGGCTCTACCACGTTAAAACCTACCTAGTGGTAACTTACCTAGTGGTAAGTGGTGATGAAGCCATAGATGGTAAATTACATCGCACTATCTTAGCGTCATAATCATCATCGTCATTTGAGCCCTTCACAAGTCCCTCTTCCCTCCCCCAAGGAATGCCACAAAGCACGGTGCTCAGCCAGGTTGTCACTCGATCTAGTGGGGGTCGCCTTACACTTTGTCTACTGGTACGAGGTTGCCACTCGAGAACCTTTCATTCCATCGGTTGTCAGTTCTTCGAGCTATATGGTGTGCCCATTGCCACTTCAGCTTACTAAACCGTTGAACTATATCGGTTACTCAGGTTCTACTGTGAATATCTCATTTTCAAGTCAATCCCGCAGAAGAACCCCAAGCATAGCACTCTCCTTAGCTCACTGAGCAATCTTTAGCTTCCTCATACGATCTACAGTAAAGGACCACGTCTCAGATCCATAAGTCATTACTGGCAACACGCACTGTAAGTTTTGAGGTATACCTGTCTGTATTAGCGTAACAAAAGCCTATTCACTTGCCTTGATTGTATTCGGACGGAAATACAGAAGCCGGTAAATAATTCCACGCCTTTGCTGTATGCATTACGAAAGACGAAGTAAACCGTTTGGTTCGAATGCGTGGAATAGCAACAACAAAAGGGTTAAGACCCGCCGGCTTGGTTGTCCGATGGTGGAAGAGGGGAGAGAGGAGTAGGATATAGTATACTGTTTATAACTTAGCAGTGTAGTGATGGTGTAAGAGTATACACGACCTCATGTAATTCTGTGGGTGCAGTGAGCAGTAAGCTGCGATAGGGGAAAATGAAAACGGTATGGGCAGTAGAATGGTCCCGATAGCAACTAAATTTTATACTGCGGTTGTCAACCCGCTAGCCAAACGTGGCGGCTATAGCAAACATCCTCCCTATGATTGAATAAAACTATTTTTACGGATTATATCGCGTTTAATTTTACTATTTTGATTCCTGACGTTTCGGGTGCTTTACAGCAACCCATGGTCACGGGGGGGACTGAGATGTCATAGTTAGTCCGGCTACCTTCAGTTTTTTAATATTAATTTTTGGTTCGATCTACGCAGAATGAGCTTACAGTATCTTGAAGTCTTGCAGTGGTATGCTTGGGTTTGGATTTAATTTTGTTAATTATAGGATCCCAAGCAGATGGCAGCACCCATCCATCTTCTCTATTGAAATTAGGATGTTTTTTAATTTCAATAGCCTCGCGTATCATCCTTGCTAGGAATCATCATAGAAATCAAGGAACATGTTCACAGACTGCAGACTTCCCAGAGCGTCGGTGCCTCACGTCAGCTATATGTTCTTTCACGCGGGTTTTAATGGATCTTTTTGTTAGTCCTATGTAAGAGAGACCACATTCACAATCAAGCTTGTACACTCCTGCAACTTGTAGAGGGATATTACACTTGACGTATGGTAAAAATTGACTAATCTTCTTCGGCGGTTTGAAGTAAGTTTTAATAGAAGCTCGCTTCAAAATGTAGCCAACCTTGTCTGTGACTTAAAAGTAGATAACTTATTTATTCGTATTTTCAAAACATGCAATAACGGTATAACATTATTTATATATTTGAATTTAAGTTTGAAATTTGGCTACTCTTTGATAAATTAACCCTGTACAATTTAATTAGTACATTTATTGCATTTATTTGTTTACTTAAACGTATGATAGGTATTTTTCCTAATTTAAGTATATTGAATTAATATATATTATTGTATGTGAATATAAATCAGCAATGCCTATCTTCTTTGACTTTTCACACCGACTATAACACCGACGGTAACACTTTCATTCTTACAATCCTGCCCATCAATTGGTTGTCTTAAAGAGATTGCTGTCAGCAATAAGGCGGCCCATTGCATGAATCTTTTGCTTGTATATTCTGTGTATATTTTTGTATCGTGCACAATAAAAAAAAATACGTATACAATGTCATCGCAAATCCGAATAAATCTGAACTTCAATTTAACGAGTCGCGTGTGCTAGATCTACTACCTCATATCATCCGTGGGTGTCGTAAGAGGCGACAGAGGGAAACAAATCATAGGATGGGCAGCGGCGTCTTAGTAATAACGACTAAAAATAAAACACTGCGGTTGCCAACCCGATTGCCAAGCTTGGCAGCTATGGCAAGTGTCCCCGCTATGAGGCAATCTATGGGGGAGGCCGATGTTCAGCAGTGGACTTTAATAGGCTGTAACGGTAACGGTAACGGTAACGGTGTGCATGATCCTTTTACCTGTGTAATGTGTATACGTGTATATAATAAACATACATAAATGATTGTGAGTGTGTGTTATTGTATTTATGTGTCATACTTACATTATGTATTTAAGTAGATTAGTTTAAATGTTTGGTTTAAATGTTTGGAATTATTCGTTTAAATTTTTTTCTTTCCAATTTTTTTGTCCTTAATTTGCACCTACCAACATCTTTATTTATTCAATCTTTCCCAGGGTTCACTGGTAAAGAATGCCATAGGCCATTAAGCCCGCCCTCTGTAACCCCTAGTTAAAGGTGTGTTGCAATATAAAGGATTATTAAATAGAAGGAATATTATAATAGAAGGAAAATGTGTTGCCAGAATAATTAAAAAATTTAGAATGACTACACTTTTTTCACCGAAATCAAGTAAACACATCCGAATCTTTAATAATATGATTACGTGTGTTCAACTATAAAGGTTTTATTGAACAGGTTTACCTTACACATTACTTACAATGTTAAATGGAATTTCAAGGTTTTTTTAATCTGTTACAAACAACGCCCTGCACTTCGTTCAAGTGAACTTTAGATAATATATTAATCCAAACACATTGTTAATTTACGATGAGTCATTACACTTTTAATAATATTTTATGTTTTATTTTTGACATGACAAACAGGAAAACATATACCTTAATACGTGAATAAAAAAGTTAAAAATTACAATCCAAAAATATTTAATTGTCTGTCTGTAATATCGAAATAACTGCCTTATTCTGATCTCAGGGTGTTATTTGCATGCTATTAAAAATAACCTTTCTTAAAATGTTTGTCTATACGTTCGCTGTCCCTACTAATCTTCGGAATGGTTGAATCTACAAACAATATAAAAAATTCGAAAAAATTTTTTTTGGTTTGCAATTTTACACGGTCTCCGCACATAATCTTATCTCTCTTCTCTATCTCTTAAAGTTTTGATACAATCTTTACCAGCTACTGCCCCGAAAAACTGTTTTTACTGTCTCTAAGTATTAATAGATATGATAGCAAAGATTAGCCTAAATGTAATCAAATTACTGAATTATTATTTCACCAAACATTGTCCCAATAAATCAAAGAATTATTATAGATCTGCAGATTTTTAGCTAGCAATAAATAAAATCACAGATCAACATATTTTCACGGAATTGGCGCCTCCGTGGCGCAGTGGCTTAGCAATGAGTTGCAGCGCCTTTAGACCGCGGGTTCGAATCCCGCACGGGACAAGTATTTGTATGGCCTACAAATAATTGTTCTGGGTCTGGATGTTTGTCCTTGTGAAATCTATGTATGTAAACTGCCCCTGCGATATAGGAGAAAATCCTAGTGTGGAGGTAACGTTTTTAAAAATTTAAAAAATTAAAAGATTTAAAAAATCTATGCTCTTAATTATATTTTTTCAACATTATAAATAAAAAAATAACCTTATCCCTAGGTAGTACTATACCTAACTTTTTGTCTATCCTGCAAGTTATTAGAAGCGTGAAAATATGAATGGTTGTTCATAACGCGAAACATGACATTGCAAAAGTCGATAGCTGCAACTATTGAAGTGTATATGGGTGTCTCTAATCGGATTATTCAAAGCAGTAGGTAACGCGGTAGTAAAAGTAGACGGATTATTGAAAATATTGTTGTTTACTGTGGCTACAATCATCACAGATCAGCCGATTTCTCGATTGGTTACTCGATTGAATCATGGTTTTTCATACAAGGGTAACAAACGAGCACTTAACACTTGATGATCAAAATGCAGATTCGTTTACTTTATTTGCGTTCGGTACTGTTCGGCCAATTTCTTTTTAATTACTCGGTGCTTACGTAAGCCATCATCATGTCTTTAAGGACTCATGGCCCGTTATATAAGAGTGACAAAAGAGCACATAATACTTGATGATAGTTGGTTGCTGGTATGATATCTAGATCAAAAGGAATCCCGCACGAAATAAGTATTGGTATGGCCTACGAATAATTCTTCCGGGTCTGGATGTTTATCGTTGTCTACCGACTTCAACAAGGAGACGGTACTCAATTCGACTGTATGTTTTTTTTTAATGTGTGTTACCTCATAACTTTTTCTGGGTAAACCGATTTCGATGATTCTTTTTTTATCTGAAAGCTGCTGCTTCTCATGTGGTCCCATATAAATTTGATCAAGGTCTGACCAATAGTTTTTAAGTAATTCGTAATAATTTATATTGAAGTCGGTTGCACAAATTTTTTTATTTTTAATTATTTTTATCTATGTAAACTACCAGGATACAGGAGAATGTCCTAGTGTGGAGGTAATGTATTTACATAAATTTATATAAATAAAACGCTAATATTTTATCACTTGTTCCACACTGTTACGTAGATCATAGCCGTCGCCGCATTTCCACATTAGAGTGGCTTCATGTCTGATGACTAACGAGCTGATGTAAACTGCAAACACGACTTCACAGATTTTATTAATTATCACGCACCTGTGAACAGGTGTCCATAATATCCTTGTTGCTTATTATGATCCATGAAAATCTAGAGACTAAAATAACAACTTGTCTGGCCATAAACAATGTTGTGATTTTAAAACTTATTTTTCCTTTGTTTTGTATTTAAATTTGGAATGGGTATTTTATGAAACATGTTTTCGACATATTTTTTTATAATATGCCAGTATTTTTAACATAAGTGTTTATACATACAGGGTTGAGTCACGCCATAGTGTATTATAAGTAGCAAAAGCAGCATGGATGTATCGGCTCGACTGGGTAAGATCACGCTTGCACTGAACATCGGTGTAAAAAATCAGTACAATCCTGCTGCGTTTCGAATACCTTCGTACTCACGGGCATATGCATGTATTTATATATTGTCATTCAACTTTGGAAGAGATCGTTTGGGGAACTATAATTGTACCAACTATGGAAAGCCGTATTAAATGTATGTCAACTATGTCTCAAATTCCTTGAACCTGATTATGTAGGTGTCAATTTATAGAAATTTTGTTATTTTTGTTTTAGCTAAAAATAGGAAATAAAGACAAATTAAAAAAAAGCTCCCAGTAGATTAAGGTTGGTAAAAGCATTAAATACTTTCAGTAAGATTTTTTTTAAATATTACGAATATATATTTTTTTAAACCCGCACTATGATTTTATCCTGTTTCGTGAAGGCATTTTACATACATTAATTACACAAGGACATCCAAACCTGGAACAATTATTTGTAGTACTTGTTCTGTGAGGCTTTTTGTGACGCAGCTCAATGTTATTAGCCACTGCGCCAGGAAGCCGTCAATTTTTTTATAGCATAAGGGTGACAAACGAGCACACAGTCCACCTGATGGTAAGCGGAAGCTGTGGCTCATAAACATCTACATTTATCCTCGATTAAGGATCAAAATGCAGATGCGTTGTCACCCCTGAGGACTAAGATGGAATGCCTCGTTTCCAGTAAAAAGGGTATCAGGTTTTCTACACTCACCATACGAAACACAGTAGCATGAAGCTGCTATTTTATGCTGGTATTCTTATAAATTGAAATATTATTTTGTTTGTCTTCTATGCGTTTCTAAACTTTGGTGAAATTTTATTCGCGCTCCCGCATAGATTTCCGCCAAAAAGATGTAACATCCTACGATATTTCTAACACTGCATCTCGACATTCTTGGCATAAAAACAGATAATGAACTCTTTTGTTATGTCAATGCATCTTTAATATTAAAAAAAGTCATCGACATTTTCGTAATGGGCATGCGTAAAGTCGTAATATCATTCTCACGTAGAAAGCAGTGAGCGAGTTACGTCGTGTACGACAAACTTTCGACGGTAGAATTTGACTTGCAACATATTGCAGCGATAGTCATTTACCGTTACAGCCTATTACAGTCCGCTGCTGAACATAGTCCTCCCCATAGATTGCCTCATAAGGTGGATATTTGCCATATTTGCCACGTTTGGCAAGGAAGTTATTAGGAAGACGTTGCTGCTAATCTCCTAATTTGTTTCCCTCTGTTGCCTCTTACGACACCCACGGGATAATATGGGGTAGTGGATATTCTTATACCGCCACTACACAGTTTACACCGTCACTACATGGTTTAGCGATATTGTATGCAGTACGCATATTTGGCGATTAGGTAGTAGGGCACACTTTACAATTTCTCTTGGCTAATTGTGTGATAACAGAGAAGTGTAGTTTGCAAGAAGCTACTGTGACTAAAATTAAGAAAGGAATGCTTCGGTGGTTTGGACAAGGAGAAAAAATGAATGAAGAAAGAATGACAACGAAAATTTATGCTGCAGAAGAGAATGGTCACCCATATACCGAAGCATACATGCTCGTCGTAAAAGGAACGAGAGAGATGTATCAGGATCGTGCCGGGATCGTGGAAGTTCGCAGTCTCTTCCTATCCATCTGTGTAACAGGCTTCAGAGTTTATGTACTCGTATGTATGTATGTATTTCGTCCATAAACCCTTCCAAAAATTATAGGAGGCTATTGCTCAGCAGTGAAGCAAATATTATCTGTAATATTCCTTTTTACTTTTTTAATAATTATAGCCACACAATGTAATAAATGAGTGTTAAGAACTTCGAGAAATTTCCAGAAGTCTTATTTATAAAGACATCGCCACACCGTGTTCGGTGCAGTTACGGTGCAAAGCAGTAGACGCAGTAACGACTCAACAATATCAAAACGTAGAACAGAGTTTCATACATTACAGACACCACCGCAGCCGCACCGCCTATGAATACCAGCGTTAAATTGCAGCTTATTGCTGTTGCGTTTTGTATGGTGAGTGTAGAGAACCGGAGACCCTTTTTACTGGAAACGAGGCATTCCACGTTAGTCCTCAGGGGTGCCAACGCATCTGCGTTTTGATTCTTAATTGAGGATAAATGTAGATGTCTATGCCACAGCATCAACTTACCATCAGGTCGGCTGTGTGCTCGTTTGTCACTCTTATTCTACAATTAACATTAATTCTACATTAATAAACAAAAAGAAAACCGCACATTTATTTGGGTGGCGTAGTCGTAAAAATTGCGTCAATAATAAATTTGTGATTGCTTTGCTGACATAAGTTAGATATTATGTCATGAAACAGAGTGCATAATCGATTTTGCAATTTATATGAGTTTAATTCAAATTAATTTAAATAAAATAACATTACTTATTGTCGATTCCGAATCAATAGATAATTTTAAACGTACATATTTAAGAAGAAATATATTTTAACAGACTTTAAACAAGAAGGTTCTATATTCTACGCGTCTGTTTTTTAACGTATGTTTACACATTTCTAGAAGACGGCTGAACCTATTTTAATAATTTTTCTTCTAATGATTTTCTTAATTAAATATTTTTTTTTATAGGATAGGGTGACAAACGAGCACACAGTCCACCTGATGGTAAGTGGTTGCTGTGACCCATAGACATCTACATCTATCTTCAATAAAGAATCAAAATGCAGATGTGTTGTCACCCGTGAGGACTAAGATGGAATGCCTCTTTTCCAGTAAAAAGGATCTCCGGTTCTCTACACTCACCATACGAAACACAGCAGTGTTAAGCTGCTATTTTACGCTGGTATTCTGTGAGAGCGTGGTCCTTCCCCGGTCGAGCCGACCCATTCGTACCACAACTATGCTACTAATATAGCTGCAGCATGGCTCTACCACGATAAATTGTTATCCATGATAAAATGTTGCTGCTTCGGGTGTGATCTCATATACAATTTAAGATAGAATTAGAAAAATAATGGTAAAAATAGAAAAAAGGTCTACATAATAGCTTCTGAAGTCGGGGCTGAATTTTCTTGATTTTATAAACTATTATGTGGAAATTATTTTTATAATAATAATATATATAAAATATATATATATATATATATATATATATATATATATATATATATATATATATATATATAAAGTTTTATTATAAAAAATACTAATAGGGACTAATCGGGGTAACGGACACTTTTACCACTTCACCACACGACAATATTTTTAAAAATATCAAAAATGGCGATATTGTGGCAGCTGAGATTTTTTCTTATTTCTTTATCGTCCTTATTTAATCCTCCGCTGAATTATAGGTTTTGTTATTTTTTAAACTGAAGTGATAAACTCACAGTAGTTCTGATGATAAGTGGCTAAATTCAAACAAAGAAGCCTACAGATGCGTTGTCACCTCTGAGGACTAAGACGGAATGCCTCACAGCTTTTAATTATACTGGCTCGCTGTACCCTTCAGACCGAAACACAGCAGTGCAAGCACTGCCATTTGTTTGCAGAGATAGGGAGAGTGGTTCTTAACCAGACGAACTACGAAGAAACTAGACGAACGACGACTTCCTAGACAGATAATTTAAATTATTAAGGATAACTCAAAAACTATTGATCAGACCTTGATCAAATTTACATGGGACCACATGAGAAGCACCAGCTTTCAAATAAACAATCATTGAAGTTGGTTCACCTAGAAAAAATTTATGAGGTAACACACATAAAAAACATACAGTCGAATTGAGTACCTTTTTGAAGTTGGTAGAAAACAAGAACAAACCTGCAATGGAAAATAATTTCCTATTTGTCATGCTTGCTGTCTATTCCTAAAAATATTTCTAATATTAGCAGATAAGATGACACAGGTTCTACTCGTAGAACGTCAACAGCATTTGACCGCATTCGAAACTTGTTCTACCGCTCGCTAAGGATATTTCATTCTGCAATAAAGCCTTAGAGTTGTGAGTAAGAAATGATGTCAGGACTGAGTCACGGAGAACGATGGACGCCGCCTACACAAACCGGACCTGAATGAAGGTTAATGCTACTGACATTTAATAAGTTTCTACAAACAAACACTTTTCCTTGTTTATATTTTAAGAGTAATATTTTCCATAGATCTGACTTGGGTGAACGCTGACTACAACAATGTTTCCATAGAAATTTTAAAATTATTTTAAAATTATTTTCTTATAACTTTCATTCTACAGCCTTACCCTTAGTCTTAAAGAGTGAGTATCTGCACGTAAGAGCTTTGCTTGGACTTAATGATAATCAAATAAAACAAATAAAGATCTATTTGTATTATGGTATTGGACTGACAAATGCGAGATATTTAAGAGAAAATCTCATCGCCTCCGATACACGGCAGCATCACCATGTAACAAGTAGTATTTTACACCTGGCTTACATCCATGAACATTATGATGTTTTGCGCATGGATCCCATCATTATATCTTGACCTAATTTATATGGGACCACGCTTGGCACCCTCTTTCTAACAAGTTGAAATCGCACAACGTGGTAAAAATTATCGCTGAAGATACTGAAGACAGATATAATAAAATATTCGAAATAATTAAGAACCTCCTCCTTTTTCGGTTGAAAAGAACCTATTTTCATGACTCAGTATAAAAATATAGCATATGTTACAATATTAATACAAACAAGGAAACTGAATGTTTTAGGAACTAGGTAAAAAATACCACATAATGAACTTCCGGACAAATCCATGTGGCAACAACGGTAAACCTGGGCAAAAACTAAATGCTAGGGGGATTAAATTTGTACCAAAAATGTTAACCGCAATTAATATTAAGTTAGGGGATAATTACCTATTGTGAATTAGATGCTACCAGCGAAAGGTAGCTAAAATGCCGTTTTCTGTTGTCAATCTAGAGAACTGAGAGGGATTTTTTTTATTGAAGTAAAGGTGACAAACTAGCACACAGCACACAGTCCACTTCATGATAAGTGTATGCTCTGGCTCCCAGACACCTACTTAAAAGCAGATGCGTCGTCAACCATGAGGAATAACATGGAATGTCATATTAGAAATAAAAATTTGTCTCAGGTTCTCGTTCCTCATCAAACGAAACACAGCAACATGCTGCTATTTCACACTGGTATTCTGTTGCAGCCAAAACATACAGCGCAATAAGCAGCATGGCTATATCACGTTTAATAAAATCGGATGTACATATGTATTATATCGTGTCTCAGACTAACAAAGAAATATAGACGGAGCCCTGCGTACATTTTAAAGTGATGCAGAAACTATATTCTTTCATCTTTCTTTCTTTATCAACCCGTAAAAGTTCACTGCTGGACGGACACGTATGCATCTAAAACCATGTTGGTGGCAAATGATTTTAGATGCATATGTGTAGGTGAGTGCGTATTCCTACAATAAATAGCATGGTTATGGCTTGGTTTTTGCATCACTTGAAGTGTGAAATATACGCTTCGTCTTTTTTTCATTGTTTATCTGAGTATCGTGTTTAATTATAATGACTTAGTCTTTTTATCAAAAATAGACTAAAGAGGTGCTGCCTATATCAACTAAAACAAAATGCAATCCGATTTAAGAACACTTCTGACTCCTTACTTTCATCAATTGATCATTACCTAAAAAGTTTTCTGCTGAATGGGTTTCCCTTGTTTTTGGAAGGATTCGCCTTTATCGCCACGTTTGGCAGGATTGAAGATTGGCGATAGCAGTGCTAATCGTCTCGCAACTTCAGCGCTGCTTCCCGGCACCAGTCAGAGTATTTCAAATTGTGCTACTTATTACGTGGTAGAGCCATGCTACAGCTGTATTATGGTTGTAGCACGAATGGGTCGGAGATCTTTGTGACATTTCCCATACTTTCGTCTTACGTCACCCACAGAAAGAAATGGGATAGTTTCTCCCAAATTGCCACCACATGGCGAATGGTTACTTTAAACACAGGAAAAGTGATAATATATTAATAAACTTTATTTATTTGTTAACCGAAGAAATAAAATAATATATTTAACTTGTGAATAATCATAATCATATCCTACTGCACATGCAAATTTCATAGTTAATTACTAAAATAGAAAAAAGTTTTTTCTTTTAATAGGTTAATGGTGACAAAGGAACACACCGTCCACCTGATGGTAAGTGGTTGCTGTGGCCCATAGACATATACATCTATCCTCGATTACGAATCAAAATGCGTTAATTCAGATGCGTTGTCACCCGTGAGGACTAAGATGGAATGCCTCGTTTCCAGTAAAAGGGTCTCCGGTTCTCTACACTCAGCATACGAAACACAGCAGTGTTAAGCCGCTATTTTACGCTGGTATTCTGTGAGAGCGTGGTCCTTCCCCGGTCGAACCGACCCATTCGTGCTACAACTATACTATTAATATAGGTGCAACATGGCTCTACCACGTATAAAGTTGTCCGCTTAATAGCGCCATTTTAGGCATCCGGGACGGAAGGAACATTAGACTCGAGTTCAAGTGTATACCGGAAGCAGGAGGCAGGAAGTTTGCAGCGTGTTTTATCTTAAATGAGCCCCTAAATAGTGCAACTTGAAGATTTCGAGTGCTTAATATTAGAGGATGGGATAAAAAAGACTTTTTTTAATAATAAGAGAATTATAGTACCTACAGTCAGGGGTGTGGTAATAACGAATTAAAAATACAATCAAAACGTCATATGGGCCAGCAAACGATAGAGACGTAAATTCCACAAAATATAGTGTTTTAATTTAAATTATTTATTATTTTTATAAAATTAAAAATTAAAAACGCTGGGTTAAAATTCGAAAAATGCTGGCATAAAATATAATCGAAAAAAAATATTGAAAAATTAGAAAAATTAAGTCAACCTTATATACCATAAACAAAACATTAAATTAGCGAAGTCTATAAAACCAGTTATAAAAATAACGTCGTTATTATTCGCATAAAAACCCAACCCTTACAATTACTTCCATTCCAATAACGTATTCCGTCGACATTAAGAGAATTTCAATTAAACAAAAACAGCGATCTCAAATGCACAATGTTAACGCGCGTAATTCATACACACTGTAACTGCAACACAATTCTAATATAATTGGATAGGAAAACAAAAACTGACTCATCAGCTGTTGAAGCACACGTGTTCAAAGGTGCGCCGCTGACATTTGCACCGATTAACACAGCTTCCTGACTTAACATCTGTTTGCTTTTTGTCAAGATGCCTAATGTTATAATGCGTCTCTACCTCTCACCTCATCTCACCTGCGAATAAATAACAGTCCAAATATAGTCCTGGTTGAAAATAACTTTTTAGTTTTGGCAACCCCTTTATGGCGCGGACAAGTTAAAATAGGCTTGTCTGAAAAAAATTAAGCCAAATCTTTACAGTTGACAGCAGCGGAAGAAATATATGTCAATGTTTAATTTAGAAAACTGTTTCCGACCGCTGCGTGCATTTCAAGTGACGCCGAAACTAAGTCAAAACAATGCTCAACTTATTATTAGTACACGCACTCACGCACGCTTACGTATTTCAAACCATTTGCAACCAACAATATCGTTTTAGTTGCTTAAGTATGCTTTCAGCATTAGCCTTTTACGGGCTGTTAAAAAAGAAAAAAGAAAAATTTATGCGTAAGTGCGTATTTAGAAGTTAAGCATGGTTTCGATCTCCGCAACCGAAACTTACGACCGACAATTGCGACGTAATTTGAAATGTACATATCTAATGTAATTTGTATTTTGGTTTGAAACAAAAGCAAAGAAAAAACAAGCGAAATATTTAAAAATATATATTAAAAAGTTTTTCATATTCTTACGAAATGTTTATGGCAATCATACGATTTTGAGCTATGTTCAAAATTTCAAGTCTCTAGCTCATCGGGAAATTAGTTCAAAATTACTAAATTCTACTCGAACAGACACACACGAAAGCGAGTTATTAAAAACGTTCATATAATAGATAAGATTAAATCATTAAAGATTTTCACAGATTATGTATAACTTATAATAAATTATATTTTTTTAAATATAAATAAAAAAGTCCATTTCTAAATTATGTGTACAATATTGTACAAGTTTCTGCTCTAAATATAGTAACTCTATGTCATCTCATATTTAATCCGATTGAATAGAATATAGATACTCGGTCGAGCTTATCTAATGAATTAAGCATATCATGGATGAAATTTATAACCCTAACCTCAACTAAATATTTTAACAAGACAGACAGGCTATATGTTTTCCTCGTGTTTTATAATGGACGTATGCAAGGACAGTCGGCCTAATTTTATTGTATGATAATTATTTAATCAACGTGGCATACAAATTATAGCATATGAGTAGACTGGTATGCTAATCGAATTACTAAACACATTATTACATAAAGATTAGTACAGCTGTAACCATGCCTGTGGTATTACAGGTTCGATTCCTGTTGGTCGCAATGTTGGTACCCTAATAGTGGTAGTTTTTTTACACCTATATATATTATATCATTAATATACACTCATGAATGTTTTTGGAACACTAAATAGCTGAAATTTGTTATACTATACTACGTTCTCATCACACACGCACACGCACACGCACACGCACACGCACACGCACACGCACACGCACACGCACACGCACACGCACACGCACACGCATACGCACGCGCGCATACGTGCACAAGTACCCACACTCACATGTACACGCACACGTACACACCCACACCCACTCACCACTGTACAGTATATAATTATAAAGTGATTTTAATAGAATTTTGTTTCCAAGTTTCACGTTTTTTTCTCGAATCAGAATTACGATTAAAACTTATTGCGTTATTAAAAGCTCCATTTTTTTTTATTCTTTCGCTAAAAACTTGATTGTTATTGTGTTACGTACGTAGCTACACATCATTCGAATAATTAACCAAACTTCTAGTGCTATAATATGATTATGAATTAAAATGTTTACTCTTACAATTAAGTATACCCCAAAAGTTTCTACTTTTTTTGTGGTTCCCGAATACTTTTCAGTCTGCGGTTATCGTTTAGATTAAAATAACAGACAAGCAGAAGTGTAAAAAGTTTGTACTTGATTAATTTTAATCGTAACCATTTTCTATTAAATTTACAACTCTTGAAAGTTTCGTTACGAATACGCGATAGTTTAGAGGTTATGAATCGATGTTTATGTATGACGAGTAACGCTCATAATATAGAGAGCAATCCTCTAAAGTAATGAGCACACTTTACAAGAGAGTATCCTGTATTTTCAACCGATTTCAAAAAAAGGAGGAGGCTCTCAATTCGAGTGTATTTTTTATGTGTGTTACCTCAGAACTTTTTTCTAGCTGAACCCATTTTGATGATTCTTTTTTTATTTGAAAGTTGGTACTTCTCATGTGGTCCCATATAAATTTTATAAAGATCTGACTAGTAGTTTTTGAGTTATCCGTAATAATGCGTATTTAATTGACTTTGACTACATTGATGATGTTCTCATTTTATTTATATTGAAGTCGGATGTACAAAATTTTTAATTTTACCACTTGTATTTCTACCTTTTCAACTATGCGCACTACGGAATAAAAAACTTCCACGCTAGTTTTCTCTAATATGTCTGAAGACATTTAAACCTGTATATAAATTGTATTTAGAGCAAAATTTAAGATTTAAAAGAATACGTTTCCCAACACAATTAACCTTGGCAGTTTCGGCCGAGATCCGGTTTCACAATGGCCGGTCCAGTATCTGGTGTTCGTTGTTCACTGCAACGAAATCTGATAGCAATCTTCAAGGCGCTAAAGGCGGGAATGGTTTCATGTCACTTTAACGAATGGTGCAATGCACTTAATAACTCTTTATATTAATTATTGTTTAGTTTTTATTGTCGATGATGGTAAAGGCTGACTCAATAACGGCCATTATTAAAAGAGTAAATATTAAAATTAAAAATAATCTTTACCACAACACAATGTTATAGGGAGACGTGGCTCAGGGTGTAAGAACCCTTTTTATAGAATAAGGGTGACAAACAAGCACACAGTGTACCTGATGGTAAGTGAATGTTGTGGCCCATAGACATCTATATCTAGTCTCGATTAAAAATTAAAATGCAGATGCGATGTCAACCCTGAGGACTAAGATGGAATGCCTTGTTTTCAATCAAAAGGGTCTCCTGTTCTTTACACAAACCATGTAAAATACAACAACATTAATTAAGCAGGTACCTACTTCATGCTGATATTCTGTGAGAGCGTGGTCCTACCCTCTTCGACCCGTTCGTGCTACAACTACAATTATTGTATTTAAATTTCTAGGTACGCGAGCTACCCAAGTTTAATTCCCGCCAAATCCAATTCTTGTTTGGGAATTTGATACTCAATTGAAACTATTTTCAATAGTTGTGAAAACCAACATTTCTAATTTCTATAGAATTAGTATGAGAATAGAATCTTACTTATAATCGTTGAATATCGCTTACTTAAATTAAGTATTAATTATATATACCCGTCTCTTTTTATTGTAATTTAGTGAAAAGAGTGAGAGCAACTATATGCATCTCTTGAGGTCGATTTTTATGAGTAACTAGCTGGTATACGGCGCATTGCTGCCGTAGAAGAAATAATAAAATTGTGGAAATATCGTTTTAAATTTCGAAGGGTTTTATTGTTTAATTATAAATGATATTACCTACATTCATTGATATTGAACGATATATATGATTTTCAAATAAATTTGCGGTACGATACGTGCGCCACCTAGTGTAAATTAATTGTACTATTCCCATAACCTTTGCGCAAGTGCAAGCAATAAGTTAATAACAAAGTTTTAGCCAATCTGATGAACGGTAGGTAGGCAGCGCATAAAATACGAACGAACAAATATTAAATTTTTATATATTAGATATCGATAGTGTGGTGACGTCATAGTTTTAATAATCAAATTATCATCTTTTGTATTTTTTTTATATAATAAAAATCTAATTTGAATTAAAATGGAAGATTAAAAGTTCCATCTATCCGTTATAGTTATTTATTAATGTCCTCCAGACTGAATTTCAGTCACGGTCTAGTCTCAACGGAGACTAGCCATCTGCGCAGGGCAGGATTATAATGACCAAGTGTATGCGCAAGCACAAGTGCACTCTCTATTTCCTAGTCAGATGGGACAGAGTCCATAGTCATAGTCAAGTCCATATTAGTCCATAGTCAGATGGGACGGTAATCCGATACGACCGGAGAGAGAGATCAGATGCAGTACCAACGACTTTATGTGCTTTCCGAAGCACGGGGGTGAACCACCGCCAACTTCCTGACTCCGGGCTGCTACTGAGAATTTTTGACAGAAAACTCCAATAACTATTTTTTTGGCCCGACGCAGGATTTGAACCCGGGACCTCATGATCAGCAACCGCGTTTACGACCCCTAGACCAATGAGGCAGTCATAGTATTTATTAATGATAGTGTCAAGTGTCAACTACCCAATTGCAATTTTAAATCAATAGACATCAAAGTAACGTTTTTCTTTTCTATACGATTGTACCTCTGTCCAGTTATTTCCTGAGAGCTATATGTTTAATTAAATATAACTGATTTCCTCTTTAGATGGAAAGTAATGGAGGAGTTATTCGTTGTCGCAATTAGTTATTAAAAACTACCAGATTTCTCTAAGACAGGTTTCCACACGATGTTTCCCTTACTTTATTCTATTTACTTTATCTAAAAGTAATAGTAGCGCAATGACTATGCAGCTACGGTGCTTAGGATCGCGGGTTCGAATCCCATCCGGGACAAGTGTTTCGACCGATGCGGAGGAAAAGTTCTCGAATGGCAACCCCCACTAGATGGAGTGACGCCCTGCTAAGACATGCAGGAAGTTGAGTGATGCAGGTGGCTCAGGTACGTGCTTTGTGGCGTTCCTTGGGGGAGGCCTATGTACAGCAGTGGACTTGTGGACGGCTGTAATAATGATGATGATGATTTGAGCATGGGATTGTAGTTAGACACTGCATGCCATATTTTATCTTTAGATTATTCTCTATCTGCCGGTTGGTTGAATTTATCTCAATAAGCGTTGCCGGCACTGGATTACGTTACGTTATGTAAACTCTCAATTTATTATCTCGATGCTGTTTGACAAGAAACGCTGTGTAATCTATCTACTGAGTATTTTGTTTCTAATATCCAGCAAGTTTCTAATATCCAGCAAGTTTCTAATATGCAGCCTTATACCGCGGGGACTAGGGCTGTATGATAATTTTTATTATCAGTTTTAATTTTTGAAGTAAAAACTTCTTTAGAATCGCTGTGACTTGAAACTCGATGAAACGAAAAAGCGACACTAAAAAGAGACAAATATACACATCTATAGGATTAAGCTTGCGAGAGACTGAGATAGAATACAGTATAGAGTGTTTCCCTATTATCTCGGTCTGCTTTTTGAAGTGAAAACTTCTTTAGAATCGTTGTGACTTGAAACTCGATGAAACGAAAAAGCGTCACTAAAAAGAGACAAACATATACATCTATAAGGTTAAGCTTGCGAGAGACTGAGATAGAATACAGTGTAATGTTTCCTATTATTCCGGTATCCTCTATTTGTTGAAATTGAAAACTTGTAGTCTGTATAATATTATGTAATGTAATATAATCTATATCTATACAATAATAAAATTTAAGTATCTGTTTGTAATGTAAAAATTACAGCTATTTATTAAATTCACATGAAAGTATACACGATACTTATAACAAAAGAACATTTTTTATAATAAGTGTCTGTTTGTCTGTCTGTCCGTCCGACTGTTTGTTCCGGCTAATCTCCGAAACGGCTGAACCGATTTTGACAGGACTTTCACTGGCAGATAGCTTATGTTATAAGGAGTAACTTAGGCTACTTTTATTAAAAAAAAGAATTAGGGTTACGCGCAAATAAAAAATTAAACCCATGAAATTCATCGTAATAAACTCCACGCGGACGAAGTCGGGGGGATAGCTAGTGTAGAATAAATGCTGCATTCGTATCATTCTCTCGAAGTTTAGTTTTATGAAGGTCTCACTTCTAGCGCGTGTGAACTGCACACGTGTTTTTTTGTTAAGATAATGAATATTGTATATTTTTATATTTAATGCATACATAGTGTATTGAATATTTAAATTATAATCATTCGATTTTTAACATCATACACCGTTTTTTTACTATTATAAGTTAGTGCTTGACCACTATCCTACCTAATGGTAAGTGGTGATGCAGTCAAAGATAGTAAAGTGCACTGGCTTAGCTCAACAAAACCTCATGCCTTGAAGACACTCATATTATAAGCGGTTGCAAAGACAGATGCCGGCAAATTATTCCACTCCTTTGATGTACACAGTATGAACGAAGAAACAAACCGTTTCAAAAATCAAACAAAGGGGTGGAACCAGCCGAGCGCCTGGTGGTTCATTGATGGAATAGGTAAACTGAAGTAAAGGGAAGGTGGAGTATAGGAGTGGTCCTTCTAAAGAAAAAACTAGCAGAAAGGTAGTAAGATATATTAGTTTAATAATCGACTTGCACAATTAACAAGTGGTAAAATTAAAAATGTTGTACAACCGACTTCAATATAAATAAAATGAGAACATCATCAATGTAGTCGAAGACAATTAAATACGCATTATTAAGGATTACTCAAAAAGTACTAGTCAGATCTTGATCAAATTTATATGGGATCACATGAGAAGCGCCAGCTTTTAAATAAAATAAGAATCATCATAATAGGTTTATCTAGAAAAAAGTTCTGAGGTAACACACATAAAAAAAACATACAGTCGAATTGAGAACCTCCTCCTTTTTTGAAGTCAGTTAAGAATAGATACGAAAGCAAATTAGAATTATAGTATTTTTTTCAAGAGAAAGGGAGGACACACAAATACACAGGTATCAAGTTCATACAGTCTGTTCAGCCGTGCGATTGTGTAATTCTGGTGGGAATCGTGGTTGCTTCGTTTTGACGTTTGACGTTCGATTCCGTTGCATTGTGTAAAAGTGTCAATATCGACGTTTTTTTTTTCTTATTTTACTTGTCAATTTTTTAAGTAAATTATGTGTTAATTTTCGGATAATATGATTTGTTGAATTTAACTGGCTCTCCCACGTTGCTTATGCAGCGCCATCTTGTTTCTATTCAATATTTTATACATACGTATGAATATACGCGGCAACTGTACCGTGAATTCGTGAACTTTCAGTTCATTGTACACAACAACAATAAGCAACTGTATTTTTATTGTGCTCACGAAATGGCAGCAGGAGTTAAACACGAAACATGATTAGATATACCGAACCAAACGCAGTGCCATGAACTGAAATTTATTTAGGTCACCACTTTTACAAATGCCGATGCAGTAATAAATGCCCTCAGGTTTTTGGAGCACAATCTTTTTCTTTCCTTGATAGCCTTTAAGCAAATTCAAATTCATTTTATTCCTTTGCGATATATGGGTTACAATAGGTCTTAATAATTTAACAAAAATACAGCCATATTCTACCTTCCGGTGTTTGTATTAATTCTCCACGCGGGGGAAGTCGCGGGGAACAGCTAGTATTAAATAAAACTAGTTTTTTGGTTAGTCGGATTTTAACGCGTTTAATTTTTACTTTTTAACTGTCTACGTTTCGGGTGCTTTGCAGCACCATATCCACAGTTTATACCTATAAAGTTATTCGAACTATACATCCTTCACAGCTGAACCAATGAGATCTGTGGATTGAACGTGCTTACGTGTTAAATCGGTGCATAAATATATAGATACGTATTATCAAAGAACAATAATTTTAAAGTACCACCACAGAGTAAATAATAGCAAGGTACCATCCACTAAAGTACCCATAAGGCACGCGCACTGTAACCGCACGGTCCGTCGCACACAGCGCCATCTGCTTCCGTCAGCTGGTAACAACCACCCGTCATTATAACACCAGTTCTATTGACTGTGTGTACTGAACGTATGTTTAGGGCTGTTTCAAATTGGGACCGGGGCACGCATAATTGTTTCATAAATGTAACGTCGGGGTTTTGTTGGTGCGTCTATGGTAAGTGAATGTGGCCCATAGACAACTTCATTTATCTTCAATTAAGAATCAAAATGCAGATGCGTTGTCACCCCTGAGGACTGAGATGGAATGCCTCGTTTCCAGTAAAAAGGGTCTCCGGTTCTCTACACTCACCATACGAAACACAGCAGCATTAAGCTACTATTTTACGCTGGTATTCTGTGAGAGCGTGGTCCTACCCTGGTCGAGCTGAGTTCTACCACGTAATGTCTTACCCCTAAAAGCTAAAATATCACTCGTGCTCACTCTTATCATACTTCAGCTTGATTATGCTGACGCCTGTTATTTGGATGCTACGGAGGAGCTCCTTAACAAACTCGAGCGCTTGCAAAATCAGTGTATCCGCTTCATATTTGGGCTCAACAAATTTCACGGAATATCTCAGTTTCGCAAGCAACTCAAGTGGCTCCCAATTCGACTTCGTAGGAAAACTCGATTGTTATGTCTCCTCTATAACAAATCCATCCTCTCCCTCATACCTCAGAAGCCGATTTTCCTTTACCCATCCTCCTGGTCCTGATAAACCATGCAGATCCCTTGTTAAAACTCTTCTTTACTTTCCCGTCCATAATTCCGATTTTTACTCCTACTCCTTTTCTGTCCACGCGGTTAGGTTGTAGGACTCACTACCGCCTAATATAAGAAATACCTAAACTTTATTGGTATTTAAAGGACGTGTTAGCGATAATTTCTTTGCATCCTGTTAATTATAGTCTTTGCGTTATAGCATGGTGCGGGTGACAGCTTACACTTTTGGCGTGACTACAGATGGAACATTGTTAAATCGATTTAAAAAAAGCGATTAACGATACACAAAGCAAAGCAAAAATTATCGATTAGCTATCGATATAAAAATTAAAACCGAAACATATATTTCTTTATAAACTACAATGCATGTAAAATTAAGTTAAAGTTTAATACAAATTATGACATAATAGTTACATAATAGCTGTTCCCGGACCTCGCCCGCTTGGTATTTATTACGATTGGATTTCATGGGTTTTAATTTTTTTGCGCGGAATCCTAATTTTTTTCTAAAATAAAATTAGCCTGTGTTACTCCTTATAACATCAGCTATCTGTCAGTGCCAGCTATAAGCCGGAACAAACAGACAGTAAGACAAACATTTTAAAAATATTTTTTGTCTTTTTGTTATAAATACCGTATATACTTTCATACGTATTTAGTAAAAGACTGTTATTTTGATATTACGAACAGACACTTTAATGTATAGATTATACTATGTATTAATTTGAAAATAAAAATCATCTTCCGTTTCATGCAACATTCATATTGACGTTTAAACAAATAAAATTGCTACTAGCATCTGTAATTTGCAGTACGGTGTAGACTGCACCGTCAGCTTTTCAAGGTACGAGTGCTAGCGCCTTTTGCTATATGTGTATTAGTTTTGCCAGGTCTAATGGGCCAAATATCGGGACGGAAGGTAAAAATAATCGAAAATTTGGTTTATAAATCTAATGAAATAAAAATAAAAAAATAGGTTTTTTGTAGCCATTTTGGCCGCCATGAGTTATGCTAAAGTCTTTTTGACACAATGCGTAATTTGCTTTATAATTATTTTTCTGCCTGAGCTGACCAACGAATAGTTTATCGGAAACACTGCATATTCGTCTATGTGAGTTTTGTTTCCGTAAATCAGAATTTGTTGAACGATTAGTACAAATTCCAATACATATTTACGTGATTTTTATTATATTCGATTTATTTTAAAACCGATTTTTGATAGTCTGTGGTTGTGCTTGTTCGTTATGGCATGGCATAGTTTAGCGTGGCACATCACTGTCGTAAGTGGGCGGTACCCATCCATGAAGAACAACAATATCTGTATGACAGTTTATCTAAAAAAATACGAAACTTCATAGGCGTGAGCTGTCACCCGCACCATGCTATAACGCAAAGACTATAATAAATATTATTTTATTATATTAGTATTAATTTATATATATTATATTTAGTTATTGTATGTAGGTATTATTTTTATTTATTGTATCATTTTATTTTATTTATAGTATTATTGAATATAATTTTATGTAACATGCTGTATATTATTTATAGTAAGTTTGCCTTTTTAATATATTTTCCTTTGTGGGTCTACTGAAAGATATTTCAGCAAATTATGGAATAAGTAGGACTTTTGTACAAACTCACTATAAGACTGTTTCTGTATCTTGTTGTGTGTACAAAAAAAAAATTAAAAAAAATCTTAATTTTGTTGTAGGCTGTGTATCCATATACCATCCCCGTGCCTCAGAAAACAAATAAGGCCGTTGGGTCGGCGATTGATCTTTCTCCGGTCGTGATGGATTACCGTCCCATCGAGCTACGAGAATGAGGGAATAGAGTGTGCACGTATGCTTGCTCGAGCACTATAACTATAATCCTGTCGTGCGCAAATGGCTAGTCTCCATTCAGACTGGTCGCCGTGACCGAAATTCGGTCTGGAGGACATTATATTATTATTAAGTGATTCTATATTTATAGTACAAAATAACTAATATTCACAATATATGCTCGTTTAGTGCCAAAAAATACAATAACAAAAACTGGACGAGATAGGTGGCGCTGTGGTAGAGTCATTAATAAATATTATATTTACACTGCAAAAGTCCAGTCCAGTAAATTCGGTGTGAAATTCATCGCGCCACCTACCGAAACGGGCAGAACAACGTTTGCAGGGCTAGCTTGTATTTCTATTAACAATTACGTTTTTTTTTCTTTTAAGCGACTCTAATGTATACTAGCTAATCAATAAACTGTTTAGTTGTACATAGGGTCTCACAGACATCTATTATGAAAGTCAACAGCATGAGCAGTGCTAGGGTCTTTGATTATAACATCGGCTCTTTAATTACAAACCCGCCTGCCCGGCGTAATGAGTATGGTAAAATCTTACAAGAAATGCGTGCCTAGAATCGTTGAGAAAAAGAATGGTGAAGTCCATACATATTTAATTATTCATACACTATATAAGTGTATTACAATTAAAACGGTGGCCCATTATGTCAATATCCAATCCAAAGAATACAAGGCCGGGTCAGTCGTGTAAGCAAGATCCTAAGAACAAATAAGTAACAAGTGAAGTGAATAAAATAGACATATCGATCTGAGATCGATTATTTGATTGTTGTTACTGTTACTCGTTCTACTCGAGTAACACTTGTGAATAATTAAAATAAAAACTAACTATTTTTTTAAGTCTAAAAATATAGTTAGTTTTTATTTTAATTATTTTATTTATTTACAAATATCGTAACATAAGGTAAAACAACTGTTAAAAACCTTGGTTAAGGTTTAATTACATCATTCAATAGCCGTTATAACGTTCATATTTTGCATTTTAAATTGATATTAATGATCAGGGCCGATATCACTGTAGACTTTAAAACAATCTAATTTAGCTTCTATTACCTTTACACAAGGTTTATAACCTCTTGATATCAATGGCAATGCAAACTACCTCTCGATAGCACGTCATATTAGCGATGCGAGGCGAAAGATCGTGATTATATAAAAAAAAAAACTAGACGACGCACGCGACTTCAATTACGGAAATGTAATTAAAAAGTTGCAACAGCGGAATTCTCGAAACAGCCAGACTAGAATCGCGCCATTCTATAGGACTGAAATGGCGTTCTCCAAGCTGGAATACTTCCCAACGATATCCTAAATTTTATTATGTCAAGATTTTTAGTGAGGAATTGATGACAATTAGTGACTTCTGCAAAAAAATTTGTGACTTAATACTTTAGGATATAGCCCTTTTTTGGAAGGATTTCTAACTTGAATTCAAGCTAAGCTCCCTCGAAAACACTATCATTATACTCGTATATGCGTCTGAGATGTGATTCCTGTTTTAAGATTTAGTGACTAATTGCTGTGTCGAAAACACAATGTATGTAATAGCCTAGCCATTTTACTAAAATGACCGTTTAGTAAAAAGGCTAGGCTGTTAGGCTAAGTTGTTAACTGAAAGGCTAATTAAGCTGCGACATATCCAAAACAGAGTCATTTCTACGAACCTACTAAATAGGTGGAACGGAAACCACTGAACTGGAACCGTCATTTCTTTTTTAATATTATAAAATAGTACACGACTACGATCTCACCTGATAATTCGTGCTCTTGCACTTTTGAATAGTAAATCGCACTATAAGCTAATGTAAAATCCCTTTCACTCTTTTCTTGAAGACATCCATAGCCGTTGTGTTTGAATGTAAAGACTATCAATCATTTTAATCCTTAACTGTACGCATTATGAACGACAAAGTAACTTATCCAAAAATGCCTCGTCCGAATGCTGCAAAGGATGGAAAATCAATGTGCGTCTGTCCTTATTTCCGATTTTGAAAGGGGGACATTAATTCCGCGCAAATTTTTCAAAATGTATCCTTTGAAGAAGTTTGGAACACTGAGAGACTGGCAAACATACGACAGTACTCGAGGCTATTTTTTAAAATTGAAGTGACAAATGAACTTTTTTGAGGGTTCCGTACCCGAAGGGTAACCAACGGGACCCTATTACTAAGCCTCCGCTGTTCGTCCGTCCGTCCGCCCGTCCGTCATTCTGCCTGTCAGCGGGCTGTATCTCATGATCTGTAATAGGTAGACAGTTGAAATTTTCACAGAATATGTATTTCTTGCCACTATAACAACAAATAATAAAAATATAAATAAATTAAAAATTAAAGGAGGCTCCCCTACTATAAACGTGTTTTACGATGGTACGGAACCCTTCATGCGCGAGTCCGACTCGCACTTGGCCAGTTATTTTAATTATTCTAATCCAGTGCTTGACTTCTATCCCACCTGATAGTAAGTGGCGATGCAGCAGTAGATGGTAAAGAGCACTGATTTAGTTTAACAAAAACCTATTCATCTTGCCTTGAAGACACCTATATTGTAATCGGATAGAAACTTAATACTGGCAATATATTCCACTCGTTTGCTGTACGCATGGCGAACGTTGAGGCTAACCGTCTAGTTCAAAAGCGTGGTAAGTCGATACCGAAAGGGTGGAGACTGGCCTTGCGACTAGTTGTGAAAGCGAGAGGAGGAATTAAGTTATGGAATTTCTGCGCACAATCTCCAAACTTACAGACTATCTGATGATAAGTGCCAACTGTATTCCCTGGACACATGAACTAACTTTAAACAAAGAAGGATTTAAATGCGTTTTTATATCTGAAGACTAAGATGGAATGCCTTACAACCTGTAATTATACTCTCTCTATAGTTTTCAGACACGCACGTGAGAGCACGCACTGCCGCTTGGCGGCAAATATAGATAAGGGAGTGGTAGCTAACCAAACGGACTTTCAGACAGAAAAGGAGTTGAAATTTAAATAATTAATATGATAATTGTCAATGAGGGCATCCACGAATTTTTCTGCCGCCAGGGCGGCGCCACTCGAAAGTGAGGTATAGTATTTGAAAGATTTCATAGCGGGGAAGTTAATTTGTTCGCAAAATGTAAAGGTTATTGTTTCTTTCTGTACTATTAGCTATATTTTATATTAATAACATTAAAAATAAATAAACCAAACTACAGATATTCATAAAAGTATAAAATTTAAAAAAAAGTAAAAATGTGCAAAAATTAAAGAGTAAACCACTGACGCATTGTTTTGTGTATTAATATAATACTCTAGAAACTGATAAACTTTTATTAAAAACCAACTTCTCAATTAAATTACATTGTGTAACAAAAAACTTTACCTCACTGTCAACTAGCGACATCTGGTGAGCAGAAAATTATTAGCCCTCATTGGTATCAAGATAAAATGACCACGCTTTATAAGTTAATATAGTTAAATTATACCTACTACGGTATCTAACCTAATTATGTTAAATTATACCTACCGCGGTATCTAACCTAATTATGTTAAATTATACCTACCACGGTATCTAACCTAATAATGCCGTTATTTTAAGGTGCTACTCTATAGTTAGTCTATAGTAAACTATCAGAAATATAAATCTAAATCTAAATTCTTCTCTACTATTGTCATCTCAGATCCATGAAATTCGAAACAGCTCTATGTTTGTATGTGCCCCGGCTTCGCAGCGATGATTTCTGGATCTCGACAACAGCGCCACCTACCGGGTCCAATTGTGAATCTAAATCATTCACGAATCAACTTAATCACACACACAAAATTTCATCAAAATCGGTCCAGCCGTCTAGGAGGAGTTTAGTCACATACACACGGACAGAAGAATTATATATGTATATAAAGATGTGTGACAAACGAGCACACAGTCCACCTGATTGTAAGTGCAAAATGCAGATGCGTTGACACCCCTGAGGATTAAGAATGCCTCAATTCCAGTAAAAAGGGTCTCCGGTTCTCTATGCTCACCATACGGCACAGCAATATTAAACTGCTATACCATGCTGGTATTCTGTGAGAGCGTGGTCCTTCCCCGATCGTGCCGACCCATATGATCTACAACCATAGTATAGAGGCAACGTGACTCTATCACGTATAGTTATACATTATTAATTCTATTAATTCCTCGACTGCCTCGTTGGTCTAGTGGTTGTAGTAGTGCGGCTGCTGATCATGAGGTCGCGGGTTCAAATCCCGGGTCGGGCCAAAAAAAATCAGTTTTTAAGTTTTTCCATCAAGAAATTCTCAGTAGCTGCCCGGAGTCAGGAAGTTGGCGGCGTCTCACCCCCGTGCCTCGGAAAGCACGTAAAGCCGTGGTCCTGGGCCTGATCTCTCTCCGGTCGTGTCGGTTTACCGTCCCATCGGACTATGAGAGTGAGGGAATAGAGAGTGCACCTGTGCTTTGCGCATACACTTGGGCACTATAATCCTGTCCTGCGCCCGATGGCTAGTCTCCGTTGAGGCTGGCCCCTGTGACCGAAATTCGGTCTGAAGGACATTATTATTATTAATTCCTCAGAACACAGGAATCATATTCATTAATTTAATTTAATTATAATAAACTGTGCATTAATTAATTTAATAATAATTAACTGTAATTATTAAAAGAACATTTTCAGTTATGTAAATAGAATAAATTTAGTGACTTTAATTATTTTAAAACAACTTTTTTAACATATATTGAACGCCGTAAAAAACAACTAAAAAGGCAAAATGTAATTTATCGCAAAAAAGATTTGACATGTTGAATTTTTAGGTGGTAGGACTTCTTTTCTTTGTCACGCCCTCTTACCAATTTCTGCTGCCAAATATTGGTACTGTTATTTAAAAAAAAAAAAACAATTTTCTTAATTTAAAACTTATATAAAGAGAATCGTCCTAATAAAGTATGTACCAATAAAATCGATTACATTTGTTACCACGTCCGATAGTGTGCCACACGCAGTATATCACACGCTTGACCTCTATCGATTTTTCCATTAGGTTTATTATTTGTAGCAAACCTCGCCTACCAGTACACGGGTTTACGTAGAAATGTCCAATTCAAGGACGAACTACTGGCTGAAATATTGATAACAGCACTATGGCCGGCGTGTTGTGGATTAAAAATAAAACTATTTTCATGGAATTCATCGAATTTAATTTTAATATATTTTACATATATATACTGTTACTTGATTTTGTTCCACTTTTGCAGAACGACTTTACAGCATCTTAAAGTCTTGCAGTGTTGTGATTGAGTTTGCATTTAATTTTATTAATTGTAGAATTCTGTAATATGTTACCACCAAGCCATTTTGTTTTTTTAATTCATTAGCTTTACAAAACATTCTTTGAAGTTTATGTTGCGACTTACTGCAGTCTATCTTATAAAATAAGTATAGAATAAACGGGGATACTGACCGTAAATTTGAGTTTTATTCAACTCCCTGATACCCTCACTTAATGCACGATTTCAAAAACTTGGATGAATAAAATTAAGTAACAGCCTTTATACATCCCATAGCTGGGCACAGTCCTCCTCTTAATTTTGAGAGTAATTAGCCAGCTACGCTGCTCCAGTACTACAACACTGACATATATACTTAAAACATTTGCACTAACTCACCCCCTGTACTGCAGTCAAACGTTTTACAAGAATGCGTAAGGAAATGATAATGACATTATCTAAGATCTTAGTAACTCGAGAGTTGTTGCGAGAAAACACATAAGCGCATATATTTCACGCGCAACGCTTATATAGGAGGACGCGGAAAACTCATCATTGGAATCATGTCTATTTTAGCTTTTCATATCTTACAGCACGATATTTAAAAGAAAAAGAAAACCAATTCATTCGAGGTCTAAGTACACAACAAGAATATAAACAATATTCGTGTAACCTTACACGAAAAATTAAATACAGCAATAAAAAACAATAACAACAGTTGCTTAATAGATATAGATTTAGGATGGAGCCTGCAATCACTGCGACTTTCCAAGTCGTGTGGGTTCGTATCCGCCATTCGAATACTACCGTGAACCCCTCCTATCATAACTATTTAAAATAAATAGAAAATATAAAATGTACATTGTAAGTAGTAACGTATATGATGAGTATCGAGAACCGGAGACCCTTTTTACTGATAACGATTCATCCCATCCCATTTTAGGCCGCAGAGGTAACAACGTAATCAGCATTTGGATTGTCAATCGGGGATAAAAGTAGGTGTAAGGGGCCGTAGCAGCCATTACCATCAGGTGGGCTGTGTGATCGTTTGTCACCCTTACTATAACAGCCTATCTTATCTTTATGCAAATCAGTTTTTCTTAAGCAACGTACAGTGAATAATTCCTTCAACGATAAGCAAATAGAAGAAACGACCCGCAAGAGAAAGTGGGCAATTAACAGTATAACAGAATGCAAACGATCTTTGTTATGTGTTAGTCATTTTATTACTGATTTACGTGTGACCATGTTTTACGTGTGTGAAGTCGATAGTAACGATGGTCTCTTTTGACCTCTCCTTACCATCTTGAGAAGAGGTCAAAGGTGTTAAAAAGAGCTTCTATTCGAATAAATTGTACAAAGTAGAGCCATGCCGCAGATATATAGTTGTAGCACGAATAGTTCAGCTCAACCAGGGAAGGCAGAATACCAGCGTAATGCAGAATAATGATGTTGTATTTCATATGGAGAGGTATATTCTATCTTCGTCCTTAGGGATGCTAACGTATCTGCATAATGATTCTTATTAAGGATAGATGTAGATGTCTATGAGCGACAGCTTTCACTTACCATCAGGTGAACTGTGTGCTCGTTTGTCATCCTTATTCTATAAAGAAAGCTCCTTGGGATGGGCAATGATAATACAACGAAATCCGTAAAAATTAATATCAAATTTACGTGCCGTAATTTTGTGGGCAGTGACATGCTCGAAGTGTGTGTAGTTACGTGAACGTCTTGTGACATTTATCTCCATGAGTGCTATATCTACTGAGTGTTTCACTTCAGATGATCTACTTCAGATTCAGATGTCGATTTGCAATCGCTCGTCTTAGTCGACATTGAAATCTCTACATAGTATAAAACAAAGTCGCTTCCCGCCGTCTGTACGCTTAGATCTTTTAAACTACGCAACGGATTTTCATGCGGTTTTCATCAAGACAAAATGATTCAAGGAAGGTTTATACGTACATATAATACATGCCTATTATATATTTTATAATTCTTCTGTCCGTGTGTATGTGACTGAACTCCTAAACGGATGGACCGATTTTGATGAAATTTTGTGCTTGTAATTAGTTAATTAGAGAATGGTTTAGATTCACAATTGGACACGGTAGGTGGCGTTGTTGACGAGATCCAGAAATCAATCGTGCAAAACCGGGGCGGATCGCTAGTATAACCATATTTCAATTACCTCAGTAGAAATACAGTTTATAGTTTAATCATTGTAAGTTCACAATCATAGTTAGAGTAAATTCAATGGATAATATCATTTTACGTGGTAGAGCCATACAGTAATTTTATATATTATATTTTTTAATTAAACTGAAGTGACAAGTGAACTTACAGTCCACGTGATGGTAAGTGACTACTGCACCCCAAGAACATCTGCAACCTATATGCTAGCTATACACAGCTGCAGCGTGGCTCTACCGTGGGTATTTCATACATTTTCTATATAGCATAAAAATTATGCGTCTAATTTAAAACTGCAAACAAAATCTGGCAAAAATACATAGCACAGAGATCTTAAATTTTTGCGAGATTTTGTTACATTCACCGTATCAGGTATCATGAAATATATATTTTTTATATTGTTTTTAGCATATTACTATATTTTTATGCCATAAGTGATAAAATTTAAATATGCAAGTGAGGCGCGTATAGTTTTAAATTGTAGGAACTCAACGTCCGACACTGATGGACCTTCTATTTTTTTTTAATGAACGGTATGAAATAAACTGCTGTGTGCCATGCTGCAGCTGTATTACTGGTATAGTTGTAACACGAATGGGTCGGCTCGCCCGGGGAAGGACCACGCTTTCACAGAATACCAGCGTAAAATAGCAGCTCAACACTGCTGTGTTTCGTATGGTGAGTGTAGAGAACCGGAGATCCTTTTTACTGGAAACGAGGCATTCCATCTTAGTCCTCACGGGTGAAAACGCATCTGCATTTTAATTCGTAATCGCGGATAGATGTAGATGTTTATGTGCCACGGCAACCACTTACCATCAGGTGGACTGTGTGTTCGTTTGTTACCCTTATCCTATAAAAAGACCGCCTTTTGTTTTCTCTCTACATCTTTATATTTTTGTTAACGTTAATCTCACCTTCATATACAATAAAGGGTATTGTATTTTTATTGTATGGTATTGTAAAAAGTTCACAGACTGACGATGCAGAAGATACAGAGCACGAATAATTTTCAGATGGATTAATCGTTTACTTATCATTATCACCCTTAACTTAGCTACTATCTTTTCTAGGAATCTACAATGTTTACTTTTACATGGTAGAGCCATGCTGCACGTATATTATATTATGGTTAGTACTCAAGGGTAACAACGCATCTGCATTTTGATTCTTAATCGAGCATAGATATAGATGTCTAGGGGCCACAGCATTTACTTACCGTCAGGACTTTGTGCTCATTTGTCAACTTTATTCTGTAACAAGTGGTAAAGTCAAAAACTTAGTAGAACCGACTTCAATATAAATAAAATAATTTATTGTTGATTTTTTAAAACCGCTCGACCGATTTCGATAAAATTTAAATGGGACCACCTGGGAAGTATACCCTTTGAAACAAAAAAATAATTTTTCAAATCGGTTCAGGCGTCTTCAAGTAATCGGTGAACATATATATAAAAAAGTTCCGACAAATTGTAAACCTCCTCTTTTTTGAAGTCGGTAGAAAAAAAACACCAGATAGACGCTGTGCGTGTTTGTCAGTTTTAATTATATAAACCCCTTTCTAGGCGTGTACTTCTTTAAAGCGATTATACACAGTGTCACGCACACGATCTGTATAGGATTACCGTTATTCCATGAATAGTGCCTTATTCATTCCAGTCTACGCATTTATAAAGATATCAGTCAAATGCAAAAGTCCGTACTTGGTAGAGCTTCTACGCTCTCACAGAATTGATCCATCCATCACAGCCTTCAAAGGTCCACTGCTTAATATAGGTCATGCTTGGCAGTTGGGTTGGCAAACGCAGTTTTTTTTTTTTTATAATTTTGAGTTGTTATTAGAAAACGCTACATATCTCCTGTTTCATTTCGCTCTGATGCCTCTTACGACACCCACGGGACGATATGGAGTATTGGATATTCTTTACACCGCCACTACACGGTTACTTACAGCCAGCGTAAAATAGCAGCATAATTTTATTTTAGATATCCTTCAGTTTTTGCATTTGATATTAGTTTTAATAAATATCTTCCAGAAGTCAAAAGTAATTACACCTAAGTTCTATATAAAAAAATCCTATTTAACTAGTTCGTTGTTTAGTTCCCATAATATTTCTGCCTCCACGATACAGAAGAAGATCCTAGTGGTTTTTTTTAAATAATTAATAATTGAAAAAAAATTAGATTTTTTGACTTATCCACAGTATACCTTTATGTTATGTCCTAATGACGTTCATTTATGGCAACCCTATAGAATGTTGCTAAGCAGCAAATTTTAACTCGCAGTTTTTTTTACCGATCTTTTTGGTAATAATAGAAGTGTGCAAAATTAAGTTTCAATTCCTTCTCCGCTTCGAACAAAGATAAAACAGAGTTCATGTTTCAATTTCCACTCACACAATCTATGCAAGAATATTATTTAACAGTTGCGTGATGGTAAATAATTGTCAGCTTCTTTCGTGTCTTGAAGTACCTAACTATAATCGACACCGCTAAAGATTTCACCAAATATGTAACGCATGTATGTCTCGGTTATTCAAATTCGTTCATTATTACATCGACAGTTTTACAAGGTATTCTATCGTCTATCAAAAGTCCACTGCTGAACATAGGCCTCCGCCATTGATTGCCTCGTAGGGAGATGCCACGTTTGGCAGGCGGGTTAGCAATTGCATGTTTTATTATTTGTTGTCAGAAAGATCTCGCTGTCGCCTCTTACAACACCCATTGTAGTATACCTATTGAGGTGAGCCGGTGACAGAGAGGGGATCAAAGGTAGTGCTACCGCCAACCTGCCTGTCCAGATTAAAAAGATAAAATGTGTACCTTAATAGCTTCTAACAAATTGATGTAGTTATTGTTCTTGTACTATTATTTATTCTGTGGTTATAATGAGCTAGTCGCTATAGATAGCTTCATAGGGGGACATTTGCCAGAGTTAACATGCTTAAGGCAGTTTTTAGTTTTTATTAGGAAGGCGCTGCTGCCCATCTCCTGGATTGTTTCACTCTGTCGTAGTACAGTTTACGTGGTAGAGCCATGCTGCAGCTATATTAATAGTATAGTTGCAGCACGAATGGGTCGGCTCGACCGGGGAAGGACCGCGCTCTCACAGAATACCAGCGTAAAATAGCAGCTTAATGCTGCTGTGTTTCGTATGGTGAGTGTAGAGAACCGGAGACCCTTTTTACCGGAAAAGAGGCATTCTATCTTAGTCCTCACGGCTGACAACGCATCTGCATTTAAATTCGCAAACGAAGATAGATGTAGATGTCTATGAGCCACAGCAACCACTTACCATCAGGTGGACTGTGTGCTCGTTTGTCACCCTTATTCTATAAAAAAAAAGATATTATCACACCGCCACTATACGGTACCATACATACATAATCTATCTTCTACCATCTAACTACTACACGATTAAACAGTTTACATAAACCTCTTAGACTAACTACTTAAATGTTCAAGTCATTCCTTAACCTACACTATTCGTATATCTGCAAGTAGAACAAAGCTAAAATTAATATTCGTATCCGTTAACTAGAATCGATGTGATAAATAGCTACGATCAATGAGGGCTAATAATTTTCTGCTCACCAGATGTCGCTAGTTGACACTGAGGTAGAGTTTTTGGTACGCAATGTAATTTAATTGAGAAGTTAGTTTTTAATAAAAGTTTATCAGTTTCTAGAGTATTATATTAATACACAAAACAATGCGTCAGTGGTTTGCTCTTTAATTTTTGCACATTTTTTAATTTTTCTACTTTTATGAATATCTGTAGTTTGGTTTATTTATTTTAATCTTATTAATATAAAATAGCTAATAGTACAGAAACAAACATTAACCTTTACATTTTCCGAACAAATTAACTTCCCCGCTATGAAATCTGTCAAATATTATACCTCATTTTCTAGTGGCGCCGCCCTGGTGGCAGAAAAAGTCGTGGATGCCCTCATTATGTACTTACAACAAGCTTGATATTTTTGCGATATTTTACTTAGTTTAAAAAACTATTTGTGATTTGGATCAACATTTTGTACTAGTTTCACAATATTTATTTTCAATTATTATTATTATACTTATTATAAAAACTGAGAGGATAGATAAAAATAACGAGTTCATTATTTTTATATACCCCGATGATGCTTTGAGGCGAAACCAGTCGGTTTTAATCCGCCCTTTGTATATGCAATAAAGATTATATAAACAAAATAGTCGGACCACGTTTAGCCAAAAAGTAAGTGCACAGATGGAAAATTGTGAAAGAAATTATAGGCGGCTAACCCATTACACAATCACAAACCCAATATCCCATTAGTCGCCTTTTAGGACATGCCAGGCAAGTAACACGGTTGGCACATTTTTTTTCTTATAAACTAATGTTCAACTCATTTTATTACCAAGTTATAGATCAAAGCATCAAACAAACAGAGCAACAACGGGCAGCATAAAAACAAAAATAAAATTCAGCAAACATTAAAGCGTGGGTGCGCTTCATGGGCCAAACAGAAAATAGAAAAGAGTGACAAACGAGTACACAGTCCACCTGATAATAAGTGGATTCTGTGGCCCATACACATCTACATTTATCATCGATTAAGAATCAAAATGCAGATGCGTTGTCACCCCTGAGGATTAAGATGGAATGCCTCGTTACCAGTAAAAAGGGTCTCCGGTTAACTACACTCATCATACGAAACACAGCAGGCTTAAGCTGCTATTTTACGCTGGTGTTCTGTGAGAGCGTGGTCCTACCCCGATAGAGCCGACCCATTCGTGCTACAACTATTATAGCTGCAGCGTGGCTCTACCACGTATAAAACATGCCAGGCAAGTAACACAGTTGGCATATTTTTCTTGCAAACTAATGTTCAACTCATTTTATTACCAAGTTATGGATCAAAGCATCAAACAAACAGAGCAACAACGGGCAGCATAAAAACAAAAATAAAATTCAACAAACATCGAAGCGCGCCCAATCACGGGCCAGCCTGTATAATACGGACAGAATATAAAAACACCGGTGAATCATACTTTGGTAAACGGACCGTCGACAAAGTTGCGTAAGTCGAGTTATGCGCTTTTGAATAAGTTATGTTGGCCCTCGTTAATGTACTATTTGTAATTCTATTCATTTGCTTACTTAAGCAATTTTCCCGACACCAATTAACATTTATAAATAAAGGGAATGCATATATTATGTTAATGTTACGATTATTTTTACATCCCATCTTTCTTATCGTCTTACATTCTCTTATTACTCCTAAGGTCGAGCCCAAAAGAAGGGTAACATATTTTTCGCTGGTATGTTTGTACGTCCGTTTCTATTTCTGCCAAATAGTAGTTCGGATTTCGACAACTTATGTGCCAATAATTGAGTTATATGTACTACGTACTAGAGAAGCTATTCCAAACAAAAAATGTGCGCTACTCTATGTCTTCGCGCATGCGCGGTAGATAGTAAAATATTACGATATTATTACCTATTTATTCACTTGAACAACAAAAAATTTTACTTACTTGACTACTGAATTGTTATTTACGTAAGGTTTAAACTTTAATTTGAAATCTCGTATTATTATCGCCGCTCCACACTGCATGAATATTGAAGCCACAGTAAATGACACTAAAGTAAGGTGTACGGATTGCAGTACAGTTCAGTTGAACATATTGAATGTTCGGAATGTGAAATCTAGTGCGTAGTACATATATATCAATGGTGCCAATAGATTTGTCATAATTGCGGTTAAAAGGGTATAGAGAACCAGTATAATTAAAGGCTGTGAGGCATTAGATCTTAGTCCTCAGACCACGCATCTGTAGCCTCCTTCGTATGAAGTACTTACCATCAGGTGGATTGTAAGTTCGTTTGTCACTTCAGTTTTATAAAAAAAAATAGAGATTTTGACCGTTTGACGCCAGCACGCAATAAATATGGCGGATGTACATTGTCAAAAAGTTGCTACCTAAAATAACTCATAAGCAAATGTATCGCGTATGGTAAAATATTATATATTTATAAAGCGGGCAAAATTTCGCATAGGCTTCCAAACAATATCGGCATTGTATTATATCTATAGGCAATCCTACCTACGTATTTGAGTTTATCAAGTCTTTGAAAATTGTATTGGTCCTATGAAATTGTATCTCATAAAAATAGAATGGCAGTAAATGACGGCTGCGAGAGAATGTCCAAAAATGATAATATACATATATAACATTATGCAAAAAATGTATATTATTGTATGCCATTCATTTAAAAATATGTCTTATGTGCCAATACTTCATCTGAAGTTTTCCTGGCAGGCCATGTAGGGAGATACGAGGACAATCAAACGTAAATCTTAATCTTTTTGTTCGTGACATTTAGAGGTTTACATACTCGTATTTTCATGTTTCATGGATATATTTATAAATATTCTGTTTTTGCATCACCAAACCACACAATTAACAGCTTTTTGCGACCGAAAGGATGTCTGGAAGAAACTCGTTCGTGTATTGATTCAGTGTACAATAAAGAGTTATCTATCCATCTATCTAAAGTGAGTCTCCAAAATACTCCAAAATTTGGGTTGGTAACTTCACCGCTGGGCAGTAAAGTGAGAGTGCGCCGAACATTAAGATTGAGGCCGCGGCCTTGCGGGCCTGCCGATTGAATCCGACGCACCGCAGTATAAAACGCCAATTTTATTCAAAGCACCAACTTAGGAGATTCGACATTGTAGGTAGGGTAATATGCACAAAGCCCAAAAAAACCATAATCAAACAAGCCCGAAAAAGGAGTCAATAACAAATGTTGGCAAAATAAAGCAGCTGAGGCTTCCAGCACAAATACCAGCTTATAGCAAAACATTCGGTTACAAAACAGGTTCGAATTCGAGGCCGAACTGTGAATAGCGGCCAAAATTTTGAGTCATCAGCAAAGTACCTATAAAGTATTATTATTTTTAACCGTCCATGCAGTTTAACATATTGAACGATGACCCAGTTTAAAATATTTTCCTTAGATTGTTTTTAATTTATAAAAATGCAAAAATAATTCTTTAATTTTTTTTTTAGAATAAGGCTGACAACGAGCACACAGTCTACCTGATAGTAAGTGGATGCTGTGGCCCATAGACATCTACATCTATCCTCGATTAAGAATCAAAATGCAGATGCGTTGTCACCCTTGAGGAATAATATGGAATGCCTCGTTTCCAGTAAAAAGGGTCTCCGGTTCTCTACACTCACCATACGAAACCCAGCAGCGTTAAGCTGCTATTTTACGCTGGTATTCTGTGAGAGCATGGTCCTTCCCCGTCGAGCCGACCCATTCGTGCTATAACCAAAATTTGTCTGCACCCTTATTCTATTAAAAAAAAATCTCATATCTTCATCATAATACAGCTGCAGCGTGGCTCTATCGCATTCCTAATGTGACCATATAACACAACAGCAAGTAACATTAGCTCTTGAAATATGCAAAAAATTCTGCTAAGGGAACTGGTTAAGTTTCAGTTACGTGCCAAATGAAGCGTCGACTGTCAGGGTCGATTGTAAGGATGCAAAGTGTGCACCGAACCTTGGAGATGTCACTTGTTTTTCCTTTAGCGAAGACTTGTACAGAACGTTGTTCATAAACAAATGGTCATCGATTTCTTTTTCAGTCTTTTCAGTCCATAGTGTATTTTACCCTTTGTTTTATATGAATACATCGTGAGGAAAACTGCATGTCTGAGAAATTAAAAAAAATCGAAGACATGTGAAGTCCGCCAACACTCATCGTGGCGGACAATTATTCCTTGCCCTAAAACCCACAAACCTACCGAGAAGTAACAGGCCTATGCCCAGGAGTGGAACGTATATAGACTGTAAATTTACTTTGCTTTTATTATATGATTAGTATGTGACCTATATCAGTTTAATACGATAGTTGGGAAATTTACTTAAATATAGTATGGGAAATTTACTTAAATATAGTATGTACTATTTTTTTTATAGAATAAAGCCCTGGATACACTAGGGGACATTTTTTCCCGCAACAGGACGCGGAACACTTAATCTACGTGACGATGCAACGTTGCACAATGTCCCGCAACATGACCCGCAACATTTTACGTGACGCAGGGCATGTTGTTTGCTCCCGCTCCGAGAGCGGGCACACGTGTCCCGCGTCAGTGTCGCGCCAGTTTGTTACCGGGTATAGCGGTGTGCTCAACATGCCTTCCAACATGTCAGTAGTGTGGGGAAACGAAACCGTGCTTTTACTTCTTGAGCTTTACCAGAGTCATTTATTATTGTGGGAGACTTCAAACCGTGATTATCGAAATAAAATAAAGAAATATGACGCGCGGAGGAAATTGAAACTAAAGTGCATACCCCCGTCCTACCGATCAGTTGTTTCCACACTCGAAAAGTGTACGACAAGGAAGCATAAGAATCTCCAGTCGACGAGTATCTTAATGCAATGGCAAGTCTGATATGAGAGTCAACAGCGTTCCGTAGTATTGTATCCTATTTGACTATGGAAGGTCCGATGATTTGTAATAAAGTTTCAAAATAAGATGTTGACATTCGAGTGAAATTCACAAAAGATCCGTTAGACATTCGGAGATCACTTGAAATATTAATTCTTCTTTCTTCTCGTTGTAGTAAGAAATTCCGCATCCACCACCTTCTCTTTCGCTTACTTAATGCCTTCTTTTTCGCTTACTTAATAAGTACTATGTACGCAGCACTAATCCCAACAACCTCCTCGGGCGACATTTCTATAAGCACTGACTAGTGTGGCTTTCAAAATTTTCCGCGACATATATCTCGGGACATTCCACGTAGTTTTTGAGCGACATGTTGCGCAACATGCCGCTCCTTTTGTCCCCAAGTATATCCAAGCCCTAAGGGTGACAAGAGAGCAAACAGTCCAGCTGATGGTAAGTGGACACTGTGGCCCATAGACATCTACAATATACATCTATCCTCGATTAACAATCAAAATGTAGATGCGTTGTCTGTCTTGAGGGCTAAGATGGAATGACTCTTTACCAGTAAAAAGAATCTCCAGTTCCACTCACCATACGAAACAGCATTATTCTGCTATTTTACTTATTCTGTGAAAGCTTGGTCGTACCCGTACCTCCAACCGACCCATTCGTGAAGCAGCCATAATGTAGCTGCAGCGTGGCTCTTCATCATCATCATCATCATTACAGCCCTTCACAAGTCCACTGCTGAACATAGGCCTCCCCCACGGAATGCCACAAAGCACGGTCCCGAGCCACCTGCATCCATTGACTTCCTGCATGTCTTACCAGGTCGTCACTCCATCTAGTGGGGGGACGCTCTATACTTCGCCTGCCGGTACGAGGCTGCCACTCGAGAACCTTTCTTCCCCATCGGTTGTCGGTTCGTCGAGCTATATGGCCGGCCCATTGCCACTTCAGCTTACTAATCCGTTGGGCTATGTCGGTTACTCTGGTTCTACTGCGGATATCCTCATTTCTAAATTTATCACGCAGAGAAACCCCGAGCATAGCCCTCTCCATAGCTCGCTGAGCGACCTTGAGCTTCCTCATACGGCCAGCAGTGAAGGACCACGTCTCAGTGGCTCTATCGCGTAAAAATCTACTAGCCAATATGTATCCTACTGCTAAGCACAGGTCTCTTCACATTTGTGAAGGATACTGGAATAGGGCAGCGTAATGCGTGATGACAGATTTTATAATATTCAAGGTTTTTCAAATTTCTTATACATATAATAAATTGTGAAACTTTCTTTAGTCACCGAACACTTGGTATATCAACACTTAAAATAGTAATTAACAATTTCATTAGTGCTGACAGGAATAACATGCCAGGGCGAGCGACTGTTCCGTGAATAACCACGGTTCAATTTACTTGATCGACAAAATGTATTAAGATATTGAAGATAACAAGAAAGAAATTTCAGGTCTAATTGAAATCATAGTTAAAAATCCGTAATATGAGTTATAATAAAAAATTGATTGTGTCAAAAAGGCACGCATGGCAATTCACAATGCTGTGTTAATCCCACCTATATGTATGGTAGTGAAAGTTGCGTGATGCAGAAGAAGCACGAGAGTAGAATAAATGCTGTAGAAATGCGGTCAGTAAGGAGTATGTTAGGGCTGACCTGAATGATAAGGATTTTTCGGTGGTATGGTTATGTAGAAAGAATGAATGAGGGGAGTGACAAAGCAAATTTATGTTGCAGAAGTGAATGTACGATGATGAGTCGGCAAGGGACGCCCTAAACGAAAGTAAATCGACCAAATTAGCGATATATTGAAGCTGGGCCAAATTAAGAGTATCCTTAGCCGACTGCATCGAAGTCGGCTAAGGATACTCTTAATTTGGGTTTGTGGACAAGAAAGAGGCGAGAGAGGTGTGTCAGGATCGTACGAAGTGGGAATCCGTAGTCTCAGCCTACCCCTTTGGGTGACAGGCGTGATATATGTATATAATATGTTACGTAATAAAAATTGAGGTAGAATTAAAAGACATTTACTAACCCCTCGACAAAAACAGAGGGGAGTTATATGTTTGTAGTGTGTATCTGTGTGTCTGTCTGTGGCATCATAGCTCCTGAACGGATGGACCGATTTTGATTAAGGTTTATTTTGTTTGAAAGATGTTTTAATCGAGATTGTTCTTAGATATGTTTCAATAAAATCTGTTCAGCCGTTTGAAGATTTTTTATAGGATAAGGGTGACAAACAAGCACCACACCTTTTTAAAACGAAAAGAATACATAGACGAGTGCAACGTGAGCTTCCGATATAAAATGGTATCAGCTGATGATGTGACAAAAGTTACAGACAAATTAAGCTGCAACAAGTCATCGGGGTCAGATCGAATTAGAGTTTAGGATTTAAAATTTATTAAGAAAGTCTTATCATAGCGAATTTTATTAATATGTGTTTTAAAAAAAGTGTTTACCCGGAAGAACTAAAAAAAGAGATAGTCGGACCTATCTATAAGCAGGGGTCTATAAACTATAGACCCATCGCCATACTTAATGTAATCAATAAAATTACCGAAAAAAATGTAGTCAAACAAATTTCAGAATTTTTAGAAAATAATGATGTTATTACAGATGTACAATACGGGTTTAGGCCAAAAAAAAAGCACAGACATGGCTTTAGCTAAATTTACAGACGACGTGAACAACGCTCTTAATGGTAAAAACCTAGTAGCTGTTATTTTTATCGATTTAAAAAAAGCTTTCGACACACTGGTTCACGATGGCTTGTTGCAGTCTATGGAAGAGTGCGATATTCGAGGACCCACAAACTTATGGTTCCGCAACTATTTAAAGGACAGAACGTTAGAAGTTCGCATTAGCGAAACTAGTAGTAACCTTGGTAAAATCAAATATGGAGTCCCAACCGGCTCAGTATTCGGTCCAGTAGGGTACAAAGTAATGATCATGTCAAATGTATATGCATACCGATGATACTTGCCTAATGTACTCTGATAAAGATCCAAAGACGATACAAATAGTTATGCAAAAAGACTTAGACAACATTGTTAAATAGGCGCATGATAATGGTATTATAATTAATATAAGCAAAACTAAATTTATGTTAATATCTTCGCCATACAATCGACAAAAACACGCTGACATTGTAATTAAGGGCCATACCTACGATTGTTTTCACAGAAATAGTAATGTAAATAAGTATAAATGTCTGAAGTTAGAGCAAGTCACATGCTACAAATACCTAGGACTAACTATAGATACCAGTTTTGTATGGAGTATACATGTCAAGCAAATCTGTAACAAATTACGTAGTGTATTGGGTAAATTGTACCACCTAAAATTTAGGCTAAGCAGAAGATGTTACATATTGCTGTACTATGCGCTCGCGGATACAACTATAGATTACGGGTTGGCAGCTATGGACTTACGTTTCCAGTGTATTTAAATAAAATCAAACCACTACAAACAAGGTTGTTAAAGATACTAGTAGATAATAAAGTGAAAATTGCGTGTAATAAAGAATATGATAAACTTTTCAAAATTTGTAAAATTGTACCTGTAGACAAAAAAGTGAAAATAAAGTTGATAATGGAACAGTTTAATAAAAATGAGTTTAAAGTAGAAAGAGAATATGGCTACCCAACTCGTCAATCCACTAGAAAAGGAAAATATGTAGTTCCTAAAATTAAAAATTGCTTCGGTATGCGCACGAGACGATGGGTTATCCCGCAATTATATAACGAGCTGCCTCCGGACTTGCTTAGTAAAGTTATCTCGAAAAATCATTTAAAAAATACTCTAATTCCCAAATACTCAAAGGCCTCCCGCGCACTAGGCAGCCAGTCGAACATATGACGGTGTATGGGAGCCCGCGCACCTAAACAGCCACGAACTCCCGGCTGCGGCAGCTATAAAAGCGCGCCCGATTGCCTAATCACCTTATTCGTGAGGCAGCTTCCTATGCAGCCCCATTTCCCTCTCGCTATCGAGTCCGCAGACCGAGAAACTCTCTCTCGGACCCCCCCAACCAGCTTTCGGCCGACCTGGACTGCCTCTTGGCGGCTCAGGCCGAGCCTTCCTCTAATGTATAATATGCTTTAATTAGGCGCAACTCTCAGCGGCTACTCGCCGCCTGCGCCCCCTTATCCCTTAAAGGGATCGCATCAAATTTCGGCGGAAAGGCCACTATGGCTAAAGCCGTTCCCAAGGTGGTGTTTAGTGGGTAGGCACTTCTTCAAAGTGAGTCCCACATAACCACGCGCCGGCTGCGTGGTATGCTAGGAGAATTCACCACCTCCCTCTCCCGCTTCCGGATTTACGCCGTTGCATTGGGCACAAAAAAAAACGGCAGCCCGTTGGCAGCACGCAGCCAGAGCGAGTAGGCGAAGTGTACGTGGCTGATGTCAGTCACCGCGCACTTGTCGTAGCAGACAGACGTATTTTGTGTTCCGAAACCACACTTACCTCAATGTAATCACCAATTTTTCTTCTGGAGTTATACAAGCTCGCATAGGAGTATCAGTGCCCTTGATTGAATTTCTTATATTTTCCAAAAGGTTATCAAATGATTGCACTGACATTCTCGTGTAGTTAAAAAACCGGTCTGGGTATTTACGATCATCTTTAAAATAGGTATGAAATAAACCTTTTTGAGTGCTGTTTTAGAAAAAGAGGATGAATCCAATGTCTTTTAGCTTTGCGTTTTTTACGAGATACGCACAAAATTACAAGTTCTTCCACGTCCATGTCCCTCGGAGAAAGGGTCACAACCGGCCATCCATTGGCTGTTTAGAAGTGGCTGCTCAAATATTTCGGCCGCCGCAGCCTGGCTGCGCAGCCAGGCTGCCTAGTGCGCGGGAGACCAAACGCTACTCAATTTTAAGACGCCGTTAAGTTTCGTGGAGTCACAGTCACTTTGACTTAAAGTGATAGAGTCAGCACGAGACTTAACGGTGTCTTAAAATTGAGTTGCTTTTGAGTATTTGGGCATAAGAAAACATTTCCTGTCATTGTATCCATAAAGGTACGCCACAGGCCACGAGTAACGTACTGTTAAAATTAGCAATCTATACGCGATGTGTGCTGTTTGAGTGTGTGTTGAATTAGTGTATATATGTATATATAGTATGTATGTAAAAAAAACAATTCAAAAGCTAATGAACTAATTTTAATATTTGGCTGATGTGGACCTTATAACAAACTTTGTATGAAATATGTATAAATAAAATAGATGTGGGTAGATGTTAGTATATGTATAAGAAATTATACTTCTGATTATATAAACATAAGCATGTAAGACGAGAACACTGCCGACAAACTGTAATGAAGTTTGGCAGATGAAAATGTTAAAAACGAACACAGTCCATCTGATGGTAAGTAGTTGCTGTGGCCTATAGACATCTACATCTATCCTCGATTACAAATCAAAATGCAAATGCGTATACCCTGAGGACTAAGATGGAATTCCTATACGAAACACAGCGGCGTTAAGCTGCTATTTTACGCTGGTATTCTGTGAGAGCGTGATTCTTCCCCGGTCGATCCGACCCATTCGTGCTACAACTATACCACTAATATAGCTGCAGCATGGCTTTACCACGTAAAAACACCATCAGCTCTTTTTGTTCCGGGAGTTTTTTTTTAATTTTTAATTTAAGTTATAAGAAAGAAACTCATTAGCAGTTCTTCACCTAAATAAAAAATCTGTTTAGTTTTTAAATGACTAGACTGCGACATTATCAGACCTTGTCTAGGTCAGTGATTCATTTTAAGAAAGTTACAAGTTACAAGTATATGTCCCAAAATGTTATGCCCCTAGGTTATAGTTGACCTGGAAACGAACTCCGGTCACAGTCAGAGAAGTTAAACATTTTTAACACTAGTACAATGGTAACAGTATGATCGCGCCCTGATCTTTTTATTCGTGTTCTAAATCGAATCATATGTGTACTGTAGCTCATTGGTTTAATATTAATGCAGGGTTTTATTTTAAATTCTATTAATTTATTTATCTGTTAATATTTTTTAATCTAATTTAACTAATCTGTAATTTATTAATCTGTTTATATAGCTACACACTGTGTGTTGTAGTGTTGCATGTATCAGAGTTAAATATTACCTGTTTACAATTAACGCGTCCTAGTTTAATTTACGAAATAACGTTTTAATTTACAATTTTCATTAATGATGCTAAATTAATTAGCTAAACTTCGCGTGAAAAATAAAAGTAACGTGCCTTACCTAGTTTGAAGAGCACCTTCCGCCCTCCCCCTCTCGCCCTTGAGGCGAGAGGTACTCTTCAAATTAGTCTATTTATTTTTTACGCGAACCTTAACTAATCATTTTTATTATCTATAAAATTAAAATTGTGTATGTCTATTAATAAATAACTGTCTTATATCAAGCTGAAGGTTATTTGCATGCCATTAAATCATGAATACTTTTTTTTGTCTGTCTGTCTATCCGGGCCAATCTCCGGAATGGCAGAACCATCTATGAAACTTTACGAACAGATAGAGAGCAATACCAGGAGTGATTTAGGCTATATTTTATCCAAAAACTTTGAGTTTTATTTTTAAGAAATCGAAAAATCGATATAATACCAGTTCTTGATCCTTATCTTAAATGTAAATGATGCCTCATTATAATAGATCCAGGCGAAGCCGGGGCGGGTCTCTAGTCTTATAAGTTAAGCCTGATTATTTTAATGATCATAACTTCTAGCATAACACATACAGAAATATAAAAGAGAATACATATTTGCGTAAGGGTCAGTTCACACAGAGGCACGACGTGGCGCGACGGTGCTTGAAGAGGCCAGTGGTTTCGCACCGCGCAGCGCAGCGCCGCGAGACGCATCACGACGTCGCGAGGCGCATAATAATATTTGTTAAAGTATTATCTGTTATTATTTTACTATATTTCGATTGATTAGATTTATAGATTATACGATTATCTTGAGATAAAAAATCATATTAATACAATGTACGTGGGTACTAAAAACTTTCATTAATTCGTTTAATAATATATAACTATGATATATAAATCAAATACTATAATAATTTAAAAAAAACTATAACTAGTAACTTAATTATCATACAGTCTTACTCCCCGCGGTATCGTTGAATCCAAGAAGGCTGGCTGCGTTTCCCCGATGAATGGCTATACTTAGCCTTTGAGCGAGAAAATAACCAGCCCTCTTATAACCAGCAGCAACGACCAGCCGCAGATGGAGTTCCTTTAGGAACTTCAGAGCACGTGGACCCCACGGACCGATAGTCTCTACAGCAAATGGCACAAATATGTAGTCATCTCTCAGAGACTCATATTTGCGCCACTTACTCAGTTCAGCTGCCTCTGATGCCACCCCGGCTCTAAACGAGGTACCCCTGAGATGAGAGGCCGCCAAAGTGTGTACGCAAGTAGCATCCCACACTAGGGCTTTACCTCTCTCCCAAGGGACCAATGTCATACCGAATCAAATCAAATTATCAAATATAGATATTTGCCTAGCATCGATACAAAAAAGTCGTATTTATAATCAAAATGGCCTTTGTTATGGGGAGTCATATAGCATAAGTGTAGTAAAACAAAAAAAATCCTTAAACTCGTTATTCGCATAATTGTTTTCCTATTAAGGGATGTCCGGTTACATCGCCAAAATAAATTTTAACAACTAAAATTACAAAATTTCAAAACCCCCGAAACAAAAAGAAGTGACGATCTTCAAACGGCTGAACAGATTTTCTTGAAACATAGCTAAGAACACTCTCGATTAAGGCACCTTTCAAACAAAAAAACTTAATCAAAATCGGTTCATCCGTTCAGGAGGTATGGTGATACAGACAAACACACAGGTACACAGATACACATATACGCAGATACAAAGATACACACTACAAACATATAACACCTCTCTGTTTTAACTTATGAATAATTATGAAAAAAATCATCAAATGTTTATTGAATCGGCCAAAAGGACAATTCTTAATGTATTTTAACTATTAAAAACTATATCCTCTAGGAGAAAACAATAATAGAAGAATAGTAGTATAATAGTAGGATAATAGAATAATGGAATAGGATCATAGCAAACGATAACCTCATGAAGGATATATTGCGTAGAGGCATTTTACTTTCATATATTGCTCATAGTCAATCAGCCAAACCCCCGACCAATTATTCTGAGGTCATACAAATACTTAGGGAGGCCCTGCCAGAAGTAAACAGTCGTTTAAGAACAAGCAACAGATCAGAATAGCAACAAGTGCTATTACAGGATATGGCTCCTTTAGCAAACATTTATTTACCATAGGTGTTACAGATAGTCCCCTGTGCAGGGCATGTAAGGGGGAAGAGGAAACGGCGGCCCACGTGTTGCTGGCATGTCCGGAGGTCGCTGCATACAGGGCTAAACATCTCGGCACGCCGGGATCACTCCCCGAAGTTGCTCGCAATATCAAATAAGCTCCGATAAATGGTAATATGGGCAGGAATACCCACACGAAAAATACGCGCTTAGACGTGGAGTTGCGTAAAACAGCCCATCGCAAACTAAACTAAACTAATATTTATTCCGAGCGGAACAAATCTGTGGCTCGAAGTACCGCATCTAAACCTTTTTGCCACTGCGCTACTACCGTCAATATCAATTCAACACAATCGCAAACAGCCTGCTCAACCGGTCTTCTTAGGGGTCACAAAAACCTGATTTAAGATCTTATGCATGGCAGTGTCTGAGACTACTAGTTACCTACTTCAGATCTAGTTTTGATCTTACTAACAGTACTGCATTAAGAGGTAACGTAAAATATATCGTTTAGTACACAAGTGGCGAAATTAAAATTTTTGTACAACCGACTTCAATATAAATAAAATGAGCTCATCATCAATGTAGTCGAAGTCAATTAAATACGCATTATTAAGGATAACTCAAAAACTACTGGTCAGATCTTGATCAAATTTATATGAGATCAAGAAAAGTTATGAGGTAACACAAAAAAAAATACACTTGAATTGAGAACCTCCTCCTTTTTGAAGTCGGTTGAAAGATGTTATTATCAATATAATGAAAGAAATACATAATATGTTAGTTATCAGTATTATGTTTAAGTTTCAAAAAATTATGTATTCAATATCTTAAATTCAAAAACATTAAATAGGCTGGAGTCCACTTTTATGTATAAAATCTATACCTGTGTTACCTCGCTCTTCCAAAAAATTTTAAGATACTAATTACAAAATAGTCATTAGGAACTTCCTCGAAAAGCTTTAATATTATGTTCCAGAAAGCCGATCGTAATACGCGAAGAACGCTACGAATTTGTTTTAAACCAGTTTTTTTAAAACCAATTGACAATACTATATATATTTTACAAGTCACATTTCAATCTATTTTAATAACTACTTTATGCTTACCAAAAGAAGATCAAACTACATATTTTATCCAGTTTACATAAACAATAAACAAACGAATAATCTATGAAACAGAATTTCCGAATCAAAATATTTGCATCCATCGTATTTCCTCTTATATATTCAACTATAAAATTAACAAGTAAGGGTTACAAAATTGGACAGCTAAATATAAAATATAAGGACAAAATAAAGAGTAAAATAATAAAATACACAAAATAAAACCAAATTGGATTTAAGTAATTGAGGTATACAAGATTAACCTCATATTATGTCTCTCGTGTTAAATGTAAATTTAGAAAACCAGTGTAATTTTATCCAATGAAAATATTCGGAATGAGGAGTGGGATGAATTAAAATAACAATCTAACCTACGTACAGGTTGACCCAATTATAAAGATAAGCGGAGTGCATTAAAGATAGAATTGAAGAATTCTTTACAATCTGCACGTACAGAACGTATTCTTTTAGATAAAACCACACTAATGTGACATTTCATCAAAATAACTCTAAAGAATTTTACCAGGCGATCATAAATATAATAGGCAACCTTCATTCGCCTTTAAGAAAACGTGCTCTATGAACGTGACATACTCGTCGGTTCGGTAAGTGGTATAAAAAGTCGTAAAACCCGAAAACCCATTATTTCTTTGTTCTCGTGCGGACCGCCTGCCGGTATGATTCATGGCAGATAACGGATTGTTTAGCGGCCTGATTGTTATGCTATGATGTACATAGTTTTATAGAGCCTCCTAACTCCTAACGCCTTCAAATATTTCTACAATATCCAACAAAATTCGTCACTAGTGCCCAAATGCTCAAACGCTGCTCAACTTTAGGATGCCGTTAAGTCTCGTGCTGTCTCTATCACTTTAAGTCAAAGTGACTGTGACACCGCGAGACTTAGGCCCGTATTAATAAACGTTACTCAGCTCAAGCACACGCACTTGAGTACAATCTTGAGGTTATGATCTTATTAATAAACATATCTCAAGATGCGGGTTAGGTTTACGATATCAGCTGAGTGCCACACTGATTAATAAACGAAACTCGATTCTCAAGTGTGTATACTTAAGTGCAAGTCACAGAACAGTACACCTAAGTACAGCGTTTTGAGATACTGATTTTATGTATTTATTAATTAGGAACGATCTTGAGATGCTGATTTCGTAATGAGGGCGTATCAAATGATTACGCACTTGAGTTCATCGTTGAGTAACATTTATTAATACGGGCCTTAACATCTTAAAATTGAGTAGCGTTTGAGTATTTGACCAAAGAGGATCAATTCGTAAGCGGCCTATGTATCATAGTAAAGATAAAGAAAGGGTAAGAATGCTTGTAGTGGGTGGCAGAACTCCTTTACTGCTTAGAAGTAGAACTATAAATAAAACAGCCTTTCAAAAGTCTGCTACTGAAAATATATGTCCCAAGCTAAGCCATAGATGCCAAGCTAGTCAAACGGATTGGCAACCGCAGTTTATTATTTTTAATTGTTATCGGATAAATGCTCTAAACCTGAAGTGACAAACGAACTTACAGTTCACCTGTTTTTAAATGGCTACTTCATAATTCATAATTCATTTATTGCATGTCACAAAGTATAAAGTTATTACAATATATTTACAGAGCATGTGACAGCCTGTACGGGCGTAGCATATTTAGACGGAGTTTAAATGTTAATTAATATAGAATTAAATTAAATTACAATATTTACAGTACATAATCTATGTATACATTATTATTAATTAATTCATTAAATATCAAACTAAATAATACACACATTTATTTTAAAATTAAATGTCAATAAATATTATTCATCTCAACTATTGGTCATTTTTCGTTCATGCAAATAAGATTTAAAATTTTGATGAAAATATTAACAATGTCAAATAAGTAAATAGAAATAATTAATTTTGTCAAAATAATAAAAATTTATCATTTATCATTAAAATATTCATTCAAATTATAATAGCTTTTTTATTTTATTTTATTAGCTTCAGTCTATGGACGTCTGCTGCCAACTTCAAACAAACAAGGCTACAGATGCGTTGTCACCTCTAGGACTAAGGCCCGTATTAATAAACGTTACTCAGCTCAAGTACACGCACTTGAGTAAAATCTTGAGGTTATGATCTTATTAATAAACATATCTCAAGATGCGGTTTAGGTTTACGATATCAGCTGAGTGCCACACTGATTAATAAACGAAACTCGACTCTCAAGTGTGTATACTTGAGTGCAAGTCACAGAACAGTATTCCTAAGTACAGCGTTTTGAGATACTGTTTTTATGTGTTTATTAATTAGCAACGATCTTGAGATGCTGATTTCGTAATGAGGGCGTATCAAATGATTACGCACTTGAGTTCGTCGTTGAGTAACGTTTATTAATACGGGCCTAAGTCGCGATGCCTCACAGGCCTGTGATTATACCTTGCTCCCTATACCGTTCAGACCGCAACACAGCAATGTAAGCACAGGTGTTTAGCGTGAGAAATTCCAGAAACAGGTAAGAGGGTGGAGTTCCACGCAGAAAGGGAGTACTACCAGCTACCATACCACTTCTTAGAAAATTTAGTTTACGCCAGACTTCAAATAAACAGACCAGCGACAGGCCGGGCCAGGCCAGGTATTCCTTTTTGACCTAAGTAAATAAAATTACGTTTGTTACGTTTGTCTATCTTTTTTTTAAACCTACTAAATCTACTATCGTCTCGAAATGATGTTCCCTGACCGGAGAAGAAACGACGAACAAAATTCGCAGATATCCTCCTTAATTATACTTATATTTTCCTTAGGGTGACAAACGAGCACACAGTCCACCTGATGGTAAGTGGATGCTGTGGCCGATATACATTTATCCTCGATTAAAAATCAAAATGCAGATGCGTTGTCACCACTGAGGACTAAGATGGAATGGAGTGCCTTTAGTTCAGTCCAGTAAAAAGGGTCTCCGATTCTCTACACTCACCATACGAAACACAGCAGCATCAAGCTTCTATTTAACGCTGGTATTCTGTGAGAATGTGGCCTTACCGAAGTTGAACCGCGAGCCGACCCATTCGTGCTACAACCATAATATAGCTGCAGCGTGGCTCTACCACGTATACATACTTATAAATCTGTAATTATGCTTATGTTATCAAAACTGAAATAACACAATATTGACGTGTATTTGAGTATATTACTAAGGTATTAACATATTATATCAACACATAAATTCCACGAATCCATCAATAACGCGTACGTCGAGATAAGCTGATTACGGTTTTATCATGTATAATAACAGTGAAATGGCGTGCGCCACGAAGCCATGATGGCGGTGGTAGCCATAACAGCTATGATCGTTTGATGTTATTTTGAGCACGAGGCCGGCCTTTTATGCCTTAAAACATTATTAACATGCGGTAATAATCGTCGCGGTAAATGTTATGCCGTGAAAGTCTACACTAATTTATTAGTGACGAACATGACGGTGACATTTTAATTGTAAAATGTAGGTACCTAACGTGCACTCGAAACTCATGAGTATTCTTCAATCGTTAAATTAATTAGCCTATAAAGGCCACAGGCCACAGCTGAACATAGGCCTTTTCACAAATTGCCTAAATAAAGATTTTTGCCATAGTTGCCACATTTGGCAGGCGGATTGGCAACCGAAGTTTTTAATATTTTCTAGTTGTAATTACGCTGCTGCCTATCTCCTGGTTTGTTTCCTTGAGTCACCTCTTACGACACCCACGGGATGCGGGATACGGGAGGTAGAGGATATTTTTACTCAGCGATTAAATTACACTGTTTGATCTTAAGTATTGGGGAATCACAATTTTAAATCAGGAAATAAAAAAATATTGACTCAATATAATATGTGTTTAAAATACATTACACGTTTAGGCCATAACATTAATATGAACAGGGCATCGATTATGGCCAGGAGAATAAACAAAAAGAGCAAAATCAATAATATAGACTAGAACTATAGATTTTTTGGTTGGTCAAAGTCTATTAAGGCTGGTAGCACATTAGCAACTCGCAATGATTTTTTCGTGAATACATACTACGTCCGTTATTCCCAGCGTTTCAAATTTCAAACGCGTTACAGCACCCACAGTGACGGGGGAAGCACCCACAGTGACGGGGGAAGCACCCACAGTGTAACAAAAAAGTGGAAGCTAACAGAAGAGTCCGCTACATTTAATTTGTCAGTGTCAATGTAGTTTCCTTTCATTTTTAAGTGAGGCAGGATCTGGAGAAGATTATGTTCGGCAGTGGACTTTAGAAAGGCTGATTCAATAATTTCTTGTGCCAGTTCAATAAACCAAACTAGGATCACATAAGATATAAGCGAGCGCTCGGTCCAAGATAAATAAATAGCGTAATGATAAGAGTTTACTGTTTTCACCTGAGCGGTAGGTATTTGTTCAAATAACAATGTCAATCAAACTAATCTTTTGCGGCCGCTTTATCGGTTTCATCACAATGATAAAGTGATAAATGTAAGAAAACGGCACTGGAGTTTCAAAATGTAAACATTTCATGTTATAACTTAAATGGCTACATCGATTTAGTATTTTAAACTATAATAGCCAATGCTTACTATCCCACCTGATGGTAAGTGGTGATACAGCCGAAGATGGTGAAGCGCACTGACTTAGCTTAACGAAAAGACAAGAAAAACAGATGCTGGTAAATTATTTTACACAATTATACTTAAGTTGGACGTAGTTTGTAAAGTAGTAGACTATAAAACTTCCAACCCATAAATGATTCAATAAAACTGATGGTACATATCAGAAGGAATAGAAGATATAAGAAGGATAGGCAAAGATTACGGACCATTTTGCACAATCCTGACACACCTTAAAAATAAAAACAAATAGAACAAATATATAGCAATTTTCTTGATTTTTACGTTTTAAAAAATAAGTAAAAATTCCTTATATGAAATTTTACTTGCCAGTGTCTTAAAATAAATTTGACGGAATTGACCCTGGAAACCCTTGTGTCACAAGCGATATCTGCTGAACTTGGATGTTTGTTTTTTTCTACAATAATGGTTTGTTACACTAGAACTTTTTTTTAACGATGGCGCTAAATCTTATTTGATTTTTGTTCCAAATAATTATGTTTGTACCTAACTTATTTTAATTCATCCATTTTTTTATTGGTAACTAGATTCTTAACGAAACAAAGGCCCTAAACTAGGCTAGGCTTGGAACAATCATCTTAAACATTTTTAACACGCTTTTATTAGCATCGCGTGTATCTATCTATGTAACGGAATCTTTTAATGTAATGTTCACCAATTTGTAGACGTCCGATTGACTTGAAAATTTGCACTCGTATCTAGGACCGATGACAGTACAATAATTTAACAACTTTATTCTAGTATCCTGAACAGGATCATCAGGGTAAAATAAAATAATCGGCTTAGGATCGATGCATGTTGTTTGGGTTTTTCTAAAGTATAATAATATTATTGTATTTTCAATTTAAAAAATTAAGTAACCGTAATCGAAATTACCTATATGAGAAAACAAGTATTATAATGTAACTAGTCTTGTTACATTAAAACAAAAATGAATCAGTGCCTAATCGGCAAATAGAAACCGGTTAATTACAACAGAATTTAACAATGCCAACATCAGACTTAAAACTTGCCATTCGTACGATTAAAGTTTCCTTTCCAATAACAAAGGTTTTTCATACAAATGAACGAACGGAAGATTTTTTTCTTTGTTTCAAACACTTACAAAACTAATTACTCACCTCAAGTTTCTTGGAGTATTCCTCAGAAATGCGCTCTTGTTCCTTCTTTAATTCCTCGTTCTTCTCCAACAATGCTTTCCCTAGTTCCGCAGCTAGCAACAGATCAGATTCCTTCTGTTGAAGCTGACTCCACACGTCTGGTTCTGGCCCTGCGTCCATGGTTTCTCTCGTTGCCGACATTTCTTTAACGTAAACTTCTAAATCCTCGTAAAAATTCTCGTCAGACAAACTAAGAACTGACGGAGTAATTCTAGTGCTACTCACGCTTCTGCTTCTCTTACTTTTAGTCCCTACTGGTGTCGAAGTTCTCCTGTTTCCTTTACCAAAAAATTGAGTCTCTTCTATAATAAAGCTTGGCGATTTAAGATCAGGCGGTTCGGTCACGGCGGATTCGGTGTATTTTCTACTTCTACTTATATTTGCACTAAATTCACCGGCCATTTAATCTAAAAGTGTTAGGTATATTAATTAACTTTGCACTATTTTCATGTAGTTATTCTTTTTGAACAGTTTGTCCAACGCTTGTTGAATTTTTACAGCTTTCGGCAGTTTCACGTTTTTAAAAATGTTCGTTGGAATGTCGAAATCCTTTTTTAATGCCATTATAATATCTGTACGAATTCACGAGCGTAACATTTCCGTGTCACTGGCACTGCACTGTAAACGAACTTAGACGCACTCGCGACGCGACGGCTACACGCGTGTGTTACCTCGACGACGGTACGGACACAACAAACTGGTGTTAAGCCTGCGAGGTGGAACGAGGCTTATTCACCAAAGATTACAATTTAAAGACTTTTTACAGATACTAAACTATTTAAAAGTTATAAGCATAATCTATAGGTATAGCGTACTATGTAATTAATTAATTTTTAAGCACCCAAATTATAATAATCATTTAATTCTAAATAAATAATTAACTAAATATTCACAATGAATATATTATCATGCCTATTTGTAAAATGTCTTAAATACAATGTTTTACGTCATTTACCCGATAGAGGAACTTCCTAGAATAATTTATTTACTTTTTAAGTTAGGCATTTCAATCCATAATGATTTCTTATAGGTACATATTTACGCGGATACTACACATAAAACGAAAACGATGCCATTTAATTTCCTAAATTTAAATTTTAACAATATTAAAAATTGATACATTAGTAGCTTTTATTTGCCGTGTAATCGTGGATTCACTACCCCATATCATCCCGTCGGTCGTCGGAAACGACAGATGAAAACTGAATAAGAGATGAGCAGCAGCATGTTCCTAATAACAACTTTATAATTAAAAGAAAATTACGATTGCCAAACCTGCCTGCTAAGTATGGCAACGATGGCAAAAATCTCCCTGCCTATTTTCAGCATTGAACGTTTGATGATAATAATACAGATTTTTAAACTTCATTCTGTAATGAATGATAGAATGAAGTTTAAAAATCTGTACATTGGGTAGCTTTTTTATGTATCGCAAAAAACTTCGGCAAAATACTTTTTGAGCTAAATCATTTCATGAAATGAAGAAAAGAATCTTTGTTGAAATGTATTAAAAACGCGAAACCGATCGATAGCACGTGGTAGAGCCATGTTGCAGCATAAGTGGACTTGCTTGAAAAGACCACGCCACATCACACTGAACGCCACATTAAAATAGCAGCATAATACTGCCATGTCCTATCAACAACACATCATAGTTTTGATTATTTACTAATAATAGATGTAGGTTTCTATGAGATACAGCATCCAATTACAATCAGGTGAACTTTGTACTCATTAATCGCCCTTCATAAAAATGAAAAAGACAGTTTAAACATTTAACAAAAATTCATTTAAGTCAACAAAAACAATGTTACGATGTAAAGTATAATTATGCGATGGTTCACACTAGGCAAGCCTGTCTGACTACAGGTAATTGATATGAAAATACATCTAAAGACACACTCCAACAAGTAACGCCCCCAAGTAAAGTTCATCAACCCGAATGATTTTCTATTCCTATTTAATTACGAAGATTTCTCATGCCATTTCAAAAGAAATCCTTATGAGAAAAAAAAACTAACTATAGTAGTAAATTATCAAAAATTAAAAAAAGTCTTCAAAGTGTAAAGCGAATGCCGAAAAAATTCTATGCGCATATCATATCTTGTGCCTACATAATCTTTGACAGTAACCAACACGTGTGTTTAAACGAAACAGCAGGTAACCTGAAAACCTGTGCGCCAGACAAAGATAGCTATAATAAATCAAGGTGATACAGGAGAGTGGCAAACTGACCAAAAATGTCGAAACATTTATTTTTATTATCGTAAAACTAGGAAATGATCTCACAGCGATCCAAAAAAAATCGGAATTTAAAATTAAAAGTAGTACAAAAACAGACCTTGGATTTATTTGTATGCAATGGGTAATTCAGCAATTATTATTATCGATTTCCACAACATCCTACCGATTAGGATCAATTTTATGGCTCGGATTCATTTATTACATTTACGAATTTTGACCGCCGCGTTGGTCTAGTAGTCGTAAGCGCGAATGCTGATCATGTGGTCAGAGTTCAAATGCCGCGAAGGACCAAAGTTAGATAATGGGATTTTCTGTCAAACACATTACCAACAAAGATATAGATCATCTACATATTGTGCTTGCAAATATGACTGCCTCGTTAGTCCAGTGGGTTCGAATCTCGGGTTGGGCCAAAAATAGAAAAGCCTAATAACTGTATTAGGTTTTTCTGCAAAGGAAATCTCAATAGCAGTCCGGAGTCAGGAAGTTGGCGTTGTTTCACCCCGTGCCTCGGAAAGCGCACAGAGGCGTTGGTTACGCTAGATCTCTCTCCAGTTGTATCTAATATCTATAATCCTGTCCTGCGCAGATGGCTGTCGCCATTGACTAGCAGGCGGTTGGGAACCCTGCCTGCTAATTATGCCAAGTATGGCAAATATGCCGCCTATGAGGCTTTCTAAGGATGTCTATGTTCAGATGTGGACTTATGATATGATATGTAGTGATTAGTGATTATGATTACGCAATTTATAACTCTTGATATAAGGAACAATTTCATTTTCTTAGATCGCTGTGGGATTCGAGTAATTTGAGTAAATTTCTTAGTTAAAAACTGTTAGGCAAGGAACTGGAACTGCTGGGAAATGGGGCGATATATAGTGGCCTTCAAGTCAGAATCTTCCTCAGTGATATCTCTAATTTTAATATGCCGAGTGAGGAACTGGTGACAATTAGTGAATCAATACTTCAGGATCAAGCAGCCTGAAGCCCTTTTTTGGGGTGATTCCGGGCTAAATCAAATCCTATGGACATTTTATGAAACCACTTGTATCTAATAGAAGTAAATATTCTAACTTTTAGAGGTAATAGACGTTAAGTTACTAAAATTCTCGAGTTCGACTTTCATCCATCTCATCACCAACCGCGCCGATATCAAAAAAAAAATGTAATATGTATTACAAATTAATATAAAATGCGCCGTGTGGCGGACTATATAAGAAAATTCATTACCCCATATCATCCCATGGGTGTCTCTTACATACAACGGTAAATGGGAATGGTAATAGTGTGTTACAAAATATGCGACAAAGTTAAATGGAACAGGAGATGGGCAGCAGCATCTTTCTGAAGAAGACAATATGTGTTCAATGTGTGTTATATCTATATAAATTTATTATATTTAGTTATTTAAGTCACCTGCCACTAATTTCCACCACGCCATGGGTTGACTAGCAGAGAATGCTAACTGGCGTTAAGTCCGCCCTTTGTAACCTTTATGGTTCGAGCAATAGTTTTTAAATAAATAAATAAACAATAAATAAAAGTATGTTCAAAAACTAAAAGCCGACTACTGAAAAATCACGCTCTAAAAAGTATGAAACACGAAAATATTGTCATCTGAAATTGTTATGTACAAACTATTCAATATTTAACGTCTATTAAATAAACAAAATACGAAATACATATTCATAGTGATTTTCAGAGGATAGCCGTGGTCACGTGCCACTTTGCCCTTTGCCCCAGCTTATGATCGCTTATTACTGTCAAAATGTATTGTTTTGATAGAGTAAGTCCTTTTTGCTACATCGTAGTCGGGTAAAAAACTGCGGTTGCCACCTCGACCACCAAGCGCGGCAACTATGGAGGATACCCCACCCACTCTATGGGGTAGGCCTATGTTCAGCAGTTGGGTGTAATAAACGACAAGTTATATATCTGAGAAATAAAAAAAAATATGAAAATGTGAAGTGTCAACACGAAATGGTGGACGGACCCTGCTGTGCATCAAAATCCTTACAGCCCATATCGCCTTGTGGGTGTCGTCAGAGGAAAATTGAAACAGGAGATGGGCAGTAGCTATTCCTGATAACAACTTGAAATAATAAAAAACTGCGGTTGCCAACCCGCCTGCCAAGCGTGGTAATTATGGCAAAATCCCACATATGAGGCAATCTCGGGGGAGGCCTATGTTGAGCAATGGACTTTTATAGGGTGTAATGGATGGATGGACAAAATGAACCAGTCCCTTATAAAAGAGAATCATCAAATTAGTCGCCTAGGAACCTCATTGATCTAACAAATCAAAAACAGGGGCAACAAAGGAAACAACTTATGCGTTAAAGAATAACATATCTTTGCTCACAAAATAAAACTTCTAATTCAACTGTAGTGAAAGTTAAGCCTTGTTGAGAAGAATAAGAATAAAATGTCGGTCCTGAATGATGACGTAGAGATGGAAAAGATCGCGGAGGACGAACTCTCCAAGTTGCGGAGACAGGTGAAGATATTTGTTGATATAATTTTCCATTTTTCGAATAGATTGCATGATTGTACGTAAATTTCTATTTAAAAAATTTATCTTCTAACTAACATGTGAAATGGCAAAACCCATGTTCAATAATGGTATATTCACATACAGTCGCAGTAAACGCAATAATTAATTATAATACTTATACTAATTATTTGTATATACCTGGTAGAGCCATGCTGCTGGTATACTATTGTAGTAGCACGAATACCTCAAATCAACTGGTGAAGAACCACGCTCTCACAGAATACCAGTGTAAAATAACAGCTTAATGTCGCTGTGTTTCGTATGGTGAGTGTAGAGAACCGGAGACATTTTTTACTGGAAACGAGGTATTCCATGTTAGTCCTCGGGGGTGACAACCCATATGCATTTTGATTATTAATTGAGGACAGATGTAGATTTATATGGGCTAAACATCCACTTACCATCAGGTGGAATGTGTGCTCGTTTGTCACCCTATTTCTATAAAAATATTAGCCACAATAGTTAATACCGCTATCCAATCAAACTTTTTATTGAATTAGATTCTCATGTTTTAATAGTGGTAGAGCCACGCGGCAGCTTTTGCTGTCGCATGGATGGGCCGGCTCAAACCGGGGTGGTACCACGACCTCACAGAATACCAGGGTGAAGTAGAGGTTTACTTCTGCATTTCGCCTGGTGAGTGCAGGTGGCCGGAGGCCCAATCCCCCCCCCCATCAACATGGTAGTGGAATTTAATCCCCCTGGTGTTGCAGTTGTTCATGGGCGGCGGTAGTCATTTACCACCAGGTGAGCCGCATGCCTCGTTTGCCCCCTCTCCTATAAAAAAAATGTACTACCGATAATGACGCCAATAAATTTAAATACAATAAACATATTGCAGTTTCGGGTGATGGAGATCGACCGAGCGACTGTGATGAGCAGCGTGCAGCCAACACTGAGGATGCAGAGGAACATCATCCGTTCACTGAGCGCCGAACTTGATAAAATCATGTTGGAGCTTAAGGTGAGGTTAACTTACCGTTACAGCCTGTTAAATTCCACTGCTGAACATAGGCCTCCTCCATAGATTGCCTCATAGGGGAGATATTTGCCATAGTTGCCACGGTGGCGAGCGGATTGGCAACCGCAGTTTTTATTATTTAGAGTTGTTATCAGGAATATATTATGAGTAGATATATATTAGGTCCTTACATATGAAATTAGCGTTTTGTCGTACTGACCACTTTGATCTGAAATATCTCCTCTTTGGTTAAGAATTCCAAATTCAAATTTATAAATTCATTTAGCTGGTACATTTGAGTTTTGAAAATAGTCATTCATTTGTTTTTTCCTCATTATTTTATTCTTTGGCGTCGCTTATTACCGCACAATGGAAAACATGAAATATCGGTATATTTACGAGTACGAGTTCTACCGTGGCACCAGTGCTGCAGAAACAGCTCGAAGGATTAATGATGTGTACGGCGCTGGTGTCGCAAAAGAAAGCACGGTACGTTTTTGGTTTCAACGTTTTCGTTCTGGAAATTTCGACCTTCTAAACCAAGCCCGTGGACGGCCGGAGACTAAAGGAAGAAAATGAAGAATTAAAGGCTATTGTGGAAGCGGATTCATCACAAAGCACTTCAGAGATAGCTGCAGGCTTCGGAGTAAGTGATAAAACTGTATTAATCCACTTGAAGCAAATCGGGAAAGTAAAAAAACTTGAACGAACGACTAACGATACCTCATGAATTGTGTGAATCGAACTTGCAAACACCGACACAATAATGAAGAGATTTTAAATCGAATCATTACTTGTGATGAAAAGTGGACGATAATCGGAAGCGCTCGTCGCAACGGCTGAGCCAACTTCTGCCCTAAACGAAAATTGACTCAGAAAAAGTTACTTGTGAGTGTTTGGTGGACTAGCGCCGGTGTTGTTCACTACAGCTTTCTAAAATCTGGCCAAACGATCACGGCAGATATCTATTGTCAGCAACTGCAAACTATAAAGGAAGAACTAGCTGTTAAACAACCGAGATTGGTCAATCGCTCTAGGCCACTGCTGCTTCACGACAACGCAAGACCACACACTACAACCACTAAGTTAGATGAGCTACAATTGGAATGTCCGCAACATCCACCGTACTCCCCGGACCTTGCTCCAACAGATTACCATTTTTCCGGAATTTGGACAACTTCTTACAAGGAAAAAATTCAACTCCGTCAAGTTCAAGTCTTCACCGCCTTCTAAGAGTTTATTGATTCTCGCCCCATGTTTTTTTAGTAAAGGGATCAATGAACTACCTATAAGATGGCAAAAGTGCATAGATAACAACGGTGCATACTTTGATTAATTAAATATATTTTACAAAAAAAAATTGACTTTATATTCCTCCCGTACAAAATGCCAATTTCATATGTAAGGACCTAATATTTAGTCGTTATTAGGAAGACGCTGCTGGCCATCTCCTGATTTGTTTCCCTCTGTCGTCTCTTACGACACCCACGGGATATGGGGTAGTGGATATTCTTACATCGCCACTATACGGTGAGAGATCAATTTGAGGTGAACAAATCACGGCTAACAAAGGTATAAACCTTTTTATAACGAGTGAACTAGAGTAAAGTGAGAACCGTGGTAGCTCACAGGATACGCGCTCGTCTATAAATTTCGTAGTACATGTGAAACAGCAGCTTAATGCTGCTGTGTTTCGTATGGTGAGTGTAGAGAACCGGAGACCCTTTTTACTGGAAATGAGGCATTCCATCTTAGTAATCATGTGACAACGCATCTGCATTTTGATTTGTAATCGATGATAGATGTAGACTATGTCTATGGGCCATGTATCCACTTACCATCAAGTGGACTGTGTGCTCGTTTGTTAGCCTTATTTTATAAAAATACATATATGTTTCCCATATCTTTATCATAATATAGTTGCAGCGTGGCTCTATCACATTCCAAACGTATCCATAAAACAGCAGCAAGTAATTTAATATTAGCTCAGGTCGACTATGTGCTCGGTTTTCATACTTATTTTTTTTTTGAAAAACACATGGATACTGTGACCCATAGACATCTACATTTATCCTCAATTAAGAATCAAAATGCAGATGCGTTGTCACCCCTGAGGACTAAGATGGAATGCCCCGTTTCCAGTAAAAAGGGTCTCCGGTTCTCTACACTCACCATACGAAACACAGCAACATTAAGCTGCTATTTTACGCTGGTATTCTGTGAGAGAGTGGTCCCCACCCCGGTCGAACCGACCCATTCGTGCTGCAACCATAGTATAGCTGCAACGTGGCTCTACCACGTAAAAACTTTACTTTTAAGGGTGACAAACGAGCACACAGTCCTCCTGATAGTAAAGTCGACGCTGTGTATGCCACATCTACATTTTAATCCCAGATTAAAAATCAAAATGCACGTGCATTGTCACCCCTAAGCAAAATAGAATGTATCGTTAACATTTAAAAGATAAAAAGGTCTTCCGTCCTCTATTTAGTCGATGACGATACGAAAACGTTAATGTCACACATTTTTGCTAAGGGCAAAAGTTCTCGTCACTTAACATACGAAAAAAGGAACATTATGTTTATTGTTTCCCGAACCTTCGACTCTGGGCTTTCGTAAACAGCAGCAATTTAAACGCTTCAATTTTTTATTTTATTAACATTTACTATACTAATAACTTGCCTTAATTTTATTCTATAATACCTACCTACCTACCTAGACATGAAATACGAATAATTTCAATAGAACCAGGCGTTACTTTGCGGAAAATTATTATATTAAAAAAGTTAAATTTAATTAACTCAGATCCGCAGGAAAATAAAAATAATGTTACCTAGTTTGAAGAGCTCCTACATTTTTTGTTCTTAGTTTTCTAAGTTATGCATTACAATGGGAAGCAAACTTCGGAATTCTTTACATTACATTTCAGTTTTAATTAAATGTAAAAATTAAAATCTATGCACAAATAAAGTTGAAGTGTCTCTGAGTTATTTGCAAGTCATTGTGACATGAATATTCATTTTTTTACTTTTGTCTGTCTGTCCGTGCTAATCGATTGTATTAAATCTTCACGAACAGATGGAAAGCAATATTAGGATTGATCTAGGCTATATTTTATCCGAAAAACTTGCAGAATAAATAAAATAAATGATCTTTGATGATTATTTTAAGTTTAAATGACGCCTTATTAATAGACCCCATCCAGCCGCTAGTTAAAAATAAAATGAATAATATAAAAAATTTACACAATTTAGAACGTGATGAGGTAGACTGTGTGCTCGTTTTACGTAGATGTACGATCGACTTCGATGTCTATGGACCACAGCATCCACTTACGGTGGTAATCTATCCTCGATTAAGAATAAAAAGGGTCTTCGGTTCTCTACACTCACCATACTACCATTTCACGCTGGTATTTTGTGAAAGCGTGGTCCTTCCTCAATCGAGCCGATCCATTCGTGCTACTCGTACAAGCATTACATAGCTGCAGCTGCAGCATGGTTCTACCACGTTTAATACCTGATTAAGCTATCATTAAATCGATTATTGAAACAAAAAACACATTGTATTTAAATTATTTTTAAAATTAATCGTTCCATTATTTCCACAGCTAACAAACAGCACTTCAAACGTTCTTGAAAATGCTAGAACAAGAGAAAAATTGATCACGTTGCTCAAAGAACACGAAAAATGTTCTGCGGAAGTGCGAGATCATCGCAGTACTATCAGAGAGCTCGACTTCCTCCTGAAGCAAGTGCAAAGAGAAATTAAGTCTTTAAAATCAAGAGGTACAGGACTTGAAAAGGTAATTTAGAGTATATATAAAATAAAATAGCCTTTTATTCCTCATTAATTACACTTAAGATGCAAAATCAATTTACATTTTTAAGTAATAGTATTTTAATTGCTATAAAGACATTATTATATAAGGTCGGGGAAAAAGTTTCTTCGTATTTTATATACACATTTTTTTTTTCAAAGTATAATTACATTTAATTATAATATAATATGTGCCATTTTGTTCGATAACGTGTTGCCATCTTGTAGGTAGTGACATAATCCCGTTGCTGTAGAAATCTTAAAATTTTTGATCAAAAAATGCGACAAGTAGTTTTGACAGTCCTCTCTTGATGTTAACCTAACACTATCCAAAGAATTCTGAAGAGACTGAAACAGGTGAAAATCTGAGGGTGCAAGGTCAGGACTATATACTTTCCAACAGATCTCTTTCAATTTTTGCTGAGTGGCCAAATATGTGTGTGGTCTGGCATTATAATAATGAAAGACCACTCCTTTTCTGTTGATCGATTCCGGCCGTTTTTTCTCAATTTCTTGCTTGAGTCTCATTAGTTGTTGGCAATAGAGGTCTGAATCGATGGTTTTGCCCGGTGGTAAAACCTTAGATTCAGCCCTTATTGAGTGTTAATACGGGTTTCGCTACAGTCTCTGGAGCTTGACTACCCTTTGACCATGATCTTTTTCGCACGTTCTTGTCGTAGTGATCCACTTTTCATCACTAGTGATCAATGTTTTCAAAAATGGTTCGGTTTCATTACGTTTCAATAGAGAATCGCAAATGAGTAAACGATTCATTAGGTTTCTTTCAGTGAGCTCGTGTGGTACCCAGCTTCTTTGTATTGCCAGACTTTTTCGAACGGATCAAAACTGTTTTGTAGACAATCCTCAATTCCTCGGCTATGTCGTAACTACTAATATGCTGATCTTGTCCACTTTTTCAAAAATGTCATCGAATATCTGTATAAGGGCGACCAGAGCGAGCTGCATCTTTGACGTTAAAATTCCCGGACTGAAAACGATTGAACCAACTTTGTGCTACTCTTAAGGCGGAATCAGACGGTTCACTCGAAAGAATGTTCACCTCGAGTGCATGCTTCATTTTTCTTTCATTCTATGTTCACACAGCTTAGCTGGAATGACATAGAAAAGAACATTCACCTGCTCTTTTATTTCAATATGTCGTCGAATGATCGTCGTGCGTCTTGGAATTAGTTTAATTTGTGATCATTTAATTACACGTGCACTGCTTAAAAATTCTGCATGTTTGAACCAGTATAGAGTCAGTACATAGACATCGTCAGAAGAGCAACCACTTTTTGTAGATTGCTTTACTCGTATTTTGGTTAATTCTGTGTAGTGGGTCCATAACGTCTTTATTTTATATTTAATATATTCTTCAGTAACCTCTAAGTTTAAATCACTAATAAGAGATTTCATAGCGTTTGCCCGTATTGTTTTGTCTTTGTATTCAACAAGTTTGTGGTTCCAAAGACATTGATAATTTTTAAAATTGTCCAAAAACAGCACCGTATTTTGATCGTTCCACTTGAACGCCATTTTGCCGCGACGGTTGTCCTGACGTTTATATCTGCTACATGACTCGACACAAAATGGCCGAACCACGAAGTGAATGTTCTCCCAGTGTTCAAACTGTTCATTTTTCATTCATTCAGAGTGGGAGTGAATGATGCCGAATGCCAATATCCAACATTGTTGTATCGAGTCACTAATGAATTCATTCGGCACTTTTCTTTCATTCCGTGTTTAAACGTTTCATTTCCAGTGAAAGTCGCCGAATGAAAGACACAAATGAATGAAAAATGAACCGTCTGATTCCGGCTTTACTGACACTGCATTTGGTCCCTAAGCGTGACAAAAAAATTTCGCGGTTTGAGTCGCATTTTTCCTTTTTTTGTAATAAAACTTTAGAATGTATCGAAATTCTTCGTTAGATTCACTCATTTTGGCGGACAGAAAAACAATTGAAAAATGGCGGGAAAGTGTTTTTTACTTTTTAATTTTCTTTTTCTTAATATCCTATATTATGTATTGATATTAAAACCAGCCAGATACAAACAGTACAATCAAAGAGATTTTTCTTCAATTTTATACAAACAAAATACGAAGAAACTTTTTCCCCGACCTATTTAGTATTTAATTTGATTTAACTATTTTAATTTTTATAAACAATTTTAATATTTGTATTTCACAGACATATCATCAGTATTTTCTTTATCAATTATTTTTATGTAAAATAACCTTGTAACGTAACCTTAAAATTTTGAGTATAGTAAAGTAAAATTAAAGTTACAACTTATACATACGTCCCACCTGGGCAGAGACCTCCTCTGATTTCTGAGAGGTTATGAAGTAATTTGTTCGCCGCGCTGCTTTAGTGCGTGTTAGCGAACTTCTAAATATTTCATTCACCAAACTTGCAAGTTTTCTTACAATGTTAGCTACTACGGCTCGTTTTAAAATTTAAAGTATAAATAAATAATAAAGAAAATAAAAAATACAATAATGATTTATAGAACCTCAAAGAAGAATTGTTTTCAAAAAAAGATGACATAGCACGGTTAAATTTATAAATTTGAAAATGCATTAAAATTTAAATTAAAAAATTTAAATGCAGTTAAAATAAATGCATGTTCTTAAAAAAACTGTTTCACAGGTCAAGGTGCCACTCTTGGAGGAATTAGCAATCATCATCATCATCATCATTCAAAGACCCCTATTTATGTAATAGTTATCACGCTTAGGAGGCGAGTCGATAACTGCAGTTTACTATTTTGAGATGTTATCAGGAAGATGCTGCCTCCCATCTCCTTTTTCAATTTTTCTCTGTCGCCACTTACGATCTTACGATACTCCCGGAATGATATGAGGTAGTAGATTCTGCTACGCCACCACTACACGCCGTATAAGAAAAGCAAATATTTTGCATATTTTTATATTCCTTATAACTACAAACATCCATAAAATAAAATACTAATTGGACATATGACGTTAAAAAAATGTAAATAAAAATGATAAAGACGCTATTACCTGTTAATGTACTACTTGACCGTATAGTGTCGGTGTAAGAATATCCACTACCCCATATCGTCCAGTTGTCGTCGTAAGAGGCGACAGAGAGAAACAAACCAGGAGATGGGTAGCATCATCTTCCTAAAAACGATTAAAAAAACTGCGGTTGCCAACCCCCTTGCCAAGCGTGGCAATTTTTAGGGGAGACTTATTTTCGCAGTGGACTTTTGATAGGGTGTAACGGTAGGGATAACGGTTATGTTCTACTTGTTCTCGAAGGACTACGTGGACACAACGAACCAGAGCATGGTAGTCCAGCTGGAGAACCGCCTCGATACGGCAATGAAGAAGTTCAACACGGTCAACAGCGACAACTATAAGATGAGACTTGAGATCGACTGTTTACTTCGTGACCGGTAAGACGATAATTGTCCTAGGTATAGTTCACCAACATTTTTCACGTGGTAGAGCCATGCAGCGGCTATATTATGGTTGTAGCATGAATGGGTCGGCTCGGCCGGGGTAGAACCACGCTCTCACAGAACACCAGCGTAAAATAACAGCTTAAAGCTGCTGTGTTTCGTATAGTGAGTGTAGTTAACCGGAGACACTTTTTACTGGAAACCATCACTTTTTACCAAACCATTCCATCTTAGTCCTCAGGGGTGACAACGCATTTCCTGTTGCATTTTGATTCTTAATCGATGATAAATGTAGATGTCTATGGGCCACAGCATCCACTTACCATCAGGTGGACTGTGTGCTCGTTTGTCACCCTTATTAAATTAACTAAAGGTGCACACAGCACACAGTCTACTTCAGTGGTTCTTAACCGTTGGTCAGTGGACCACTGGTGGTCCCTGAAGGAACCCAAAGTGGTCCGCCATGACATCATACAATTCTCTCAAATATAAAAGAATGTATGAATGATGACATTGAAAGAAAAAAGGCAGTCTTTAGACATCTAAATAAGAGAGTAAAAGAAGTAGTTGAAAGGAAAAAGCAACAAAGAACGGATAAGAATGATAGAAGAATATCGGATAACTTCCAGGCAAATATAAAAATGTTCTGGAAACTCGTAAGAACTGCCAGGGAACATTCAAAACAGCCTAGAATTAATGCTATACGACTCAATAATGGCTGTATTCTGAATGACGAAGTTTCGAGTTTAAGGAGATGGAAGGAATATTTTGAAAGCGTGTTTATAAGTGATGAGACGTTTAAATTAAATGAAATAGAAATTCCGAAAGAAGAGGAAAGAGATAGAGAGATAATTATATGTAGATGAAATAATGGAAGCAATGAAAAGTATGAAAGCAGGTAAGGCAGCCGGATATAATAGAGTATCACTCGAAATGCTAAGGGCTGGAGAGGGAGTAGTGGCAGACCTGCTGCCTTGTTTAATTTATGTTGGGAACTTAAGCGGGTACCGGGAGACTGGTGCAAAGCCGTGATAGTCCCAATATATAAGGGAAAAGGATCGCAGCAGGAGTGTAAAAACTACCGTGGTATCAGCCTTCTTAGCATTGTGGGAAAACTGTATGCTAAGGTACTAATTGAAAAAGTTATGAAAGATACTGATGGAAAAATTTGGGATGTACAAGCGGGATTTAGAAAGGGAATGGGATGTACGGATCAGGTCTTTCCATGCGCATAATCATGAAAAGTTTTGGCCAAAACCAAAGGTTTTGTGCGTTCGTGGACTTGGAAAAGTCTTATCACAGAGTGGACAGGGATGTGTTATGGCAAACACTGAACTCATTTGGGTTGAGCGCTGGGTTGATACACGCATTGAAGTCTCTGTATAGGGACTCCAGTGCTTGTGTCAGGATCAACAGGGCCTACTCGGACTGGTTTGGCATCCGTAAAAGTGTCAGACAGGGCTGTGTGGCTTCGCCGTGGTTGTTCAACCTATTTATGGACACTTGTTTGGAAAATTTGAAAGTTGAAGAATGCGGGTTAAGAATGGGTGAGTTAACCGTCAAATGCCTTTTGTACGGCGATGATCAAGTCATACTTGCGTTGTCGGCGGCCGAATTACAAATGATGGTTACATTAATGAACAGGTCATTAAAAAAGGGGAATGAAAGTGAATGCGAGTAAGACGAAAGTTATGGTTTTGAAAGAGAAGAAAGTAAAACGATATGTGAAATAAGAATAGAAGAATTGGTCGAGCAAGTAGATGAGTTTGTGTATTTGGGATGTGTATTTAACAGGGATGGTAGATATGATCAGGATATAGAACGACGAGTGAACGCAGGAAATAAAGTAAATGGGGCTCTACACTCTATTGTGGAAAGTCAGAATGTGTCCAAAACGGCACGTATGGCAATTCACAATGCTGTGTTAGTCCCTACTTTAATGTATAGTAGTGAAAGTTGGGTATGGCAGAAGAAGCACGAGTAGAATAAATGCTTTAGAAATGCAGTCATTAAGGAGTATGTTAGGGCTGAATCTGAATGACAGAGTGAGAAATTGTGTGATAAGAGAAGAGTGTGGCTTGCAAGATGATGTTGTGACCAGGATTAAGAAAGGAATGCTTCGGTGGCTTGGTCATGTAGAAAGAATGAATGAGGAAAGAGTGACAAAGCAAATTTATGTTGCACAGGTGAACGGCAGAGTCGGGAAGGGACGCCCTATGCGAAAGTTTATCGACCAAATTGGCGATATATTGAAAATGGGCCAAATTAAGAGTACCCTTAACCGACGAGCGTGTATGCGTAGATATATGGATGTGGAGGAGGCGAGAGAGGTGTGCCAGGATAGTGCCAAATGGAAGTCCATAGTCTCTGCCTACCCCTCTGGGTGACAGGCGTGAGTGTTTATGTTATGTTATGTTATAAAAGAGTGTACAACATTTTATGGGTTGATGGTCGGTTTGCGAATACTACCGATATTGATTGTCTCGTTGGTCTAGTGATCGTAAACGCGATTGCTGCTCACCTCATGGAACCTCTCCCGGGTTCGAATACCGGGTCGAGCTAAAAATTAGTTATTGATTTTTTTGTCAAGAAATTCTCAGTAGCAGTCCGAAAAGCACGTAAAGCCGTTGGTCCTGCGCCTGATCTCTCTCTGGTCGTGTCAGATTACCGTCCCATCGGACTATGAGAGTGAGGGAATAGAGAGTGCACCTGTGCTTGCGCATTCACTTGAGCACTATAATCATGTACTGCGCAGATGGCTAGTCTCTGTTGAGACTGGCCACCGTGACCGAAATTCAGTCTGGAGTTATTATTTCTAATGATAAAGTTTACGATACAATGTATTAACTTTACATTAAAATAAGGGGCGCACAATTATGTAACACATTCATTTTGGTGTGTTTTGTTTATAAAACAAACTTAAAATTCAACCTTACTATAATTTATACTTATAACGTCTAAAAGTTGGTGGTCCAAGGTCAGTCAACTGGTCTATTGGTCCCTCATCACTAAAAGGTTAAGAACCACTGGTCTACTTGATGGTTAGTGGATGCTGTGGCCCATAGACACTTACATATATCTATCCTAGATTAATCAAAATGAAGATGTGTTGTCAGACGTATAACGTAATGCCCCGTTACCAATAGAAAGGATCAACGATTGTCGTCACAACCATATGTCCTCCAGATCGAATTTCGGTCACTGAGACAGTTTCAACGGAAACTAGCAACCTCCACAGGACATGATTAAAGTGCACGAGTATTTGCGCAAGCACTGATTTTGTCAATACTTTCACTGGCAGATAGCTAGTGTTATAAGGAGTAATTTAGGTTAGACTTTTTATATTTTAGAAAAAGAATTAGGGATCCGCGCGAAAAAATTAAAACCAATCATAATAAATTCCACGCTATTTTATACAATTAAGTATGAAAACAAAAACAGCATGGTAGTGATCACCTTACGGGCGTTATTTATCAATCATTTAATCTTTAGTAGTATAATAACCCTTATTAAACAATATTAGCTTAATAAATGTTTTAAACCTTTTGATAGATAAAACCTGCATATTTTTAAAAAAAATCAAAAATAATCAAAATCAAAAAATAATTTTCTGGGACTTTGTTGTAAAAGCGTATACATTGCCCCATGAAGGAATTACTGACTCTTCAGAATCGAGTGCTCGGTATAATATCCAAATTTGACCTTGTTTGTGCTTGTCAAAGTCTTGACATGGAAAAGCCAGTCACAGAGCTGTTAGAAAATATTGTGAACGTCGCTGAAAGTGTAAAAGACTACCAATGCACAGTTTTTATTACTTCCTTGTATTTAACAGAGCAGACGGCATCTATAAATGAATTGTCGCATCATATCAGAAACACGAGCAGGTGATGCGGTGATGAATATGCCATATACCACTACTATCAAAAATTATTAAAGTCTCCTATCCAGATCCATTTAACTTTAAAATGCCAGGAAGCTAGAGTTGAAAATAATTTTTGAAAGTTTTAAAATTGACCCAAGGATGTTTCGTCCTTTCATTTTGTTCAACTTCACCTTTACATCCCCATACATATATCTAATGAAATTTTAAACATTACTTGTCTGTAAATAATAGTTTAATTTACAGAAAGAAAAGTTATATTTGCAAAAATAATAGTTAGCGTTATACGTGGTAGAGCCATGCTGCAGCTATATTAGTAGTATAGTTGTAGCACGAATGCGTCAGCTCGACCGGGGAAGGACCACGCTCTCACAGAATACCAGCGTAAAATAGCAGCTTAATGCTGCTGTGTTTCGTATGGTGAATGTAGAGAACCGGAGACCCTTTTTACTGGAAAAGAGGCATTCCATCTTAGTCCTCACTAGTGACAACGCATCTGCATTTTGATTCGCAAACGAGGATAGATGTAGATGTCTATGGGCCACAGCAACCACTTACCATCAGGTGGACTGTGTGCTCGTTTGTCACCCTATCCTATAAAAAAAATACCTATGTAATAAAATTAATATGTTATAAGTAACTATAAGTAGATAATGATTATCACTCCTGCGAGAAATATGATTAGCCCATTTGTCACTTATTAGCAAATACAGCAAGTTATTTCGGTGATAAATATTTCCAGGCAATTCTTTAATATGACATGGAGGAACCAGATAAAGCGGCTAATGGATGGTAAAGCGCAGATACTAGAGCTGGTGGAACAGGCAATAGGCACCTATGAGCAGCGCGAGGAGTGGTGTGCCAAGCTCGACGCGCTCAGGGAAAAAGCAGCTATAGATTACAGGAAGCATTGTCTCGTGAGTCATATATGCCCGATTTCTATATTCAAGAAACGTTTAGTATTCTGTAACGATCCGTTTTATTACATACGAGGCGCATGTAAAATTTAACATGTAAAACAGTTTATATTACAAACTATACGTTCAGCAAGTTATGAACTTACAATGAAAACTCTAAACAGTTCATAAATAGTTGAACTGGTATTTTGTTTTGAAGAAGGATTTTTCATTTTCTGCGAAACGGCTCGTAAAAGAAAACGAAGTCATTCATCATCAAACGAATCAACTACAAAACATTAAAATCATTAGAGCTGTTTCCGGGAAGACATAAAAATGCATGTTATACATATTTTATTATTTTAATTATTTAAAAAATTTAATAGGTTGATTATAAATCGACAAAATGTGCGAAATGTGAGAAGGCGAAATACAGGTTGCTATACAAACATATACACATACAAAGGTATACAAACCACTAGTGTCGATAAAACAATGATTTTCTGTAAGAATAGGTACTGTAATCAAAAATTGTTTGACCAAAGTTGTAATACGCATAGCGTCATAAAAATGTACTTACGTAATTTCGCAAACAAAATATTTTAGTAGTCTATAATAATTTATTTTTGCCCAGCAACGTGGCCGTGTGGTCTAGAATAACTACGTTCTAGCCTTTAGACCATTGTGAAGAATGACCAATGTGACAAAATAACCAAACATATTGCGCGTGTAATTCAAACTTATCACTTTGTGAAAACACAGAGAAAACGAATTTTCTCAGAAATTAGACCTAGCTAGATTGATTTTTCACCCCGTACAACCTTATCAAATTGTGAATTTTATAGAAATGGTTTAATATAGTATAGGATTAACATTGCATTGGAATAATAAGTTTCTTGTTGTCTCAGACTAACAAAGAAAGTTAGACGGAGCGCTGCGTACATTTCCAGCGACGCTGAACCATGTTCAACTTCGTGACACCCCAGCCTATAAATGTTCACTGCTGAACATTTATAGGCTGACTTTGGAACGAAGTTCTTTATCAGACAGTATGAATTTGGCGGATGGAACTAGGCGAGAAAAGTGTAAGATTTTTCCGTCACGACCCTTCTGACGTAGTGTAGACGGCCTTGACGGCTATAAGGAAGCGAAATGGAATAATATCCATCTCCCTAGCACTTTTTCTTATCTTGGCATGAAAGAAATATAAAAATATTATTTTAAATGACGCTTCATTTTAATAGACGCTAGTAATTCATTTATTTATATTTGTCAAACAATAATATAATACGTTTATCAATAATAATATACTACATAAAATAAAATAAAATCCTAGAAATAATATGCCTTTCAGAAACTTTTAAAAACTTGTTACAAAACTATTTAAAAATAAATGGCTATACCTTGGCCGCTGCTTTTGTAGGGATAAGAATAGAGGTGGTACGTGTATCTTGACAAAAACCAATATTAATGAACCCACACTTACAAACATATGCCATGCAAAAGTTTTGAGGTATGTGGCATAGAAATACCTTTTCACAAGCTAATTGTTATTTGTATTTACAGAACCCCTCCTCTGACCCTATCATATTTCTAAATAAATTGAGGTCTATTTAATTTACTACATGATTTATCAAAAAGTAAAACCAAATTTCAAAATTGTTACAGTAGGCGATTTTAATATAAATACCTTGAAACCGGGCAGCCTGATATGCCACTTAAAGATCTATGCAATAACCATAATTTGAAACTCCACATCGATGTTTCAATTCGAAAATAATCGTGTATAGATCACATCCTCAGTATTGTGAAGGATGCTACTGCTCATGTATTGCCTCTCTATCTGTCGGATCATGAAACAGCGCAACTATTGAGTATTTCGATCCAAAAAAAAATTCTAAAACAGAAAAATCTTACTATTCATTCAAAAAAGACTATTCTTTAGAAAATATTAAAACTTTAAGGAATGCTTGAATAGCCTCCCTTGGTCTGAAGTATATAGTGAACCTGACTTGAATATAGCCTTCAATAACTTTCATTAGAACTTCAGGTTGTTTTACGATTTGTGTTTCCCAACTAAAAAAGTAAAGGTTAATAACTGAAACAAAAACAATCACATGTTGGTTAGTAAAGGCTTACTATAAAGTTGTAACACAAAGAGAAAGCTCCGATATAATAATTATACATATAAATCAGCAATCAATAGACAGAAATATTTTACATATTCAAATATCCTAAAAAAATGTATAAATAAATCTAAGAAACTTGCAAACATTAAATTTATTCAAAATAGCAATAATAAATGTAAAGCAACGTGGTCAATAATAAAAAATGAAATAGGTATATCACAAAGCGAAGCTACTATTGACTGTCTAAAATTGACGACTCCGACATAGCAAACCCGGAAGAAATATCCCAAATATTTAATAATTACTTTACAAACATCGGAAGCAGTAATATCAATAATGTAAACAATGGCGAAGGCTCTAATTTTAAGAATAATTTTAAATTAAACACAATGTTCCTTAAACCCATGTCAATAAATGAAGTAAAATTAGAGGTAATGGCCTTAAATAAAACCAACTCTGTAGGTTACGATGGCATAAATACACAAATATTGAAGTCATGCATTGATGAAATAATTGACATATTGACTCATCTTGTCAATTTGTCATTCTCATCAGGAAGCTTCCCAGAAACATTAAAGTTCTCCATTGTAAAGCCTATACACAAACGTGGCAACAGAAACGTCGTTAGCAATTAACGCCCAATTACCCTGGTACCTATACTTTCAAAGTAGAATTCCTAGAATTTTGCAATAAGTTTAACATTATAAATAAAAATCAATATGGCTTCCAAAACATAAATCGACTAACTTAGCTATTCATCACCTTATCAATACGTTGTTGACCAATATTAATGATAATTATTTGACAACGGGACTGTTTTTGACTTAACTAAGGCATTTGACTTCGTATCACACGATTTTTATTAAATAAATTGGACAAAATAGGAATAAGGGGTATTATGTTGCAATGGATTGCTTCGTATTTAACAAATCGTACTCAATGTGTCACAATAAAAAAAATTATCAATAAAGAAGTTAGAACATACAAATCCAACTACCTTAAAAATATTAATGGGGTTCCACAGTTCCAGTGTTCCACAGGCAGTATCTTGGGGCCCATATTGTTTATATTATATATTAATGACATATCTGATGCGACAAGTCATGAATGTATCACATACGCTGATGACATTTCGGTTATAGTTAGGACTAAAAAAAATAAGAATTCAATATATAACCACGAATTGGACATAAATAATACAATTGATAAGATAATTGAATGGCTACAAGCTCACAATTTAAAAATTAACTTGTTAAATCAAATTTTATTCAGTTTAATAAGTCAAAACATAACCAGTACAAATTCAAGCTAAACATTACAAAATCAATCAAATAGAAAAATAAAATTTTAGGTGTTGTTATAGACCAGAATCTGAACTGAAAAGCACATATCGATGAAGTTTTTATTTGGTTGAGCGCGTATGAACATTTGTTTACTTGTAATAATTACAAGTAAACAAATGTTCATACGCGCTCAACCAAATAAAAAGTAACTGACATAAAAACGTCTGTTATGACTTACCGAGCTTATGCCGAGTCTATACTCCGTTATGGACTGGTGATGTGGGGAAATAGTTCGGATTGGAATCGGGCATTTCTTGCGCAGAAAAAGTGCATTAGAGCAATCTGCGGAATACGACCTGATGAATCATGTCAGCCTCTATTTAAAGGTCTTGGAGTACTGCCACTACCATCAATATATATTTTTGAAACTTGTGTTTTTGTGCAGAGACACAAACAATTATTTGAAAAAGCTTGTGATGTACAGACTACTCGCTCACGTAGGGACCCACATAAGCTAGTACTTAAGGATATACCTAAATCACAAAAATATGGCAAAAGTTGCCTTACCATGTGTGTCCGAATATATAACAAACTCCCTGACGAACTTAAAACCCTAAATATTACATTGTTCAAAAAGAAATTGTACAAATGGCTCAATGAAAATAATTTCTATAGCGTAAAACAATTCTTGGATAAAAAAAATTGATTATGTATTGGACAATTTAATTTAATTATTGTTATAGTATTGTTACAATATATCTTTAATTAAGTTATGCGATTATTTTACTAGGCACCTATTGAAATTGACGATGCTCAAAATTGACATTTAACCAATTATTATAATATTACATTTTTATAATTTACTATGTATTTCAAATAGCTAAGGAAATATTTGACTTTGTTTAAAAATATTTGCATGCTATGTAAAATAAGCAAAACATGAGCGCTCGTTTTTACATGTGAACAACATCTATACCATGTTTTACGCAAATAAAAATTATTATTATTTTCGGAAAGTGTTTTCACTTCTCAGTCCTTAGACTGGAATTCAACTACATTTACGGGCCGAAACCAAAGCAAATGCAGCATGTGGTGTGTATTTTATGTACTTTCATGAGGTCCTATATCGTTTTCTTCTATCTGCATGAATTTGACAATTCTGCATGTATTCAATATAGCGGCTTTTGCAGTATAATATAGAGGTTTCTTTTAGTTCTAATAATTTTAAGCTATGGAGGAGATGATTTGGGATTACGCCTGTTGTGGAGAGGACTATAGGAACTACATATACTTTTCTTGTCGCCAGATTCTAGTCACTTCATCTTTGAGCTCCGCGTACTTACTAATTTTTTCTGTGATTGTCTTCTGTATGTTGTGTGTGTTAGGGACTGCAATGTCTATCAGGTAAGTAATTTTATTTATTTTGTCTTGTAGGATTATATCTGGTCTGTTATAATGGATTGTCCTATCAGTAAGAAAGCTTATGTGGTATTTTCTAGGGTAATTTTTGGTGTATAATTGTAGTAAGGAGTGTTGGTATTTTTAATGAGTGCGTGTTTGAGTGCTAGTTTTTGGTGAATGACATTGGCCACCTGGTTGTGCCTGTGGGTGTAGTCGGTCTGCGTCAGAGCTGTGCATGCGCCTGTTATATGTTGGATGGTTTCTGGATGGATGTGGTTCTTCAAGATCTCATTTTATGACAGAAAAACAATTGAAAAATGGCGGGAAAGTGTTTTTTACTTTTTAATTTACTTTTTCTTAATATCCTATACATATTATGTATTGATATTAAAACCAGCCAGATACAAACAGTACAATCAAAGAGATTTTTCTTCAATTTTATACAAACAAAATACGAAGAAACTTTTTCCCCGACCTATTTAGTATTTAATTTGATTTAAATATTTTAATTTTTATAAACAATTTTAATATTTTTATTTCACAGACTTATATCATCAGTATTTTCTTTATCAATTATTTTTATGTAAAATAACCTTGTAACGTAACCTTAAAATTTTGAGTATAGTAAAGTAAAATTAAAGTTACAACTTATACATACGTCCCACCTGGGCAGAGACCTCCTCTGATTTCTAAGAGGGTTATGAAGTAATTTGTTCGCCGCGCTGCTTTAGTGCGTGTTAGCAGACTTCACATGTCCTCTAAATATTTTATTCACCAAACTTGCAAGTTTTTTAACAATGTTTTCCTTCACCGTCGAGCACGTGATAAATCTGCACAGAATAGTAATTAACCGAGGTAACATTAATGGTGCTGGCGGGGATCGGACTCTGAATAGCGCTTAGCCCATAAGCTACCACGGCTCGTTTTAAAATTTAGAGTATAAATAAATAATAAAGAAAATAAAAAATAAAAGAATGATTTATAGAACCTCAAAGAAGAATTGTTTTCAAAAAAAGATGGCATAGCACGGTTAAATTAATAAATTTTAAAAATGCATTAAAATTTAAATTAAAAAATTAAAATGCAGATAAAATAAATGCGTGTTCTTAAAAAAACTGTTTCACAGGTCAAGGTGCCACTCTTGGAGGAATTAGCAATCATCATCATCATCATCATCATCATCATCATTGAAAGACCCCTATTTATGTAATAGTTGTCACGCTTAGGAGGCGAGTTGATAACTGCAGTTTACTATTTTGAGATGTTATCAGGAAGACGCTGCCTCCCATCTCCTTTTTCAATTTTTCTCTGTCGCCACTTACGATCTTACGATACTCCCGGAATGATATGGGGTAGTAGATTCTGCTACGCCACCACTACACGCCGTATAAGAAAAGCAAATATTTTGCATATTTTTATATTCCTTACAACTACAAACATCCATAAAATAAAATACAAATTGGACATATGACGTTAATAAAATGTAAAAATGATAAAGACGCTACCTGTGAATGTACTACTTGACCGTATAGTGTCGGTGTAAGAATATCCACTACCCATATCGTCCAGTTGTCGTCGTCAGAGGGACAGAGAGAAACAAACCAGGAGATGGGTAGCATCATCTTCCTAAAACGATTAAAAACTGCGGTTGCCAACCCCTGCCAAGCGTGGCATTTTTGGGGAGACTTATTTTCGCAGTGGACTTTGATAGGGTGTAACGTAGGCATAACGGTTATGTTCTACTTGTTCTCGAAGGACTACGCGGACACAACAAACCAGAGCATGGTAGTCCAGCTGGAGAACCGCCTCGATACGGCAATGAAGAAGTTCAACACGGTCAACAGCGACAACTATAAGATGAGACTTGAGATCGACTGTTTACTTCGCGACCGGTAAGACGATAATTGTCCTAGGTATAGTTCACCAACATTTTTCACGTGGTAGAGCCATGCGACGGCTATATTATGGTTGTAGCATGAATGGGTCGGCTCGGCTGGGTAGGACCACGCCTCACAAAACACCAGCGTTAAATAACAGCTTAAAGCTGCTGTGTTTCGTATAGTGAGTGTAGTTAACCGGAGACACTTTTACTGGAAACGAGGCATTCCATCTTAGTCCTCAGGGGTTGACAACGCATTTCCTGTTGCATTTTGATTCTTAATCGATGATAAATGTAGATGTCTATGGGCCAAGGCATCCATTTAACATCAGGTGCACTGTGTGCTCGTTTGTCACCCTTATTAAATTAACTGAAGGTTCACACAGCACACAGTTTACTTCAGTGGTTCTTAACTGTCAGGACCACTGGTGGTCCCTGAAGGAACCCAAAGTGGTCCGCCATGACATCATACAATTTCTCAAAATAAAAATGTATGAATGATGATATTGAAAGAAAAAGGCAGTCTTTAGACATCTAAATAAGACAGTAAAAGAAGTAGTTGAAAGGAAATAGCAAAAAGAACGGATAAGAATGATAGAAGAATATCGGATAACTTCCAGGCAAATATTAAAATGTTCTGGAAACTCGTAAGAACTGCCAGGGACATTCAAAACAGCTAGAATGAATGCTATACGAGACCAGAATGCTGTATTCTGAACGACGAAGTGTCGAGTTTAAGGAGATGGAAGGAATACTTTGAAAGCGTGTTTATGAGTGATGAGACGTTTGAATTAAATGAAATAGAAATTCCGAAAGAAGAGGAAAGAGATAGAGAGATAATATGTAGATGAAATAATGGAAGCAATGAAAAGTATGAAAGCAGGTAAGGCAGCCGGATATGATAGAGTATCACTGAAATGCTAAGGGCTGAGAGGGAGTAGTGGCAGACCTGCTATACACCTTGTTTAATGTATGTTGGGAACTTAAGCGGGTACCGAGAGACTGATGCAAAACCATGATAGTCCCAATATATAAGGAAAAGGATCGCAGCAGGACTGTAAAACTACTGTAGATCAGCCTTCTTAGCATTGTGGGAAAACTGTATGCTAAGGTACTAATTGAAAGGGTAATGAAAGATACTGATGGAAAAATTTGGGATGTACAAGCGGATTTAGAAAGGAATGGGATGTACGGATCAGGTCTTTCCATGCGCATGATCGCGGAGAATTTTTGGCCAAAACCAAGAGGTTTTTGTGCGTTCGTGGACTTCGAAAAGGCTTATGACAGAGTGGACAGGGATGTTATGGCAAACACTGAACTCATTTGGGTTGAGCGCTGGGTTGATACAGGCATTGAAGTCTCTGTATAGTGTATAGATTCCGGTGGTTGTGTCAGGATCAACTGGGCCTACTCGGACTGGTTTGGCATCCATAAAGGCAGGGCTGTGTGGCTTCGCCGTGGTTGTTCAACCTATTTATGGACAGTTGTTTGGAAAATTTGAAAGTTGAAGAATGCGGGTTAAGAATGGGTGAGTTAACCAACAAATGCCTTTTGTACGCCGATGATCAAGTCGTACTTGCGTCGTCGGCGGCCGAGTTGCAAATGATGGTTACATTAATGAACAGGTCATTAAAAGAAGGGGGAATGAAAGAACGCAAGTTAGACGAAAGTTATGGTTTTGAAAGAGAAGAAAGTAAAACGATATGTGAAATAAGAATAGAAGGAATTGGTCGAGCAAGTAGATGAGTTTGTGTATTTAGCATGGATGGTAGATATGATAAGGATATAGAACGACGAGTGAACGCAGGAAATAAAGTAAATGGGGCTCTACACTCTTTGTGGAAAGTCAGAATGTGTCCAAAAGGCACGTATGGCAATTCACAATGCTGTGTTAGGCCCTAATTTAATGTATGGTAGTGAAAGTTGGGTGGCAGAAGAAGCACGAGAGTAGAATAAATGCTGTAAATGCGGTCATTAAGGAGTATGTTAGGGCTGAATCTGAATGACAGAGTGAGAAATTGTGTGATAAGAGAAGAGTGTTGTTTGCAAGATGATGTTGTGACCAGGATTAAGAAAGGAATGCGTGGCTTGGTCATGTAGAAAGAATGAATGAGGAAAGAGTTACAAAGCAAATTTATGTTGCAGAGGTGAATGGCAGAGTCGGGAAGGGACGCCCTATACGAAAGTTTATCGACCAAATTGGCGATATATTGAAAATGGGAAAATTAAGGTGTGTTTTGTTTATAAAACAAACTTAAAACTCAACCTTACTATAATTTATACTTATAACGTCTAAAAGTTGGTGGTCCAAGATCAGTCAACTGGTCTATTGGTCCCTCATCACTAAAAGGTTAAGAACCACTGGTCTACTTGATGGTTAGTGGATGCTGTGGCCCATAGACACTTACATATATCTATCCTCGATTAATCAAAATGAAGATGTGTTGTCAGACGTATAATGTAATGCCCCGTTACCAATAGAAAGGATCAACGATTGTCGTCACAACCATATGTCCTCCAGACCGAATTTCGGTCACTGAGACAGTTTCAACGGAAACTAGCCACCTCCGCAGGACATGATTAAAGTGCACGAGTATTTGCGCAAGCACAAGTGCACTCTCTATTCCCTCACTCTCATGTCCATATATACTGTCCTTATAACAAAAAAACAATTATTAAGATTTTTGTCTGTCTGTCTGTCTATCTGTTTGTTCCGGCTAATCTCAGCAATGGCTTGACTGATTTTGTCAATACTTTCACTGGCAGATAGCTAGTGTTACAAGGAGTAATTTAGGTTAGACTTTTTATATTTTAGAAAAAGAATTAGGGATCCGCGCGAAAAAATTAAAACCAATTATAATAAATTGCACGCTATTTTATACAATTAAGTATGAAAATAAAAACAGCATGGTAGTGATCACCTTATTCCCAGGCGTTGTTATCAATCATGTACTCTTTAGTAGTATAATAACCCTTGTTAAACAATATTAGCTTAATAAATGTTTTAAACCTTTTGATAGATAAAACCTGCATATTTAAAAAAAAATAAAAATTAATCAAAAATAATCAAAATCAAAAAATAATTTTCTGGGACTTTGTTGTAAAGGCGTATAATACATTGCCCCATGAAGGAATTACTGACTCTTTGGAATCGAGTGCCTGGTATAATGTTCAAATTTGACCTTGTTTGTGCTTGTCAAAGTCTTGACATGGAAAAGCCAGTCACAGAGCTGTTAGAAAATATTGTGAACGTCGCTGAAAGTGTAAAAGACTACCAATGCACAGTTTTTATTACTTCCTTGTATTTAACAGAGCAGATGGCATCTATAAAAGAATTGTCGCATCATATCAGAAACACGAGCAGGTTATGCGGTGATGAATATGCCATATACCACTACTATCAAAAGTTATTAAAGTCTCCTATCCAGATCCATTTAACTTTAAAATGCCAGAAAGCTAGAATTGAAAATAATTTTTGAAAGTTTTAAAATTGACCCAAGGATGTTTCGTCCTTTCATTTTGTTTAACTTCATCTTTACATCCCCATACATATATCTTATGAAATTTTAAACATTGTCTGTAAATCAATTGTATTTGCAAAAATAATAGTTAGCGTTATACGTGGTAGCCATGCAGCTATATTAGTAGTATAGTTGTAGCACGAATGCGTCAGCTCGACCGGGAAGGACCACGCCTCACAGAATACCAGCGTAAAATAGCAGCTTAATGCTGCTGTGTTTCGTATGGTGAATGTAGAGAACCGGAGACCCTTTTACTGGAAAGAGGCATTCCATCTTAGTCCTCACGAGTGACAACGCATCTGCATTTTGATTCGCAAACGAGGATAGATGAAGATGTCTATGGGCCACAGCAACCACTTACCATCAGGTGGACTGTGTGCTCGTTTGTCACCCTATCCTATAAAAAACCTATGTAATAAAATTAATATGTTATAAGTAACTATAAGTAGGTAATGATTATCACTTCTGCGAGAAATATGATTAGCCCATTGTCACTTATTTGCAAATACAGCAAGTTATTTCGGTGACGTTGAAACATGTAAATTATAGATAAATATTTCCAGGTTCTTTAATATGACATGGAGGAACCAGATAAAGCGGCTAATGGATGGTAAAGCGCAGATACTAGAGCTGGTGGAACAGGCAATAGGCACCTATGAGCAGCGCGAGGAGTGGTGTGCCAAGCTCGACGCGCTCAGGGAAAAAGCAGCTATAGATTACAGGAAGCATTGTCTCGTGAGTCATATATGCCCGAATTCTATATTCAAGAAACGTTTAGTATTCTGTAACGATCCGTTTTATTACATACGAGGCGCATGTAAAACAGTTTATATTACAAACTATACGTTCAGCAAGTTATGAACTTACAATGAAAACTCTAAACAGTTCATAAATAGTTGAACTGGTATTTTGTTTTGAAGAAGGAGTTTTTTCATTTTCTGCGAAACGGCTCGTAAAAGAAAACGAAGCGTTTTAAATATAGAAACCTGACAATACATTTAAAGATTAGAATATTTTTTAAACAATATAGACATGTCGTGAAGACGCGGCGGTAAGAGATTCCACTACCCCATATTATCGCGTGAATGTCGTAAGAGACGACAGAGGGAATTGAAACAGGATATGGCCATTAGCTTCTTCCTGATACAAAAAATATTAAAACTGGGGTTGCCATCCCCAGCCGGATCTAGCATGGCAACTAAGGTAAATATGCTCATATGAGACAATCTACCTATGAGGGAGGCCGTTATTCAGTGGTGGACTATTGATAGACTGTAAAAATGAATGAATAACATATCTCACAGAATACCAGCGTAAAACAGCAGCTTAATACTGCTGTATTTCGTACAGTGAGTGTAGAGAACCGGAGACCCTTTTTACTGGATACGAGGCTCAATTGACTCTCAATCGAGGATAGTTGTAGATGTCTATGGGCCACAGCATCCACTTACCGTCAGGTGGACTGTATGCTAGTTTGTCACCCATATTCTATATAAAAAAATATTTAAATAATTAGTACCCAGGCCACCGCGCTTTGCACGCCATTAGAAATAAATATAATTTTCTCAGGGATACATCTATCTAGAATTTTTAAAGTAATACATTAGCATTTATCAACTACAAAACATTAAAATGGTTAGAGCTGTTTCCGGGAAGACATAAAAAATTAATGTTATATATATTTTATTATTTTAATTATTCAAAAAAAATTAATAGGTTTGATTATAAATCGATAAAATGTGCAGTTGAAAGTGAAATACAGGTTGCTATACAAACATATACACATACAAAGGTATACAAACCACTAGTGTCGATAAAACAATGATTTTCTGTAAGAATAGGTACTGTAATCAAACATTGTTTAATGTAATTTCGCAAAAAAAATATTTTAGTAGTCTATAATAATTTATTTTTGCCCAGCAACGCGGCCGTGTGGTCTAGAATAACTACGTTCTAGCCTTTAGACCATTGTGAAGAATGACCAATGTGACAAAATAACCAAACATATTGCGCGTGTAATTCAAACTTGTCGCTTTGTGAAAACACAGAGAAAACGAATTTTCGCAGAAATGAGACCTAGCTAGATTGATTTTTCACCCCCGTACACCTTATCAAATTGTGAATTTCATCGAAATCGTTTAATATAATATAGGATTAACATTGCATTGGAATAATAAGTTTCTTGTTGTCTCAGACTAACAAAGAAAGTTAGACGGAGCGCTGCGTACATTTCCAGTGACGCTGAAACCATGTCCAACTTCATGACACGCACTCAAGCACAGATCTTTCTTCTTTCTTTCTTTATCAGCCTATAAATGTTCACTGCTGAACATTTATAGGCTGATTTTTTAGAACGAATTTCTTTATCGGACAGTACGAATTTGGCGGATGGAACTAGGCGAGAAAAAGTGTAAGATTTTTCCGTCACGACCCGTTCTGACGTAGTGTAGACGACCTTGACGGCTATAAGGAGCGAGATGGAATAATATCCATCTCCCTCGCACTTTTTCTTATCTTGGCATGAAAAAATATAAAAATATAATTTTAAATGACGCTTCATTTTAATAGACGCTAGTAATTCATTTATTTGTATTTGTTAAACAATAATATAATATGTTTATCAATAATAATATACTACGAAAGGAACTTCGTTCCAACCGAGTGTTCCACGACACTCACGTATGTTTTTTATATTATACTATTAAAAAAGTCAGTCGAGGGTGACAAACGAGCACACAGTCCACCTGATCGAAGTAAATGCTGTGGCCCATAGACATCTGTCTTCAAGAACGAATGAAAATGCACATGCTTTGTTACCCCTGAGGACTAAGATAGAATGCGTCGTTTCCAGTAAAAAGGGTCTCCGGTTCTTTACACTCACCAAATGAAATATAGCAGCTTTAAGCTACTATTTTACGCTGGTATGATGTAAGTATGCTGCGAGAGCGTGATCCTCCCTCGGTTCGTGCTACGACATAATATGGCCGCAGCGTGACTCTAGGACCACGTCTGTGGACGCACACATATGCTCCTAAAATAATTTTTTTGGTGGCAAATGATTTTAGATGCATATGCTTATATAAGTTGTGTGTTCTTACAATAAGTTGAGCATGGTTTTGGCTTGGTTTTTGCGTCACTGAAAATGTACACAGAGCTCCGTTTTTTTTTGTCGCTTGAGCTTGTTGTATAGCTGATTTTTCAATGAGTTTCAACACTTATTTAACGTTTCAGGAAGTTAGAGAGCTTCAAAGGCAGTTAGACCATAGCATGAAGTTGGAGGAGTTCCTCCGCACCAAAGGCACAGTGCGGCTCACAGCTGCCGACGCTAAGGCAGAAGCGAAGCGGCTCGAGCAACAGGAACAGGACATACGAGCTTACAACAACTACATCAATGTCTTAGATGCTATTAAGGTACGGATTTTATCTTTTTTAATCCATAAAAGCCCATTGCTGTACAGGCTGGTTGGCGATAGCACTACCTCTAAATCCCCTCTCCGTCACCGGTCAAGGCATTTTGCACCGATACTTCAATGGGTGTCGTAAGAGACGACAGAGGAAAACTGAAACTTTTTTTTTATATAGAATAAGGGTGACAAACGAGCACACAGTCCACCTGATGGTAAGTGGTTGCTGTGGCCCATAGACATCTACATGTATCTTCGTTTGCGAATTTAAATGCAGATGCGTTGTCAGCCGTGAGGACTAAGATAGAATGCCTCTTTTCCAGTAAAAAGGGTCTCCGGTTCTCTACACTCACCATACGAATCACAGCAGCATTAAGCTGCTATTTTACGCTGGTATTCTGTGAGAGCGTGGTCCTTCCCCGGTCGAGCCGACCCATTCGTGCTACAACTGTACTATTAATATAGCTGCAGCATGGCTCTACCACGTACAAAACTTTAGATGGGCTGCAACATCCTTCTGATAACAACACAAAATAATTAAAAAACTGCGGTTGGCCACCCGCCTGCCAATCGTGGCAACTATGGCAAAATCCCCCTATGAGGCGATCTATGTGGAAGTCCTATATTCAGCGGCAGACTGTTTTATACGCTGTACTGGATGGATGGATGGATACTTTAAGTTTTTAATCCGATGTGGTGGTATTGGTCTATCGGAGGCACTAGCTCTTTTCGAAGACTCTAGATCTTAAAGCCTAAACACAACTGTGGATACATTGCTGCTTCGTATCCGAAATAAATATGAGGGTGATACGTACTCTTGTGCTACTGTGTCACCTGTGTACCAAGTGCAGTTTCCAACAGTATTCGGAACCCAGAAGTAGATAACATGATGTAGTTTGTTTTTTTACAGAATTTAATTTAGAAAACAGGTTGACAAACGAGCACATAGCCCACCTGAAGGTAAGTATATGCTGTGGCCCATAGGCATCTACATCTATACTCGATTAAGAATCAAAAAATGCGTTGTCATCTCTGAGCACTAAGATGGAATACCTCGTTTTCAGTTGAAAGGGTCTCCGGTTCTCTACACTCACCATACGAAACACAGCAGCGTTAAGCTGCTATTTTACGCTGGTGTTTCGAGAGAGCGTGGTCTTTTTTTGTGGTCGAGCAGACACATTCGTGCTACAATTATGATACAGCTGAAGCATGGCTATACCACGTATAAAGAGCTACATAATATTGTGTGTCATTATACCAGGAGTACACGGGCGAGCAGGAGGTGGAACGGCTGACGCAAGAGTTCACTAGACGCGAGGAGGAAAACTACGCACTGTTCAATTACGTCAACGAGCTGCACGCCGAGCTGAAAAGTCTCGCAGACAACGTCGCGATACTTAGAACTGCTATAGGTAATTCAAGTAAAGTTACAGCATCGCCGCGTGGTGACGACGCATTAGTCAATCGGGATGAAGGGTTATATAGTGTGTTAAAGAAACTGCCTCGTTACTTTACTGGTTGTAAGCGCAACTGCTGATCATATGGTCCCAGTTTCGGAACCCAGATAGGGCTAAAATCAGTTCTTGAGTTTGTCTGTCGATAAATTCTTAGTAGCAGCCCGGAGTCAGGAAGTTGGTGGTGTATCACCCCCGTGATTCGGAAAGCACTTAAAGCCTTTAGTCCTGCGCTAGAATTCTTTTCGTTCGTGACGGATTGCCGGCCCATCGGACTATGAGAGTGAGAGAATAGAGAATGCACCTGAGTTAGCGCACACACTCGTGCACTATAATCCTGTCCAGTCGCAGTTGAGAGTGGGGCTGTGACCAAAAATCGGTTTCAGAGGACGTTAGTAATCTCTTAAAATTAGTTTTCACTTCAATCAATTTCATCATAACTGCCCTTCAACAAGTCAACTGCTGAACATAGGTCTCCCCCAAGGAATGCTACAAAGCATGGTCTTGAGCCACCTGCATCCATTGATTTCCTGCATGTCTTACCAAGTTGTATCTCTGTTTAGTGGGAAATTATCCTACACTTTGCTTACCAGTACGAGGCTGCCGCTCGAGAACCTTTCTTTCCATTGGTCTGACTTCGAGTCATATGACCGCCCCATTGCCACTTCAGCTTAAATTTAGATTTACCGTTACCGTTACAGCCTATTAAAGTTCACTGCTGATTATAGGCCTCCCTCATAGATTGCCTCATAGGGGATATTTACCATAGTTGCCACGCTTGAAAAGCGGGTTGGCAACCGCAGTATTTTATTTTACTTTGACTGCCTCGTTGGTCTAGTGGTTGTAGTAGTGCGACTGCTGATCATGAGGTCCTGGGTTCGAATCCCGGGTCGGGCAAAAATCAGTTATTGAGCTTTTCCATCAAGAAATTCTCAGTAGCTGCCCGAGTCAGGAGTTGGCGGCGTCTCACCCCGTGCCTCGGAAAGCACGTTGCCGTTGGTCCTGCGCCTGACCTCTCTCCGGTCGTGTCGGTATTTCCGTCCCATCGGACTATGAGAATGAGGGAATAGAGAGTGCACCTGTGCTTGCGCATACACTTAGGCAATATAATCCTGCCCTGCGCAGATGTCTTGTCTCCGTGGAGACTGGCCGCCGTGACCGAAATTCGGTCTGGAGGACATTATTTATTATTTTATTTTTAGTCGTTATTAGGAAGACGCTGCTGCCTATCTGATTTGTTTCCCTCTGTCGCCTCTTACGACACCCTCGGGGTGATACAGGGTAGTGGATATTCTTACACCGCCACTACAGGGTACAATTAAATTTATTCCTTGTAAAATAACCGAACTGCTTACTATCAGATGACGAGCACGCGAAGCACCAGGCCAAGCTGTACAAGCAGCAGGACAGTATCGAGACTCTGCGTAATACTTTAGAACAGCGTCGGAAGGAAAGCGACAGTGTTGAAGCCGCGTGCCTTAGAAGCGAAGAAACGCTTACCACTCTACTACAAGGTGTGAAGACCCTGGCCCAGTGAGTAGTCACATGTTTTTTTTTTTATAGCATAGGGTGACAAACGAGCACACAGTCCACCTGTTGGTAAGTGGGTACTGTGGCCCATAGACATCTACATTTATCCTCAATTAAGAATCAAAATGCAGATGTGTTGTCACCCCTGAGGACTAAGATAGAATGCCTCTTTCCAGTAAAAGGGTCTCCGGTTCTCTACACTCACTATATGAAGCACAGCAGCATTAAGCTGCTATTTTACGCTGGTATTCTGTGAGAGCGTGGTCCTACCCCGGTCGAGCCGACCCATTCGTGCTACAACTATAATATAGTTGCAGAGTGGCTCTACCACGTAAAAGAAAGCAAGTAAGGACAAGTAGTAAGGTGCAAAAGGAAAGTAAGGACTTAAATTATGTCCCTAGCTGGTGCTAGAACTTTCTACGTAGGTCCGTCTGGGCAAGTACCATTTTATTAGAAACTATTTCGGCCGCCAAATAGCAGGGCTTGCACTTGTCCCGGACACGTGCAAGCCCTGCTATTTGGCGGGTACATAAAGCTAGTATAATCACAGGCTGTAAGACATTCCATCTTAGTCCTCAGATGTGACAACGCATCTGTCGCCTTCTTTGCTTGAAGTTAGTTGCAAATGCCCATGGGTCGCAGTAGCCACTTACCATCAACAAGATGTAATTTAGTTAGTTCAATTTTATAAAAACCAGGCCTTGTCTCTTTTCTGAGAGGGAAGAGGAAAGGTCTGCTACGTTCACTGTGAATTGGCGGATTTCACATATCTTCGAAATATGTTTAATTTTAAAACGTGCTTAGCGGTGAAGGGATAGGGAACCACCTTCACCGCTGAGCACGTGATAAATTTGTACGTAATTATTTCTTAATATCATTATTGCTGACGTGGACAAACTTGGTTTTTTCTCGTAATGTGTAATTTTAAGCTGCCCTTATACCCTAAGTTACCGGCTTGATATCCTTTTCAGCGATATCAATAAGCCTCTGCAGTAGATTTTCCAAAGCGATATCAACATTAACTGATTTCCTTTTAATAAAATTATACAAAAATTCAATCTTCTAGGCCTCTAAAAATTTAAGAAGCTTGCCCAATTGCTAATTTTCGTACCAAAAGCATCAAGAAGATATTTTCAGACTAGTTTTTATATTTTTTGCAATCTTCTTGCCTTCATTATGACGCAACACACACCTGAACATCGACCTCTCTCATTTTATGGAAGATATCTAGCACTTTTTGATACTGCTGTCTGTCGCAGTTCGGGTAATATTTTTTAAAAGCGGTTTACGAAGTCGAATAACTAAACATCATGGGTGTAGTACACGAATCTTTATATTTTACCTGCAGAAAAAGGCTTAATGTTTTGGGATGAAGCGTGTTTCTTCTGCCTGCTAGGGGGAGCCGTAGCTTTTTAATCATTTTACGTGGTACAGCCATGCTGCAGCTATATTATAGTTGTAGCATGAATGGGTCAGCTCGACGGGGGAAGGATCATGCTCTCACAGAATAGTAGCGAGAAATAGCAACTCAATGCTGCTGTGTTTCGTATGAGTGTAGAGAACCGGAGACACCTTTTACTGGAAACGAGGCATTCTATCTTAGTCCTCAGGGGTGACAAGGCATCTGCATTTTGATTCCTAATTGAGGATAAATGTATGGGCTACAGCATCCACTTACTATCACGTGGATTGATGGTCGTTTGTCACTCTCATTCCATAAAAAATCGTTACAGCCTATCAAAAGTCCACTGCTTATTTTTATGCATCCCTCCCTCATAAATTCCCTCATAAGCGGGGTTTTGGTTTTGTTCAGTTGTTATGAAGAAGATGCTTCTGTCCGTCCCCTATTTTAGTTCCCCTTAATCGCCTCTTACGACACCCGGGGGATAATATGAGGATAGAGGATTTTCTTACGCCTCCTGTACAAGGCAAGTTCGTTCGACTGCTTCGTTGGACTTGTGGTCGCAGACGCGGTTGCTGATCAGAGGTCCCGGGTTCGAATCCCGGGTCAGGACAAAATCAGTTATATATAGGGTTTTTAAGTAAGTATGTAGTAAGTTATATAAAATCAGTTATATATAGGGTTTTTCTGCCTTGGAGAGAACGAAATACCTAAGGTCCTGCGCCTAATATCTCTCCGGTCGTGTCGGATTACCCACCGGACTATGACACTGAGAGAGTGCACCTGTGCTTGCGCATACACTCGGGCACTATAATCCTGTCCAGCGCTGATGGCTAGTCTCCGTGGAGCCTGGCCGCCGTGACCGAAATTCGGTCTGGAGGACATTACACGGCAATTTGCCCTTCAAACTTTTCTAGATCCTCAGACTGTGATTCGCTGCCGCTGCTGAAGTTGCTGGGCAAATCCCTTGACATAAATGTGACCAACGCGCGACTTTACATAAAGAGCTTGGAGAAGAAGATCGTGGAAATAGTGGACCTCATTAAAGTGGACGAAGTAAGTTTTACAAATGATTACAACAATAACTTTTTCTAGATAATTGTGTACTTTTAGGCAGCAGTTTTTGGTTTCGATTGGGAATGGATATTATGGACTTTTACGACCAATTAATAAATTAAATAAATAAAAACTTTACCAATAATTTACACATTTACCATTTCATACGTGGTAGAGCTATGCTGCAGCTGTATTATAGTTGTAGCACGAATGGGTCGAACGGGGAAGGACCACGCTCTCACAGAATACCAGCGTAAAATAGCTGCTTCATGCTACTGTGTTTCGTATGGCTAGTGTAGAGAACCGGAGACCCTTTGTACTGGAAACGAGGCATTCCATCTTAGGGGGTGACAACGCTTCTGCATTTTGATTCTTAATTGAGGGTAGATGTAGTTGTCTATGGGCCACAGCATCATTTAACTTCAATCCACTATCTTTTCTCAGTGTTGTGGCGTAGGTTTCCCTACAAAAATTTGCCATCGTGTAAAGATTTTTTTTATTTATTTGTCTATTTGCGACGCAGAAGCTTACAGTCTTTGTAATCTCTTTTTAAAGCTCGATATACGTGGCAGAGCCACGCTGCAGCTATATTATGGTGGTAGCACGAATGAGTCCTCTCGACCGGGGTACGACTACGCTCTCACAAAGTACCAGCGTGAAATAGCATCTTAATGCTGTTGTATTTCGTATGGTGAGTGTAAAGAACCGGATAAAACTGTATGTAAAGACAAAGAATACTGAGGCCCATAGCTGATGCTTCGTCACCCTTGATGACCAAGATGGAATGTCTCGTTACCAATAATAAGGGTCTCTGGTTCTCGTCACTCGTCTCACACTAAATACAGCAGCAATACTAGTATTTTATACTGACATTCTTGAAAGTATTTTTTCTAGTTTCCAGGAAAACGCTGTTGCCTATCTTCTTGGTTTGATTTCCTTTGTCGTCTCTAACGACAACTACGTGACGACATGGGGTAGTGGATATTCTTACATCGCCACTACGCGGTTCCCAAACGTGGCAACTATGGTTAATATTCTCCTTATGAGGCAACCCATGGGGAGGTCTATGTTCTGCAGTGGACTATGATATGCTGTAATGAATGAATGAAAATTTTTGAACGTACGTTTCTTTCCCGGTCGAGCCGACCTATTCGTTATGCAGCTATTAATTCGACGACTCCGTAAAAATTCGGCTAAGCATTGGGTCACGGCGATGCAAGGACGCGGTTTCGATCCCGCATGGAACAAGAATAGAAAATAATAAAATAAGAATAGAATAATTTTTATTCAATATAAGATTACATGTAAATAAAGTAAAAAAGTCATTTTTTACTTTTATCACTGGTGCGAAAGAAAAACCTTTGTCCTGGGAAGAACCAGCAAGAAACCCAGACGGCTTTGAGTAGTTGGTTTAATACTAAAAGCCAGAGAGACATTTTTTTTGGTTGTATAAACTATTTACAAAATTTATTTTAGAAACAACTTGGAAGCGACCACCTCATGGTCATAATCAACCATGTATTGATTTATACTATAATAACCTGTTTTATACAGTTTTTGTTCAGTAAAACAGACCTTGTATGCAAGTCTTTGCATGGCCTACAAATAATAGTTGTGTCTGGATGTGAGTCCTCACGCAATTAATATATACAGGAGAAAATCCTAGTGGGGTAACTTTCACGTATGTGATGTTGCAGGCAGTGCAGCGGTACGCGGACGCGAAAGCGCGCACGCCGCCGCCGGGCAGGAGGGCTCGCCGCGCGCCTCCCTCCCCGCGCCCGCCCCGCCCCCTCCTCGCACACGCCTGAACACACACACACAGATATACGACATATCCATCATCCACGCAGGCATCACACATGCATTACAATCGCACTCTCACGCAAACTTACTATTATCGTTATTTATAACACACAAACACGCACGCACACACACTCAACTCACACAGATATACGACATATACAACAGCCATAAAGCTAAAACGTTCGCAAATATACATTAGCAATTATTGTTTTAATGTTACCTCGGAATACCAAAGTACAACGTAAATTTGGCGAAAGCTAATCCGGCCTGGATTTTAATAGATATTTCATTATTGCTCTTAGCGGAAGGACATATAATGTGCAGTTGTATTTAAATTCATTCGCATACACGAAGACGACGTACAAACGTCGAAGACGAACGACACCGTTCACGTACCAAACCAGTACATGTAGCAGTGGTGTGGAAGCCGTCATAAAATTGAATAAAATGTCATTAAATTACAGATTTTATTGTGTTTATTGTACTTTATGTGTCAATGACTTTAACCCTGCTTTTGAATTTTTAATTAAAAAAGCCGGAATGTACCCGATGTGAGCTATCATGTGCCAAATTCGAAAAAAATATTCTTAGAGTATTATTTATAAGAAAAGATTTAAAAAAGTTAGCCCCATCTTTTTACTTATTCAAAAACACTTATTGTGCTGTACCTGTACAATGGTACATGTTGTACTGATATGTGCCAAAAGTTAAAAAATAAATCGCACATTTTGTGAATTACTTCTTAAGATTAAGTAATAACTTTGTCCTCTTTCGGTTCTTGATCAAAAGCCTAGATTTTTGATCAAAAACCTGATTTTACCATAAACCTGCAACATATAGACCTCACCCAGCCGAAGCTGGGGCGGGTCGCTAGTATAAAATATTTTGTGAAGTGTACCGCAAGGTTCAATTTTAGGGCCAATGTTTATTTTTCATCGAATTGTTAAAAACTAAATAAATAACAGATAACAACAATATTAAATGTTTGCAGCTCTAGATTAGTAGTTTTAAACTACTACGAGATAATGAAATAAAAAATAAATAAAATTTCGATAGCATCTACATAATTATATTGTTAAACATTTTACATAACTTAAATCTAAATGAATCACATATTTCAAATATATATCTAAATGAATCTCATATATTATTAATATATTTCTGCGGTACCTGGAAAAAAACAAACAGTTTATTTTCGTTGTCATATCATTATTTAAATTAAATTAGTTCTGTCTTTTATAAAAGAGGAAACGTAGAAAAAAAAATTCACTATGGTTATTCTAGGATTCTATTACCCAATATCATCCCGTGGGACCGTGGGTGTCCTAAGTGACAAGAGAGGGATTCTGCCACTTGCAACATCCACAGTATAAAATAGGGTAATCGATTCTCTTACGTAACAGTGTAGTGGTGGTGTAAGTATAACCACTTCAGTGGGTTCGTAAAAGATGACAGATGAAAATAATAAAAATGCAGCAGCAACTTCCTGAAAAAAACTGCGATTGCCAACCCGCCCGTCAAGCGTGGCAACTATGGCAAAATGCCCCCTATCTATGAGAGAGGCCTATGTTCAGCAGTGAACGTTTGAACTGTAATGGATGGATGATTCTCCTACGTCACCATTATAGTATGTAGAGCATCAAAATTAGGAAAACAATTAAGAGATAAGATTTAATGTTAGCTGAAAATATGATACCTAATCATCACATATCCGTATCGGCAATCCCCTCGCTACCAGGCTGCTGGCAATCATCGTGAAACTGGACGCGGCACGAGATCTCGAAACTGCGAGCAGCAAGTCGCGCTCGGGCACGAACGGGGACTTCTGCTCTACGTTTGTGTCTAAATACGGAAAGATTTTTTTGTTAGGTAAGGCTTTTTTACCTCCAGGAATCAGAAACGTACGATTTAAATGTAATTTGGAAACATATTCAACGTAACGGACGCTGGCATAGGAGATGCCGTGGGCTACTTGGCATAAGGAAAAAAAATTATATCATATGTGGCAAAGCCATGCCTGAACCTATGTTATGGTTGTAGCACGATTGATCGGCTCGACCGGGACGCACCTCTCACAGAGTACTAGCGTGAAATAGCAGCTTAATGGTGCTGTGTTTCGTGGGATGGGTGTAGAGAACCGGAGACTCTTTATACTGAAAACGAAGCATTCCATCTTAGTCCTTAGGGGTGACAACGCATCTGCATTTTGATTCTTAATCGAGGATAGATGTAAATGTCTGTGGGCCACAACATCCACTAACCATCAGGTGGACTGTGTGCTCGTTCGTAACCCCTATTCTCTAAAAAAAACCAGAAGAGTGTAAATCTCTAAACTTGAGCTATGCTTACGATATCAGATTATTTTTGGTAAACCTTGCATGTGACAAGAGCAAAATATAATATTTTTTATTTAAAATAGAGTATTAATAACACACATGTTGAAAATAATTATTTTACTTTGCCACTGGTTCAGAAAAACTTGCCCTGGAAAGAACCAGCAAAATCATTCCATCGGAATCGGAACTGTTTTAGTCAAAGTATTATTTTACAATGTAATAAGTTGTAAAACTAAGGTAAGTCATTAATATTAAATAGGAACAGGAATAGGTCGAGAATCCAAGCTCTGGGGAATGGTCTTTGATACAGGCGACCCAGATGGCCTTTCAACATTGATAACGGCTCTCTCTGCTCGGTTCTCATATATGAAATTTCACACCATAATATTGTAGTTTCCTAATTAACGTCTCATGGTGATTTATTCACTCGTCGTCGCTACTCATGAACAGAGTCGAAGGTCTTGGAAAGGTATCCAAAATATACCCAAAGCATCCTATGAAGTCTGCCATAAAATATATTTAATCAGCTCAACGAGCGATCACTTGTTAATCCAAATTAATTTTAGTGCGTCAATTAATTTATATTAAGGATGGGTGTTCCTGTTTTTGTCCGTTTTAAAATTGGTTTTTGATAGGCAAATTGTTACAAGAATCTGAAAATCGTTCGCTAGCCCCGCTCTGTCGCCGCGTGCCATTGACTGGCTCAGCGGAGGGTGGAGACCTACCCGACCACCGGTACATCCGGTTTGACGTCTCCACCCAGCCCTCGAGCGCGCCAGTCCCAGGCCCGAGTGGTCCGCGTTGGGCGCTGAAGCAGCTGGACCGGAGCCCTCCTGAAGCCTCGATCGTGCAGGCCTGGGTGTCATCACCGGACAGGCCTGCCGACGTCAATGATGAGGCAGGGTGGTTCCAGGAGGCCATGTCCGATATGACGTGGCACGCCCCGCGTCCGGCCAGGAAGTGCCCGGCGTCAGGTGTATTGGTGGTCGCGTGAGCTGACGTCTCTGCGCGAGGCGTGTGTCGCCGCGCGGCACCTGTACGCCAGGCATCGCAGGCTCCGCATTCGTCCACCGAATGCGGCAGCCATTGAGGCGGGGCTGTACGAGGGATACAGAGCGGCGAAGACCTCCTGGAGGTTGTCCTGCGGGCCCGATCGGGCCCGTGAGGAGATGCTGGAGACTCGATAGAGATCCGTGGGGGGCGCCTTACAAGATGGTGCGGGATAAACCCGCACCTGCCCCCTGCTGACGCAGAGTCTCCGGCCTCAGCTCGTGGAGGATGAGCGCTCTGTTCCCTGCGCGGAACATCCGCCCCCGTTTATGGCTCCGCCACCTGCGGTGCCGGAAGCGGACCACCAGGACGACGACGACGACATCCCGGAAGGGACCGGGGTAGACCTGAGAGTGGCGGTACGTAGGCTCAAGGCCAGGAATACCGCCCCAGGACCCGATGGCTTGCCTGGCAAAGCCTGGGTCCTGGCCCGGAGGCCTCGGGCCCCGACTGGAGGGGCTCCTAAGCGCATGCTTGGAGAGGCCAATTCCCGCTTCGTTGGAAGACGGGAAGCTGGTCCTCATTCGGAAGCAGGGCGCCCTGCGGACTTCCGTCCGCATACGGCCCGTGGTGCTGCTCGACGAGGTAAGTGTTTTGAAAGAGTAATTGCAAACCGCCTCGCCGAGCACCTTGCGGGACGGGCCGGATCTTGCGGAACACCAGTTTGGTTTCCGCAAGAGGCGCTCTACGGTGGACGCCATCATGCGCGTGAGACTCACGACGGGGATGCAGTGGCCGGGGGTTGTATTGGCGGTGTCTCGACATCGCCAACGCCTTCAACTCCATGCCCTGGAGCTGCATTAGGAGGCACTGTATCACCGGTGCCGACCTATCTGTCGTATAGTCGGGGACTATCTGACGGACAGGGCCGTCATCTACCCCGGTCGAAACGGTGAGTGGAACCGGCGAGAGATGTCGTGCGTGTCCCACAGGGTTCGGTTCTGGGGCCGCCCCTGTGGAACATCGGTTACGACTGGTGCTGCGCGCCGACCTCCTACCGGCGTCAGCGTAGTTTGCTACGCTGACGATACGCTGGTACTGGCACAGGGGGTCGTACGAGGCGGCGGCGGAAACTATGACACGCGGGCTGCGATAGTCGTTGAGAGGATCCGCAACTGGGTCTCGAGGTGGTTTGCACAAGTCCGAGGCCATGCACTTCCATGGTCCTCGGAACAGGCCACCACTGGGATCCTCAGTGATGGTAGGAGGTATCCGTCGGCGTCGAGTCGACGTTGAAGCACCCAGGACTCGTCCTCGACGGCCGATGGAACTTCGTTGAGCACTTCCGACGTTTGGCTCCCAAACTGGAACGGACCGGGGCTGCCTTCAGGCGGCTCCTGCCGAACCTGGGGAACGTCGCCGGAGGCTCTACGCGGGGATCGTGAGGTCCATGGCCCTTTACGGGCCCCGGTGTGGGCGCGTGGTTTGGCGCGGCTTGCCGTCCACCACCCAAACGCGCCCCAAAGGGTGGTTGCCAAAGATGGTTCGCGGCTACCGCACGATCTCCCGCGAGGCGGCGAGCCTCCTGCTGGATTGCCGCCATGGGATCTGGAGGCGATAGTCCTCGCGCCTGCACGAATGGCGCGCGGAGGCACCATGCCGGGGAACCCGCTGCCGCGGCAAGTCGTCGCGCAGCGGACAGACTCCGGCATGATCTCATGGCGACATGGAGAGAGCGACTGTCGCAACCCCGTGCTGGGCACGCCACTATAGCGGCGATAAGACCTCTTTGAGGAGTGGCTTGAGAGACGCCACGGTGTCCTCACCTGCCTGACGCAGGTCCTCACCGGACACGGTGTGTTCGGGAGGTTCCTGCACCGAATCGCGGGAGGAAACGCCCGGTGTCCCACTGCGAGGATCGACGGAGGACGGTGGAGCACACCGTGGAGGTGTGCCCTGTTGCGGAGCACCGCCGTGTACTCGTAGCGGCGATAGCGGCGGCGACTCGCGTCCGGCCCTGGTCGAAGCCATGGTCCGGAGCGAGACGGAATGGATGCCGTCACCACCTTCTGCGAAGCAGTGATGCTAGCGAAGGAGGGGTGGCGGAGCGGAGAAGAAAGAGCAACAGCTTTCCTTCCCGGCCGCCGCGGAGACGCCCGGGCGTCGGGGCTACGTCGTGGCCCCTGACCACCGTAGGCGCAGGCTGTGGGACGGCGAGCAATGGTAGCTCGCCGTCCGTCCGTCTAACGACGACAGGCCGTGTCGACGGCGCGTTTTGTTCCACGCGCGCCTCAAAGAGCTGTCAGCAGCGTGAAGGGGCCCGCAAGGGCCGACGCCTGCCGGGGCTGCGGGCTGTTCGAAAGAGATACCGCGGCCCGGAACGTGGCACTGAAGGAACACGGATGGTTTTAGTCAGTAAAGTCTGACACCTTCCGCTCCACCCACAGCGAAGGCGTCATTAGATGATTTTCCATCCGCAAAAAAAAAAAAAAAAAAAAAAAGAATCTGAAAAAAAATATTTTAGATACATTCTTCTCCTTACGATGTACCGGCCATTACACGATACAATACAATTTTATCGATAGAAAAAAAATAGCGAACTACGTTCAACTTGCAGTTTTTTAAGCCAAACTTCATTTTAAACAAGTACTATAGTTCGGCCGTTCAGAGAATGCGTTCCTGACACGTCGCGATTGAACTGACGACGTAACTTTGTAATGGCGTTGCAGTTACGATAAAAATATTTTTGCTGGTTGTTTACCGTTTTAACAATTGATGAGCATAAAACAACAATCAATGAATGTTATAATTTTGTGCCAAACTGAGTGTCAAATAACTTGGTAAACAATATTTTTCTAAATCTATACTGCGCTATTACAAGGTTATGTCAGCGCTTTATATTTGTAGTGCTGTGCTAATAATAACAGGCAACAACAGTTTCGTAATCTGTTCTTATACAGTTATACTTTATAAAATAATACGTTTTGTTTTTCTTTAAGAATTTGAAAATAATGGACTATAAGATAACTTTTATTAAATATAAAATAAAACTACGACCAAACCGAACGCGCGAAAGAAAGTAGCATTTTATATTTAGGTTGAAAATGGTAACCCCAAATGGCGTTATGGGCCGCCATTTTGTGACGCTAAAGCAGTCGTCTGTTGTCGTTTCGTGCGCATAGACCACGTTCTTCAAGTGTTTGATCTGTTTTATTTGATTACCCGGCTTTCGTTTAATGGACTGTTTCTGCTTTTCAAACTGACATCGGCGCTAAATCGGACTTCGATTGTGTTTTGTATTGCGTTCTTTTTACTTTGGTGCATAATAATGCTAAACGTGGACAAACATTGAAAAGTGGAGCCCGTGAGTTAATCATCAAGCTGCAAGATTACTTTGAGCGGGAGCGGCAAAATGGCGGACCCCTGTTACCTGTCGAACAAGTACAAGAACGCGTCTCTCAGGCGCTTGAGTTAGCAAACGAACGATAACAAATATTAATAAAGAAAAGTTCGGCTCTACTGGCACGGAAGATAATATTTTACGTACTCCGAAGAAGAAACGTAGAACTAAACCCGTGACAGATATTGACTCCTTGACGCCGATGCAATCAGAAATCATATACTGTATATGGTTACTATTCCAGAAATGAATATCTCAACAGGAAGAAGCTTTTGGCATCGTTAAGAAGCTGGACTGTTTAGGGGTAAAACTGCTTTAACCAAAATCTTAAAAGATATTGGTTTTCGTATAAAAAAACAGACAAAAGAAAAATTTTATTAGAACGATACGACATAATTTTAAAACGGATAAGTTTTTGAGAGAAGCAAAAAATATTGATAACTGGGATAATGTCGTGTTCATTGACGAGACATGGCTAAACGCCAATCACACGGTTTCCCGTTCTTGGACGGATGATACACAAGCGTCGACGTCGAAAGTACCAATGGGTAAGGGGGCCCGTCTGATAATATGCCACGCAGGTTCTGCAAAATACGGCTTTGTGGAGAACGCGTTACTGGCATTTCAATCAAAACCACAAATGACTACCACGAGGAAATGAATGCCACTACATTTAAAGAGTGGTTCCAGAACGTGCTTTTGCCCAGCCTACCAGAGCCTTCTGTAATATTCATGGATAATGCCTCCTATCACTCGGTTCAAATACAGAAACCACCTACCCAAGCTAATAAAAAGAAGAAATGGTGGCTTGGTTAAGCAAAGGCATTGACGCAAATATGCAGATGCTAAAACCAGAGCTAATTAAATTAGTTAAAGAAAATAAAGCGGCAATGTGCGATACGAAATCGATGAACTGGCTCTGAGTACGGTCATCGTGTTCTAAGAATTCCACCGTATCATTGTCAATATAACGCGATTGAGCTAATCTGGGCTCAAATAAAGGTTACGCCGCCCGCCACAATACTTCCCGCCATTCAGCACGAAAAAGATGATGACCCTATTAAAGAAGCCTGGGAAGTCACAAGAGATGACTGGGCAAAGGTTGTTGAGAAGACTAAAAACCTGATTGTGGAACATTTTGACCGAGATATCAGGATTGATTCTGTTATTGATAATAATATAATTATACATGTAGGCGAAGATGATGATGAAGACACCACCTCCTCAAGCGAATCGGAGTCTGATTAATATTCTGTACGCACATTCAATTCAATGTACTTTATTGCATAGAAATACAGATTGTAACTTTGTAACAAAGAATAAATAAAACAATTTTATTATATTAATATTACCTTTTTGGTTTCCACTTAAATTACTAAAATATAAATTTTAAATGATTCCGCCAATTTAAAACGAAAATAATCTTAAAATAACGCGGAGGTTCATTTTGGAGAAACGGTAACGAACTCAGTGTTATGTTGTGCCCATTACTAGTCGTGACTAACTGATAGGTGTCAGGAACGCATTCTCTGAACGGCCGAACTATAATATTCCTTTTTTTCTATAAATAATATCAATTTATAGGTAATTCATTTTGGAATCGATTCGACCCGATAGTTTTTTTTTTCATTACATTTATTAAAAAAATATCGGTTTTTCAAGTGATTTTCGATCCGCGCGTCGCTTGCCAGCTTGCCACCTTGCCAGTGTCCCGCGGGACGTTGCCAAGGTAAGACCTGTACCAAATTCTTGCGCGAATCGCTAAAGAAATATGGGATATATCTATATTAATTTTTCGGCGCCACCACTCCGGCGGTGTCCGCACGTAAATACCTATTGCGCTTGGAACATCTGCCCTTAAGACCTTATGATTTTTTCAAAAACATTACTATATTTTGGTAGCATATTATTTTAATGAGTAAGGAATTTTTATGTTAAAAGAAGGAAAGACAATAATTTGGCATAGACCATTGCCGTACCAATGAAATTGTTAATTGCAATTTTAAGTGCTGATTTACCACGTGCTCGGCGGTGAAGGAAAACATTGTGAGGAAACCTGCATGTCTGAGAAATCAAAAAAATATATTTCGAAGACATGTGAGTTCCTCAACACGCAATAGGGCAGGGCAGCGCGGCGGACATTTCCTTGCCCTAAAACCTCTCAGAAATGAGAGGCCACAAACCCAGCAGTGGGACGTATATAGGCTGTAACTTTACTTCACATTGCCGTACACAACAAAATACAAATTATAACTTAAACAAGTCAATCGGTAATCTTTTTTAATATATCAAATTTTCAAACAGACTAAAAAGTGAAAAACCATTATTTATTCTGTGGTAAAATTTCTTTTTTTTCTCTCTTTATTTAGGACAAGAAACAATTCTAACAGCTTACTTTTTAAATTAAACAACTATATTACTTTAAGTAAAACCAGCTCTAGCTCCGTTATCCACGGATAAGTTGCTGCTTAATATGTGTACACAAACTACAGAATATAAACCAAAAAAGAACAGAGAGCAAACTAATAATATTATAATAATTCTTCTTCTTATTTTTTTTTCATGTTATTATGGCGGCTGTATACGCTCGTCTCGTCGCCTCGCGTGCCTCTCGTCGCGTAGAGGTTCGACTCGAGCACACTATGTACACTCGTTGTATCACTTGAACTCCGGATGCCCTGCGATGGACGTAGAAGAAACTGTTGCTATGTGTTGTCTTTGCTATTTTTATTATAATTTTAACATATTTCCAATAAAAAGAAAATTAATAAGCCATGGTGGATGGTTTCTATTCACTGTAATAGGACTATGTAAGTTCCTATATTGTATTTAACAATATTGAACCATTTTTTGAAATTTTTATAATTATCAGAAAACAAACGAGTGTGTACAGGCGCTCTCGTTTTCGACCCTTTAGGTTCGAAAACGAGAGCGCGCCTGTATCTTTTAGTTTTAGGTTTAGATTCGCCTTCCTTTAGGTTTAGACCCTTTGACTCGAGCGCAAAACCGACACGCTTCGAGAGCGAACGAGGGCCGCGAGACGCGACGCGACGAGGGCACCATGTACACGCTCGTACTCGGCCTGTCTCGTGGTGACTCGACGAGCGTGTACAGCCGCCATTACATTGTCATCTGATTCTGATCTTTGTTCAAAATTTTAAGTCTCTAGCTCATCGGGAAATCAGTTTAAAATCAATTATTAAAATCATTCATCAAATATCTATAAAAAGTTTGTGTGGTCAAAAGCTACATTATAATATGTACGTGTGTGTGTGCGTGTTGAATGCTCACCCAGGCGTCCTTTACTCCAGGCCGATTTACCGATGCACTGCCACGGCAATTGGGCTTGCGAAGGCACGTACAGTGACAACAGCGTGCTCACCACCTTGTCTACTTCTAGGTCCGTCACCTCCCACAGCATACCCACTACCATTGGACTGTCAAGAAAATGTTTTTGTTTTGAAAGCACAAGTATAGAATTAATGATAAAGAATAAAGATAAGACTAAGAAAATTAATGATAAAGACTACTTAATTAGAAACATTAATAATGTTCCTAAATTATAATTAATTTAAAGTTCATCATTTATGACCTCGTCGCATAACTAAGTTTCTATTATTTATAATGTAATTTTTTTTACAGCTTGCTCGCTTCACTCCGTGAATAATATGTATGCATGTGCCTTTTAGTGCGGGCAGTGTGCAGGGTGACGTACCTGGCGGCCACGTGCAGGTGGTGTGCGCGGCGGCGGGCGGCGTGCGGCAGTGTGCGCCAGGTGCAAGCGGCCGCAATGTGCAGTGTGCAGTGATCAAGATGCGTAGGGTGTGTGGGGTGACGTACCTGGCGGCCACGTGCAGGTGGTGGTGCGCGGCGGCGGGCGGCGCGCGGCAGTGCGCCAGGCGCAAGCGGGCCGCAATGTGTGCAGTGTGCACTGATCAGGGTTCAGGGTGCAGGTGCAGGTGCAGTGCAGGTGTGGTGCAGGGTGACGTACCTGGCGGCCGTGCAGGTGGTGCGCGGGGCGCGGCGCGCGGCAGAGGGTGCGCCAGGTGCAAGCGGGCCGCACGTGCAGGTGCAGTGATCTAGTGCAGGGTGCAGGGTGCAGGGTGCAGGGTGCAGTGTGCAGGGTGACGTACCTGGCGGCCACGGTGGTGGTGCGGCGGCGGGCGGCGCGCGGCAGAGGGTGAGCCAGGTGCAAGCGGGCCGCAATGTGTGCAGTGTGCAGATCAGTGCAGGGTGTGTGGTGCAGTGTGCAGGGTGACGTACCTGGCGGCCACGTGCAGGTGGTGGTGCGCGGCGGCGGGCGGCGCGCGGCAGAGGTGCGCCAGGCAAGCGGGCCGCAATGTGTGCAGTGTGCAGTGATCAGGGTGAAGGATGCAGGGTGCAGTGTGCAGGGTGACGTACCTGGCGGCCACGTGCAGGTGGTGGTGCGCGGCGGCGGCGCGGCGCGCGGCAGAGGGTGCGCCAGGTGCAAGGGCCGCAATGTGCAGTGCAGTGATCAGTGCAGGGTGCAGGTGTGCAGGGTGCAGTGCAGGTGCAGGTGCAGGTGACGCACCTGGCGGCCACGTGCAGGTGGTGGTGCGCGGCGGCGGCGCGCGCAGAGGTGCGCCAGGTGCAAGCGGGCCGCAATGTGTGCAGTGCAGGATCAGGGTGCAGGTGGTGCAGTGTGCAGTAGCGTGACGTACCTGGCGGCCACGTGCAGGTGGTGTGCGCGGCGGCGGCGGCGCGCGGCAGAGGGTGCGCCAGGTGCAAGCGGGCCGCAATGTGCAGTGTGCAGTGATCAAGGTGCAGGGTGGTGCAGTGTGCAGGTGACGTACCTGGCGGCCACGTGCAGGTGGTGGTGCGCGGCGGCGGCGGCGCGCGGCAGAGGTGCGCCAGGTGCAACGCAATGTGTGCAGTGTGCAATCGGTGCAGGTGCAGGTGCAGGTGCAGTGCAGGGGTGACGTACCTGGCGGCCACGTGCAGGTGGTGGTGCGCGGCGGCGGGCGGCGCGCGGCAGAGGTGCGCCAGGTGCAAGCGGGCCGCAATGTGCAGTGTGCAGTGATCAGGGTGCAGGGTGCAGTGCAGTGTGCAGGGTGCAGTGTGCTGACGTACCTGGCGGCCACGTGCAGGTGGTGGTGCGCGGCGGCGGGCGGCGCGCGGCAGAGGTGCGCCAGGTGCGGGCCGCAATGTGCAGTGTGCAGTGAGCAGGGTGCAGTGTGCAGTGTGCAGGGTGACGTACCTGGCGGCCACGTGCAGGTGGTGGTGCGGCGGCGGGCGGCGTGCAGAGGTGCGCCAGGTGCGGGCCGCAATGTGTGCAGTGATCTGTGCAGGGTGCGTGCAGGTGCAGGTGCAGTGTGCAGGGTGATACCTGGCGGCCACGTGCAGGTGGTGGTGCGTGCGGCGGCGGGCGGCGCGCGGCAGAGGTGCGCCAGGTGCAAGCGGGCCGCAATGTGCAGTGTGCAGAGATCAGGGTGCAGGGTGCAGTGTGCAGGGTGCAGTGTGCAGGGTGACGTACCTGGCGGCCACGTGCAGTGGTGGTGGTGGCGGCGGGCGGCGCGCGCGGCAGAGGGTGCGCCAGGTGCAAGCGGGCTGTGTGTGCAGTGTGCAGTGAGCAGGGTGCAGTGTGCAGGGTGCAGTGTGCAGGGTGCAGTGTGCAGGGTGACGTACCTGGCGGCCACGTGCAGGTGGTGGTGCGCGGCGGCAGGCGGCGCGCAGAGGGCAGTGCGCCAGGTGCGGGCCGCAATGTGCAGTGCAGTGTGTGCAGTGATCAGGTGCAGGGTGCAGTGCGTGCAGGGGTGACGTACCTGGCGGCCACGTGCAGGTGGTGGTGCGGCGGCGGCGGCGGCGCGCGGCAGAGGGTGCCAGGTGCAAGCGGGCCAAGTGTGCAGTGTGCAGAGATCAGGTGCAGGTGCAGTGCAGGGTGCAGTGTGCAGGGTGACGTACCTGCAGGTGGTGGTGCGGCGGCGGGCGGCGCGCGGCAGAGGGTGCGCCAGGTGCAAGCGGGCCGCAATGTGCAGTGTGCAGTGATCAGGGCAGGGTGCAGGGTGCAGTGCAGGGTGCAGTGCAGGGGTGACGTACCTGGCGGCCACGTGCAGGTGGTGGTGCGCGGCGGCGGGCGGCGCGCGGCAGAGGGCGCCAGGTGCAGGCGGGCCGCAATGTGTGCAGTGTGCAGTGATCAGGTGCAGGGTGCAGGGTGCAGGGTGCAGTGTGCAGGGTGACGTACCTGGCGGCCACGTGCAGGTGGTGGTGCGCGGCGGCGGGCGGCGCGCGGCAGAGGGTGCGCCAGTGCAAGCGGGCCGCAATGTGTGCAGTGTGCGTGCAGGGCGTGCAGGTGCAGTGTGGGGTGACGTACCTGGCGGCCACGTGCAGTGGTGGTGCGCGGCGGCGGGCGGCGTGCGGCAGTGTGCGCCAGGTGCAAGGGCCGTGTGCAGTGTGCAGTGATCAAGATGCAGTGTGTAGGGTGCAGTGTGTGGGTGACGTACCTGGCGGCCACGTGCAGGTGGTGGTGCGCGGCGGCGGCGCGCGCGGCAGAGGGTGCGCCAGGTGCAAGCGGGCCGCAATGTAGTGCAGTGATCAGGTGCAGTGTGGGGTGACGTACCTGGCGGCCACGTGCAGGTGGTGCGCGGCGGCGGCGGCGCGGCAGAGGGTGAGCAGGTGCAAGCGGCCGCAATGTGTGCAGGTGTGCAGTGTGGGTGCAGGTGCAGGGTGCAGTGTGCAGGGTGCAGCGGCCACGCAGGTGGTGGCGGCGGCGGCGGCGCGGCGTGCGCCAGCGCGGCCGCAATGCAGTGTGCAGTGATCAGGGTGCAGTGTGCGTGCAGTGCAGTGCAGTGTGCAGGTGACGTACCTGGCGGACACGTGCAGTTGGTGGTGCGCGGCGGCGGGCGGCGCGCGGCAGAGGGTGCGCCAGGTGCGGGCCGCAAGTGCAGTGTGCAGTGATCAGGGTGCAGGGTGCAGGGTGGAGTGTGCAGGGTGACGTACCTGGCGGCCACGTGCAGGTGGTGGTGCGCGGCGGCGGGCGGCGCGCGGCAGAGGGTGCGCCAGGTGCAAGCGGGCCGTGTGCAGTGTGCAGTGATCAGGGTGCAGGGTGCAGGGTGTGTGCAGGGTGACGTACCTGGCCACGTGCAGGTGGTGGTGCGCGGCGGCGGGCGGCGCGCGGCAGAGGGTGCGCCAGGTGCAAGCGGGCCGCAATGTGTGCAGTGTGCAGTGATCAGTGCAGTGTGCAGGGTGCAGTGTGCAGGGTGACGTACCTGGCGGACACGTGCAGGTGGTGGTGCGCGGCGGCGGCGGCGCGCGGCAGAGGTGCGCCAGTGCAAGCGGGCCGCAATGTGCAGTGTGCAGTGATCAGGTGCAGGGTGCAGGGTGGAGGGTGCAGTGTGCAGGGTGACGTACCTGGCGGCCACGTGCAGGTGGTGGTGCGCGGCGGCGGGCGGCGCGCGGCAGAGGTGCGCCAGGTGCAAGCGGGCCGCAATGTGTGCAGTGTGCAATGATCAGGGTGCAGGGTGCAGGCAGGGTGCAGTGTGCAGGGTGACGTACCTGGCGGCCACGTGCAGGTGGTGGCAGGCGGAGGGCGGCGGCCGGCGCGCGGCAGAGGGTGCGCCAGGTGCGGCCGCAATGTGCAGTGTGCAGTGATCAGGGTGCAGGGTGCAGGTGCAGGGTGCAGTGTGCAGGGTGACGTACCTGGCGGCCACGTGCAGGTGGTGGTGCGCGGCGGCGCGGCGGCGTGCGGCAGTGCGCCAGGCAAGCGTGCTGCAGTGTGCAGTGATCAGGGTGCAGGGTGCAGGGTGCAAGTGTGCGGGTGACGTACCTGGCGGCCACGTGCAGGTGGTGGTGCGCGGCGGCGGGCGGCGCGCGGCAGAGTGCGCCAAAAGCGGGCCGCAATGTGTGCAGTGTGCAGTGATCAAGATGCAGGTGCAGTGTGCAGGGTGACGTACCTGGCGGCCACGTGGTGGTGTGCGCGGCGGCGGCGCGCGCGGCAGAGGGTGCGCCAGGCAGGCGGGCCGCAATGTGTGCAGTGTGCAGTGATCAGGGTGCAGCAGGGTGCAGGGTGTGCAGGGTGACGTACCTGGCGGCCACGTGCAGGTGGTGCGCGGCGGCGGGCGGCGCGCGGCAGAGGTGCGCCAGGTGCGGGCCGCAATGCGTGGTGCGGTGCAGGGTGCAGTGCGGTGTGCGATGCACGGCACGTGCAGGTGGTGGTGCGCGGCGGCGGGCGGCGTGCGGCAGTGTGCGCCAGGTGCAAGCGGGCCGCAATGTGTGTGCAGTGATCAGGGTGCAGGGTGCAGGGTGCAGTGTGCAGGGTGACGTACCTGGCGGCCACGTGCAGGTGGTGGTGCGGCGGCGGCGCGCGCGGCAGAGGGTGCCAGGTGCAAGCGGGCCAAATGTGCAGTGTGCAGTGATCAGGGTGCAGGGTGGTGTGCAGGGTGCAGTGGTGGTGCAGGGTGACGTACCTGGCGGACACGTGCAGGTGGTGGTGCGCGGCGGCGGGCGGCGCGCGGCAGAGGTGCGCCAGGTGCAAGGGCCGCAATGTGCAGTGTGCAGTGATCAGGGTGCAGGGTGCAGGTGGAGGGTGCAGTGTGCAGGGTGACGTACCTGGCGGCCACGTGCAGGTGGTGGTGCGCGGCGGCGGGCGGCGCGCGGCAGAGGCGCAGGTGCGCAAGGCCGCAATGTGCAAGTGTGCAATGATCAGGGTGCAGGGTGCAGGGTGCAGGGCAGTGTGCAGGGTGACGTACCTGGCGGCCACGTGCAGGTGGTGGTGCGAGGGCGGCGGCCGGCGCGCGGCAGAGGGTGCGCCAGGTGCAAGCGGGCCGCAATGTGCAGTGTGCAGTGATCAGGGTGCAGGGTGCAGGGTGCAGGTGCAGTGTGCAGGGTGACGTACCTGGCGGCCACGTGCAGGTGGTGGTGCGGCGCGGCGGCGGGCGGCGCGGCAGTGTGCGCCAGGTGCAAGCGTGCCGCAATGCAGTGTGCAGTGATCAGGGTGCAGGTGCAGGGTGCAGGGTGCAGTGCAGGGGTGACGTACCTGGCGGCCACGTGCAGGTGGTGGTGCGCGGCGGCGGGCGGCGCGCGGCAGAGGTGCGCCAGGTGCAAGGGCCGCAATGCAGTGTGCAGTGATCAAGATGTGTGGGGTGCAGTGTGCAGGCACGCGCCTGGCGGCCACGTGCAGGTGGTGGTGCGCGGCGGCGGGCGGCGCGCGGCAGAGGGTGCGCCAGGTGCAAGCGGGCCGCAATGTGTGTGCAGTGATCAGGTGGGGTGCAGGGTGCAGTGTGCAGGGTGCAGTGTGCAGGTGACGTACCCGGCACGTGCAGGTGGTGGTGCGCGTCGGCGGGCGGCGCGCGGCAGAGGTGCGCCAGGTGCAAGGGCCGCAATGTGTGCAGTGTGCAGTGATCAGGGTGCAGGTGCAGGGTGCAGTGTGCAGGGTGACGTACCTGGCGGCCACGTGCAGGTGGTGGTGCGGCGGCGGCCGGCGCGCGGCAGAGGGTGCGCCAGGTGGCGCGCGCAATGTGCAGTGTGCAATGAGCAGGGTGCAGTGTGCAGGGTGCGGGGTGCAGTGAGCAGGGTGCAGGGTGACGTACCTGGCGGCCACGTGCAGGTGGTGGTGCGCGGCGGCGGGCGGCGGCGGCAGAGTGCGCCAGGTGCAAGCGGGCCGCAATGCAGTGTGCAGTGAGCAGGGTGCAGTGTGCAGGGTGCAGTGTGCAGGGTGCAGTGCAGGGGTGACGTACCTGGCGGCCACGTGCAGGTGGTGGTGCGGCGGCGGCGGCGCGCGCGGCAGAGGTGCGCCAGGTGCGGGCCGCAATGTGTGCAGTGTGCAGAGATCAGGGTGCAGGGTGTGCAGGGTGCAGTGTGCAGGGTGACGTACCTGGCGGCCACGTGCAGGTGGTGGTGCGCGGCGGCGGGCGGCGCGCGGCAGTGCGCCAGTGCAAGGGCCGCAAGTGTGCAGTGTGCAGTGAGCAGGGTGCAGGGTGCAGTGTGCAGGGTGCAGTGAGCAGGGTGCAGTGTGCAGGGTGACGTACCTGGCGGCCACGTGCAGTGGTGGTGGTGCGCGGCGGCGGGCGGCGCGCGGCAGAGGGTGCGCCAGGTGCGGGCCGCAATGTGCAGTGTGCAGTGATCAGGGTGCAGGGTGCAGGTGCAGTGCAGGGTGCAGTGTGCAGGTGACGTACCTGGCGGCAAGTGCAGGTGGTGGTGCGGCGGCGGGCGGCGCGCGGCAGAGGGTGCGCCAGGTGCAAGCGGGCCGCAATGTGCAGTGCAGTGATCAGGGTGCAGGGTGCAGGGTGGAGGTGCAGTGTGCAGGGTGACGTACCTGGCGGCCACGTGCAGGTGGTGGTGCGCGGCGGCGGGCGGCGCGCGGCAGAGGGTGCGCCAGGTGCGGGCCGCAATGTGTGCAGTGTGCAGTGATCAGGTGCAGGGTGCAGGGTGCAGTGTGCAGGGTGACGTACCTGGCGGCCACGTGCAGGGTGGTGCGGCGGCGGCCGGCGCGCGGCAGAAGTGCGCCAGGTGCAAGCGGGCCGCAATGTGCAGTGTGCAGTGATCAGGGTGCAGTGTGCAGGGTGCAGGGTGCAGTGTGCAGGGTGACGTACCTGGCGGCCACGTGCAGGTGGTGGTGCGCGGCGGCGGGCGGCGTGCGGCAGAGTGTGCGCCAGGTGCAAGCGGGCCGCAATGTGCAGTGTGCAGATCAGGGTGCAGGGTGCAGTGCAGGGTGCAGTGCAGTGCAGTGTGCAGGGTGACCTACCTGGCGGCCACAGGTGGTGGTGCGCGGCGGCGGCGGCGCGCGGCAGAGGGTGCGCCAGGTGCAAGCTGGCCGCAATGTGCAGTGTGCAGTGAACAGGGTGCAGTGTGCAGTGAGCAGGGTGCAGTGTGCAGGGTGACGTACCTGGCGGCCACGTGCAGTGGTGGTGCGCGGCGGCGGCGGCGCGCGGAGGGGTGCGCCAGGTGCAAGCGGGCCGCAATGTGCAGTGTGCAGTGATCAGGGTGCAGGGTGCAGGTGCAGTGTGCAGGGTGACGTACCTGGCGGCCACGTGCAGGTGGTGGTGCGCGGCGGCGAGCGGCGCGCGGCAGAGGGTGCGCCAGGTGCAAGCGGGCCGCAATGTGTGCAGTGTGCAGTGTGCAGTGATCAGTGCAGTGTGCAGTATGCAGTGTGCAGGGTGACGTACCTGGCGGCCACGTGCAGGTGGTGGTGCGCGGCGGCGGGTGCCGTGCGGCCGAGGATGCGCCAGGCGCAAGCGGGCCGCAATGTGTGCAGTGTGCAGTGAACAGGGTGCAGGGTGCAGTGTGCGGGGTGCAGTGCAGGGGTGACGTACCTGGCGGCCACGTGCAGGTGGCGGCGGGCGGCGCGCGCGGCAGAGGTGCGCCAGGTGCAAGCGGGCCGCAATGTGCAGGTGTGCAGTGATCAGGGTGCAGGTGCAGGGTGCAGTGTGCAGGGTGACGTACCTGGCGGCCACGTGCAGGTGGTGGTGCGCGGCGGCGGGTGCCGTGCGGCCGAGGATGCGCCAGGCGCAAGCGGGCCGCAATGTGTGCAGTGTGCAGAGATCAGGGTGCAGGTGCAGTGCAGGGTGTGTGGGGTGACGTACCTGGCGGCCACGTGCAGGTGGTGGTGCGCGGCGGCGGGCGGCGCGGCAGAGGGTGCGCCAGGTGCGGGCCGCAATGCAGTGTGCAGTGATCAGGGTGCAGGGTGCAGGGTGCAGTGTGCAGGGTGACGTACCTGGCGGCCACGTGCAGGTGGTGGTGCGCAGCGGCGGGTGCCGTGCGGCCGAGGATGCGCCAGGCGCAAGCGGGCCGCAGTGTGTGCAGTGTGCAGTGAGCAGGGTGCAGTGTGCAGTGTGCAGGGTGCAGTGTGCAGGGTGCAGTGTGCAGGGTGACGTACCTGGCGGCTACGTGGAGGTGGTGGTGCGCGACGGCGGATACCGTGCGGCCGAGGGTGCGCCAGACGCAAGTGGGCCGCAATGTGCAGTGTGCAGTGATCAGGGTGCAGTGTGCAGGTGCAGGTGCAGGGTGTGCAGGGTGACGTACCTGGCGGCCAAGTGCAGGTGGTGGTGCGCGGCGGCGGGCGGCGCGCAGAGGGGGTGCGCCAGGTGCGGGCCGCAATGTGCAGTGTGCAGTGATCAGGTGCAGGTGCAGGGTGGAGGTGCAGTGTGCAGGGTGACGTACCTGGCGGCCACGTGCAGGTGGTGGTGCGGCGGCGGCGCGCGGCAGAGGGTGCGCCAGGTGCAAGCGGGCCGCAATGTGCAGTGTGCAGTGATCAGGGTGCAGGGTGCAGGGTGGAGGGTGCAGTGTGCAGGGTGACGTACCTGGCGGCCACGTGCAGGTGGTGGTGCGCGGCGGCGGCGGCGCGGCAGAGTGCGCCAGGTGCAAGCGGGCCGCAATGTGTGCAGTGTGCTGGTATTACAGTGCTAGTATATGTTAAGTTACTGATTTATGTAGAGTCAGTCATGAATAAACTTGATCAAGCGCTCGTGTTTAATTCAACCTCATATTACATGGCGACCCTGCCAGGCGCGTTCCGGGAACTGATAGCGTAGCGGGCGAAAAGTGCAGACCGGGCGAATTCCTGTGTGCCTCGGTGCTTCAAGTTAGCTAAAATGTTTGTCGTGAATATATTATTTGGACTGACGCTTACTGTGCTGGCGAGTTTTGAAAGTTATAATCATGGGAAAATCATACTCAAAAACTGAAGATAGGAAATTATTATATCTCAAAATGCATCAGGAGGAAATAATAGTGCAAGTTACTCCGAACAAGAAAATCACGTCAAGATAAACAATATACTGATTACTACGTTTTTGGTGTTGATGGCGATTGCCATACTTGCAATCATTTACCTAAAACTCAAGGAGAGGCATAAGAAGTGGATAGAACAGCGAGTGAATTACGAATTTTGAGAAAGTACGAAGCCGTTTGTCTGGGCGCTGGAGCAGGAACCAGTGCGTGAAGAAGGAGTCGTTTAAGTGTTCGTGAGCTGGTAATAAATATGTGCTATATGTGAAGTACGTGTTCTGTGCTGCAGTGTTATTTTAGTTTAAAATATATATAATATAGACATTAACGATAGTTTAGAATTAGAAATATGAATTTTATCTATCAATAAATAATTGTTTAAACTAAAAATAAAAATATAAGTAAATCAATGTAATATCGAACACACGATTCGTGGAATTACGGCCCATGTGCAACCATTGGGTGCAACTCAGTTTTTTTTTTATGTGCTCGGTCGTATGACAGTGTTTCGATTTATAATAAAATTAAAACGAAGTGAATGAAATATGACGCGGTGTTACATATTTCGTTGCGTGTATTATGGCCGAAAAGTTAATAGAATTATATGAAAATTTATTAAAAATACGTCAATATCTAACAAAAAGGCCAGAGCAGATATAAAGGGTCAGTTGCGTCCAAAAAATTACTAGAGGCCGAAACATTGTTAAAAGATAGCGAGCTATTATTTTCTAATTTAAGTCGTCAAGGTAAACAATCGGAAATTAATTTAATTACTAGTACATATAAAAAAGTTTGCTCTTTATATTCTGAAATATCTCAATTGTGTACTTTGCCTAGTTGTAAAATAAGTTTAGAAACAATGGATTTTGATATTAAAACAGCGTGTGGGTTGATACCTATTTTAGATAATAAGGAGGATACTACGAAACGATTGATTGATGCAGTGGAAATGTATGCAGATATGCTTAACGAGGCAGGAAAAAATTTATTAATTAAATTTGTGTAAAAGGAGATTATCAGAAAACGCTAAGCTACGCGTTGCTGATAATTATGTGTCAGTTAGTAGTATGATTAAAGATTTTAGGGAAAAACTATTGACAAAAGTTTCTTACACGGCTATACATAAACAAATTCAGTCCTTGAACCAGGGATTTAGATCAGTTGATGAATACGGGTCTCAACTCGAAAGACTGCTAACAGAGTTAACTATTTCACAGGCTGAGGGCGACGCAACAAAATGCGCAGTCCTTAAACCTATTAATGAAAAAATGGTCATTAAAAAGTTTACAGATGGTCTTAAAAGTGAAAAGCTCAGCACAATCATCGCAGCCCGCAACTACTCCTTGCTCAAGGACGCGATCCAGGCGGCTGGGACGAGTCCACACCATCGTCGTCCAGTTCCGGGTCTGCTGAGGTGATGAAGATGACTAGAGGTAGGTTCGTTAACCGTTTTTCTAGATCTCAAGGACAAAACAGGGGCCGTGGGCGTCTAAATTACGGCACCAGTAGGAGTAATTATCAAAATAATTATAGTAATTATTCAAATAGATATCAGAGATTTTCAAGGCCTTTTCAATATTCGCCGCGTGGTAGAGGACAGTCCCACAGATCAAATTATCATTATAATAGACGTGGCAACCAGGATTTACAATAAAATGTTTTGCAGCTCGAAGTAACGACAACAAAGAACGAGCTGGTGAAAATATGGAGCAAAAACCTAATGAGATAGACAACAATCAGTTTTTCGTTCTCAATAATTTCATTTTTCATGTAGAGGTAACTCTAAGTTTGTAAATTTTCACATTCATGGTATGAAACTTGTGTTATTGATAGATACTGGAGCATCCATTTCGGTTATTAGGAAGAAGTACTTCCAAGATCAGCATGTGTTCTTAAAGATAATTTGGTTGTTAATGGAATTGGAGGCAAGATATGTTCTTCCGGATATGTAGAGATCGACATTTATGCTTCTAGAGACAATAAATTCCATAACAAATTTCACATTTTCAAAATTTACCTATAACCGTCGATGGAATATTAGGATTAGACTTTATGAACAAGTACGGAGCCAATATTGATTTAAACAAAATTTACTAACGTTACGGATAGGACGAGAGAATTGTGTTTTGCCAATTTATGACAAACCTGATTACAGTAATACATTATTAATACCGCCTCGAAGTGAATCAATTCATTTTGTGTATTTGGATACGGAAGCAAAAGGCGATTGTTTTGTTAGCGCAAAGGAAATAATGGAAGGCGTTTTTTTGGCAGGTACTATTGTTCGACCAAAAAATAAAAGAGTCCCAATAAAGATTTTAAATACTAGGGAAGAAGAAGTAAATTTGAATAATTTCATATTAAACGTAGAACTTTTAGATGATTTTAACGCTTTCAAATTTTGCCAAAACAAAAGTAGTTCAGAAAGATGTGATATCTTATTATCTTTATTAGAATTGAAGCATTTGAATGAAGAAGAAAAGCAATCTATAGAAAAAATTTGCACTAAATATTCAGACATTTTCTTTTTACCCAACGATAAGTTAGAAACTACAAATATTTGTGAACAAACTATACAACTGAAAGATAACATCAATCCTATTTACACGAAACCATACCGTTTACCACAAGCTTTAAAGCCCGAAATAAATAAACAGATAAAAAAGATGCTTAGAGATGATATTATAGAAGAATCTACTAGTGAATGGTCTAGTCCCATACTACTAGTTCCCAAAAAATCTGATGGTTGTCAAAAATGGCGTTTAGTAATTGATTTTCGAAAACTAAATGAAAATATAGTAGATGATAAATTTCCGCTGCCGAACATCACTGATATTCTTGATTCATTATCAGGCTCTATATTTTACCCATTTAGATTTACAACAAGGCTATTATCAGGTGAAACTGGCACCAGAAAGCCGAAAGTATACTGCATTTTGACTAGCAGGACATTATCAATTAAAACGTCTACCAATGGGGCTCAAAACTTCTTGTAGTGCTTTTAGTAGAGTCATGTCAATTGCTATGTCAGGATTAACTTTCGAGAAGTGTTTTATTTATTTGGACGATCTAATAATTTTGGAAGATCCTTAACTATTCACAACCAAAATCTAGTAGATTTTTTGAAAGACTGAGAAAGGTAAATTTAAAACTGAATCCTACTAAGTGCGAATTTAAAGAAGGAAATTCTGTATCTTGGTCATTTAGTGTCTCCAACGGTGTCTCACCTGATCCAGAAAAGACCCGAATTTTGAGCATTATCCGTCCTCAAAATGTAGACGAAGTAAGAAGGTTTGTTGCATTTGCAACTACTATAGGAAATTAAACCCTCTTTTGCAACAATTACTATGCCTTTAAATAGTTTACTCAAGAAAGACGCACCATTTGTTTGGTCTTCAGAGTGTCAGAACGCATTTAATTTTCTAAAAATTCATTAATAACACCCCAATACTTCAATATCCCGATTTTTCTGAATCAAATGAATTCGTTTTGCAAACAGATGCGTCTGATGTAGCTGTAGGAGCAGTTTTGTGTAACAAAATATGAAACCAATCGCGTACACTAGTAGGCCATTAAATAAAGCAGAAATTACCCAGTTATCCAAAAGAATTAACAGCAATTGTGTGGGCAGTAAAATATTTTAGACCATACCTATTTGGGGACTTTTACCATAATGACAGACCACAAACCTTTGATTTACTTATTTGGAATGAAAGATCCGTCTAGTCGGTTGATAAAGTTTCGATTAATTCTAGAAGAATATGATTTTAAAATATGTTATGTGAAGGGTAAAGACAATGTTGTGGCGGATGCACTGTCTAGAATTTGTATAACGTCGAGTGAGTTAAAGAATATGAAAGAACAAGTCTTAGCTGTGACAACTAGAGCGCAAAAGAGAAGAATGGAAGAGGATGTAAACAGGAAAGGGGTTGTGATTAATAATGACACTGACGGGTGGCCTGATCAACCACGAGTCGTGGAATTATTAAGACAACCATGATTCTATTGAAATGAAACTTGTGAAAGGAGATATTATAAAAGGATTTAAAAAGAGACTTAGTCAGGGAAGAACGATTTTAATTTTGTGCCAAGCAAAATGCATTGTGTATAAACCTTGAATTTAGATTGCTCTTCTCATGAGCCGAATTTGCAACTAAATTAAAAGAGTTTTGTGAGATAATAAAAGTAAAAGAACTATGCATAGTAAAAGATGATAAAATGAAGAATTTATAAAAGGTTTATGTAGTGAAATTAAGACATTAAATGAGTGGACCGGTCCTCGAATATGTGTTCTGAAGGAATTAAAAGAATTTACGACAATAAAGAAAAACAATTCATTTTGAATGATTATCATTTGCTACCTACCAGGCATGCATGGAATGAATAGGATGGCTAATAACATAAAAGAGATATTATTGGCCAGGATTATGCCGATGTTCGAAAATTTATAAGTGAATGTAAAATGTGTCAGAAAATGAAATATAGTAGGTATACCAAACAACCAATGACTATAACTACTACGGCGTCGACTGCGTTTGAGAAAGTTTTCTTGATCTTGTGGGTCCCTTGGACAAGGATGAGTACAGTAATTGCTATATTTTAACGCTCCAATGTGAATTAACAAAATATATAGAGGCATACCCATTACCCAATAAAGAAACACTTACTGTGGCAAAAGCTTTTGTAAATAATTTTATCCTAAGATTCGGTATACCTAGTTCCTTAGCTACTGATAGGGAACTGAATTTGTTTCTCAAGTGATGGAACAGGTGTGTAGCTTATTAAATATAGAAAAGTTGACGTCAACTGCATATCACCATCAATCAATTGGTTCGCTTGAGATTGCTCTAAGCATTTAGGGTCATTTTAAGAACTTATAGCACCAATATGGGCTATTCATGGTCTCATTGATTCCATTCTGGTTTTTAGTTATAATACTGTAAACACTCAAACAAAATACACACCATTCGAACTTGTATTTGGCAGGCCATGTCGTTTGCCTAATAATTTGAAACAAGACGTGGTGGAACCACTTTATAATTCTGATAATTATTGTTTAGATTTAAAATATAAGTTACAGGTAGCTTTAGAGATGCAAGACATAATTTAATAGCTTGTAAAGAAATAAAAAACAAATATGATAAAACATGTAATCCTGTATTCTATGATAAGGATGAACTTATTTTAATTAAAATGAATGTGCTCGTAAATTAGATTGTATTTTGATGGACCTTTTAAAGTCTTAGAAGATTTAGGAACAAATGTTAAGATTTTTAGAAATAATAAAGTAGATATAGTGCATAAGGATAGAACAAAAGGTTCGTTGAGTAAGCAATGTTTTAAAAAAATATTTTATAAAATATTAGTTTGTGCTTATGTATTAAGTATGCTGAACTTTTTCTTTTCTCTTTTTTTATCCACCCCGAGGTGAAGTAGTATTACAGTGCTAGTATATAAGTTAAGTTACTGATTTATGTAGAGTCAGTCATGAATAAACTTCTTGATCAAGCGCTCGTGTTTAATTCAACCTCGTAATATTACAGTGCAGTGATCAGGGTGCAGGGTGGGTGCAGTGTGCAGGGTGACGTACCTGGCGGCCACGTGGTGGTGGTGCGCGACGACGGGCGGCGCGCGGCGGAAAGGTGCGCCAGGTGCAAGCGGGCCGCAATGTGTGAAGTGTGCAGTGATCAGGGTGCAGGGTGCAGGGTGCAGGGTGCAGTGTGCAGGGTGACGTACCTGGCGGCCACGTGCAAGTGGTGGTGCGCGGCGGCGGCCGGCGCGCGGCAGAAGGTGCGCCAGGTGCAAGCGGGCCGCAATGTGTGCAGTGTGCAGTGATCAGGGTGCAGGGTGCAGGGTGCAGTGTGCAGGGTGACGTACCTAGCGGCCACGTGCAGGTGGTGGTGCGCGGCGGCGGGCGGCGCGCGGCAGAGGTGCGCCAGGTGCAAGCGGGCCGCAATGTGTGCAGTGTGCAGTGAGCAGGGTGCAGTGTGCAGGGTGCAGTGTGCGGGTGACGTACCTGGCGGCCACGTGCAGGTGGTGGTGCGCGGCGGCGGGCGGCGCGCGGCAGGTGAGCCAGGTGCAAGCGGGCGCAATGTGTGCAGTGTGCAGTGATCAGGGTGCAGGGTGCAGGGTGCAGTGTGCAGGTGTACCCTGGCGGCCATGCAAGTGGTGGTGCGGCGGCGGCCGGCGCGCGGCAGAGGGTGCGCCAGGTGCAAGCGGGCCTGTGTGTGCAGTGTGCAGTGATCAGGGTGCAGGGTGCAGGGTGCAGTGTGCAGGGTGACGTACCTAGCGGCCACGTGCAGGTGGTGGTGCGCGGCGGCGGGCGGCGCGCGGCAGAGGGTGCGCCAGGTGCAAGCGGGCCGCAATGTGTGCAGTGTGCAGTGATCAGGGTGCAGGGTGCAGGGTGCAGTGTGCAGGGTGACGTACCTGGCGGCCACGTGCAGGTGGTGGTGCGCGGCGGCGGGCGGCGCGCGGCAGAAAGTGAGCCAGGTGCAAGCGGGCCGCAATGTGTGCAGTGTGCAGTGAGCAGGGTGCAGTGTGCAGGGTGCAGGGTGCAGTGTGCAGGGTGACGTACCTGGCGGCCACGTGCAGGTGGTGGTGCGCGGCGGCGGGCGGCGCGCGGCGATGAGCCAGGTGCAAGCGGGCGCAATGTGTGCAGTGTGCAGTGATCAGGGTGCAGGGTGCAGGGTGCAGGTGCAGTGTGGGGTGACGTACCTGGCGGCACGTGCAGGTGGTGGTGCGCGGCGGCGGGCGGCGCGCGGCAGAGGTGAGCCAGGTGCAAGCGGGCGCAATGTGTGCAGTGTGCAGTGAGCAGGGTGCAGTGAGCAGGGTGCAGTGTGCAATGTGCAGGGTGACGTACCTGGCGGCCACGTGCAGGTGGTGGTGCGCGGCGGCGGGCGGCGCGCGGCAGAGGGTGAGCCAGGTGCAAGCGGGCCGCAATGTGTGCGTGTGCAGTGAGCAGGGTGCAGTGTGCAGGGTGCAGTGTGCAGTGTGCAGGGTGACGCACCTGGCAGCCACGTGCAGGTGGTGGTGCGCGGCGGCGGGCGGCGCGCGGCCGGGCGGGCGCGCCAGGCGCACGGAGCCGCAGCCGGACAGCAGCGCCAGCCCGTGCACCGGCACGCTCTCCACTCCCGCGCCACCCCCACATCCCGCCAGCCGGCATCCATCCCCGTGACCACAGTACCTACATCATTCTTTCACTTAGGTGATATTTATATAAACTTCTCATCTGGTTAAATACATAAATAAATAAAAACCCAACCAGATGGAAGCAGGGAAGACCAAACGGCCGAGGGTTAGGGATGTGGCAGCGCTGTCATCACACCACATGCTAAACGCATCGAAACCTAAATCGCGCTATCAAATTTCCGAAGTACTGCGGTATATATAGAATAGCTCGAAACTATTACATGGAGCGTTGGTCGCACCTCGAACAGAATACCTTTTCCTTCTACGGCCAAAGGGAGAAAGGGAAAGAAACCGGCGAATAATGAGGGCGGTATCGAGTAGCACCTTCTGCATTTAAGCCCGGAGCGGACCGTCACAGACGGACTGGGATAGTCGCCTCAGATGAGCCGAGAGGCTGACCGGAATTAGCCCGATCGCAGAAATGACTAAAGAAATAATTTCGATCCGCAGACCACCTCACATCCAGATATTTTGTTAGCTTATTTGTTTCGGCTTTCACGAGGTTCTCGTCATACGGAATAGTAACGTCGACCAAAAATATCCTTGACTGTGCCCGGTCCGGCTTATTCGGAAGAATAGTCCTGTCTGTGATGATGGCCCGGTCCCAGTAGAGCCTGCCGCGGTGATATTGGAGCACAGCTTCCGGCAAGTACTTATAATAAGGCAGATTCAGAGCGAGCTCCTGGTGTAGAATCCTGGCTAATAAGTTGTGTCTGTGTAAGAGTTAAAAGCCCGAAAAACCTGAGATGACATGTCTAAGTATTTCACCGGGATGGCGACAAACTCAACAGATGTTGACCGTACCATTCTTTACGATGTATCTCCGATAGTTGTTGGTCTCAATAACCTGGTCTTGTATAGCACAAACAAAATCCTCGGTTTCCTCAAAGAGGTCACCGAAACGTAGCCAGTGAAGGGAGGCAACTGTTTCTACGAAAGGCTCATGTAGAGTCTTATAGAATCTTCCATGGAACTCCTTCTCTTTCCATACGGTCAGAAATGCTTTGTAACGTCGGGTCCTGCCATTGTTGGCTAAGGATAGAGGAGTGATTCCTTTATCACACGAAATGATGTCCGTGTAGAATGGATCATCTGATCTCGTCAGGAAGTAATTACAGTGGCTGCACACTTCGCGATTATGCATGATGAGAGCGCTCAAAAAGCGGCGCGCACCGTACTTCCACGGCAATTACAGCCTTGCTAGTAACGATTTCGGGTAATACATCCTATAGGACGTCATAGTAATGCGGACTTTTCTATCCTTTTCTATCCTATCTATATTAAGTTCAATTTGAGTCTACCTAAGTATGCCGAAGGTGCAAGGCATGTACAGGCATGACACCAACCGTTATATGTGTGAGTCTTATTCACACCGGTCAAAAAACTTTGGTCAAACGTGCATAAAACACATCACCCAGGTATCAGTATGCTCCAACCTCGGAAAGGGTCCTAATGGGTATAGATAAATTTATGCCCTCAGAATAAGCGACCCAACCCCTTTCGACATGGCGGGCCGCACACTTATTTCGGATAACACACCGCACACTTATCCCTACTCCATTCCGATAGTATTACAAAATCACAAGTGATGTTTAGCAATTCCACAAGATGGGATCGACTGGAGGCGAATATATTGAGATCATACATATAGAAAATGTGGGTCACTTTTTTGTCTCTCCTTTCCGAAACTTAAATCCCCTTCCGGAGCCCTCCAATAAGGTACTGGGAGGGTTCAGAGAGAGGCAGAACCAGGTTGAACTCAAACAATCGCCCTGGAAGATATCCCTTCTTATCCTTATTCGGTTTTCCACATTCGTCACCCGCTCGCCTAGATGACAAAGGATCGTACTCCACTGCCCCATACATTGCCCGATGAAATCTCTAACTGTACAGTCAACCTTGTACAGCGAGGACCCATGCCTGAGACTTGAGGCATCTTTAGCCATGTATGAGGCACCGAGTCAAAAGCCTTTTTTAGTCTATCCAGGCGGCACTGAAGTTCAGAAGGTTGCGTTTAACCACCTTGCTAATGACCGCGTCAATGAAGAGTGGTTTCTTGGTTCCACGACCACCGCCCTGACATCCATTTTGAGCGCGCGGCATCACCTGATTTAAGTCCAGGTAACGAGTGATTCTCGCGCTCAAAATGGATGTCAGTATCGTATATATGGTGGGTAGACACGTGATGGGGCGGTATTTGCTATGATCTGCGGTATCCTTTAGTAACCAAATGAGTGATCCCAGTAGTGAAGAGGTTTGGAAGTGACTTCTGGTCGAGAGCCCCTTGAAACTATCGGGTGAGCACAGCGTGACACACCACGAAATCCTTCAGTCAGTAGTGATGCAGCCCGTCGAATCTCGGACTTTTCCATTTCGGGGCCCTCCGGACTGCCTCAGCTACGTGGTCTGGCGTTATGATGACGGGGTCCATAGGCGTAATACTCGCACACTGACTCGCCTTTGTGGTTTACGGGCTCTGATCACAGGCCGCATCATAATGGGGCATAATCCTAGTGTGGAGGTAACGTTTTTAAAAAAAAAACAAAGAAACAAAGTATATCGCCGAATCCCCTCCCCAAACAGCGATTCTCTGCTGCAGGTCGTCTATGCGTTCCACCAGTTTTGCGTTATATCCGGCTTATATCCGGTCATCATGACGTTGCGCGCAATCCTTGGCCTGTTACTGCGTGACATGAAGCATATCAGTCTGCCGATGAGGGGCCGTAGCTTTTGCGATACGAAACTCAATTCTTGTTCTCCAGGCTGGGATGGCGCTAATTTTTCTAGTAGCACGTGGCCATTCCACAGCTACGTGGGAAACTTGGCGCCAATAATACGACATACTGCCAGTGCGGCACCAAAAGAATCGAGTCCGTAAAGCAAAGGTACCGGCTGGCTTCCAAATAGGTCACGAGCATTGGGTTTAGAGCCATCACGATATCCCGATTCCGCTTGCTTAGAGGTATGTGGTCGATATTCAAGAGACGTTCTGCTCGTTTCTATAATCTTACCTTCAAACCTGCTCCTCATTTGCTCTTGTTCATACTACTGTTCTATCATTGTATAAATGATCCACAACTGGGAACATTTCGGCAGCATTTTCGTGTAGGGATTGCTCTGCAATTAGTAGAGCCGCATCTCCTGTCGTAGTATTTTCATGCGATGAGTGAACAGCCTCACGTCGTAGCAGCTTGAGTTCGGCGTCATCAAATATGTTTGAGCGCAGGATGTACCGATTTGCTCGGTGACGGAAATATATGGCTCCAGCTCAGCAAAAAAGCGATACATCCTAGCTCTGTACGCAAAACCTGCAACTTCTCCCCTTTAGCCCTAAAATACGCCCGCAATGAGTTCGAGTTCATGGCTTTCGTCAAACGCATGTGGAGTACTTCACAAGCGGTAGGTGCTGCTTGCTGAGTCTGAGAGGACCCTGCCAACACCAAGCCATCTAGTAGGGATGATGGACACGAGGTGCTGCTGGGTATTATTTGTGTAGCATTACATGAATTCCTCCAAAAATAGTGGTGATGCTTTGCCATCAGTTATACATTACAATGACATAACAGCCAATAAAGGACAAGACGTATGTAATCTTTTTGTCGACTATTTTTAACCATAGTCTTTGCGTTGTAGCATGGTGCGTTGTAACATAGTGTAGCAGTTTAACGTATCTAGAGATGGAACAATGTTAAATCGATTTAAAAAAAAAACGATTAACGAGGCAAAGAGAAAATGATCGAGAAAAATAATTAAAACTTGAACAAAAAAGGCTGTTTGGAAGATGGTTGCAAAGCCTGAAGCCTGATGCCTTAAACCATTCAGAACATATTAAGCTAAACTTGTCTTAGACGAAGTCTGCTCCTTTTTTTAATTAAATTTCTAAGGTTTTTAACGTTAAACCCATTTTTTTTTCAATTAATTGCTAATAGTGTCCAGTAACAGTTGTTATGTTATTATTTTTATTTATGTAATGTGTGATTACTCAAACAAAATAACTTCTAAGCATCTTCATTATCAGAAAAACATTCTATGCGTATTTGTTTAAGAAACCAAAAAAAAAAAGGAAATATTGTTTATGCCATCATAAAAAAAATTGCCTTTGTTGTTCAAAACTTTTTAAAACAGGCTTAGTTATTGCCTTTTTTTGAGGTATTATCTACGCAGATGTCTCATCATCTCTTGGAATTAGGGTGTACAAAGCAAATTGCGGACGAATATTTTTATTTTTATACCGACCAAAATAATGCACCATTTTTGCTAATATAGTGCATTATTTTGGTTTTCGTTAGAACTGATCAGTTTTTAGAATTACGGAATAACTTCCGGGAACTCGTCTAGCAAAAGCCGCCGCGCGACCTAAAAAAAACATGACCTTTTTTTACTCTCAAGTAGCGCCTAGTGAATAGACTTTTATTCAATACTAGCTTTTGCCCGCGACTTCGTCCGCGTGGAGTTCGGTTATATCGCGCCCATGTGTGAAAAAGAGTCTGCTGGTACAAGCCACAATTATAACTGGATGTCGCGGGCAAAAGCTAGTAAACTACAAAACTTCTTTATACAACTCTGTGTAAAAAGTATCGGGAATATGTCAATAAAAAGACCCGCGTAAAAGAGGTCGTTCTAATTTTTTTACTGCATGTTGGTAGCACTGTACTGATTTAGCGCGCAAAGTTTGAGCGGGATCTGTCATTTAATTTGTTTTAAACTACACTTTTTGTTGGTCATAGTTTTGAGTTATCGGCGATTTTTACAATGGAAAATATTGTTGAACAAAGAGTGTGCCTTAAATTTTGTGTTTCGAATGATATTTCATGTGGTGAATCACTAAAAATGTTGCGAAATACCTACGGCGAATTGTGTATATCGAAAACAAGGGCTTATGAATGGTATAAGGCTTTTAAAGAAGGCCGAGAAGTAGTAGTAGACTTGCCTCGTTCTGGTAGACCTTCAACCGCTACGACCAAAGAAAACATCGACAAAATCAAGAAGCTAGTGCTCGAAAATCGACGTATGAGTCTGAGAGAGTTGGCTAGTGAGGTGAACATATCTTTTAAGTCCGTCCACAACATTCTCATTGACATTTTAGGCATGAAACGCGTCGCCGCTCGACTAGTTCCAAAAGAGCTCAATTTTGTTCAAAGAGCGCAGCGAAAGCATGTCGCTGAAGACATGGTTTCCCGAGCTTCTACGGATCCGACCTTTATGAAACGTATAATAACTGGCGACGAGACATGGGTTTATGAGTACGACATGCAAACAAGCCAACAGTCTTCAGAATGGCGTCTCGAAAACGAGCCGAAACCAAAAACCGCGGCAAAGTCGCTCCAAAATCAAGGTGATGCTGACAGTTTTTTGACTACCGTGGTGTGGTTCACTCGAATTCCTTCCAAAGGGAGAAACAGTGAATAAAGAATATTATTTAGGCGTCATGAAGCGTTTGCGTGAGAGTATCCGCCGAAAACGTCCAGATTTGTGGCAACACAACTCATGGATGCTGCACCATGATAATGCACCATCACACACAGCCATTATAGTGAAAGAGTTTTAGCGAAACATTCAACAAAGTTCTCGACCAAGCACCGTATTCACCTGATATGGCTCCGTCTGACTTTTTTATTTCCCAAGTTAAAATTACCACTTCGAGGAAAACGTTTTGAGTCGATAGAAGCCATAACAAAAATTCGCTGAATGAGCTAAAGGCCATACCGCAAATAGCCTATGAAAAATGTATGGAAGACTGGGTGAAGCGTTGGAGATGTTGTATTGCAAGCGATGGGGCCTACTTTGAAGGCGATAAAATAAATTTAGATGAATAATTTGTATTTTTTGTTTTATTGACAAATTCCCGATATTTAGTACACAGAATGTACACCACATTTTTTGCTAATCTGTGTGCCAAAATTATCAGACTACTGGGCGAGCTTACGCGTGAGCAAGCCACATAGAATTGCCTGCAAATTTTAATGTCTGCCCTTGTGATTTTTATGGTCATTGCAAAGCAGACTTTAAGGGGAAACTGTATTCGTTTGAATTCAAAGGGAAGATCATTCGGGATCAAGGGAATTCTTGGTACAAATACAGTTTCCCCTTGCGCACATCCAGTTATAATTGTGGCTTCCACTACATTGCGATGTAACGCTTTTACTTTTAGCCTGGTTCCGTTGTACAGTTGAGGATGTTTTAAATTTCGCAACAACATAACAGGAGTGCCCACGCGCAGAATAAGCTTATGATGTGGAATACCCGATGATTTCAGTGAATTAAGAAATTCGACAGGGTAGTTAATTGCGTCATCTGTGTTGACCACAAAGTCTATTGACATGTACACCATTCATTCCCCCTCAAAAGACACTAACAGTATATCGTTAATTGCCGCTGCTTGGTCGTTTTTCGGGGTTAGTATGGCACGTTCACACAACCATTCCATTGACTTATCGTGGATATGAGCAACATCTGGGTAAATTTTGGATTTTAAATCCTGTAACGTAAATACAACTGTGCACAAATTATCAGGTATGGTTATCATTTCGTCATTTATCGGGTAATCACCGTTGCCGATTTCAAGTAGGAGATTCGCAAATCCACCAGCAGACTCTTTTTCTCCTAAGTGTACCCGCATATTTTTCGAGCTTGAGGATTTTAATTAGAGGCCATAAAGTGGATCCCTTAAGACACGCCTTAACTTCATCTGCTCTAGTTCCTTTTGGCACTATTGGTAGAGTCTGTCTAAAATCTCCAGCCAGCAAAACCGTTACACCACCCATTAACTTCTTATTTCCTCTTATATCTTGTAGAGTTCTGTTTAAAGGGTCTACGCCACCCTTATGAGCCATGGTTATTTCATCCCACACTATCATTTTCGTATGTTTTAATACTTCAGCAAAATTACTTTGTTTCGATATATTACAAATGGGAGTATCAGCTGTTGTTAAATTGAGTGGTACCTTGAAGGTAGCATGAGCAGTTTGTCCACCCTCAAGTAATGTAGTTGCGATCCCAGAAGAAGCCACAGCCAATGCAATTCATGAGTACTTCTAACTTTTGCTAATAGCAAATTTATGAGGAATGTTTTGTCTGTTCCACCGGGAGCATCTAAAAAGAATATTCCGCCCTCATTTGATTCAATTTTTGTGTTTATTTAATTGTAAACTGCTTTTTGTTCGTCATTCAGTGATTCTTCATTATTTTTAACTGTATTTTCTAATGATGCTAAGTCGTAACTTGTCTCTTTAAGAAACTCTCTATTTTCAAATTGTTGTTCTTTGCTTGGCTGAGGTAACCCATACTCTTTTAGTAGCCGACCATCCAACGCTAATACGGCATCTTCTATTACCGAAAGGCATTTGTTAAATACCACATCTGTTATGTGCTCTACATCCACATCTCCCTGTCTTTCTAATTGCCTTTTAAAATCTTCAGATAGGTATTCTTTGAATTTCTCCCAAAGGCTTAAAGGGTCTGATACTTGGCAGAACACTAAAATAATCGTAAAAAGATCCCGAATCATTTGCGGTGATTGGCAAAGTGCTGCCTCTTCCATTGCTGCGAACAAATGCCGATCATCTTCAAGCAAGCCGAGAGCTTTGCACGCTGATTGGAACGTGGAATATACATGACCATCTACAGTTTTTAACGCTTCAAACGAAATTGGGCCTCGGATCTCATGAAGAAACATGCGAAGGTGATAGCATTCTGTATTTTCGGATGCACAGTATAAACCCTGCCCAAAACGTGTTCTTTTTGACCCTAGCCAGCCTTCAACTTCCTTCATTTTACACTACTTCCTTCAACAACCTTCGATTTAAAGTTTCATGGACCATGTATCATATTACATTTAACGATTTCGTGAAGCTCTGGGTCACGTTTGGGATCCGGTATTTCAGCACAAATTATATTGTCGATTTGATCCGGAATAATACGTTTGTGAAACCATAAAAGAATATGAATATGTGGAAGACCTCTCTTTGCCATTCTGTTGAGTACATATAGCATCGCACTTCACCAAATATTTTGCCTTTGTCAATAAGTTCATGATCTTTTTCACCTTTAGTCGAAACACCCTCGAAATTATATTGTGTCTATCCATCGATCACTAATGAAAACTAGATACACAATCAGTGACAAAAATGGCGTAACCGAATGTGCACCCACTCGAACATATGGGTACACTTTTAATTCAGTAGCATTCGAATGCTCCGACGGTAAACATGCCTCAGTGCTCGTTTAAAAGTGTAAAATCACACATCAGGACGCTAAAAAGGATGGAATTTCATATTTTCGGTAAGTATTAATATTAACATTATTTAATTGTTATCACTGTATTGTAAATACTGATATTTTGTCAAGAAATCATCGTAAAAGTATTTTTTAAATTAAGTCGTAATAAAATAAGTCGTCATTGTTCGAGGTATATGCGTTGATTCTGTTCCATTTGTGGAGACGCTATTGTTTTTTATTTTTTTATTATTAAAGTATGATTGTTTTTTTTTGTTTAATGAGACTTCTTTACTGTTTCTCTAAATACTATAGTAACATTTTATAGATTTAATTTTAAATAAGTATGTGCTACATGTTTCGGGTGCTTTACAACACCCATGGTCACGGGGGACTCAACGTCGGGAATTAATAAAAATAAGTTAATTAAAAGCGATATAATCCGTAAAAGTAGTTTTATTCAATGTGTAGTGTTCGCGTAAATATAAGAAATCATTATAATTATTCAGTCTTTTCCGTTTTTTTAACATCTGTAAATATGAACATTACGTCAAAAATATGGACAATAATATTCTTAGATTTTGCAAGAACTTTCTGTACTTATTTTTATATTTAGTAACTATTAAATTTAGATTTAAGTTGTTTGTCAAGCAATATCTTTAAATTTTTCACACAATTAAAGTATAAATAAATAATTATTACTGTTTCAATTACTTTCATTACTAAATGAATGTGGTGCCCTATCCAAAAGCATATTTACATTCAGGTAATAATTTAACCATTACACATGTACACCATAGAATAGAACAGAATATGCTTTATTAAGTAGACGAATTATTTAAAACAAGTTTAACAAAATTGTAAATTAAAATTACAGTAACAAAAATATTGTGCAGTTCGACTCCACTCTCCTTGTCCAAGCGACGAGCCTCGGTCGTAAAGTTTTATTGCTTTTATTGGCACTTTGTAATTCTGACTTTAAACCATGAGCGTAAGGTCGAAATTGTTTTATTGTAGGTTGACGAGCGAGCATCGGTCATAAAAATTTATTGCTTTTTGTACGTAGCTTTGTCAATACAACTTTAGGCAATGCATTTAAGGTTGAATTTACATTAATGTATATTTATTTCAACTAGAATTACGTCAAAACAATTGGCGACAGTTTTTAGAGAACTTTTGTATGGGATTGTGCATCTAGTTTTTATTAGTGATCGATGTGTCTATCATGAGATTGTTGTCCTTGAAGCAATTGCTCTTTTATCGCGTCCCAGCGAGGATTGCATGTGAAAATGATAAAAGATCAGGCCGACCGTAATTCTAACATAGGTCATAGCGTCCTGTGTTCTTTCGTGCATATACCTAGGTCCCCTGTAAAGATGATGGAAGGACAACCATTTGTCCTAGTTGGTTGGCTTCTGCGTCTTGTCGTCCAATAGCATCTTTTAAATGGATGTAACTATCAGCACGTAATTTGGCTTGATTATTTTGATATAATTTAATCTCTGTTTCTATTTTGGCGTATTCATCCACCAAATATTGACTAAAAGGGCACGATAGTTGACTAAATAGTTATCTTCTCCTTCTTCAATCATTATTCTATACGAATAGAAACTTACAGAAGATACAGTTTTATTAAGCGGCAACTTAGTTGTGGGATCGCGTTGTGGTATGTTGATTGAATACCCATCATCCCCCAGCAAAATATCAATGGATACTGTAGCATCATATGCTCGATGTATCTCACTAATACGCTGAAGTGAATTACTTCGGCTGTCGAGGATGATGTCCTTCGATCAAATTGTTGATCCACTAACACTAAAATCACTTCATTTGTGGTTGGTGCATTGTACCTACCTCTATGTTCTTTTGGTGGTTTTTATCAGCATGTATGACAACTTTGTATGACTCTGAAGGAGGGCTTTATCAATGGCACTTTTCAGATCTTTTATATACGGGTTCACTTGATGCAGCATATTCTGCAATTGTTTGATTAAATTTGGCTTTAAGTTAGGAAATTTAGGACATCGAATCTTTGCTTCTCGATCATTTTCACCTGCAAAATATATTTGAAGGTACTGAGCGTCATGTTCGGCTTCTGGTAATATACTTCCAATTAAATGGTAGACCTGGCCTTGTACTTTAAAAGTCGGTGAAAAACCATCTGCTGTTACCTGTTTAACACCAAAGGAAGTCATCTGGAAACAGGCATTATATTTACGAATATCACCCATAAAATGGTCATGATCTGGGTGTAAATCATTAATCAAATTAAAGAGTGAATCAGGCAGTTGTTTCAACCGATCAAGTTGCACTTTTCCAGCGCTGCAACACGTACCAGGTGTCTCATCCTTCCATTTCAGCGCATTGCACCACTGACACTTGTATGTCATAGAACCCAAGGCTACACTGCTGTCAGTTATATAAGCAATATCAGGTTATACTCCATAGCGGAATGGACCTTGTTTTTCTATAAAAGCAGTGTAATGTTTTCCTCATACCGTGACTGAATTGCTCTATGGACTTGTTGATTCGCAGTTTGGTAATTTGCAACAGCTTCCCTGTGTAAATCGGGATTTTTTTTCTGATAAGCGGACACCGCTTTATGATTTGAATCTGGCTTGTTCTGCTATATCTATCTTGTGCACTTTTTAATAGACTTTTTCTTGTGTAATTAGTAAATCTCGACCTTCGTTTATTTTTCTTTTTTTCATATTTTAATGTCGACGATACAGATTGATCTGTTCCGCTGGTTGGAGATGATATTTCACTGTTTACAAAAGATGTAACAGTTAAATGGTCTGAAACCTTAATCAGGAAACTACGGTGTATTACACCATAGTTTCCTGATTTGACTTGATTTTGATTGAGTGATGTTCTTAAATTTGTTATTTCATATTTAAGTAACAGAACGCAAAAAGTTGTCATTAATAGTACGAGTTCTTCCGGGTCGATTATACTCCATTCTCAGCGCCTTTCTGTTTCTTGTGTATACTAATAACTTACCTTACATAGTAGGAGATAAACATGATATAGTATTATTTGCTGTTGATACTTCATTAATTTTTAACAGTTAAAAATATTACTTACTTTTGTATTGAATTTTATTTTAATCGGTTGATGTTAATTTTATTGTTTAAATTTTACGCATGAAATTTTAATTCAGTAAACATTTCTTCATACTTTAATAGGTACAGGACTCTCTAGTATTAAAAGCCTTATTAAGCTAAGCATATTTAAAAGTTTATTAATTCAATATTTACTTATTTATTAATAGTTGTCACCCATGAGGACTAAGATGGAATGCCTCTTTTCCAGTAAAAGGGTCTCCGGTTCTCTACACTCACCATATGAAACACAGCAGCGTTAAACTGCTATTTTACGCTGATATTCTGTGAGCGTGGTCCTTCCCCGGTCGAGCCGACCCCTTCGTGCTACTACTATACTACTAATATAGCTGCAGCATGGCTTTACCACGTATAAATATCATGGAATAATAATATAATTTTTACTATGGAAGTTGCACCAGGTTGGAAGCAAGGCAAATTTTTATGACGGTTATCTCTTCTTTCTGCTTTTCGTAATATTACTATTAACGACATTGTCAAATCAAATAGATTCAAATGTCAAATCAAACAGTTACATTTGTATATATTTTATTTATTAAGATTGCTTTTAATTTTGCTATAGGAGCCGTTGTTCATTTACAGAATTGTTAAAATTAATATGCATTAAATTGGCAAAAAACTTGCCAATTAAATGGTGTAAGAAGTGGAAAAATAATAACAAGAAAAGGCTATTCGTAGCAATATTTCCTATGTGGTGATTTCAACTTTAATTGTAATATGAGATTTAACGCGAGTACATTTTGGACTAGCCATCTACGTAGGACAGGTTTTTATAGTGTACGATTGTGTGCACAAATACAAACACACTATTTCTAAATATGATAGTTCGATGGGATGGCAACCGAAACGAACTATACTTAGAAACTACATTATCAATTGTGACTGCTAACATCCTATTTGTTCAATAAAAATGTGATTTTATTTATATTATTTTTTCAGATGCAAGTTATGGGTTAAATAGCTGGCACATGCACCAATTGAAAAGATATACATGTTAAAAGAAATTTGTGGCAAACATTGCAAATCCGAGGCATCGGCATTTTTATTCAATCCCCACGTTAAATTTCTAATAAATAATTCAGTATAGAGATCTAACTTTTATTATATAAAAATATCAATAGACAATATATCGATAAACGTTATATCTATACAAATAAATAAAATTGAAGTGTCTGTTTGTAATGTCAAAATTACAGCCTTTTACTAAATGCATGTGAAAGTATAAACGCTACTTATAACAAAAATACACTTTTAAAAAATTTTATCTCTCTGTCTGTTTGTTCCGGCTAATCTCCGAAACGGCTGGAGCGATTTTGACGGGACATTCACTGGCAGATAGCTAATGTCATAAGGAGTAACTTAGGCTACTTTAATTTTAGAAAAATAATTAGGGTTCCTCGCAAAAAAAAAATTAAAACCCAAAATTACACGCGAGCGAAGTCGCGGAGAACAGCTAGTCGATAAAATTATTCGAGGATAGATATTTAAAGCACTATTATGATTCGCCTATGTTGTCAGCACTGTTTGTCAAAAATTAAATGTCATGTATTGATGTTGGTAGAGTAGCTTTATAGATTTGTTTTTAGAAGCCCGCCTCTTAAACGAAGTGATTATATTCTCTTTGCTTGCTTCCTTATGACGCCCATTACACATTAGGTTTTGCTGTCAGTTTTACAACAATCACGGTTGTGATTGACGAATAACCTACCGTGTAACGCGGTGATTGACGGTTGCATGAAATTGATTGACAAATATTTGGATATTTTGATTTTTACGTCAATCAACTATCTGTCACGAATTTTGATTGAACGTGTATTGGCATTTCGTCAATGACGCGTCAGTCAACGCTTAGACAGCAATGGAGGCGGACGCAGAATATATTGGAGAGGCAGCTTCCACGCGTTCGCGCAGTCCGTCGCCACTCCCGCCAAATGTGCATCAGCCAGAAAAGATTTTATTTTAAATTTTGATGCATTCTCAAAAAGGCAGTTTAACAGTGAAATTAAAAGGGCTGGCAATGTGTCTACGATGTAAAATATACTTACAAAAATATATCCGATTCGGACAAATATCGCAGAAAGTCTTCAGGCGATGGCGGTTCGCCAATATGGCCAGTCCAATTCGAGCACCAATACTGTACGAATGAAGCCATCCGCTTCTCCATGCGGTCCAGATTCTTTTCTATAACGAAAATATACATTTACTTGTTTTTTTTTTTTATAGGATAGGGTGACAAACGAGCACACAGTCCACCTGATGGTAAGTGGTTGCTGTGACCCATAGACATCTACATATATCCTCACTCACACCATACTAAACACAACAGCTGCTATTTTACGCTTGTATTCTGTGAGAAATACATAACAGAAACAGTAGGTAACAAACTTTTTTATTCAATATAGATTATAAATAATAGTTATTGAAGGTCACTCTTTTTGTTTAATTTACCACTGGTTCGAACAAATCCTGTCCTGGGAAGAACCAGCAAGAAACCCACAATTAACAACACAAAACAAATTAGAAATAGCTTGGTAGCGAACACCTCATTCCCAGGGGTTATTATCATCCATACATTCCTTAATATTATAATAACCCTTCATATACAAACTTTCTTTAATCAAGTTTTTGAACTTTGAGGAGGTCAAATTTTGTATATTTTCTAGGATTTTGTTCTAAAAGCGTACCCATCGCCCCACGAACGAATTACTGACTCGACGGAGTCGAGTAACTGGCACTACTAGCTTGTGTCTGTTCCTAGTATTTAGAGTATGAATATCACTTATTTTTTAAGCCAATTTTATTTTTTGTACATACATTACATATATTAATTTTCTTATTTTTTGGTCTGAGCGACTCTTTAGGTTTTAAATCATAGATTCCTCTTATGACCCTCTTCTGTAATACAAATATAATTTCAGTGTCAGTCGCTATGTCACACGCTATGGTAATAGCTAAAGTAAACTAGTCTAGTTGTTTCAACACTTGTAAGATTTCTAATCTTTTTTACAGCATATGCTGCAGAGCTAAGCCTGCTTGCTAGTTTTGATATGTGAGCCCCATTGAAACTTCGCGTTTAGTGTGATTCCAAGAAACAAGACAGGGTGACGTTATATCCCCGAAACTCTTCACCGCTGCATTGGAAGACGTTTTCAAGCTTCTGGACTGGAAAGGATACGGCATTAACATCAATGGCGAGTACATCACTCACCTTCGATTTGCCGATGATATAGTCCTTATGGCAGAATCGCTGGAGGACCTAAGCACTATGCTCAATGACCTCAATAGTGCCTCCCAGATGGGTCTTAAGATGAACATGGACAAAACAAAGATCATGTTTAATGTCCATGTCACACCTATGCCGGTAGTTGTTGGGGCACTAAGCTCGAAGTTGTTGACGAATATGTTTACCTGGGACAAATAGTCCGACTAGGTAAGTCCAACTTCGACCGAGAGGTCAATCGACGGATTCAACTCGGCTGGGCAGCGTTCGGGAAATTACGGCACATCTTCTCGTCAGGTATACCTCAAAACTTGAAAACGAGGCTGTACAACCAGTGCGTGTTGCCAGTGATGACCTACGGAACTGAGACGTGGTCCTTCACTGCTGGCCGGATGAGGAAGCTCAAGGTCGCTCAGCGAGCTATGGAGAGGCTATGCTCGGGGTCTCACTGCGTGATAAACTTAGAAATGAGGATATCCGCAGTAGAACCAGAGTGACCGACATAGCCCAACAGATTAGTAAGCTGAAGTGGCAATGGGCCGGCCATATAGCTCGAAGAACCGACAACCGATGGGGAAAAAAGGTTCTCAGTGGCGGCCTCGTACCGGCGGACGAGTGTAGGGCGTCCCCACTAGATGGAGTGACGACCTGGTAAGACATGCAGGAAGTCGATGGATGCGGGTGGCTCAGGACCGTGCTTTGTGGCATTCCTTGGGGGAGGCCTATGTTCAACAGTGGACTTGTGAAGGGCTGTAATGATGATGATGATGATGATTCTGTGAGCGTGGTCCTTCCCCGGTCGAGCCGACCCATTCGTGCTACAACTATACTACTAATATAGCTGCAGCATGGCTTTACCACCTATAAATACCATGGAATAATATAATTTTACTATGGAAGTTGCACCAGCCTGGAAGCAAGGGGCAAATTTTAATGACGGTTATCTCTTCTTTCTGCTTTTCGTAATATTTCTATTAACGACATTGTCAAATCAAATAGGTTCAAATGTCAAATCAAACAGTTACATTTGTATATATTTTATTTATTAAGATTGCTTTTAATTTTGCTATAGGAGCCGTTGTTCATTTACAGAATTGTTAAAAAATTAAATATGCATTAAATTGGCAAAAAACTTGCCAATTAAATGGTGTAAGAAGCGGACAAAATAATAACAAGAAAAGGCTATTCGTAGCAATATTTCCCTTAGATGATGAAAGGTATGTGGTGATTTCAACTTTAATTGTAATATGAGATTTAACGCGAGTGCATTTTTGGACTAGCCATCTACGTAGGACAGGTTTTTATAGTGTACGATTGTGTGCACAAATACAAACACACTATTTCCTAAATATGATAGTTCGATGGGATGGCAATCCGAAACTAACTATACTTAGAAACTACATTATCAATTGTGACTGTTAACATTCTATTTGTTCAATAAAAATGTGATTTTATTTATATTATTTTTTCAGATGCAAGTTATGGGTTAAATAGCTGGCACATGCACCAATTGAAAAGATACACATGTTAAAAGATATTTGTGGCAAACATTGCAAATCCGAGGCATCGGCATTTTTACTCAATCCCCACGTTAAATTTATTTCTCATAAATAATTCAGTATAGAGATCTAACTTTTATTATATAAAAATATCGATAAACAATATATCGATAAACGTTATATCTATACAAATAAATAAAATTGAAGTGTCTCTTTGTAATGTCAAAATTACAGCCTTTTACTAAATGCATATGAAAGTATAAACGGTACTTATAACAAAAATACACTTTTTTAAATTTTTGTCTGTCTGTCTGTCTGTCTGTTTGTTCCGGCTAATCTCCGATACGGCTGGACCGACTTTGACGGGACATTCACTGGCTACTTTAATTTTAGAAAAATAATTAGGATTCCTCGCAAAAAAAAAATTAAAACCCAAAATTACACGCGGGCGAAGTCGCGGGGAACAGCTAGTCGATAAAATTATTCGAGGATAGGTATTTAAAGCACTATTATGATTCCCCTATGTTGTCAGCATTGTTTGTCAAAAATTAAATGTCATGTCTTGATGTTGGTAGAGTAGCTTGGCGCCCTTTCATAGATTTGCTTTTTCTTAGGAAGTCCCGTCTCTTAAACGAAGTGATTATATTCTCTTTGCTTGCTTCCTTATATGATAACTTATATTACAGGATCCCAAGCAGGTGGTATACCAGCCTCCTCTCTATTAAATTAGGATGTTTTTAATTTCAATAGCCTCACGTATCATCCTTGGCAGGAATCGATGTTCTTTCGCGAGAATCTGTGGTTTATCAAATCTAATGTAATGGCAGGGCCGTCTAGGATGATATGATCACAAACTGCAGACTTCCGGAACAGTGCTTCACGTCAGCTATGTGTTCTTTTACGCGGTTTTTAATAGATCTTTTGTTTGCCTATATATGAGACCACATTCACAATCAAGCTTGCACTCCTGCATCTTGTAGAGGATATTGCACTTGACGGATGGTAAGAACTGACTAATCTTCTTCGGCGGCTTGAAGAATGTTCTTATAGAAATCGCTTCAAGATGTAGCCAATCTTGTCTGTGACACCTCTGACATATGGTAGTACAGCAGGCACACGCTCGACTGTGGCCGGCTACTCGGTCACTGTGACGTAGGCGCAGGACCCGAAGCTTGTTGTCGTGCAGAACCTGCTGACGTGCTGACTCGGCGGCCAGGTGTTCTGTCACAGATCCCTCGTGCTCTCTGTAACAATTTGCCGGTAGCCTGTGAAGGATGATGGTGGGATTCACCATTTAAATATCTGTTTGTATGGGTCTTTTCTATACACGGTGTGACCTATGGTGTTGTTAGGTTTCAGATGACTAATACATCTAGGAAAGCTAAAGTTATTTGCCTCTAATTCCATAGTAAATTGAATTTTAGAGTTTATGGAATTAAGATGTTCTAAAAATGCAGTTACTTTGTCTGATGGTAAATTGTGATAATCGTCTACATACCTTGTAGAACCTTGAGTTACTGGTGCAGTAAGCAGGCTTTCTCCTCAGTCCTCCATGAAAATATCGGCGACAATGGGAGATGGTGAGCCCATTGCAACACCATCTACTTGCTTGTAAAACTCTTCCTTCCACAATAGATAGCCAGATGTAGGCAATGTCTAAGCAGTACTGCATATTCTGCTGGCATGTTGTTTTCCTCTAGTTTCTAGTTACAATTGAGATGCAGTCTTCAACAGGTAGGCATGTAAATAGAGACTGAACATCAAAACTGACCATAGTTTCATTGTCAGTAGACATAGGTCTTTTATCTCACTAACAAAATGGTATGAATCCTTAGTGTGTGCTCTTGTGTCCTCTGAGTGGTGATATGTTTTGTAGAGTTGAGCCAATCTGTATTGGCGAATCGATCTGACTCACTATTGGACGTAATGGAGCGTTCGGTTTGTGTATTTTGGTAACCCATACAACTGGTGGTTTGGCACCAGGTATTATCGAATTGACGTCTAGATTCAATTTCTCGGAGTATTTCTTAATTAGATCGCTAGTTGTTTTAAGCGTATTAGTTGTAGGGTCTGTTTGACCTTTACGTACGTACTTTCATCCGATAAAAGTTGTTGTATTTTAGAATTGTAATCCGACGTATCCATTATAACCGTAGCATTACCTTTATCTGCGCGGAGAATCGTTAAATCTGGTCTGTTGCGTAAGTTTTTCAATGCATTAATTTCATCCTTCGGAAGATTTGATTTCGGCACTGAGCTTCGACGTAACAAAGACGAGATGTCTTGACGTATGGCCTCTAAATCTTCCTTACCAATATTATTTTTATACAGACAGTCCTCAACACTACAGATAATGTTTTCATACGGGAATTTTCGCGGTGTTATTGCGAAATTCATGCCTTTGGCCAAAACAGACGTCAATTCGATAATACCTGCGTGTGCCAAACCACCGAAGTTGTATGGGTTACCAAAAATACACAAACCGAACGCTCCATTACGTCCAATAGTGAGTCAGATCGATTCGCCAACTTACAGATTGGCTCAACTCTTGGCAAAAACACTATCACCACTCAGAGGACACACAAGAGCACACACTAAGGATTCATACCATTTTGTTAGTGAGATAAAAGACCTATGTCTTACTGACAATGAAACTATGGTCAGTTTTGATGTTCAGTCTCTATTTACATGCCTACCTGTTGAAGACTGCATCTCAATTGTAACTAGGAAACTAGAGGAAAACAACATGCCAGCAGAATATGCAGTACTGCTTAGACATTGCCTTACATCTGGCTATCTATTGTGGAAGGAAGAGTTTTACAAGCAAGTAGATGGTGTTGCAATGGGCTCACCGGTATCTCCCATTGTCGCCGATATTTTCATGGAGGACTTTGAGGAGAAAGCCCTGCTTACTGCACCAGTAACTCCAAGGTTCTACAAGCGGTATGTAGACGATACTTTCACAATTTTACCATCAGACAAAGTAACTGCATTTTTAGAACATCTTAATTCCATAAACTCTAAAATTCAATTTACTATGGAATTAGAGGCAATAATTTTTAGCTTCCTAGATGTATTAGTCATTCGAAATCCTAACAACACCATAGGTCACACCGTGTATAGAAAAAGACCCATACAAACAGATATTTAAATGGTGAATCCCACCATCATCCTTCACAGTTGGCTACCGTGGGCAAATCTTTGTTACAGAGAGCACGAGGATCTGTGACAGCAAACACCTGGCCGCCGAGCTTCAGCACGTCAAGCAGGTTCTGCACGACAACAAGCTTCGGGTCCCGCGCCTACGTCACAGTGACCGAGTGAAGCCGGCCACAGTCGAGCGTGTGCCTGCTGTACTACCATATGTCAGAGGTGTCACAGACAAGATTGGCTACATCTTGAAGCGAGCTTCTATAAGAACATTCTTCTGCCGCCGAAGAAGATTAGTCAGTTCTACCATCCGTCAAGTGCAATATCCTCTACAAGATGCAGGAGGTACAAGCTTGATTGTGAATGTGGTCTCATATATAGGCAAACAAAAGATCTATTAAAACCCGCGTAAAGAACACATAGCTGACGTGAAGCACCAACGTTCCGGGAAGTCTGCAGTTTGTGATCATATCCTAGACGGCCCCGCCATTACATTAGATTTGATAAACCACAGATTCTCGCGAAAGAACATCGATTCCTGCCAAGGATGATACGTGAGGCTATTGAAATTAAAAACATCCTAATTTCAATAGAGGAGGCTGGTATTACCACCTGCTTGGGATCCTGTAATTAATAAAATTAAAACTAAACCCAAGCATACCACTGCAAGACTTCAAGACACAGTTAGTTCATTCTGCGTAGATCGGACCAAAATTAATAATTAAAAAGCTGAAGGTACTCCATTAACTTTGACATTGGGACGTCAATCACCTCAGTCCCCGTGACCATGGGTGCTGTAAAGCACCTGAAACGTCGGGAATTAATAAAATAAGTTAATTAAACGCGATATAATCCGTAAAAGTAGTTTAATTCAATGTGTAGTGTTCGCGTAAATATAAGAAATCATTATATCAAATTATAGTTAAATGGTGAATCGAAAATGAACTTAGTTTAATAGGTAAGTATGTGTATTATTTACCAAACATCAGAAATGAAATGAAAACTTGGCCAAGTTGATCCAACTACCGCCGAGAATTTAAAAAAATTATAACATCTAAGCTTAGTAATAATTTGCATCGTCTTTATCCTCTTTTGAAACCCGTATGTCAGTCAATAAGTTAATATGGGTATAGAAATCCCTTTTTAAAAGCCAGTCTTTTACCCAGCGCCTTCTTATACGTTTTTTACACAAAAATGCAATCAAAATTGCAGCACAGGCCTTTTTCTTATGAATATCCATCCTTTCCCTCTGAAATTTTGGGTTTGACTGACGATCAGTCAGCATGAGCGTGTAATGTCGAAATTATTCTATCATTCAAACATCAATCATGATTGATCGAACTAATTGACGCTTGCCTAGGCGTGTAATGGCCGCTTAAATGATAACATATATTACAGTACTAGCGACCCGCCCCGGCTTCGCCTGGATAGTATATTGTAATGTGGCGTAATTTACATTTAAGATTGTCAAAGAGCGTTTATTTTATGAATTTTTCGTTATTTCAAAAAAATATTTTCGGATTAAATATAGCCTAGATCCCACCTGGTATTTGCTCTCTATCTAGTAGTTTCATTACAATAGGTTCATCCATTCCGAAGATTAAACCAGGACAGATAGATAGACAGACAAAATATAAAAATATGGTTGTTTATGTCTTAATAGCATGTAAATAACCCCCTGAGCTTAATAGCACCCAGTTATTCCAATATTACAGACAGACACTTGAATTTTATTTATATATGTATAGATGTATAGATATAATATAGTGAACAGTAAACAATAAAGTTTTGAAATAAATAAATTCTACAGACCTGGATTAATAATATATCTGCCGACGTCGGATTTGGCGGCAAAGTACCCATCAATAAAGTCTTTTTCGTGAATCTTGTAAAGTGCATAGGTGAAGTGTATGTTCTCCATTCTCGACACGGGCTGATGGTTTAATATCGGCAACATTTCCCAAGGAAATGTGTCCAACATCTGAAATTAAATGATAATTTTTTATTCCTTATCTGCCTATAACAGCCCACTTTTACTTTTTTTTTAAACGGTACCTCCACACTAGGATTTTCTCCTGTATCATGGGGGCAGTTTAAATACATAAATTTCACAAGAACAAACATCCAGACTCGGAACAATTATTTGTAGGCCATACAAATATTTGTTCCGTGCTGGATTCGAACGCGCGGTCCTCAGCGCTGCAACATTGCTAAGCCACTGCGACACGGAGCCGTCATTGTACGAAGGATTTGCTATAATCGCCACGATTAGTGGCAAACGGGCGATCGCAATCCTAAAAGAATTTTCTACGTAACTGTCATCAGCAGCATCTAGAAGACAAGAAGAAAAATCAAGAAGAGTGGGGTACCGTTAGGCTAGAACCGTATATTATTACATGACATTAAACCATCAATCAATCAATTTTCTTTACTTTATTTAGTGGTGTATCATTACTTATTTCTTTTATAATAATTATAATAGGTCAGTGTTTCGCTATTATATTCACCTCATCAATAATTAATATAACTGGGTATCTTTTAGCCTTCTTTAGTGCTGCCCATTCATCATTCTCCTTCACCTGTGTTGCCGCTTGCGAAAATGCTTTTATACCATCCACCAAACTAAAATTATGGATTGTCTCAAAACATTTGGACAAACACTTCAAGCATAACTCGTTCAGAAACCGAAATTCTTTATCACAATTTTGACACTCGATTGTCGCTAGAACTTTTCTTATGTCACCTGTGTTACCATGTTCAGTTAAAATTCTCCTTATACACGACTTTATTTGTTGTGATGGCAACGAATGACAACTGTCTATCAAGTTATAGAGTAGGTTCTTCTGCTTGGTGGTTAATTTTATGAACCTGAAAAAAGAAAAAAGTAAAAGCGTCATTAGCCTAATGGTTTAGTCTTATTTTCATTATTCTTAACATGTGTAATACGTATTAAGTTTCCAATATCAAAGTAACAGTAGCTTAATGGTAAAGTTTATGAACTGCGAAACTAGTTAAGTCATACCTACGAATCCACCCTTCATAATCTTATTTAGAATGAAATAGGCCCACAACCAGCAGTGGAAAGGTACAGGATGATAAAGAACAGAAACATGTTTTACTTGTACACTTACCCCCAGTCAGATATTGTAGTGTCAACTAACTTTATGACTTTATCTCGCAGTGTTTCATCTTGCAGTTTCCCAGTAAGAAGACTAGTCCATCCACCCAACCATTCTTTATCCATCACATTAATTACACTCTGTAATAAAAATATATATGAAATTAAAAACAGCCTACCACAAGGCTCCTTTTATTTCTGAAAGGAAACTGTCAGAAAGAAAAGTTCTATTGAGAATCGAATTTGGGTTCCAGGCATATTAAGAAAACGGTGAGGACCTAAGCCCTGAGCTACCATCATTCAAAATAAAAAGGGAATTAAGCCAGATTAACGACTGCATTACAAGACCATAAAATTTTTGGCACGGCTTACAGTAGTCTAAAGATGTATAGCCTTTGGTCTGGTATATATAGAATTCCATTTCGTCAACACTTAGAAGCCAGGCATCCAGCCAGATCTTCAGGGCATAACCCGACTTACAAGACCATCGGCGGAGGACAAGAGTCACCCATACCTTAAACTGATAATATTGCAGATTTCTGTCATATCTGTCATATTTTAAGCTCTATAATGTATACAGCCAGTGTTTTCAAAAAAAAAGGGATGAAAATTAGTATAAAATGAAACTTCGCTTACACTATACACTGAGTGACGTGATAATTGTTGTTGCCCTTGAGAAAGATGACTACACGCCTGTCGTAATACAGTGCATACTACTACGGAGGGTAGAACATTAACTTTTCTAGCACTATTATCACAACCTGGAAAAGTATTTTTGCTTACCTCATTTAAATTTGGATTTGTATCAAGCTCTTTACTTAAATATATAACGTTATAGTGAGGTGGTAAGATCAATGTCATTGCTTTATTATAAGATGTTATTAATTTGTAACTTGTTGATAAATAAAGTCAAAATCAAAATGTCAACCTTATCTACCACAAGTAGACTAATGGAAAATCTATCCAAATGTCGTCATATTTATAACTCTAATCCTACAGGTCATCAATGAGGAACAACAATACCAGAGCCAAGGTAACAGATCTGCATTAACTGCCTCGTTGGTGCAGTAGTCTTCAAAGCTCTACTACTGCTCACGTGGTCCCAGATTCGAATTAGCCCAAATGAGTTTTTGCGTCAAATAATTCTTAGTAGAAGCTCAGTCAGGAAGTTGGTGGTGTTCCAACCCATGCCTCGAAAAGTAAGTAAAGCCGTTAATCTTGCGTCTGATTTATCTCCGGTCGTTACATATTGTATACACACTTGTGCACTCAAATCCTGTCCTGCACAGATATCTAGTCACTGTGATCAAATTTCTGTCCGGACATTATCAGCTCTGCTAGCTATCCCGCCTGCTTGACTGTTTAATATTGGCAAATTTTTCAACAAATGCTTCACTAGGCGCATTCATAAAATGACCTATTCAGTGGTAGATTCAGATGGATAATAAACAATACAACAACTCCACCTGCTTAACTGTGGGTCCTGCATTCAACTCCTAGCAAAAAAACAAAATAGTTTTATACTCGAAATATTTGTACACAGCATTACGCCTGTAAGGGCACAATAAAAAAAACAGTGAGATACTCGGACCACGCTCACTAAAAAAATATGAGTTTAGATGGAAAATTTTGAAAGAAATGATAGGCGGCTAGCCCATCGCGTACAATTACAAACCCAATATCCCATTAGTCACCTTTTAGGACATACTAAGCAAGTAACACGGTTGGCACATTTTTTTGTCCATAAATCGTCAATGATATTGTTACGAGCTTGGGGTTCGAGACAATTAAAAACTGCCGAGTGAATTACCAAAGTTGACACTTTAATTAAACAACACTAATTACAACTTAAACCACACTAATAACAGAACACAATTTTACTACAGATCGCTTAAGTTCGCAGTTGTATCGCTTCGAAGTCTTCGCTGGTATCGCCAATTCAATACTGACTCGGTCGTGGTCTATACCGGCCTTATATAGCGCCTCAGATACTTTCCAGAACCTTCTACTGTAGAAACATATAGAATGTTCGAGTACATATCGGTCCCGAAATTTCTAGAAGGATCTTGACTCTCCTAGTTCTGCTACTCGATACTAGAGGGCGCTAGTGGTAACTAGTGTTGCCATGTGCAAGACATTAATAGTGGCGCGCAAAAATATGATTAATAAACATGGGACCTATAAGTCCAAGACCAACATAGGACACTCAAAATTGTGTTTCTTCCAATATTAGTGACCAGCGACAAGAGTAACAGTTCACTACATAGTGTTACTGTAATATATTATCACCCCTAAGGACTAAAATTATGTACTGCACTGTCTGTAACTATATTGATTGTTACTCTTCATACCTAAACACAACTATCAGTCCCCTGCTGAATAGCAAGCCACAAAGAGTATCTTCTTTATAACTAACCTTCATCCTCAAGTCAATATCCTCTCGTTTGCTCCAATAGTTCTGCACAAGGCGTTTGTTATTAAGAAACTGGGCATTGTCAATGGTTTTGTAGTTCTCCTCTAGCAGGGAATACAATTCCGTGAAGAGTGGCTGTTCTCCTTCTGAAATGTATAGAATCAAAGTTGGATTAAACTATGTATGGCAAACACATGCTATATCTTCCAACTCTTTTTTCTAACTTCCTAAAACTTATAATTAAAAAAATTTTTTTTTTAAATAGAATAAAGGTAACAAATGAGCACACATTTCAAGTGTCTGTGGCTCATAGACATCTACATCTATCTTCGATTACGAATCATAATGCAGATGCGTGGTCACCCCTGCGAATTAAGATGGAAGACCTAGTTACCAGTAAAAAGGGTCTCTGGTTCTCTACACTCACCATAGGCAACATGGCAGCATTAAGCTGCTATTTTACGCTTTTAAGTGAGAGCGTGATCCTACCCCGGTCGAGCCGACCCATTCGTGATATAACTATAATATATTATAGCTGCAGATTGGCTCTCCCACGTATAAAAACCGTCACTACGCCTGCAAAACCTACCAAACTTGTTTTATTGAAGAAATTAATTAAATGCATTATTGTATTATTTCTACTGGTTACAAGAACACCAAAAATTTCTCACATAATTAATTTAGATGAGTTATTAAACTATAAATAGAAAACTAGTTTTTTGTTACTGCTGAAAAGTTGAATTATTTTACTTTAGAGGTTTTGCAGGCGCAACAATGATATCCTGTTTTAATAATAAATAAATATATAAATAACAAAAAAAACATAATAATAAATAATATTCCTAGTTTGGCTTCAACATAGTCACTTCCTAAAGGCTGAAAGAAAGAGAAAGGGTACTGAATATGTATTCATTCACCTTTTATGATATTAGCTGGTATTTCCACTGTGAGAGGCCCAACACTATTGAAATCAAGATAATCATTTGTGAACATGGACAAATAGATAGAGTCAATTTCACATCGATATTCATTTAATGGCTTCAAATTTTCATTGGGATTGTATGGTGCTGTCAATTGTATTATAGTCCATTCTGAAAATACATTTAATACAAAAATAATAATTTCGTTACTGTTATAAGCTGTGGAAACAGTGTGCCGTATGTAAGCTTCACTACGCAGCAAGAAAATTTTATTGAAGTCATTAATAAAATCAGGCGTTACTTTGCGGAAATCCATTATATTAAAGTTGGAAAAATTTACTTTGCCTATTATTGGCTAAGTAAATTTTTCCAACTTTAATTTTTTTTTTTATAGGATAGGGTGAAAAACGAGCACACAGTCCACCTGATGGTAAGTGCTTGCTGTGACCCATAGACATCTACTTCTATCTTCAATAAAGAATCAAAATGCAGATGCGTTGTCACCCGTGAGGACTAAGATGGAATGCCTGCCTCTTTTCCAGTAAAAAGGGTCTCCGGTTCTCTACACTCACCATACGAAACACAGCAGCGTTAAGCTGCTATTTTACGCTGGTATTCTGTGAGAGCGTGGTCCTTCCCCGGTCGAGCCGACCCATTCGTACTACAACTATACTACTAATATAGCTGCAGCATGGCTCTACCACGTAATTAATTGAAGTCAACACGAAAAAAGCCCCGCCGTGTAGGCTCGGCATAAGACACTACCCAATATCATCCAGTAGGTGTCAGTTAGCTAATCTTGATATCCCCTTTACGGATTTCATCCCGCAGCGAAACTCCGAGCATAGCCCTCTAACAGTGGAGAGCGAGCGATCTCGATGTCGTCAGCCACCAGTGAAAGAACATGTTTTGTTTCCATAAATCATCACTGGCAACACATACACACGTTATTTACTTTTGCCTTCAGACTGGAACATAGTAGTACAAGCACTGCTCCTTAGCGACAGAAAAATAGGTAAGAGGGAAGTAACTACCCAGAGGTAGGTTTAGGTATCCAGAGGGTCCCCTAGACAGGAAAAAGTTCTACCACCTAGTATAGTGTATAATAAGACTGTTCTGAAAATACTAAATACAAAAGTTGTGTGTGCTACATTCTAGAGGGTCACCATGTAACATTTCAAGTTATTGTGTCAACGAGGAGATACGAGGTGTGTTCAAAAAGAAACCGAACTTTTGAAATAGCGATGAACTTTGAGTAGAATAATAATTAATTTGTGCCACATGGTCAGATAGTAAACAAGGAAGTCTATCAGAGAATCCTAGTGCGCATGAGGGATGCTATGCAAAGGAAGAGGCCTGAATTGTGGGAAAACCAGAGTTGGATGTTTTACCATGACAATGCGCCCACTCTCGTGTCACTGCTTGTTTGCAGCTAACCAGCTCCCACAAAATGAGTTCCAGGAGGTGATCCAAAAATGGAAGAAACGATGGGAACGGTGTATTGCCAGTAGAGGGGGCTATTTTGAAGGTGACAGTGCTTAAAATGTTGTACAATATGCAATAAAGCTGATACAGCAAAAGTTCACTTTCTTTTTGAACACACCTCGTATGTATGTCACTTGTAATAGGTGTTTAATTACTCTCATTAAAATACTAAATACAAACGACATGTGGGCTACATCACAATATAACTATAGTGACAAGGTAATATACATTGTTCCCATGAAACTATATTACAACACATTGGGACCCAAAATTAACCACTCGAGACTTTGTGTTGACTTGAGTGGTTAATGCAATACATCAGTGAATCACAGTTAAGTATTCTGACCACTAAGAAGTGTTAATATTAACTTTATATGGTTGTATAATTAAGCATATTATAAAATGAAATTTTACCTTTAGGAAGTTCTTTCAGTATTTTTAGAAAGTTCTCTGTTTTATTCTCTGAGCTAAATCTCATATATTGCTTATAGAATGGAAGATCGTCATCAATTTTAAATTTCCTAAGAATGTCAGCAGTTTGGTGAGCTTCCCTTGATATGAAGTCAAGTATTTTTTCTTCATTTTTGGATCTAAGACATGAAACAACAAATATGTTCCTCAATATTTAAAAAAACATCATAATTTTTTTTCTAAATAATCATCATCATCATCATCATTAGGGCCCTTCACAAGTCCATTCGTGAACACTGGCTTCCCACGAGGAATGATACAAAGCACAATTCTGAGCCATCTGCATCTATGGACTTCCTGCATGTCTCACCAAGTCATTACTCCCATCTAATAGAGGGCTGCCCTACATTTTGCTTATCGGTACAAAGCTGCCACTCGCAAACCTTTGTTAGTAATGACTAAAAAGTTTCACGTAATGTAAGGGGGAATACTATCCTTCAACTGAATCAAATATCTACCTCACCTGCATATTAACCTAGCTATCTAACAAACAAGGCTCTGAAGACCAAAAAATAGCTGTTTATTTTGTATAGTACCAGACAAAAATTCCACAAATTGGTGATGGGATACAGCATTGTCATTGAGAGGATGTTATATTGTCTCCGCACCCATCAAATTGCTAGCCCAGTATGATGAGTATGTGCAAATCTTTTAAATTATAGATGCGATCATATGCGGTAGAGCCATGCTGCAGCTATATTATGGAGGTAACACAAATAGGTCGGCTCGAAAGAGAAAGGACGACCCTCTCACAGAATACTAGCGTAAAATAGCAGCTTAATGCTGCTGTGTTTTGTATGGTGAATGCAGAGAACTGGAGACCCTTTTTACTGGAAATGAGGCATTCTATCTTAGTCCTCAGGGGTGCCAATGCATTTGTATTTTGATTCTTGCTTGAGGATAGATGTTTAGAGTCACAGCATCCATTTACCATCAGGTGGACTGTGTACCTTGTTTTTCACCTTATTTCTAATTAAAAAAAACCTACTACTGATGGGTAAGAGTGAGAGAGAGGTAAGAGTGGCAGCCTCATATTGGTATGCGACATGTAGGACAGCCCCCCAACTAGAGTGACAACCTGATTAAACTTTATTAAGAAGTCCATGGATGCAGGTGGCTCAGGGCCGTGCCTTGCGGCAGGAAACCTACATGCAGAAGTGGATTTGTGAAGGACTATAAGATGATGATGATAATATCAATGCATGCCAATGCATTATTGGAAACGGCTTTAAACAGCAGTGGATACAAGTGGATGATATTACAATTATAAAAATACATTAAATATTTTCAATAGCTTACAATAATGAGAACATTTATTTAACTTTCACATTACAGCTATATTTCATTGTTTATACCCTAAAACACAAGAAAAATATTTTCTTAGAGATAACTCATACATTCCAAAAAAAATTATATATATTATACATATCATTCAACTCGGCTCGGCAGCATTCGGGAAATAACGGCACATCTCCTCGTCAGGTATACCTCAAGACTTGAAAACTAGATTGTACAACCAGTGCGTGTTGCCAGTGATGACCTATGGATCTGAGACGTGGTCATTCACTGCTGGCCGTATGAGGAAGCTCAAAGTCGCTCAGCGAGTTATGGAGAGGGCTATGCTCGGCGTTTCTCTGCGTGATAGACTTAAAAACGAGGATATCCGCAGTAGAACCAGAGTAACCGACATAGCCCCAAATAATTAGTATGCTGAAGTGGCAATGGGCCGGCCATATAGCTCGAAGAACCGACAACCGAAGGAGAAGAAAGGTTATCGAGTGGCAGCCTCGTACAGGCAAGCGAAGTGTAGGGCGTCCCCCCACTAGATGGAGTGACGACCTGGTTAGACATGCAGGAAGTCAATGGATGCAGGAAGTCAATGGATGCAGGTGGCTCGGGACCGTGCTTTGTGGCAAACCTTGGGGGAGGCCTATAATCAGCAGTGGACATGTGAAGGGCTGTTATGATGATGATGAAGATGATGCATATGTAGTATTTGGCTACCTTGCTTAAATGACTAAAAACATCTTGCTAGAAACAATTAGAAGATATGAACATTAAACAAAATACATGTTCAGGTTTTACTTTATTTAGTTACTTACATCTGATTTGAGATTGGTTGAGAATCTATCAAATCCTGAGGTGGCTTCACATAATTTGTAACTTTTGGATTTTATCACCTGAAAGAAATTTCATTATAATTTTTTATGGAATTATACTATAGTGGTAGTAAAGCTGTGGTAGCTAAGGGGCTAAGCACTTGCTCTAAAAAGTATCCCAACATCTCAAGTTAGACCTCTGCCGGCACCAATGAAATTGTTGATTGCAATTTTAAATGCTAATTTAACATGTAAGTAGCAATGAAGGAAAACATTGTGAGGAAAACATAATATCTATACAAATAAATAAAATTGAAGTGTCTGTTTGTAATGTCAAAATAACAGCTTTTTACTAAATGCACATGAAAGTATATACAATATTTATAACAAAAATACAATTTTTAAAAAAAAATTCAGTTTGTTTGTCTGTTTGTTCCGGCTAATCTTCGAAATGGCTGGACCAATTTTGACGGGACTTTCACTGGCAGGTAGCTGATGTTATAAGGAGTAACTTAGGCTACTTTTGTTTTAGAAAAATAATTGGGGTTCCGCGCAAAAACATTAAAACCCATGTAATCCAATCGTAATAAATTAAACGCGGGCGAAGTCGCGGGGAACAGCTAGTATATACATATATGCGGTAACTTAATTACAACCTATGAAAGTTCACTGCTGAACAAAGGCCTCACCATAAATCCATACAAATAAATAAAATTGAAGTGTCTGTTTGTAATGTCAAAATAACAGCTTTTTACTAAATGTATATGAAATTATAAACGGTACATATAAAAAAACTAAAATTTTTAAAAATTTGTCTGTCTGTTTGTTCCGGCTAATCTCCGAAATGGATGGACCAACTTTGACAGGACTAACTATATAAAGAGGTTAGGTTACTTTTATTTAAGAAAAAGAGTATGGGTTCCGCGCAAAAAATATAAAACGCCAAATTACACACGGTCGAAGTCGCGGGGAACAGCTTGTTTCCTTATAAGAGGGATATTTGCCATAGTTTTAATGTTACACTCACCTTTTCTCACCAGTCAAGCTGGCTCTTGGAAAATGCGCTAAAAGTAACTAACTGGCAATTTAACACTTTAACAGCCAAGCATTTTGTAACGCGCATGTCCCTGAACGCTGGCCATTTATGGCATTTTTGTAAGTTTTATATAAAAAGAACTAAAAAAGTAATACATTTGCTTCTTTTTGCATATGCTAAAATAACTAATTTATTTTTATATTAAAAATAAAACAAAGTATATACATTTTTATTTTATTTAAAAAATCGAAACAATAATACCCATTTTCTACAAAAACAAAACTCTTTATCAGTATGATACTTTTCAAAACAAGGGTAGTGGCAGAGTGGAACAATATATGCCTCCAGACTCGTGTGACTTTTGTGTTTAACGCAATCGGCGGTATTCGCCTATGGAAATGTCTACCCATCAATCTGGTAGACTTCGCAGTGGGATGTGGAACATGAGATGGTCCAACAGCACTATCAGCTCCAGCAGACCGTGCATACTCCAGGAGAGCGTCGCCACAGGTGTTTTAAACTACGAAAATTATGTTATTGTGCCTGCGTTCTTGATTTATTATAAATTATGTACGCGTTCACCGTTGCTCTAGCAACTAAATGGAAAAACATCTCTTCCAAAATTTCATGGACTTCCTGTGATGGGAATAATATGACACGTAATGGTCATTACGCGTGTCCGCGATTGCGCACCGGGTGGCTCGACGCAATCCTTGCAATCCCTCCCTTTGCACCCCACCTCACTTCCTTACGTAAATGAATCCATGTAGATACACAATGCAAATAACGCCGACCCCTAAATTGTTTGAATTAATTCAAGGAATTCCGATGATGCGCTGGGGTCGTGATCTGCGTACAGAGCAAAATGAGAGTTACGACCTAGGGTCGTGATCGGCTGTCAGTGTTAATACCATAACATCTATCTAAAAACCATTGCCAATGTATCACAAACCCTTTATAGAAAACTGTATCTAAATTGGTCATACCATTCTGGAGATAAATGGAACATCGTTTGCACCCACAACCTCTCACCCTAAATGCATACACCTTCTCCATTCCATCATGGATAATGATACCAATGATATAAAATCCAACCTGTTGTTCTCAATTGTTCATCTCTGTACACAGCCAATGTTCTTAGAGATGCAGATACTGATTCACTTAAATAGAAAGCACAGTCTGCCTCATTACTTTCTCTCAGACACTCTTCAGCATACAGTTTTCTGCTACCTGGAATAATAATAATAATATATATTTATATATGATATATAAATATGTATGTTATGTTTATAAATTATCTCGCTTTTACATATTATTTTTGAATATATTTGTAGTCCTTTATGGCTGATTTTTCAATGGTCCGATAAAAATTATTCATCAAATTAATTACAACAAACTGCAATTTAATAATTAGGTTTTAGGTACTCACTCTGGTAGTTTGGTCCATTGGGAGTTGATGGTATATCTTTTACATACTTGTTAAGAACATTGGAATAAAATGGCTTTGTGAATTCAATCTCATTAGTAAATACATCAAAATCTTCCATTTCTACAGTAAAAATTATGTTTTATCTATCTGCAGCACAATGTTTGTCATAGATAAATAAAATAATTAAGTATTATTAGTTTGTGAATGTGTATGATGTTTGTGTCTAAAATTTTAAATTTTGAATTTTGACGTTGACGTTAGCTTTTACGTTAAAAATTTGAAATGCATTTGACGCTTTGAGCATAGTCTATGCTCGAAGATTTGACGTGATCAACTCTTTGCTAATGGTGTGCCGATTCGATTATTCGATAATGCGAACTAAAGCTATCGATTATTAATCGATTATTAATCCATTTTGTTCGATTATTAGTTTGAAATTAAAATAGTTACAAATTGTCTTATCTACAGATTATAAAAATGAAACAATTATACGACGCCATAGTTACAGATTTATCATTTGATTAGCGACCAGACCACAGCTTCGCAGTTTTCAATTTTTTCGCGTATAATGCCAATGACCTTAAAAAATGGTCAGTGTAAGTAGATCTTCCAGCACTAGTGACTGCCTACTAATGCAAGATCAGCATATACTCGCTATTATTTTAACACTTGGTCGATAGAATAATGCCGTTTTTCATTAATAATGTCGTCGCGTGTCCCATATTTGTAAATAGCAAAAAATGTGAAACAGACAAGTGACGGCTCCGTGGCGCAGTGGCTTAGCAATGAGTTGCAGCGGTAAGGGCCGCGGGTTTGAATCCCGCACGGAATAAGTATACGGATGTTTGTGCTTGTGAAATCTATGTATGTAAACTGCCCCCGCGATACAGGAGAAAATCCTAGTGTGGAGGTAACGTTTTTTAAAAAGAGAGGAAGGGAGACAAGTAATGAAATGAAAAATTTTGCACAACCGACTTCAATTTTAATACACATTATAATACGCTATTATTAATAACTTATTTAAGAATAACTTAAATTATTTATTCTTAAATAAGTTATTAATATTTAAGAATAACTCCAAAACTACTGATCAGATCTTGATCAAATTTATATGGGAAGTATAAATTATAAGCACCAGCTTTCAAATAAAAAAAGATATTATCAAAATTGGTTCACCTATAGAAGAAAGTTCTGAGGTAACACGCATAAAAAATACAGTCGAATTGAGTACCTCCTCCTTTTTTGAAGTCGGTTAAAAATGGTAAGTAGGTAAATTACCTGAGTTTCAAAGACGTTCACGTTGTTATAATCTTAATTTTTCTCGATGTTGCATATTAACCTTCCTCACATTGAACAACGATGTTCTTATACTAATACATTGCATAACACCTCGATATATTCTACTACATACTAATATCTAAGGATTCAATTTGTTTTCTCACAACACCTAACCCTACCGTAGGAGCGGACTTAACAAAGGCGCGTAACGGGCTAAGGGATACAGACTCTCGCACGCGGACGTAAGGTTCAGTATTATTTTTTCGATGATTTAATCCGTAGGCTATTTTAACTGCGCTAACACTTCTTATTACTTTGTGATTTTAACGAAGGCCGTATCCGAGGCGTGCAAAGTATTATGAACATTAGCGACGTTGTAACTAGGTTTAAACTCGCAAGCTTGTACTCAGAGAGTGATCCTTCTGTTCGTAACCAACCATAGGTGCCATAACGAACTATTATCTATTCTGTGCCATAACTTAAATGGTTTTCTCCTAATAATCGATTGTAATCGATTATCTAAATGGTAATCGATTAAAAGCGATCATCTTGATAATCGATTAATCGATTTTGATAATCGATTCCGCACGCCATTACTCTTTGCATTTGACATTCAATTTTTAAAATCCTTAGAGTAAGTAAAAGTGCTACTAAGATTTAGTACCTAGCTGAACAAAACGTGAAGGGGATAGCTGCGCACGAATTGAATTGCACGAATGCGACTGGGGAGCCAGTCAGCGCGTGCAAACGATACGCACGCCGGCCCAGCGACCGCGCTTACTACCCCATAATACCTTATTTTCGACTTATGCGCAATAACGGTCAACGCTAGACTTTCGTGCCGCTACTTATAATATTATTTAAAATTTAAAATATTTACACAGACAACATAAAATATGATCACAAGAAGCTAGATAGAATTCAGTGTGAACTTTTTTTAATATACCTACCTACCTATTTAATTTTTATATTTTTACATTATTATACACCATAGACTTAGAATATATATTTCTCTTATTAACACCGCAGCTACTTACAGAACAATGGGAGCTAATAATCTTCCACTTTCGAGATGTCGCTAGTCGAGACTGTGGTGAAGTTTTTCGTTACATTATGTCATATAATTGAGAAGTTGCGTTTTAAATAAAAGCTTAACGTTTTCTAGAGTGTTTTATAAATACATAAAACAATGCCTGAGTGGTTTGCTCCATAATATTTTCCACATTTTTAACCGTTTTTTTAATTTTTGTATTTTAGGAATATCCGTAGTTTGGTTTATTCATTTGTAATCTAATTAATATACAACATAACTAATATTGCAGAAAGAAACATTAACCCTTACATTTTGTAACAATTTTTTAAAATTCATTTTCATTTTTTAAAATCAATTTAAAATTCCCCGCCATGTAGTCTGTCAAATATTTCACCTCATTCTCAAGTGGCGCCGCCCTGGTGCCAAAAAAGTCGTGGATGCCCTCATTAACCACTGTTGAAGACCACTGTATTTACTAATAACTTAAATAGAAATTTTAAAAACCCCCGAAACAAAAGTCATGTCTAAGAACCACCGCTAGAAAATCTGCTTTTAAATAAAAAAAACACACCCAAATCGGTTCACCTGTTTTAGAGCTACGGTGCCACAGACAGACACACATAGCGGTCAAACTTATAACACCTCACTTTTTGCATCGGGGGTTAAAAATAACCATAAAAATACTGAGGAACTCATTCCTTGCGTATACCGACTTGTGACGACCGGCTATTCAAAATCAGTCACAGTCATGAGATTTGCTATCCTTTTCTATCTTGCAATATTGCCATAAGAAGTTTTCTTCTCCTTGCACACTATGGCTATCTACCACTATCCTAAATTTATGATTCAATTCAACCTAATTTTTGACGTCATTTGGAGGTGAAATGAAAGTCAATTAATTTAATGCATTCTTAATAATATAAATACCATCCCTTATTTCAAATACCTCTACATAGCAAAATATGGTTTATAAATAATTAATTTTGAAACAGTTTCAAACTCATACGTTAAAACTTTCTTTACCCACCGAATAAATTATTTATATAACATTCCTTAAAATATATTCTTTATTAAATATAATAAAATAAACGATCATTACAACTTGTAAATATGATATCACTGTAAGTATCATTCATCATCATTATTACCTCTGAACATAGGCCTCCCCCAAAGAATATCATAAAATACGCTCCTGAGCCACCTGAACCATCGAAATTGCTAAAACACTGGCGAGAAAGACAATTTACGTGACTTAGTATCATGTTTTGATTAGAAATAATTAATTTAATTAAACTGAACTCTCTTGTATATAAATCATTAGAACACATAAAATATATTTTTATATAAGAGAAGGGGTCAAACTAGCATGCGACTCACCTGATGATAAGTGATTAATACATACTGTCAGCCATGAACAACTGCAACACCAGAGCAATCGCAGGAATATTGCCGGCCTTTTTAAAAAAGGGAGAAGGCTCTTTTCTTAAGCCCCCTGAAAAGGTTCCCGCCTTTTCGGGCGGAGGCCTTAGTAGCCGTGGCTTGGTCATCCACGGTGAACTAAGAGGTAAAGAAACTAGTAAATGAAACTAATTGCTTTGATGTTCAGTCACTATTCGCATGCTTACCCATTGAAGACTGCATCTCAATTGTAACTAGGAAGCTAGAAGATAACAACATGCCCACAGAATATGCAGTATTACTCAAACACTGCCTCACATCTGGCTATCTATTGTGGAAGGAAGAGTTCTACAAGCAAGTAGACGGTGTGGCGATGGGCTCACCTGTATCTCCCGTAGTCGCCGACATATTTATGGAGGACTTTGAGGAGAAAGCCCTTCTTACTGCTCCTATAAATCCAAGATTCTACAAGCGGTACGTAGACGATAATTTCACAATTTTACCATCTGACAAAGTAACTGTATTTTTAAACCACCTTAATTCCATAAACTCTAAAATACAATTCACAATGGAGTTAGAGGCAAACAATTCTTTAGCTTTCCTAGATGTTTTAGTCATCCGAAATCCTGATAACACTATTGGTCACACTGTATATAGGAAAAAGACTCATACCAACCGATATTCAAATGGTGAATCGCACCATCCATCACAGTTAGCTACCGTGCGAATATCTTTGTTTCAGAGAGCACGAGGGATCTGTGACAGAAAATATCTGGCCGCCGAGCTTCAGCACCTCGAGCAAGTACTGCAAGACAACAAGGTTCGGGTCCCGCGCCTACGTCACATTGACCGAGTGAAGCCGGCAACAGTCGAGCGTGTGCCTACTGTACTACCCTATGTCAGAGGAGTCACAGACAAGGTTGGCTACATCTTGAAGCGAGCTTCCATTAAAACATACTTCAAGCCGCCGAAGAAGATTAGTCCGAAGTAGATTAATTTTTACCATCCGTCAAGTGTCATATCCCTCTACAAGATGCAGGAGTGTACAAGCTGGATTGTGAATGTGGTCTCTCTTACACAGAACAATAAAAAAAATATATATAAAAACCCGCGTAAAAGAACATATAGCTGACTTGAAGCACCGACGTATCGGGAAGTCTGCAGTTTGTGAACATGTTAAAGATCGTCCCCGCCATTACATTAGATTTGATAGACCACAAATCCTCGCAAAAGAACACCGATTCCTACCAAGGATGATTCGCGAGGCTATTGAAATTACAAAACATCCTAATTTCAATAGAGAAGATGGATGGGTGCTGCCATCTGCTTGGGATCCTATTATTAATAAAATTAAATCCCAACCCAAGCATACAACTGCAAGACTTCAAGATACTGTAAGCTAATTTTGCGTAGATCAGACCAAAAATTAATATTCAAAAACTGAAGGTAGCCGGGCTAACTATGACACCGGGACATCAAACACCTCAGTCCCCCCCGTGACCATGGGCACCCGAATAATGCACCCGAAACGTCGGGAATTAAAAAGTTAAAATTAAACGCAATCTATTTACGTCATTGGGGCACCTGCTAGCAACGTGCCCTCTTTCAAGGCATCGAAAACAATGCATGGGCCTGGGCTCTAGTACCTCCACTCGGGTAGACCCCCAACCTACCTGTACTCTGCCAACGGCTGCAATCTTACGGATCGCCTCGACGGAACATCGTACCCAGCACGCTAGTGGGTGTCCGGCGGACTTCCCCGAATTTTATGTTGTCTACTGAACAACCCTTTGCTTCATTCATCACCGCTGCAATCTCTTCAGCGCTGACGGCATCGTCGAGGTCGCTCAGCCGAACGTCGCTTGTTTTGATTGGGCGACTTATTCGCACTTTCAGGTCCGAGAGAACCTCTCGTATCTTTGCCGCCAGCTTGTCCGCCTTCTCTCCACAGTCCGGACCCGTTATCTCCAGCAGGAGTCCTCCAGTTACTGCACGCTTAAGGCGAACAGTTTCTATGCCAAAGTCTTATTACTTTTGCATAAGTAACGGAGGAGCTTTCCAACACCGTGACTGTTACTGCCGCAAAAGTCGGGACACGCAAAATCCTTTTCTTGTTACTCCTCTCTTTTGTTGTACTCAAAGGTGACGCCGTCGTGTTGGACTGCTTTTGGGTGGCCCTTGCTTTTTTCAGCTTCTTGGTAACTTCCACCCACGAACTGACATTCGGTGCTGAATTATTCAACATCGATGCAGCTACTGGGGGGAGAGCGGCCAGCGGTGGAAAGGCGGACTTCTTTTTTTTTCCTCTTCACCCTTTGTCTCTTAGCCTTCTGCGGCTGCAGTGGTGCCTGTGATTCCAACGGTTGGGGTGGCAGTGCTGACAATTGTGGCGACGGCTTATTCGCCCCTGCCAGTGGAGGTCGGATAACCCTATCTGTAAATATCTTGGCTTCAAAGATAGCCAGCTTCTCTCAATTAGGGATCCAATGCGCTCCATGAGGTCCTTCTCTCCATGCCAGATTTTTTGTTGAGGTCGCACCGGTCGTTTAGACATACTTGCTGTTTTGGGTGGATCAGTCTTTTGCGTCGCTTGCTTACGGAGGAGATTAATCTCCTTCGTTAAGTTTTCGGTTCTGTTGGCAAGGCTGGCGAGCTGTGATCGCAATTACATATTTTCCCTCTCTAGTCTTTTGTGTTCTCGCTGGTAGCGGTCCTTCGCGCAATTTCTTCAGTTGCCGCCTTTATATTAAGTATGGCTAGCCTTATGCCCCTCAAAAAATTGCCCTTTAGGTTGCGGGAGCGATCCGCTACCTTTTCAACGTCTGGGGATGCAAACACTAGCGCTCTTAAAAAGAAGTATAATTCCGCCTTCGGGTCCTTCAAAAATGTCATTGCCAAGGCAAAGTCAGAGCACATTGGCAGAATTGGCGAGAAACTAGTTCGACTTCCTCCGGGAACACGTGCATTCTGGTCTCTCGCCAAGGCTGTCCAAGGGCACCTCTGTCAGCCATCTCTGCCATTTCTTCACAGGGAGGACGACTCACTGGCCCATGCAGTAAAGGATAAAACCGATCTGCTAGGATATCTCTTTGCGTCCAACTCAACTCTCAATGACGGGGGGAACACGCCGCCGACCATACCGCGGTGTGAGTGCTCCATGCAGGATGTGCTGTTTACACAGCGCTCGGTGCGCAAATCACTCCTCTCCCTGGACGTCAACAAGTCGAGTGGGCCTGATGGAGTCCCAACTATTGTGCTGAATACGTGTGCTCCAGAGTTGGCACCGTATTTAACGCGTCTTTTCCGGTACTCCTACTCTAGGCGTGGTCCAGAACTCATGGAAGACAGCTTTGGTGCACCCGATCCCTAAAAAAGGCGACCGCTCAGATCCGTCCAACTAGAGGCCTATTGCTATCACGTTCATGTTCTCCAAAATAATTGAAACAATTACATATTAACTGCCAGCTCATGAGGTACCTTGAGGATCACCAGCTGATTAGTGACCGACAGTACGGTTTCCGTCGGGATCGCGCAGCTGGTGATCTTCTAGGTTACCTAACTTATAGACGGGCGGAGGCAGTAGAGTCCAAGGGGGAGGCGTTGGCCGTTAGCTTGGACATACCGAAGACCTTCGACCGGGTTTGGCACAAAGCACTTCTTTCGAAGCTTCTTTCCTATAGGCTTCCCGAGATGTGATTGTGCAATTGGATCACCAGTTTCTTGCAGATCGAAGCATCAAGGTCGTAGTAGACGGCGCATGCTCCAATTACAAGCCCATTAACGCTGGTGTTCCACAAGGCTGCGTGCTATAACCAACACTGTTTCTGTTCTAATTAATAAAAAAAAGAATCATTACGAGTATGTAAAATCGGTTCACAATTGGCGAAGATATAGTATAATGTACAGTCGGATTAAGGTGGAGGTTTCTCCTTTTTTGAAATCGGCTAAAATTACTAATGAAGTAGTTAGTATTAATGTGGGAGAAAATTAGCTAATTGAAATATAGTAAAGAATGCGACGATTAAAATTCTAATAAGCTAGGCTCAGCTCATTGTTTCAAAATGCCTCAAGTACCTAATTAAAATTGCTAAGTGTATGGATGTATGCCATACTGAATAATAACTTTCACATTGTGGTCCTTAAACGAACGATAGCGTATAAATTATATTTATTTATTTCAATTTTACACCAACAAAGATGGACAGAACATGTACCTACATTTCAAGTGACACTGAAACAATGCGAAAACCATTCTTAAATTTTTTATAGAATAAAGGGTGACAAAGGCGGTGAAAAGGGCGTCGTCACCCCTGAGGGTAAAGATAAAATGACCCTGTATTCAAGAATATCTCATAAGCATGACGTCTAGGGTTGCCAACACGACTATATGCAGTGGCGAAGCTAAGGTTCCAAACTAGGTCAAGCCCAAGATATGGTTTTGTTGTTTTTAGCAGTTTTATAAAAATACACCAATCTTGATCTGTCTCCACTCTTCAGTTTCATATTCAGTGCTGTCGAGGACGTGTTTAACAAAACACACAAAAGGCATACTACTGCTACATAGATTGTATGACATACCAGCAATTGCATACCTTCGGTGGCTTTGAAAAAAGCCGTATGGGTTTGCTTGAGCGAAAGAAAAAGATATTTACATACAATACAATACATGAACAAAAGAAAAGCATGAACAAAGTACAAACAAACTATGTACAAAATTAAAAAAAAAATATATTTATATTCGAATCGTCTCTCTTTCTTAAGGAAAGATTTGATTACGTCCGCGTAAAATGTTGGTGAACGTTTTAATTGTACCACTAACTGTTTTTCAATTGCGAAGTCTGAAAGATGCTCTTGACCTTGTGTATTTCTGAAATGAGTATGGATGCGCTTCAGAGATGAGAAAGCACGTTCCGCGGAGGAACTTGTGGCTGGAATAGTTACGAAAATGTGAGCAGCCAACAATCCAATGAGTTTTGTAAACAGATCTATTAAATTGCCGTTTGTGGGTTTTACTCGTCTGAGAAATACACAGATCAGGCGTTGGTTTCGGCGTGGATATGAGCTGTTTTTTCTCCACAAAGTTCAAAGATTTTACCTTTTCCTCGCCGATTTGCACTTTAAGACAATTCAATTCATCACAAGGAACACTATTATCCTCCATTTTCACTAAAAATCTTTAAAAAAGCATAAATTTTCAACTCGCAATATTCATTCGCTCAAGTAAACACACAGAGTAAACATTGAAATGTGAAGTGAACTTGCAAACGTATCGCCCGCGCGCCCCCGCGCTTGACTAACTTCAAAGCCCGGCTTAACGCTCCATACTAATTGCTATATAAACAATCATAGTTATATTTGATTATAGAACATTTTGCCACAGGTTAGAAAGGGAGCAATCGTCTTCTCGAAAGCCCAGTAAGAAGCCCACGCGTGCGAGTGAGACGACTAATCGCTCAACTCAACTCCTTTTTTATGACAGCAGTATCACGCAGTTTTGCCGCGTGTTGACGTTACATAATAAGGCTACGAGGTGTAGAACAGAGGAGCGCGCGGGAAATTTGAAATAGTTTGAAACAGTTTACGAGTTACTTTATTAGTTGATATTATTGATTGAGCAGTTTGACAGGACAAGCCCGGCTTCTCGGCTTCTATGGAGGCTTCGCTATTGATCCTATATGATATATACGTGTAGTGTATATCATATAGTGTATAGTATCCTACTATATGTTAGGGATCGATATACTATAATATTGGTAGGTGATAAAGGCTCGAAGCAGCAAAATATCTCGCGTACTACATATAGGGCCTGATTTACCCACAGGCTAAGCAGGCTGGAGCCTAGGGCGCAAAGTTCGAGGGGGCGCTGAGCTTGCCTTTGCAATCACCACTTATGTACAGAATAAAATTTGGTACAATATTCTCAATAAATAATATAGTAAGTGCCGCAAGTATTTTGCTTGTTACTCTTTCTTTATTATTGGTATAAAACAAATAAATAAATTGTAAAAATAAGACTATGAATTACTTGGTACCTTTCGTCTTTCGTTGACTGACTGGACGCGATTCAAAAAATGTTTAACTGCTCAAGCTCTCTTCTCTACCTCTAATTTTATTAATGTGTTTTGCCAAGGCTGTCCAAGGGAACTTCTGTCAGCCATCTGTTTCATTTCTGCACAGGGAGAACGACTCACTGCCGCAAAGGAGAAAGTCGATCTTTAAGGTCCTCTTTCTGCGTCCAACTCGACGACTCTCGATGATGGGAAGGGGGAGGGGGGGGGGGGTAAACACCGCCGACCATCTCGCAGTGTTGATTGCTCCATACTGGATGTGCGGTTTACATAGCATTCAGTGTGCATAGCACTCCTCTCCCTGGACATTAACAAGTCGAATGGGCCTGATGGAGTCCTTCCTATTGTGCTGAAGACGGGTGCTCCGGAGTTAGCACCGGTTTTAACGCGTTTTTTCCGGTACTCCTACTCTCTAGCCGGCTTTATTCCTATCCCTAACCGATCCCTAAAAAGGCGACCGCTCAAACCCGTCCAACTATAGGCTTATCACCATCGCGTCCTTGTAGTACAATATAATGGAATCCATTATAAACTGCCAGCACATAAGGTACCTTAAGGACCAGTAGCTGATTAGCTAGTTCTAGTACTAAACTTCATATTTACCTGACTCATAGATGAGCGGAAGCAGTAGAGTCCAAAGGGAGGCCTTGGGCGTTACTTTGGACATAGCGAAGGCCTTCGATGGGCTTTGGCACAAAGCGCTTCTTTATGGAGGGGGATGAGTCACTCGCGTCTGTAGGCTCCGACCACCTAATACTAGGCCCACCCTACACGTGTCCCCCGGGTGGTGCTAAACAAGCGACAAAGTCGAAAGAACAGACTTGGCTCCTCGCCGTGTGGTAGCGGCGTAAAAAATACCACCAACTACTTTCGCACCATGAGGCACAAAAGAAAAGAAATGGCCCCGAGTTCCCGGCGCCCCTTTAATGGGGCAGGGGTGCGAAGAATCTCCGGGAGGAAAACCGGCGACGAGGTTCACCACCCGTCACGTTCTGTCTCCCGGAGGGGCGAAAAGTGGATTGCGGAAGCCCGTCTGGCTACACTGAATGTATGTGGAGCAATGAATGATAAGATGGATGAAGTATGCGATATGATGTATGATAGAGGAATAGATGTGTTATGTGTAAATGAGACGAAACGGAAGGGAAAGGATGCCACTACAGGTGGCCGGAGGCTCAATCCCCCCCCCCCCCCCATTACATGGTAGCGGAATTTAAAAAGAAAGAACTACCCCAGGAGGTACCAGCACCCTGGTAATGGAGAATCCCTCACTGAGCATCCACGGTCAAGCTACCCTCTTCCTGAGCGTGGGTGCTCAGGCTGCCCCGCGTATTCTGGGGGGGGCAAAATACCGCTCTATACTAACACTGCACGGGGCAAACAGAGCAATAAAACCATGGCGACCCCTGCCACGCTATCCGTGGACTTCTGCAACATCAGGGGACTTCACTCGAACCTTAACGCCGTCCACTACCATCTAGAGACGGCGAAGCCGGCCTGCTCTTTTGACCGAGACGCAGGTGTCCTCTCCGGCTGATACTTCGTACCTGTCCTACCCGGGGTACAAATTAGAACACTTTGTGCCCCGGGCTGGAGTTTGCGTATACGTCAGAAAGGATATCTGTTCTCGACGCCTCGGCAGTCTTGAAGGTACGGACCTGTCCATCCTATGGCTGCGCGTAGACAGCGACGACCATCCCGCGTCTACGGGTGCCTGTATAGGTCCCATAGCGGCAATGCCGACACAGACGGACTCATCGACCACGTCCAAATGCCTACAGATTTCTTGCTACAACAGATCCCATCCGTAGAGATCGTGATACTTGGCGATTTTAACGCCCACCACGTTGAATGACTCGGTTCACGTTTAACCGATCATGCGGGAGATCTGTTTATGACTTTGCCTTGGCATATGGTCTGACACAACTGATTACTTCGCCTACACGGATTCCAGATGTGAAGGATCATACACCTTCCTGTTGGACCTTCTGCTGACCTCTCATCCGGACGGATATCAGGTTTCCGTCGATGCCCCTCTTGGCTCTTCGGACCATTGTCTGATCCGGAGTGTGGTGCCACTCACGCTCTCCTCGCGGTTGCGTTCTGCAGGTTGCCGCCGTGTTTGGCATTACAGGTCGGCGGATTGGGATGGAATGCGGTCTTTCTTTGCATCCTACCCATGGGGCGGGTTTGCTTCTCGCCGGATGATCCCAGCGCTGTTGCTGACTCTGTCACCGATGTGGTGCTACAGGGAATGTAACTATTTATTCCATCATCTGTGGTACCCATCGGTGGCAGATCGCAGCCTTGGTTTGGTCGCTCCTGTAAGACTGCATTACGCAGTAAGCAGGAGTGTTATCAGGCCTGGGCTGAGGCTTCGGCGGCTCGGGATGTAAACACCAGCATGCTTAAAAAGAAGTATAACTTCGCCTCCAGGTCCTTCAAAAGAGTTATTGCCAAGGCAAAGTCAGAGCACATAGGCAGAATTGGCGAGAAACTAGTTCGCCTTCCTTCGAGAACCCGTGCATTCTGGTCTCTCGCCAAGGCTGTCCAAGGAAATTTCTGTAAGCCATCACTACCATCTCTGCACAGGAGGATGACTCACTGGCCCACGACGCAAAGAGAAAGCCGACCTTTAGGCTCCTTTTGCGTCCAACTCGACTCTTGATGACAGGGGAACACACCGCCGACCATCCCGCAGTGTGAGTGCTCTATGCCTGATGTGCGATTCACACAGTGCTCAGTACGCAAAGCACCTCTCCTGGACATCCACAAGTCGAGTGGGCCTGATGGGATCCCGCCAATTGTGCTGACGACGTGCGCTCCAGAGTTGGCACCGGTTCTAACGCGTCTTTTTCGGTACTCCTACTCCCTAGGCGTTGTCCCGAATTCATGGAAGACAGCTTTCGTGCACCGATCCTAAAAAGGTAACCGCTCTGATCCGTCCAATTACAGGCCAATCGCCATCACCTCCTTGTTCTCGAAAATAATGGAGTCAATTATTAACTGCCAGCTCATGCGGTACCTTGAGGAGCACCAGCTGATTAGTGACTGCCAGTACGGTTTCCGTCGGGATCGCTCAGCTGGTGATCTTCTTGTTTACCTAACACATAGATGGGCGCAGGCGATCGAGTCCAAGGGGGAGGCATTGGCCGTTAGTTTGGACATAGCGAAGGCCTTCGATCGGGTCTGGCACAAAGCGCTTCTTTCGAAGCTTCCTTCCTATGGGCTTCCCGAGAAATTGTGCAATTGGATCACCAGTTTTCTGGCTGATCGGAGCATCAAGGTCGTAGTTAACGGTGTGCTCCGATTACAAGCCTATTAACGCTGGTGTTCCACAAGGCTGTGTGCTATCACCAACGCTGTTTCTTCTACATATCAATAATATGTTGCAAACCGGTAACATTCATTGCTATGCGGATGACAACACTGGTGATGCTCTATCACCGGCCATGCCAATATTTCTCGGGAAAACGTCGCCGAGTACCGGAACAAACTTGTGTCTGAAGTCGAGACTTTGTTGGACAAAGTCTCGGATTGAAACGACTAAATCTAGTCCAGTTCAATCCCCAGAAGACACAAGTTTGCGCGTTTACCGCTAAAAGGAACCCTTTGTCGTATCACCTCAGTTTCAAGGCACTCCTTGTTGCCTCAGCCAGTATCGGAATCCTCGGCGTTGACATATCGAGTGACGTGCAGTTTCGTGGTCACTTGGAAGAGAAGGCAAAATTAGCCTCTAAAAAGCTTGGCGTGCTCAGTAGAGCGGGGCAGTATTTCATGCCGGCACACCGCCTGCAACTTTACAAGGCGCAGGTTCGGCCTCACATGGAATACTGTTCCCATCTCTGGGCAGGGGCTCCCCAGTGCCAACTCCTTCCACTTGACCGCATCCAGCGCAGAGCGGTTCGAATCGTCGACGACCGAGTTCTTTCCGATCGGCTTGACTCACTAGCACTGCGTAGAGATGTTGCATCTCTTTGCGTATTTTATCGCATGTACCACGGGGAGTGCTCTGAGGAATTGTTCGGACTAATTCCAGCCGCTCAATTTGACCATCGCACATCGCGACAAAACTCGCGATACCATCCATACCATCCGGATGATTGGCGGTCCACCACTGTGCGATTTAGAAGATGTTTTCTTCCTCGCACAACTTCCTTGTGGAACCGATTACCACCAGCGATTTTTCCGGACCGATACGACTTAGGGACCTTCAAGAAAAGAGCCTACTCCTTTTAAAGGCCGGCAACGCATCTGCAATTCCCCTGGTGTTGCAGTTGTTCATGGGCGGCGGTAGTCACTTAACATCAGGTGAACCGCAGGCTCGTTTGCCCCCTCTCCTATAAAAAAAAAAAAAAAACACATGGCATGTATACCGCGTACTGGTCTGGTGTAGACGAGTACGAGCGGGCATGCCAGGGAGTCGGTATCATCCTTTCAGAAAGAATGGGTCATTGTGTGAAAGAGTATGAATGTGTAAGCCCGAGACTGCCATGGATACGAATGAAAGTGGGCTTAAAGAAGTTGTTTGTTCTAGGGGTCTACGCTCCAGACATGTCTAAGCTCACTTATATCCGGGAGCAGTTTTGGGAGATGGTAAGGATGGTGCTAATGAAATGCAAGGGTAATGAAAATATTGTTATATTAGGAGATTTTAATGGAAGGGTTGGCGTGAAGAGGCTTGGTTATGAAAGGATAATGGGAACGTTTGGTGATGAAAGCATAAATGAGAATGGTGAAAGCCTCCTCACCGTATGCGTGGAAAAGAATATTTTTGTGACGAACACTTTCTTTCGTCATAAGAAGATTCACATGTATACATGGGAAAGAGGTGGTGATAGAAGCATGATAGATTTCCTAATTGTGGATGAAAGAATGAGAAGCGCAGTGGTAGATACAAGGGTTTACCGGGGGTCCAACGTAGGGACGGAACATTACTTGGTCTTATGCCGAATTATAGAAATATTCAGACGTTGGCGGCATCGGACATCTGTGTCTGTCTGTGAATATGATGATATGATAATGCAGTCGAAATGCTAAGGGCTGGAGAGGGAGTGGTGGCAGACCTGCTGTACACCTTGTTTAATTTGTGTTGGGAACTTAAGCGGGTACCGGGAGACTGGTGCAAAGCCGTGATAGTCCCAATATATAAGGAAAAAGGATCGCAGCAGGACTATATATAAAAACTACCGTGGTGTCAGCCTTCTTAGCATTGTGGGAAAACTGTATGCTAAGGTGCTAATTGAAAGAGTTATGAAAGATACTGATGGAAAATTTTGGAATGTGCAAGCGGGATTTAGAAAGGGAATGGGATGTACGGATCAGGTTTTTTCGATGCGCATGATTACGGAGAAGTTTTTGGCCAAAAACCAAAAGGTTTTTTGTGCTTCGTGAACTTGGACAAGGCTTATGACAGAGTGGACAGGGATGTGTTATGGCAAACACTGAACTCATTTGGGTTGAGCGCTGGGTTGATACAGGCATTGAAGTCTCTGTATAGGAACTCCAGTGCTTGTGTAGGATCAACGGGGCCTACTCGGACTGGTTTGGCATCCATAAAGGTGTCAGACAGAGCTGTGTGGCTTCCCGTGGCTGTTCAACCTATTTAGGGACAGTTGTTTGGAAAATTTGAAAGTTGAAGAATGCGGGTTAAGAATGGGTGAGTTAACTGTCAAATGCCTTTTATACGCCGATGAACAAGTCATACTTGCGTCGTCGGCGGCCGAGATCGTCGTAATGCAAATGATGGTTACATTAATGAACAGGTCATTAAAAGAAAGGGGAATGAAAGTGAACGCAAGTAAGACGAAAGTTATGGTTTTTGAAAGAGAAGAAAGTAAAACGATATGTGAAATAAGAATAGAAGGGGAATTGGTCGAGCAATTAGACGAGTTTGTGTATTTGGGATGTGTATTTAGCAGGGATGGTAGATATGATAAGGATATAGAACGACGAGTGAACGCAGGAAATAGAGTAAATGGGGCTCTACACTCTATTGTGGAAAGTCAGAATGTGTCCAAAAAGGCACGTATGGCAATTCACAATGCTGTGTTAGTCCCTACTTTAATGTATAGTAGTGAAAGTTGGGTGTGGCAGAAGAAGCACGAGAGTAGAATAAATGCTTTAGAAATGCGGTTATTAAGGAGTATGTTAGGGCTGAATCTGAATGACAGAGTGAGAAATTGTGTGTTAAGAGAGGAGTGTGGTTAGCAAAATGATGTGACCAGGATTAAGAAAGAATGAATGAGGAAAGAGTGACAAAGCAAATTTATGTGGCAGAGGTGAACGGCAGTTTCTGGAAGGGACGCTCTAGGCGAAAATTTATCGACCAAATTGGCGATATATTGAAAATGGGCCAAATTAAGAGTACCTTTAACCGACGAGCGTCTATGCGTAGGTATATGGATGTGGAGGAGGTGAGAGAGGTGTGTCAGGATCGTGCCAAATGGAAGTCCATAGTCTCTGCCTACCCCTCTGGGTGACAGACGTGAGTGTTTATGTAGGTACGCTTCTTTAGACGCTTCCTTCTTATGAGCTTTCCGAGAAATTGTGCAATTAGATCATCAGTTATCTTGCAGATTGGAGCATCAAGGTCGTAGTAGACGAATACAGGCCAGCCTATTAACTCTAGTGTTCCACAAGGCTGCGTGCTATTACCTACGCTATTTCTTCTGTATATCAATTATATGTTGTTGTTAGTGATTTTACCACTGGTGATGCTATTTACACCGATAGTGCTAATATTTCTAGGGAACACGTCATCGAGTATCGGAACAAACCTGTCTGAGGTCGAGTCTTGAATAAACGAAATCTCGGATTGGGGACGACTCTAGTCCAGTTTAAACTTCAGAAGGCACAGGTTTGCGCGTTTACCACTAAAAAGAACCCCTTTGTCGTATCCCCTTTATTTCAGGGCACACCCCATGCTGTCTCAGTCAGCATCGGAATCTTCGGCACCGACATCTCGAATGAAGTACATTTCCGCGGTCACTTGGAGGGGAAGGCTAAATTGGGCTTTAAAAAGCTTGACGTGCTCAGCAGAGTGGGACAGTATTTCATGCCAGCATACCGCTTGCAACTTTACAAGGCGCAAGTTCGCCTTCACATGGAGCACAGTACTCATCTCTGGACCGGAGCTCCTTCCACTTGTCCACATCTAGCGAAGAGTGGCTCGAATTATCGACGACCGAGTTTTTTCTGATCGGCTCAATTCACTGGCGCTGCGAAGAGATGTTGTATCCCATTGCATTTTCCACGGGAGTACTTAGACAAATTGTTCGGAATAATTCCAGCCGCCAAATTCCACTAACGCACATCGGAAGAAAACTTACGGTATCATCCACACCATCTGGATGCTTGGCGGTCCAACATGACTGTGCCCACGACTTACTAGGAGTAGGAGTTTTCTTCCTCGCAAGAATTCTTTGTGGAATCATTCACCATCGGAGATTTTTCCGGAAAGATACGACTTAAAGACCTTCAAGAAACGAGCTTACTCCTTTTAAAAAGGCCAGCAAAGCACCTGTACTTTCCTTGGTGTTGCGGTTGTTCATGGGCGGTAGTCGATACTTACTATCAGGAAAATTTCATTTAATGTGGGCGAAATCTTATAATATATTCGTGAGCTGGGCAGGCACATACAGAACAGGCTGATGGGGGGAGGGGCGCATATCCAAAGTTAGCCTAGGGCTGTCGAAACTCTAAACCAGGCACTGACTGCGTACTATAGGAATTTACGGCGAGCGCTTAGCTACCCTGAGCAAACAAGGCTCTAAGTCTAGTTTGTTGTTACCGCACAATTGGTGGCAGATACTTTAAGAATTACGTAATCAACGATAATTAAATTGCCATGACAGTCCACCCAAGCGTTTCTTTTACTTTCGCGGTAACTCTCATGTCATTAATATGCGTTAATGTGAAACTAGTTTATTAATGTCTAAAGTCATCTGCCGAATATCACAGAAAATATATGATTATCATGTCTATATTTAAGTTTATGACCAGTGACTATAGGCAAAGTGTTTCTGAACTTTAAAAATAAAAAATAAACTAATTAAAATATTAAATTAGGTATTTCAGAATGTTTCAATATTTTTAATTTCGCGATAAAAAATAGTTTTATACAAATATGAAATAAATTATTCAGCGGTATTCAAATTGAAGCTACAAATTTCTCAATTAATTGAATGCAAATATAGGTACTATTCTTGATATGAAGTAGCGGCGTAATAATAATACATTAAAATACTACGGCTGCCAACCCACCTGCCAATCGTGGCATCTAATGGCAACCATTTCGTAGATGAATTAAAGCTAACTATTTCTCTTGGAATAAAATAACTCCTATGTTTATAAAAATTCCATATTTATAAGATTAGGTATGCACAATGCAGCACAGTTCCTTCAGCTATACCAGTTAATACCTACGTTGAGATAATGACTCGACTTACATTAAAGAATCTATGTCCTTATTAACCATTCGATAGATTGTTGTTTTTCAATCTAATTCCACATTGTATTGACGACGCTCTTGCATTCAAATAAGTCTTAGTCATATTTACAGTTAGCAAACGATAAGTTACGATAAGTACATAATACATATATGTATATAAATGTTTTGAGAGATGAAGAGCTTATAGAAAAAGAAACAAATGCAAAATTATATTTCTAAGGCTTTTTATAGATTTGGTTATTTTGAAACCTCTCTTACAGTACCTCTCGAAACAGTGTCTCTTATTTACATTGAGATATAATTTGTTAAGTATCTCTTCTAAATGTTCCATACATCTCAATCTAATAGAAAGAAACTGAGAGTGAGGAAGACACCTTGTTCCAGTTAAGGTGAATCCTCCAGCGATACGAGTCTTCATTTTAGGGTTCCGTACCCGAAGGGTAACTATTACTAAGCCTTCGCTGTCCGTCCGTCTGTCTGTCATCGGGCTGTATCTCATGATCCGTAATAGGTAGACAGTTGAAATTTTCACAGAATGTGTATTTCTGTTGCCGCTATAACAACAAATAATAAAAATAAATTAAAAATTAAAGGGGGCTCTTATATGGGGCGCTTACTATAAATGTGTATTACAATGGTACGGAACCCTTCATGCGCAAGTTTGACTCGCACTTGGCCGGTTATTATCTATAGTACCATTACCATCTTTGGTCTCAATTGTCTTGTGTAAATATCACCAGACAGATAATTTAATGTTATAGCTAGAACCACAGAGTACCTACATTATATATGCTAGAACATACCTACTTTATTTGCTTATTAAATTATTCAAATACCTTAGCAATAACGTAATTCATAATCTATACATACATATAATAAATCTGTAGAAAAGTCGTATCTGTAATTCTAATATATTCTTGCAAAAACAAGTCCAGGGGACTAAATAAAGGGTTCTGAAGCCAAATTATTATTGTTGTCAGGAAGATGATGCTGCCCATCTCCTGTTTGTTTACCTATGTCGCCGCTTACAACGGGACGATATGAGGTGGCGGATTCTCTTTCACCGCCACAACAGGGCGAACATTTTTCTACTCCCGTTCATGAGTGTAGTGCTTCGCGCGTTCAGTGTGAATCAAATTTATAAGGAATAAAGCTAATTTTAAGGATTTTATCGCGTTTAATTTTAACTTTTTTAATTCCCGATGTTTTGGGCACTTTACAGCACCCATGGTCACGGGAGGACTGAGGTGTTTGACGACCTGATGTCATAGTTAGAATAGAATAGAATACGTATAGAATAGAATAGAATAAATGCAGTAGTATGCTTGGGTTTGAATTTAATTTTATTAATTATGGGATCCTTAGCAGATGGTAGCACTCAGCCATCTTCCCTATTAAAATTAGTATGTTTTTTAATTTCAATAGCCTAGCGAATCATCACTGGTAGGAATCGGTGTTCTATTGCAAGGATTTGTTGGGACGATACTAAACATGTTGACATACTTTAGACTTCCCGGAACGTCGGTGCTATGTTTTTTTACGCGGGTTTTTATGGAACTTTCATCCAAAGATGCGTAAAAAAACCCCACGTAAAAAAAGTTGAAATTAAACGTGATAAAATCCGTAACATTAGTTTTATTCCATGTGTAGTATACATCAAGAACTGCATTTATAAAATTTTGAAGTCTACTCGAACGTAAAAAAAATATCTACGTCTATTTTATGGTGCCAATCAATATTAAATAGGACCAATGATATGAATAAAATATCTCAAATAAACATTATACCGTAAATTGATAGAAGACCATGAAATTCATCATTATTTTGTTAAAACTAAATTAACTTTAATTATGAATGAATGTAAAGAGTAAAATGTAAATAATAATAAATATTGATTCCAAGACAATTTGCCTTTCTAATGGATTCATCGGAAGATACGCCCGATATAAAAAAATAGTAGGTGTTTCTAGACATATATATTCACGTGTTCCTGTATATTATATCTATCTATGCTAAATACCAATCATCTACTTCTAATAGAAGTGATCGAATTTTGTTAAATTTGGCACGGAACAGCATGTAATAATGTTCCTAAATTCAAGATCACGCGAGCGAAGCCGCGGGTAAAAAGCTAGTAACTAAATATGTACGTACCTTTCACCAGTCTTCACTAAATGATTTCTTCAATTTCATTTATTGCAAATATAATAAATATTCTTTTAAAATTCATAACGAGAATGATTTAGAATAAGAGTAGGTAGGTAGGTATCATTAGTCCTATTTGAAATTATTCTTGTTGACTTTATCTTCATGAAGGCTAGTTATGCTGGCGAATTAATATTATACTAAGCCTCTTGACGCGAAACTTAGTGCGCTCGGGCGTAGAATCCATAATTGGCTTAAAAATATCGTAACTATGACATTCCTAACTGAAGTGCTCGTTCGTTATTGATATTGGAACAAAACGGTTTACAATGGTGATATTGGGTGATATTACCCTATAAAATGTATTTATGTTTAGATCGTTATAGTAATTATTCTTTGTTATTTATTTTATTGTAATACTTTATTTTTAGCCCCACTAGATGGAGTGACGACCTGGTAAGACATGCAGGAAGTCAATGGATGCAGGTGGCTCGGGACCGTGCTTTGTGGCATTCCTTGGGAGGCCTATGTTCAACAGTGGACTTGTGAAGGGCTGTAATGATGATGATTTTGGCCGACTTTGGAAAAGGAAGAGGTTCCCAATTCGACTGTTTTTCATACAATTTTAATTGTTAACTGATTTTCATGGTTACATATTTCTTTTAATAATTATAATTAGGTTATACCTCAGGTTCAGGTTATAATTAGGTTGGTTCCATCCCATATAAATTTGCAAAAAAGAAATCTATTCATAAGGGTAAAATTAGGAGATTTTAATGTAGGTACTACCAATTTAAGTAGACCATCTATTACCTAAAAAGTAAAAATCGATTTTAATCTAAAAATAATAAATAGACAATCCACGTAAGAGCATCAACTAACTTATATAATCCCAAGGGTGTTGTAAGAGACGACTGAAGAAAATACAACATGAGATTGGCAGCAGTATTTTCGTGATAATAACTAAAAATGATAAAAACTGCGATTACCCAACCGCCTGCAATGGCAACTATTCCCTCTATGAGATAATCTATGCTGTAAATAATGAATGTGAAAATTATTTTATTCTATTCTTAGTTCTTCTAAGTCGGTTTTTACTTTAAGTTTAATTTTTAATATATTGTCTATAGGTAGGTACTTACTATTCTTGTAAAGCAAATAATAAATACCTTCGTAAAAATATATATTGTCGTTACGCAAAAAATATGGAGAATCCATTCCGTTACAGCCTATCAAAAGTCCACTGCTGAACATAGACTTGCCGTATATATTTATTATACTCTTAAACCCGCATAAATTGGCTCATATGAGGGATATTTGACATAGTTGCCACACTTTGCAAGCGGGTTTGCAACCGCAGTTTTTTATATTTCAGTTGGCACTTGGTACTGCTACCCATTTATTCGTTTGTTTCATGCGTAGTATCCTCATAATAGTCTGTGTTTGTTTCTCTATGTCGACTCTTAACGTGACCCTCGTAACGTGAACAAGCACTACCGCACTACACGGTCGACATGAAGACAATAAAATTTTGCAAAATACTTTTATCCTAACAGTATTAAGACTATTTTTAGATATCTAAATACATATAATATGTAATGATAGTAATATACTCCTTTATACTGTACAATTGTGAAGTCTACAAAGAGGACTGTAAATAAAAAAAAAAAGTATATTTTTAAAACTTTTATTTGTAATAAACATAAACGATGTGCAAATCAATAAACGGTTAATTTGCCACATTTTTAAAAGTTACCGACATCGGTAAGCAACAATTCCTTTATTAGGAACAATTCTTTTATCGCCAAAATCGTTGCATCAAAGTCAACAGAGATTTACAGATAACGAAGCAAGCATTGCATATGGAAATGTTTTATCTTAAATTTTAAATACAATATCGTGGCACTGGAACACCGTTTTTATGATACAAAAATGAATACACTACATTTTCTAGAAATTGTGCAGTGTATAAGGCACTAAATGTAAAAATACACATATATAAATAATAAAAACGTAAGGATTAAACCCTTGGTAAAATTTACTACATATTTCGAACCAAGTAGGCAATAATATGGGAGACTGCACATGTAAAAACTGTAAATAAATATTTACTATTACGTATTTACAGCGTTATTATGCAAAATTATTTTTGATGGACACAATACTGATAAGTAATACAGGAAAAGTTAGACAGGCTGTTTGTAAGCACTAAAAACAAGAAGCGTAATATAAAATATCACCTTACTAATAACATATCTGTTGTAACATTATAATAAACTATTCGAAAGAAGTCAACATGTTTAGATATACCTACTCTTAATAAAAGAATGCTATATTAAACAATGTTTTAAAAAACACGTAGTAAAAGCTACATTATGTGGTTTAGTAATTTCGAGTTTAGTAAAACACTGATGCTAAGTTAAATAGGTACTTAAAAATACGTATAAAATTCTACAATGTTCACTTTCAAAAGGCGATTGTCGGATATGACTCGAAGGCACAAAATTATTTCGTTAAATAATAAACAAGATATCCCTACAACCGTACAAAATTCTAAACCGAAGATAGTTCATTCTAATTCATTAATTTTACAAGTTATTATTTTTCTCCAAGCACCACCTTGTTCTTTGATCTCATTCAAAACACACTAGCCTATGTAATTTTAATTGATTTAAATACTAGTATACATCTAAACAATATTCAGTTAAACATTTGAATAATTAAACCTTATTGTATACCTATTATTGCCATTTTTGTTAGATTCTGTAACATTATGCTATGGAAAAACTGATATAGATATGTAGGCACATTTTGTTCATATCACTATCTGAAAACACTCAATCATTCCTGTTGACAACAATTACGTGTGCCAATAATTTATCTTATTTACAATACAAAGTGAATCGAGAGAAAACCAAGGCCATTTAATCTATCACATCATATTTCATCCGATTTCTTAACAGGCAATAGCCTAATAAATAAAAGTATAAATAAAAAGTTGTAGCATATACTGATCATTCCAGATGAAGGAATTAAGTAGCTATTCTATTATGCAATATACAGTTGCAATTATTCAAGTGTGTATGCACATTTTCGCTCGAATGAACATACAACAAATAGGGTTGCACTATTCTCTCAGCTCAAAATTCCATGAGAGTATGTAAAACTGTCTCAATTCTGTACATTGTTAATTTTTAAATTCATATTACAATCTCTTTAAAATTTAGCTCATATAATAGTGATTAGATGTATTACTCATAAAAATGTAAATTGGCATAACAAATATTTGCCTATAAACACAATAGAACATCTGATTAAACATTACACAAAAATGAGAAAAAGTTCATATTTATTGTTTTGAGTGTCTACCCTAAATGCTAATACACTTGATAATAATGCATGTGTTTGCAATTAACCTAATTTATTCTTCAATGCACCGCTATCATTCCCCCACCCTCCCCATAAATTAATCTTGGGGCCTAGTTGATAGCAGTTTTTAAAGATTTCTATTAACTTAAAAACTATAAAAAATGATCACATATAGAAAGAGGTTCGAAATAAATAAACTGTGGCACTCAGAAATATGGAAGTAACATATCAACTGCCTGAGTGTCATCAAGACAAGTTATTTATGCCTACCCGTTTATTAAATGGTGTTGCATCGAGAATTCTCTCATTTAACTTATCCTCCTCCCTGAAATGAATCCTTGTGATTACAATATCACCTGTGCTGAGGGTTTGTGAGCCAACCTCCATCTTCTTTGTTTCATTGAGATCATTGCATTTTGAATCTTCAAATGTTGGATTATGGCATTTACAGCAGCAATTTTTTCTATCCCCATCACCTATATTTAAAATTTGGCTTAAATTTGACCAATCTTTGTTTTTAAGTAAAGGCAGTGTTTGTTCCATTGTTTGTGAAAACTTGTCTTCCAGTTCTCCACTGAGTGGTGCTACAGCTGATAAAATTGCTTCCAAGCGATTTATCTTTTCCACTTTATCCATGTTTGTATCTGACAAAATTTCATCCATCATTTGCATGGACTCTGTAAGGCTTGGAGGTTGTGTTGAATGTGGTGAAGAAATGGAATCAGAAGGATTTGACTCCAAGCTAGCCATCTCATTTTCTCTCTCATCATCTTCTGAGTCACTGTCTTTTTCTTGGCCAATAGCTTCCAATTTCTCTAATTTCTTTGATATTTTATGACAGCCCTTCAACTTCTCTTTCTCTTCTTCAGTAAGTTCTAAATACCTCAGTAATCTTATTTCTCTGTTACTCAGGACTATATTCTTTGTAGACTCAGATAATTTTTGTTTTAATTCACCAACTTCTGTGTTAATTTTTCTCTGACGTTTACGTAATTTGACTTCTGTTGGTTGTATGTGCATAAACACTTGCTCATTACTCAACTCCTCAAAAAGTTGTTGATTTTGTGACTTAATATTAGATGACATATAAGCATAAATTGCAGGATTAACTAATGATAAAACATCTGAGGCAGCATAAATTATCATATCTTTTGTTAATGGACGCCTAGCCCAATAGCGTTGGTCCCTACGGTAAACATTTTTAAGTTGCTCCTTCATAGGGTTCATTGGAGCATTATATAATTCGCAGAGTGCATTTAGGCTTAGATTTTTAACTTTATAAACCGGGACACCTTGTTGTTGTAATTGCAAAACTGCGTGGGCGGCCTGTGTGTCAAAAACATTCTTGAGGGTAATTTCAAACTGATTGTGTAAATTGACTGAGTCATTTCTACAGTCATGAATAATTTTAATAACATTCTCACTCTCCAGTAACTCCTTAATTTTGCCTTCTACAACCATACCAGGGCATGCCATTATATCTAGTATATACACTTCCCCATTCATAGTAGCAATTTGACATAGAGTCAAGACACCTTTAAGGCCCAAGTTAATACCCTCGCAATCAAAGGAAACAATACTTTTTGAGTGGCGTTTGGGGTTCATTATACTATCAATGAGTGTAGCACACTCCCTAACATTAGCTATGACTGTTGTACATTGAATAACTTTTTGTCGCCAAGCATCCCCCATCATATTATTTCTAACTGCAGTGCCATTCATTTCTTCTGAACATCGGGTATTTAAATGATTGTTAACCCTGTCTCTGACCATATTTTCAGCCAAGTTCTTTATAACAATAGAATTGATCCGCTGCTTCAAAGTCTGATTAGCAATGTTAGCTTGTGGACCACGGGGAGATTCTACAGGACTGAGTATTCTATTTGCAGGGCTCATCTTGCCATCTGAAGGTGTTGGACTTACCACTGTTGGTGGTGCTGGAGATAAGGCTTTCTCTTCAGCAATGGGCTTTGGTGGATCAGTCTTTGTTTTTGATTTTGCATTTAAATACATGACGGGTATTTTTGGTTTACTAATAAGTGTAACAAGATTTGATTGTACATGGAAACAATCTGAGAATATTTTCAAAAAGGCGCTCAAGTCTGCTGGTGTTTTAAACATTTGGTACCAATATTCTTGTGGAAAACGTGAAATAATCAAGTGAAATAGCTGATCTACCATAACAGGACCTTTAGCCTCAATGCACTGAGCTACATAATCTAACAATTGCTGTGCTGTGTCTGTATTAATATTAGCTACAGGTAAATTGTGAAACTGCTCTGAATTGCTGCATGTGTTACCTCTTCTATGATTCTCACTGACTAGAACAACATTATCATCGATGATCTGGAACGTATCGGGGTGCTTCATAAGAAACTCTTTGAACTCCTTGATGCGTTGCCCAGAAATATGACGTACCTGTGGTGAAGCTTGACTGCGATGACCCAGGAGACTTTTAATGGGGACCTCCGTACCCTCGCCGTATTGGATCATCTTGCTAGCGAAATATTCTTTTGCCTCTTCAATGTAATCATTATTGGATGACGCGCCACCGCCACTCTGGAGTCTCTGGAATGTGTTGATATCAACATAGTCCCCGTCTATGCTGAACAACGCCGGGTACTGCGCCAGGAACTTTTTTAAGCCCGACTGCGACCCGCCAGCGATTTGACGCATCTCCTTTGTGAATCCCTTGGCACCAAACTGGCAGGAAAGATCGTGCAACGTTCTCGGCTCGCCTTTATCGAGCAGGCGTTCCACGAAGAACAATAGAGTGAGATTTCTAGCAAGCTCATATTCCATTGATTCCATTTCCCAGCAGTTGGTGCCAATATGGTGTTCTTACACTAGATTTTTTCTACGTATATGTGTCACCCACAACACCATGAAATATTACAATTCTAATTCTAAGCCCACATACAGATAATAGAGTATAGAGGAAAGTGACGTGAGATAAAAAGTTGCCGTCACAAACATTACATCCCTAAGGCCGCTTACATACTACACTGTATAATTACTGCTATTTGTTACTCGTGTTTTCATTTTTACGATAATATATAATAGACCACTATTTTATATGCACGATCGTGTTTTCTTGTGCACTTCTCGTAATTTAGAATACTAGAGAATTGGAGACAATACAATAGTATAATAATTATGACTTAGGATACTAGGCCATAATTATTAAATTATTGTATTGTCCTCGGTTCGTGATACGACTGCAAATTAAAAAAAAAAAGAGTTCTTTATTTTCAAATTCCGGACTCGAGTTTGTCAGTGTTGTTTAAAATCCTTAAACTTGTATCTTGCTATTTTGTCGAATTAAGCTTAGATAACGTCTAATAAAATAAAATAATTTAAATTATAATATGTTATTAATTTTAGTCATCTAAGAAAAGAGGAGGTTCCTTTAAAATCTTATTTGACTGTACGTTCTTTTTGTATGTATTTTAAGCGATATCATATCATATATCATATAATTTTGAACCGATTTTGACGATTATTTTTTATTATTCGCTATACCTCAATTTAAATAGGGCCATATTCAAATTTGAAGAATAAAACCGACCGTTATGAATATAAAATAAAAGGTGATAAAAATTTCAATGTAATTTTTAGATAGTCTTTGTAGCTAACCTTGAGCTTATAATAAAAATAAGTAAACTGAAAAGTTCAAAAAATTAAACTTATGATAAAAGTTCAATAGGGTATTTTACACTATGTAAAATAAAATAAAAAAAATATGTATTTATGATAGGTTTTGTAAAAAGTAAACGAGAAATGTCGATTTCTATTCATAAAAAAATTGGTTGCCTGTAAAGTCGGTATACGGGCGAAAGTTTTACGTGACAACGACTTTGAGTGGTAAAATAATTTTATTATGTCTGTCTCTCTCGCTCTTAGGCGGGCTAACCATGCCCGAGTGGAAGGGACGCGTGCCTCTCACTCGCTCTCATTGTGAGCGCATAACGTGAGCGGAGCGTAACGCAGTTTCTTGAAGTGTCACCGGCAAACCAATTTATAAGACGTTGTCACGTCAAAATGCATTATAGATTTTATAATTCAATTTTAAGAATATGTTTTTAATCTGTGCCTCAAATGTTCAAAACGCTATCCGCGGAGTTTTGGCGGGAACTTGATCGGCGGCGGTTTGCTGCTCCTGTATTATTGTTTGAATAATGGTTTGAAGTGGATTTTGATATGTAAAAGTGGTGCGATTTTATGTATTAAGTGTCTGCGCATGTGAACTATTAGTGGAAACGGTCATAAAAGTAGAAAGTACTAATCTACTAAGGATAAATACATTGATGGTAGCAAAATATTTTGCATGCAATCCCGATTTTCGTTCTGCCAAGTTGACGAATGTTAAAACATCAATGTAAATATCTATTACCAACTTTTGTTCATACAATAACGCAATACCTGGTCAGAGTGTGTTTTCATAATATATAGGTTTTTTTTTAAATATATATAATCTTTATTGATACCAAAAACATTTTTACATGAACATAGTTAGCGGTAACATCCGCAGTAGTCGAAGACTGTGTCGCAGATGTTAGCGTCCACCTCACATAGACAGGCGTTTCCAGTTAAAAGTAGTACATAATAATATTTATAGTGACTTATACTAAGGACAAAGCAAAATATTCTAAGTAATTTAACGTGTGTGTGTGTGTGTGTGTGTTTATGAGCGTGCGTGCGTGTGTGTGTGTGTGTGTGTTTGAGAACTATTGCTCAATTATAGCTTCTACCTCTAGTTGTTTATATATGATTACAATCTCACACTTAATCTATTACAACATTTATTTGGACAGTAAAATCAGCTTGTAGTGCAATAACGGCCTAATATTGTCGTTCATTGTTGTTGTAGAACGAGGTGATAATACAGATTGTTTTTACGATTTGCCAATTAAGGCAGATAAGGGTTTAGACCATACAGTCTAATATGATTTGTATATTTTATTTTCTATGTAAAAACCTACTAAATAATTTTTGGTCTGACTCGGCATTCGAACCCGGGAACACATGTGATCATAAGTTGCCAATATGCAGTCATTGTAAAGTTTGTGTTGCGCATAAATGTTCATTCTTTTTAATGTTAACTAGCATCCCGCCACAGCTCCGCTTTGATAGGATCGATTAATGTAGTGTTATTTAGATTTAAGATAGTAAAAGACCACTTAGTTTATCAATTTTTTGTCTTTTAAAAAAATTCAGATAAAATATAGCCTAGATCACTCCTGAGATTGCTGTCCATCTGTTCGTCAAGTTTCATTACAATTATTGGTTCAGCAATTCCGAAGATCAGTCCGGACAAACAAACAAACAGACTGATCGAATCGTCCTAGTGACGTGCAAGCCCCTCACATCAATAAAAGTAAGTAGCGATGGGCGATTGTTGCTAAAAAAACAATCGACTAAATCGAAAATTGTGCTATTGCGCATTCGATTGTCGATTTAGTAGTTCCTCATCATGATTATTCGAATAACAATCGACAAACTACTAATTGTACGCACATCGCACACTGCAATCCGCCGCTATGTAATGCATGCGAGTGTGTGCTGTGCGTCGATTCAACGACGTGTGCTTGTGCGTGCGGTGAACTGCGGACGGCCGCGCGGTTTGGTGCGTGCGGGACAGTGTTGAATGCGTCGATTGTTTTGAAGTATTACAATACATATTTTAATTTGTTTACATAGAATTATTACGTACTGGGTGATAATTCTATGTTTGTTTACTTTAGTTAGTTATTGGCTTTTTTAGAGAAAGGTCACGCGCGGGTTATGAATAAACGGCTTGACGCGATGCCTAAAAATCATAATATAATGTAAATATTTAATTAATAAACTTTTTAATACGCTTAACTTAATAAGACTTTTTAATACTAGAGAGTCCTGTACTTATTAAAGTATGAAGAAATGTTTATTGAATTAAAATTTCATGCGTAAAATTTATATAATAAAACTAACATCAACAATTTAAAAATAAAAATTCAATATAAAAGTAAGTAATATTTTTAATTGTTAATTTTATCATTTAAAAAAATTAACAAATAACTTTTAACCAATAAATAAATTTATTAGTAGTATATTTATTTAGTAGTACGCATAATGAACATACATATAACATAAAGATAATTGTCTACTTCGTTCTATTGTCTTTTTTATATAGAAGAGTGGGACAAACGAGCATGCGGGTCACTTGATGGCAAGTGTCGACCACCGCCTATTAACAAATACAACACTAGGGGAATTGCAGGCGCGTAGCCGGCTTTTTAAAAAGTAGTAAGCTCGTTTCTTGAAGCTCCCTAAGTCGTATCGGTTCGACAGTAGTGAACCGCCAAACATCCCGATGATGTGGATTTGTGAAATGCGTTGATGAAATTTTGTGGCTGGAATTAATCCGAACAATTCCTTTGAACACTCCCCGTGGTAAATGCGATTGCAAATGCAAACACCAAAAAAAAAAATGGAGCCACTCGTCGCTGAATGCGGTCAAGTGGAAGGAGCTAGCACTGGGGTGTCCCGGTCCAGAGATGAGAACAGTACTCCATGTGAGGGCGAACTTACGCCTTGTAAAGTTGCAAACGATGTGCCGGCATGAAATACTGTCCCGCTCTGCTGAGCACGCCAAGCTTTTTAGAGGCCAATTTAGCATTCCCTTCAAAGTGACCGTGGCATTCGATATATTGATGCCGAGGATTCCGATGCTGGCTGAGGTAGCATGGGAGTGCCCTGAAATAGAGAAGATACGACAAACGGGTTCTTAAAGGTGTGCGGTAAACGTCTCCTGTACTTCTTAACATTCTGGAGTTTAAACTAGACTCCCCAGTCATCCCCAATCCGAGATTTTGTTTATTAAAGACTCGACTTCAGACACAAGTTTGTTCCGATACTCGATGACGTGTTCCCGAGAAATATTAGCACGGCCGGTGTTAAAATCATCACCAGTGTTACAACCAGTAACAGAAATATATAATTCATGTAAGAGGGACTCTTTATGATGAAAATTTTCTTCCAGAAGCGGCCCCAAACTTGTGTCTTTTGGGCATTGAACTTAATTAAATTTAGTCGCCCCAATTCGAGAACTTTTCCGGCAAAAACTCGACTTCAGACACAAGTTTGTTCCGCTACTCGGTGACGTTTTGCAGAGAAATATAGGCACAGCCGGTGTATAAAGCATCACCAGTGCACGTTGCTGGTTTGCAACATATTATTGATAAGCAGAAGAAACAGCGTCGGTGATAGCACGTAGCCTTGTGGAACATCAGCATAAATAGGCTTGTAAATGGAGCATGCACCTTCTATTACGACTTTGTTGCTTCAATCTGTAAGAAAACTGCTGATCCACTTGCACAAATTTTTGGGAAGCCCACATATAGGAAGGGAGCTTCGAAAGAAGCGCTTTGTGCCAAACCCGATTGAAGGTCTTCGCTATGTTCAAACTAACCGCCAGGGTCTCCCTCTCTGCCTCCGCCGATTTATAAGTCAGAAATCGGCGGAGGCAGAGAAATTGTTCTGGCGGTCACTTTTCAATTGGTGATTATGCCCTGTAGTGGGCGACAAGGAGCTGACGATGAAGTAGTTTTGCACCTTTAAAGTATTTCATCATTGCAGCCCTTTACAAGTCCACAGCTGAACATAGGCCTCCCCAAGGAATGCCACAAAGCACGGTCCTAAGCCACCTGCATCCATTGACTTCCTGCATGTCTTACCAGGTCGTCACTCCATCTAGTGGGGGGTCGCCCTACACTTCGCCTACAGGTACGAGGCTGCCACTCGAGAACCTTTCTTCCCCATCGGTTGTCGGTTCTTCGAGCTATATGGCCGGCCCATTGCCACTTCAGCATAATAAATCTTTGGGCTATGTCGATTACTCTGGTTCTAATACGGATATCCTCGTTTTTAAGTCTATCACGCAGATAAACGCCGAGCATAGCCCTCTCCATAGCTCGCTGAGCGACCTTGAGCGTCCTCATACGGCCAGCAGTGAAGGACCACGTCTCAGGTCCTTTCCAGTCCAGTAGCTTGAAAATGTCTTCCAATGCAGCGGTGAAGAGTTTCGGGGATATAACGTCACCCTGTCTTACACCTCTCTGCAGTTGGATAGGTTTCGTACTCTGATTCTGTACTCGGATATCCATCGTAGCCCTACTGTACAAACATTTCAGCACTTCGATATACCGACAGTCAACTTGGCAGCGCTGAAGGGACTTTAGCACCGCCCAAATTTCGACGGAATCAAAGGCTTTCTCATAGTCTACATACGCAAGGCAAAGTGGCAGATCGTACTCTTCTGTCTTCTGTACAATTTGCCGAAAGGTGAGTATGTGGTCTATGGTACTAAAGCCTTTTCGGAAACCGGCTTGTTCGGGAGGCTGAAAGACGTCAAGTCTGCGTGCGAGACGATTTGTAATGACTTTCGAAAACAGCACGTAGACGCGGCTCAGAAGGGAAATCGGTCTGTAATTCTTCAAAAGAGCGTTGTCGCCTTTCTTGAAGAACAAGAACACCGCACTTCTGCTCCACGCCTCCGGAGTAGTGCCATCATGGAGGACGGAATTAAAGAGCTTCTGAAGGACTTTAAAAACCGGTTTTCCACCCGCTTTCAGAAACTCCGCTGTAATTCCATCCTCGTCCGGGGACTTGCCGTTTTTAGGTGCTGGAGAGCCAGTCTAATCTCGCTCAGACTGACGTCCGGGATATCATCAGAATAGTGTCGGATAAGACTTGCTCTTGGATCGTTACTCACACTTGCGCGTGGCTCCAACGATGACGTGTACAGCTGCCCATAGAACCTCTCAATCTCACTCAAAATATCAGGTGTCCCGGAAACGATGCTGCCACATTCAGTCTTCAGCTTCGACAGTTGGCTCTTTCTGGGAGACAGATCTCTGGCAAAGACTTTGGAGCCCTGGTTCCGCTCGATTGCTTCTTCAATACGAGCAGTATTAAAGTTGAGTAAGTCCCGCCGCATGCATTTGGAGATATGTCTGGTCAGTTGCCTGTATGCTGTCATATCTGCTAAAGACTGCAGTTTCATTTCCCGTTTAACAGCCATGAGACATGAGACAGTGTGATCGGAGAAATGTTGGGTTTTTCTGCGACGGAACGTGCAGAACTTAGTTCCGAACGCATGGACAGCTTACACGAGATTGACATCCATAACGTCCACTGCATTGCAGTCTTCTAGGTACTGAAAACGATTTTGTAACTCGAGCTGAAAGTTTTCGGGGCTTTGGATTAGAGGACGAGAGGGACGGGCGTTGACTTCATTAGACGTGACCTCAGCAACTTAACGTTTAGCTTCAGTGTGCCTCTAACCATTCGGTGATCGCTACCAGTTTTCACCCTCGCGATCACTGAGACATCACTGAACAGTTGCCGTCTAGTCGTCATAATGAAGTCAATCTCATTTTTTGTCGAACCGTCGGGGCTCGACCAGGTCCTGGTTCCTGTGGGGCCGCTTCTGGAAGAAAGAGTTCATCACAAAGTCCCTCTTTCTCCATGAAGTCGGCCAGCTGCTTGCCCCTTGGGTTCCGTTGCCCTTATCCGAATTTCCCTACTTTCAGCTCACCGTTCTCTCTTGTGCATAGTTTTGCGTTGAAGTCTCCCATTAACACCGTATAGTGGGTTTTGGAGGAATGCATGGCTCTAGATATATCCTCATACATTTCCTCCACCTCCTCATCGGGATGTACCGAGGTTGGTGCGTAAACCTGTAAGATCTTCAGCGAATACCGTTTGGTGATTTTGAGTATAAGGTACGCAACCCTCGTCGACGCACTCCCAATCTTTACAACGTTGTTAACGAGAGACTTGTGGACGATAAATCCGACACCTCTTTGAGACAGATGGTCGCCCTCCCGGTGATAGAACAAGTTGCCGGATTCGAGGGTTACTGTGTCCTCCCCCTCTATTCGGACCTCGTATAATCCTATAATATTCCAGCCTGTTTATCTCTTCTTCCAGCTCCAGGATCTTCAAGTCAGTCCTTAGGGTGCGTGCGTTATAAGTTCACAGGTCGAGTCGTCGTAGGTGGCAACCGATCCTCCACCGGAGATTCTTAGCACCCCCTGCCCCGCCGTTACCATGGTCGCCACCGTAGCCAGGAATAGCGGGGCCGCCGGGGACTGGGGCCGTTTATTAGTGTCGTTGCTCATGGGGGGTATATTGCCATAGTTGCCACGCTTGGCGAGCGGGTTGGCAACCGCAGTTTTTTATTGCTTTTTGCTTTTATCAGAAAGATGCCGCTGCCCATCTTCTGCCTCAGTTTCCCTCTGTCGCCTCTTACGACACCCACGGGATGATATGGCGTAGTGGGTATTTTTACCCGCCACTACACGGGCTAAAGTATTTAGTTTAGTTTAAATAGAGCCCCAATTTAATTTTTGCCCCGGGGCCCTTGATTACATAGCTACGCCACTGATTCCATATTCCATTTTTACAGTTAATTTAAGTTTATATTTATTTTAATTATCATTTATGTTATAATAATATTTAGAAATCAACAGATTTTAGCTCTGTCGTATAGTATTTGTCATGCGTGTAAGCGTTCCCCCACGACGTTTAACGGTGGTTATTCCGGTCTGACGCTACAACTCTACAAAGTACATATGGCCAGATTCAGTTCGCAGCGGACCAAGATCGAAGTTTAAGCCGTTAGACCGCGCGGACATGAAATAATAATAGAGTATTTTGCACATAGATATAGTATAGTAGATTGGCAATGGAGTGATTAAGGCGAGACCAAAATCAAAAGACACAAGTGTGCGTGTAATATGCATGTGTGGGTGACAAATAGTGCTTTGCCTGCCTCAACTATAATTATCGATACCGATTGCAGTATATTCGAGTCTTCTGATTTGACACAGACGATGTAATTGAATATTTTTACCCAACTACGGCGAAGCCAAAAGGATGGTTACAATTATAGAACGCTATGTATGTATGTATGTATGTTCATCTGTTCCCTCATATCTTCTAAACTACTCATCGTATATTGACAAATTAGATATCTTTAAAAGCATTGTGACCTATCGCGGGTTTTAAGCTACATGAAGTGACATAAAAACTAACATGGCGGCTTATTGTGGACATAATGAAACGTTGAAATACTTTCATTATATACATTTCAAAAAACTATAAATATATAAGAAAAACAAACTAAAACTTAAATTATCATACAGTTCTGCTCCTTGTGGTATTGTGCCAAGAACGCTGGATGCGTTTCCTCGCTGAATGGCTATACTAATTAAATAAATATTGAAATATCGTGTCTGCGATCCAATAAAAGGTGTAATTCAGAATATTCTCGACATTCCGAAAATACATGTTATAAAAAATGTTAAATTTATTACGATTTATTAGTTAAAATATTTTTATAAAACTGAAGTATCCAACGCACTTACAGCCAACCTGACGATGGTAAGTGGCTACTGCAGCACATGGAAACTTGCAGCTAACTTCAAACTAAGAAGGTCGTTGTTACCTATACGGACTGAGATGGAATGCCTTAGAGCCTGTATTTATACCGGTACTAGGTAAGAGGATACCTACCTAGACGACCTCCTAGACAGAAATGGGATCCTACCACTTAGTTCATACATAAAATTTTATAAATTGTTAATATAAACTCACTGAAAGAAACGCTGTTCTTAAAAAATTATATGTGTGTTATCATGTGTACATAAATTAAAAGTTAGTAACTAAAACCAAATTGCGATAGAAAATGTATACTAAAAGGTATTAAACAAGACTATGATGTAAATTTTAGAATATTATGAAACATATTCAGATACCTATTGCTATTCAGGTACATATCTATAATAAATAAATTATAATATTCTAATAATAAAATGATCTTCAATAATATGTAATTTTACTAATAAGTGTTTATGGTTGGATGTGTTATAGTTTTTAAATTAATGCACCTCTATATTACTGTTACATCCTATTAAATTCCACTGCTGGACATAGGCCTCCCCCATAGATTGCCCATAGTTGCTACGCTTGGCAAGCTGGTTGGCAACCGCAGTTTTTGTATTTTTAGTCGTTATAAGGAAGCCGCTGCTGCAAATCTCCTGATTTGTTTCCCTCTGTCGCCTCTTACGGCACCCACGGGATGATATGGGGTAGTCGATGTATTATTACACCGCCACTACACAGTGGACAAAACACATTTTTCTTCAAAGTACTTGCTGCATATAGTCGACTATTTTCTTTTGGGAACCAATAATTCTTCTCTTTTTATTATTTTCAACCATTTTTGTCGAATATCAATATTTTGTGAAAATATGTCACATTGAACTGTGTGCTCGTTTGTCACTCTAAATCTATTTTTTTTTAAAAGTCTCGCTAGGTTTCTTGCTGGTTCTTCCCAGGACAGAGGGTTTTTTGTCGAACCAGCGGTAAAGTAAAAAATGACTTTCAATAAGAATTACACATGTGATCTGTATTGAATAAAAATTATTCTATTCTATTAAAAAATAATTTTTCATACGTTTAGAAGAATATTTAACTAAAGGTACGGTAACTTAAATATTAAAAAAATAATACTAAGTTGAATAAGGCTGCATGCAAGTATATACCTTTGCTTTTTAAGAACATTTCGATCAGATATTGTCGATAATGTCAATCTCTACAAAAGTGAGGTTAAATTTGCAGAATTACATGTATTTGTAATTATTTTAAATTCAATTGCTTTGCATTCAGATGATGATTATTATAAAATCTGATAATATTTCCTATTCATTGAAGTAAAGATTGTTTGTACGTGCTCTAAAAAGACAGCATTTAGACAGCTAAACATTTCAGTAAAATGTATAATAACGTGGTGTTTCTTTCTAAGGTGAGTTATATTTAGGTATTATGCACGTATTCATAATTAACTACGTCTATTAAACACTAATTTACGCTTTTAAACCTGAGATTTTGCAAATACAAGCGGGATTTGTTTTGTTCACTAATGACAGCAGGCTGATACAGGCTGATAGCGTGTACGTGAATGGTCTAGTCTATCTTTCTCGCTCTAACATACGCGTAAAATATGCTCTTTCTCTTTTGCATTGCCAATCTATTCTAACGTTAGTTAGTTACTAAATTTATGATTTTGCACCATGTACAAAAAGTAAAAGAATACGTATTTATGATAGGCTTACATAATGTGAAGTAAATATCTATTGCCAACTTTTGTTTATACAATGACACAATACCAGATAACTATGTATTTTGATGATATATAGATATGTTTATCTATGATAATAATCTCACATGGCCTGATTTTTGTTTTTAGGTCCAGAAGGGAATCTTACGGGTATGACTTATAGGCTATGTGCAGCTCAAGAAGGGCAAAACACATGTATAGTTAAGTGTACAATATACAGTACACACTTTGTGTTCCGGACAACAAAGTGTGTACTAAGCTGTATGCAGTTACACAGAGTTTGTGATTAGTTTTCAGTGCCACGATTGCCCGCGTCAGAAGGTGGCTGCAAGAATGGTGTTGCATTTTAGATGTCGTGGCACCACAGAGCAGAAGACTCATCCTGCACTTCGGTCGAATGCTACTGGAGAAAATCCTATCTGGCCAAATTTTTTAATGGCCGATGAAATTTCAATAAAAACGAAATTTCAAAAATGAAGAAATTTCCTTATAAATGTTAGATAAATATAAGTTATACTTACATCAAAGTGATATTCACAGAAGTATAATCTAATTTTTGTAGACAATGTTACCGGGTCTCTTCTTGCCAGTTTTAACCAAGTAATTCTCATATTTAAATCGTTGGCACTTGAATCCATAACTCCTCCGGCGTTCTTGAGATATTAAACTTCCAAAATTTCTTATTCCTTTGCAAAATCGTTTTACTTACTAGCGCAGTGCTGAACAGCATGGCAACTAGCGTTTTCGCTCGTAAATTTAAAACGTTAGATTAAACATATTTTTATGGCACTTTTCGGTTAAAAAATATAAAAATTACAGCGGTTCATTATAACTATAGGATTAATTTAAAACACTATTTGAAAATGGGTGTAATACCCTATTATTATTGCTCGCAGACACCTCTCCACACGAACAGTGTTTGTGCGGAGCGGACTAAATCCGTTATTTGGAGCGGACTGAATGCGAGCCATGAAGTTATTCATGATGCGTGCGTCTGTTAACAGTTAACACTGCAAGGGATTTTTTCAGTCCTCAAATAAAAGCTAGACTGAATATAAAAGTGAAGCAATTGAACTATTTTTTTCATATTAACCGTTAATTTGTTTGTCTTATTTAATCCTTAATATTTAATCCGTTTTGCTTTAATTCAGTTATTATCGGTTCAGAATACTTCATTTTCGTTTATAGGCAATTCTTCGCGATTGTGTGTGTGAAGATTTTGAGATACAGACTTGTATGAGATATTGACTATAAATTAATTTATTATTTAAAAAATTATGCAAACAAAAGCACAAAATCATCCGATCACTTTCTGCAGGTTTCTATAATAGGAAAAGAAAAACTTATGACAATATTGTGGTAAGTCTATAAACATTTTGAATTTATTGACCGTTATTTGTAGGGATTATTACTATATTGACTCGAATTGTATCTGTTTCAGATCACGTATTTGGGCTGAGTTCAATTTTCATCATGAGAATTTTGCTGATTTAAATTTACGTTAATATTCTGTGAAGAATAACTCTCTGACAATAACATGTGTTATATATCAGTAACAAGCTTGGAAATAGTATGTGCAAAAGCAATAAAAAACATCAATAATAATGTATAGTTTATAAAACAATGTGTTTCAGAAAATAAAATTACATAACTATCTATACTTATTTATAGTTTTATTTTATCCCATATACTAATCTAAAGTATATTCGAGTAATTTTGGTGCAACTTCTCAAATGTATGGGAATTTACCCCATAGGTTTGTGAGGCTTGAGCCAAAATTACTCGAATCTGCTAAATAAAAAGTTCAAAGTTACACAATACAAGGTTTGAAATTCCCGCTAAAAGTTTTATATGTGCGCCCACCGAGGCGCTTTTCGTGTACATTCCATAGACTTAGAATATACTAGCGTATAGACCAACATAGTGTGCAAGGGAGAAGAAAATTCCTTATGGCAAAATGCAAGATAGAAAAGGATACCAAATCTCATGACTCTGTAACCGATTTTGAATGACAGGTCGGCACAATTCGGCACGCAAGAAATAGCTCCGAGATATTTTGTAATTTTTAAAGTATAATAGTGTTTATTTTAGTAGTAACTTTTTTCCAAAATGGTTAATTGTTCCGTGAGTGACTGTGCTGTTAATAATAGAAATAATCCTGATAATTTCACATATCACAGGTAAATTCTCAAGACGTCGTCAATGTTATGACGCGTTTATTTTTGGTTAAAATTTATACATACATACTGTTTAAAATATAGAATATATTCAATTATTTTGTTAATTTTGATATTTTGCAAAGAAAAAAGTCATGTTGTTGATAATTTGCAAGAATTTGGTAAATACATTTTTATACAAAATATTTTACATGTACGCTAGGGATTGACTCAACTATAACAAAATTAATGTCGATATTTATCTTGAATGTTTATAATGAATCGATAGACTTGCCTACACAACAAGAAAATAAATCCTCGGTTTGCGTTCTAAAATGTAATTTTATTTTGCCGTTTTTCAAACAGATTCCCTCCGGATTCTATAATTAGAAAAAGTGGTTAAGGTTCATTAGACGGGTTAGTTGGAATGCAAAGAAGAACTCAACAATTTGCAGCAAACATTTTCTTGAGAAGTATAAAAGAAAAAGTAGAATAAAAACAATTTTATTAAAAGTCATTTCTACATTATTTGTACCAGTAAGTAAAATATTGTTATAATAAGACTTCAAAAATATAACTTTCAAAACTTTAGATAAATATATAGACAGATTTTCATACATTATAAAACTGTAGTACATTAAAGACAAAAAAAATCTTGTGATTATCCTCTTTAAGCCATTATGAACCCAACTAAGTATCTATTTATCAACCAAAATAAATTTATAACCTTGCTTAACCAACCGCACAGCCTCACGGTCACACTAGTACAATATTCATAGCATCATGCTATTTTCCCCAAGGGGTTGAGCGGAGCTTCGGATTATATTTCCAAATCATAACGACAAAACTTTTAGCGTAGTTAGGTATATATATTTAGTAATGCTCCTCAAGCGCTACTAGACGACCGCGCATGAGACGTGATAGTATAAATTCCATAGTATTTGATACTCACAACGGTCAATGCCCGATTCATGCTTGATGGCCGACGACATTGTCGCGAGGGCTTAAATAGCGTGATTCATCCCTACAGCGTTAGTCGTAGAGAAGAGGAACTCGTGGTTAAGTTGCACTTGCCGCGGTCAGTCCATGAATGAGTGACCATTTTCTTAACATACCGAGATTGAGAGAATAGAGAGTGCATCTGTATCCGCAGACACTTAGTGCACTTAACTGTGTTAAGATCATTATGTTTTTAAAATTCATGCAGCTAAAATGATACTAAGTTTATTATTACTTTATACTTTTCAGGGACAGATGAAAGAATATAAACATGAAGCATGATGAAGCCTCATAAACATATTGCCTTTAAACAGAGCAATCTTATTTAACTGATTCCTACAAGTTTCCTTCCTTAAATTATTATGTTTACATTCATACTTAAGTCAAATGTTAAAATAAACTTCTGTAATCTATTTAATTATTAAATGTTTGTAATTATCACAAGTAATACTTATATGAAAAATAAAGCAGCCACTATGTACTCCATGTCCCCGTTTTTGTTTCCCCATCAAAACATTTTATAAAATATAAATAGGTATATACTTAGTTAAGTATCTACCCATTTATATTAACAATATGTTAAAAAATAAATTCCGGAGAAACTGCCCACGGCAGTAAATATTTTTCTCCAAAGATCATAGCTCGAAAATACAACATTCTGATCTGATTATTGGGGAGTTTTTTTAAGTTTTTCGGTAAAGTCACCTGAGATTTTATACATTTGTATTAAAATCCAACAAAAGGCAGGTAGGTTCAGTTTATTCCCAGGAACATGTTATATGAATATTTTTTAATTATTTTAGAACTATCATGGTAAAATTCAGTTAATTTTTGAAGTTATTCAACTTCATGCACTAAACAATTTTTTATAATCTTTTTACCGCTTCCTTAATAATCATTTTCGATAGTCCTTTTAAGTAAAATATACATCACTAGCTAACGCAAACAATGACAAATCAAAATTGGTCACGCGTTTTCGGGCTGTCAGGTGGTCTATACGACAGTATATTCTAAGTCTATGGTACATTCATAAACACGTGTTTCCTTTTTAGTATGAAGTTGGCGTTCTTCTCTTGGTAGAGAGTAATTGTGTTCTGTGTCTACTACGGTCGTTTACTCGTTTATCTATGATTTTTCGCTAAATAGTGGGAGAGTGGGAGGTACCGAGAAAGAGCAAGAAAGAGAAACTAATTTTTAATAAAAGACTAAATTTATGAAATATTACATATATATTCATTAAATATTTTGAGATAGAGGACTGATTTTATAAAATACAACTTCTATAGAACATAATGGTAATATACTATTTTTGTTTTCAATATGTATTCCAATGATAAAATCTACCTTTATGCGTATTCGGCTTATTTTTCATCTAATCGCAGGCTAATAACACCATTGAAGCACGTTTAACATAAACATACATTTTTCTGGTTAGTTACTTTTAATATACGTTTCAAAGCAGATCACTATGTAATCACAACACTGTAATAACATCATGTTTTTTGTATTTCTTATTTTTTTTTTATTCTTGTAAAATTGAGTGTGTTGTTTAATTGCCTAAAATATTCCTATAAACGAGGTAGTCCAACTGAAAAAAGTGGTAAATTTAATAACAAAATGTGCCGAATATGGTCTGCTTCACTAGAGGAAGGTCTATAGTGAAGTGCTATAATTTGATGATGATGGTGATAATGCTTTTCAAAGCGATACATTTTGTATTGCTTTGAACAGAAATTTAAATATACTTTAAATTATGATTTCTATAGGTATAAAATACCTCATTTTTATGAGGGATATGCCCAGTGCTAGCAATGATTTGTTCTGTGTTTTTACTGAGGCCTGGGAATTATATTTATTATATTTTTATCATTGTGTTACTGAAAATTATGTAATGGCTAATAAAAACAATAATTTATGCATTTTTTTCTTATACATACTAATTATTATTGAAATTGTTAACCAAATATTTGTATGACTTCTAAGGTGAAACATAGTGTTACTTATTATACCTTTTCCACCAAGCTTGTAACTTTTTACCTGTTTTACAAATAAATTATTTTGAATTTGAATTTAAATTTGGAATGGGCGTTATTTTATTACACTTCGGGCCATGTATCAAATAACTAGTTTTGGGTTGAATGTGATTTTTGTAAATACATGATTTTTCATGAGTAGTTATATAATAATGGTCATATTAGATAAGAAGACAAAATATCTGGAACTGGCTCACAAGGTCATGTCGGTCATGTGGGGTGGTTTGCTGACTGAAATTATTCCTGTGGATGTTCACGTTAATCCTGGGACTCTGTGACTGATGATGAGACTCTGTGTGTACTGGATGGTGGTGCTCCTCGATATTGCTCGCATCTCCTGCCCTTGTCTTTCCTTTCTCTCTATCCTTCGACTGTTTGGTCTTTTCTGTCCAGGGCTTCTATCTAGTTGTTTTTTTTTTATTTGACTATATGCTATGAATAGTATGATATTCAACATATATTTTATGTTAACTTATTTATAATTTTTTATATATATTATTTATACTTCCCACCCAAATGAAAATACTAGATAAACACCTCAAGTAATAATAGTAATTATTATTGTTTTTACAGTTAGTCCTTGTCCTCGGTGATTTACACATTCCACATAGATGCAGCAGTTTACCACCAAAATTCAAGAAGCTGCTCCTACCTGGGCGCATTCAGCACATATTGTGCACTGGCAATCTTTGTACCAAGGAGTCATATGATTATCTCAAAACATTGGCCAGTGATGTACACGTAGTGAGGGGAGATTTTGACGAGGTAACATTGTATAGTATTTAAGGTTGTGTGCTATGCCGTGTAGTGACGGTGTAAAAATATCCACTACCCCATATCATCCCATGGGTGTTGTAAGAGGCAGACGGGGGAAAACAAATCAGGAGATGGGCAGCAGCGTCTTCTTCATAACCACTAAAAATTAAAAAACTGTGGTTGCCAACCTGCTTGCCAAGCGTGGCAACAAGGGCAAATGAGGCAATCTATGGGGGAAGTCTATGTTCAGCAGTGGACTTTAATAGGCTGTAACGGTAAGGTTGTGTAGTTACTTTATTTATTTCTTTATTTAAACTTTATGCACAAAAGAAAAATCATACATATGGCGGACTTAATGCCTTAAGGCATTCTCTCCCAGTCAACCATTAGGCTAAGCAGAGATAAACATATGGGCGGTAGTAGCTAAAGTAAGCTAATAATGAGAAAAAAAGGTAACAAAGTTCGAATAAACCAGAATTTATATATATACAATGTTACAAATTACCCGTAAAATATAATTAATTATCAAAGCCAAAATTTTGTCAACCCTAGTAAGCTGTCATGTCAGGAACCAGATTATTTAACAGAAAGGCCTACGTACCTATTTTACCTAATAATTGTCGACTTTAATAGTTTTCTATTTTCATTCATAAATGTTTGCTACCTCAATACAATACAGTCATTATACTCAACTCGGCTTCAAAAATGTCAAGTTGGAAAAAAATAAATGTTGTCAACTTCAAATCCTCTAATCGATATCCTACAACTGTTTCGAGTTTTTTCCAACATTTTTGCATAATAACGATGCTTTCTAACTCGGAATATTACGATATGATGTTATGTGTAGGCCATGAAGATAGCAATTTAAATCGTGCTCGCGAACTGTATCGGCAATGATTTATCGATGGTAGACCCCCACTGAACAGCGACGGCTGCCTTCGTACCAGTGTTTTCTGAACATGTCAAGATGACTACATTCCACGGCTCTTTTCATCGGTCTACTAGAAGTAGACGTCCAAGCACAGTCGACGCCAGGCAGGCTGAATTAGTGTTATAGCATTTTGAAGAAGAGCCTATCACAAGTACGAGCGAGGCGGAACAAGATTCGGTATAAACCATGTTGCAGTTTGGCGAATTCTTCGTGACGACAATCGTCACCCTTATCACTATCGCCGTACACAGGGCTGATACCTCCGATTTTACCAGGAGGAACTTCTGCGAGTGGTACCTCAGGCAGTTAGAGGAAAACCCTAATTACGTAAACTATGTTCTTTGGACGGACGAGGCAACATTCACGAGGTCAGGACTTTCAAATATGCATAAAGATCACGTTTGGGCTCGCGTGAATCCATGCTTCACGGCAGGGCAGATTCCAACACCAGTGGCGGCTGAATGTGGGCTGGCCTTTATGACGGGCATGTCGGTCCCGTCATTATGCCATCACGTCTCAACGGTAGCAACTATCTAACGTTTTTACAAACGGAATTCGAAGATTGCGATTGACGACTTTCCTGACTGGGATTACTTTGAGAATCAAAGAAACATGGTGTTTCAGCATGATGGAGCTCCGGCACATTTTGCTGCAACGGCGAGAACATCTTAACGTTCGCTTTCCGCGAGGATGGATCGGCCGTGGGGACCGGTGCTATGGCCTGCTCGTTCTCCGACCTCACAACCTTGGACTTCTTTTGGGGTTATGTGAAGGACAGAGTGAGTGTATTTCTCCGATTGCCCAACGGTTGCCGAGATGGAACAGCTCGGTTTTCGCATCAATAACACCGACGATGGTCCGAAATGCCACACAAGCCATATCCCGACGAGCGAGGTTGTGTATTGAGCAATGGAGCACACTTTGAGCCGTTTCTGTAAATTTGACGTTTATTATGAAAAATTAAGTGTTCGTTTAGGTTGTTTCGTTAGGTTAGGTTTTTTTAAATTTTGTCGTTCCGCGAATTAGGTAGAAATGTAGGTACATTCTGAGTAGTTCACTCTTTAATTTTACTGAAATAGGGTTTGCACATCACTGAAAATAAATTTTTTTTTTTGGGGTATGTTATACAGTGTTACTACGGTTCTTAAATATTGTGAATGGACTCGTTCTAAGGCCCCATTTAACCTCCTTTCAGCTTTACGGGTAGTTTTGTAACACCCAGTATAGAAGGTATTCTATACAGTTACTTTGATTATGTAAAATTTTATTTTAAGAAAATAACAGGGTAGACATGTCTTGTCACTGGTTGTGCATGCGCGGGACTGGTGCATGTTGCCAGTGATGATATATGGATGATCCTCATATGTTCATTCACTACTGACCACATGAGGAAGCTTAAGGTGACTCAGGAGCTATGGCTCCTACTAGATGGATTAACGACCTCAACATGGAGACATGTAAGAAGTCATTGTATATAGGTGGCTGAGGATTGTGCTTTGTGGCATTCCATGGGGGAGGCCTGTATACAGTAGTGGACTTGTGAAGGGCTGTAATAATGATAAATGTTCTGGTCCAGAATACAAATCTTCTCAAATCTTTCAAAGAGTAAAGTTGAAGACCATCTCATTTTCTAAAATGATCTTAAAGCTTCTTTGCCCTCATATTTTCAATATCTCCAATATAAAGGTTTCACATTTTCTTTCTTCATCATCAAGCAGGTGGTAAATCAACATAAAATTATTATTAATAATTTGGTGAAAGTGCTTAAACTTGATTTGTTAGTATACTGTGAAATTGAAATTTAATACAAGTGCTCAGCTCCAAACTTCCAAGGTTCTCCTTTTAATACTAGGAGGAACTTGCAAATGTAAGATACGAAATACATTACTAATTTCTTTTAAAGAATGTTATCATATTCTACGATTTTCTCCTGTATTGTGGAGGCAGTTAACAAACATAAATTGCACAAGGACAAACACCCAGGCCTGGAAAAATTATTTATAAGCCATACAAATACTTGTTTCATGTGAGATTCGAACCCGCAGCCCTTAGCGCCGCAACTCAAAGTTAAGCCAATACACCACTAAACCGTCTTGAAACTATGGGAAGATATGTATATTGATACTATGTTGAATATATTAAATGTTTAAACTTAATGAATTTAGCAAATTGAATTCTCAAAATAAATCTAAGAATCGAAACTTGCCATTCTTTACCCAAACATACTTTTGTTTATTACACAGTAATCTACATCTATACATATAAATAAAATTGAAGTGTCCGTTAGTAATTTCAAAATAACAGCTTTTACCAAATGCATATGAAAGTATATACAGTACTTATAAACAAAAATCAATTAAAAAAATTGGTGTCTCTTTATTTGTTCCGGCTAATCTCCTAACGGCTAGACCGATTTTGACGGACTTTCACTGGCAGAAGATGAACATCAGCTATGTTACAAGGAGTAACTTAGGCTACTTTTATTTAAGAAAAGAATTAGGGTTCCGCGCAAAAAATATGAAAACCCATGAAATTGTGAACAAAATCTGATTCGAACAGGGAGTATCGTAATAAATTACTAAAACTATACAAACAAAGTCGCGGGCACATGTAGTTAATATATATAATTCAAATAATTTTTATCAATGCCAGTAGTAGGGTCGTTGCGTCGGTAAGCCGGCCGGGTCTAGATTTCAGTCTTTGGCACCAGATGATTCAGTAAATTTGATTTAATAACGATTTTAATAAATATCATCGTACAAAATGAAATTTAATGCATTTGTAAATAGTTGCATTATATCTTGCAACATTACTTAATCGAGTAAACACAACACGCGATTTATAATAAATAGTTCAGTTCGACGCCGGCACAGGAGCTGTCAAAAGTGTAAGATCGTGCAAAAAAAAATAGTGCGCGCGTTTCACTCAAAAGTAAGCTTTGTGCGGTATTTACTATGATTATTTAATATTGTGCTTATAATTCACTGTATAAATAACTTAATTTTAAATTTTCACATTGATTATTATAATATTTAATTGAAAAGTTAATAAATTAGGTGGCGGAAAGTGACACATAAAATTGTCCTATTATTTGGTTGTCAGCCATGCGGCCGAAAATATAAAGTTTAGCCTAAATACTTTGTCTCTTTCATTTATTTGGTTACATACTATTAGTCTTCTTTCTTATTTATAATGAATCGTATCCTTGCGAAGACACTAGCTTTCAGTTTTCACACCAAGTACTGCAATTCAGATGGTTAGTAATGAAACTAAAATACCCATTTTAGTTGTGGCCGAAAACTGGATTGAGTCTAAAATGATTATTTAGTTTTCGGCCAACTTAAAATTGTATGAAAGAATAGGAAGTCGAAAATTGAATGCAGCTTTGGTTGACGGCTATTTCATGAATCTCGTTTTACGAAGAAGATTCAATAAGGCATTTTTTCTTCAGATGGCTCCTTCATAGAAAAATCCGCAAAAGAAATATAATTAGTAAATGGCTTCAGAAAATGTAGACTTTAGTAATTTGATCCCAATGTAGTGGATTACTCAAAATGTGTCCAGAATAACCCGGAAAGACTAATTAGTTAAAATTCAAAGATACCTGAAAATAATATTTCTAAAGAAATAATTAACGCAGACCTAGTTTCACAAGAAAAGTTTTGAAACATTTATAATCAACTCTAGCAGACAAAAACATGGTTGGCGATGTTCTGGTAACTATGGGTTCATCTACCGATGCATCAGAATCGTTAATCGATAACAACATTTCAACATTGCATTTATCAGGAAGTTATTTTGAAATCAGTTCCTTAGTATCGTTAGATGATGTTTTTGTAATCCTAAATCAAATAAGCCTACCAACAACTACAGTACTGATAATGCCTGAAATGGTTATAGATTCCAGTAATGCAATAATAATGTCTCAAATTAGTACGATGGCATTGATGATACCACCACCACAAACACCGATGATAACAAACAACACCTTTGAAACTTTAGAAAATGTGCTGGTTGATATTTCAATAAAATAGGCTAGTACACCTCTAAAACTAGTGAAACATCGGCTTCAGTACTATTAAATAAAGAATACAGAGATGCAATAGAAAAATCATTTATTTAAACTGGAACTCGTAAAAATCAACTATTAACACTACACGTACACCTTCTTCTGTGGCAATTTGATCTGCTGAGTGCGAAAACTTTATGAAGATAAAAAGAAAGGTAAAATAGAAGACACAATTGAGTTAAAAAGATAAGAATTTTGAAAACGAAAATAATAGAAAAGAAAAGTTAAGTGCTAAATTTAATAAAAAAACGAAAATCGTAAAATCCAAAAATTCCATGAAGAAAAATGGAAGGGTAAGAGTAAATTGCACCTTGTGTTATGATATTTTAATAAGTGATAGAGAAGAAGATATGGAAAAAATATTGGATGTGACTTTGCACCAAATGGATTTGAGATGTACAGATCTTGTTGGACTAAAATATGAGGAAGCACAAAATAAAAGAGACGATTTGATTGCCATATTTAACGACACGACATTTTATTATAATTTACAAAACATATTAAGTTAAGGTTAAGGTCCGAAAAGGCTTTAGCACCATAGAACACATATATTGCCCTTCGGCAAATTGTACAGAAGTCCGAAGAGTACAATTTGCCACTATGTCTGGCGTATGTGGACTATGAGAAAGCCTTTGATTCCGTCGAAATTTGGGTGGTGCTGCAGTCCCTTCTGCGGTGCCAAGTGGACTGTCGGTATATCGAAGTGCTGAAGTGTTTGTACAGTAGGGCTACGATGGCTATCCAACTAAAGAACCAGAGTACGAAACCTATCCAACTGCAGAGGTGTAAGACAGGGTGACGTAATATCCTGAAACTCCTCACCGCTGCATTGGAAGACGTTTTCAAGCTAGTGGATTGGAAAGGATACGGTATTAACGTCAATGGCGAGTACATCACTCACCTTCTATTTGCCGACGATATAGTCCTTATGGCAGAATCGCTGGAGGACCTAAGCACTATGCTCAATGACCTCAATAGTGTCTCCCAACGGATAGGTCTTAAGATGAACATGGACAAAACAAAATCATGTTTAATGCCGGTAGTTGTTGGGAGCACTAAGCTCGAAGTTGTTGACGAATATGTTTACCTGGGACAAATAGTCCGACTAGGTAAGTCCAACTTCGACCGAGAGGTCAATCGACGGATTCAACTCGGCTGAGCAGCGTTCGGGAGATTACGACCCATCTTCTCGTCAGGCATACCTCAAAACCTCAAAACTAAATTGTACAACCAGTGCGTGTTGCCAGTGATGACATATGGAACTGAGACGTGGTCCTTCACTACTGGCCGTATGAGAAAGCTCAAGGTCGCTCAGCGAGCTATGGAGAGCTATGCTTGGGGTTCTGGGATAAACTTAGAAATGAGGATATCCGCAGTAGAACCAGAGTAACCGACATAGCCCAAAGGATTAGTAAGCTGAAGTGGCAATGGGCCGCCATATAGCTCGAAGAATCGACAACCGTTGGGGAAGAAAGGTTCTCGGTGGCAGCCTCGTACCGGCAGGCGAGTGTAGGGCGTCCCCCACTAGATGGAGTGACGCCCTGGTAAGACATGCTGAAGTCAATGGATGCAGGTGGCTCAGGACCGTGCTTTGTGGCGTTCAGCAGTGGACTTGTGAAGGCTGTAATGAATGAATATTAAGTTAAGGTTAAGGTAGCCGCCTTTTCTATCCTGTCTAATGCAGTGGCCGAAAACTAAAATTCTTGTGGGCCGAAATTTAAAATTTGGGGCCGAAAACTAGCATTTTACATATTTTTCACATCACAATCACAAATTATTATAAAAAGTCAATGAATTATTAAAATAAAAACTACATTATATAAGCTACAAATTAACATTAACACCACTAGGCCATCATAATGGCAATTATTTTTTCTAATACCTTAAAGTTGACAACTCCACTAAAAGGCCGAAAACCAGCGCAACGACCCTACTATCAAATATCAACTGTTGAAATATGATAAGGTGAAAAATGAACATGCTAAAACTAGTAGCTACTATGTTGGTTAACACTAGCAAGACAGGAAAAACAGCTAACCTACAAAGGCGGTCAAAAGACATTTGACCCATCTGTGTTATTCTCTATGTATGCAAATATATGTACTTGTAAAAATAATAGGCAATATTCATTGTTACAAAGGTAAATGAAATATTTTAGTTTGTAGCGTGAATATGTGTTTAATAAAAATTTTACAGTTATGACAAATGAACATGTTTGATTGATTGCATCTGCCACATGTGGTTTTTAACACAAGTCACACGCTTTACTAATTTTATTTTTACAATGAGCTTGATAGCAAATAAGCATCTTTCTTAACTCAGCTGCTGGCATTTCTGAGGAGTTAGAACTTTGCAGTCAGGTCTCAGGAGTGGGTTCTTCTAAAATGTTACTCAGTTTGACCGTCAATTGTAGAATAAAGTCTCTTCTACTTATTTTTTTTGTTGTTTATATCTTGGTACAACACCCAGGTATTTATTGCAGATAAATCTAAAATATAAAATACTTGTACTGGCCATCTTCTAGAAGGTGCTTAAGTGCTGCATCTTCTCGCCATTTGCTCGACCATGTTAACACCATATTTAGTTGAATTATAAAACATTATAGTTTCAGGTTTTTTCTTGACATCGCCAGTGTGTATAATGTATATGAACATCATGTAATGTACTCAATAACAAAATATTTTTGCTTCTCTTTGTTTGGTAAATGGTCAATAATCATTGGTCATTTTCTATTATTAGTGCTTTGGTGTCATATAAATCCAATGTTAGATTTTTTACGTACGATGGAATGTCACGTCTCCCTTTATTTATAGTACCAACCACAGTTGTACGTTTTGAAAGCAAGTTCTGTGCGAGAGATTCAGAATTGAAAAAGTTGTCTGCAGTCACATTTCTAGCTTTGCTTAGAAATTGTTTCATAAGATGCATGACGACGTATTGTCCAAGGCTTGATTTTCCGGTCTAGTTTCGTCTTTCCCAAGATATAGGTAGCATTCAACAAGTATTTCGATCGACACAAAGCCAAAATTTTATTCCAAATTTATCAGGTTTATTAATCATAATATATTGAATAAAACGACTTTGAATCTTTGGAGCAAACAACTATTCATCTATTGTTAGTTGTTACATTTTCTCCCAGTTTGTAGCTTGCAATGCTGTTTTGTTAATAAAACAATTCCATACTTGAGAAATCAATGCAAATTTATCTGTTCTATTTCCGTAGATCGTACTAATCTCATCAGATCGTAAATATTTCGTAATTTCCTTGAATCTATTCCTAGATATAGTTTTAGAAAAATGGAATGCTCCATATTTTACTCCATAAATCATTTACAGATATATTTCTCACTACAAAACAAACTCTTAACATACAGAATGGAAATGAAGTTTTCAAGTTCTTCAAGGGAAATATAACATGAATGACTGATGTCTGAAACTGACAAATGTCTTGGCTGTTCAGTCACAAAATTATGACTTTTTCCGGCGCCCTTCCACCACTGAGCCATTTTCAAGTAGTTATAGATTTCCACCTGGTGACATCATATTATTATAAGAGGTATTTCCATAAAATGATGTTCGAATACCACATACTCGTCATCGCCGAGACGATGTTCCTCTACTTAGTTGTTGAATGGCCGCCAACGGTATGTTGCTGTCTGAATCATCACTAGAACTTGATTCGGGAGCTGCAGGAATATATGGGTTATCTTCAACTTCTGGTGGTAATGACACCTTCACTTTCTATCCGATTGATCTTCTGGCAACGATTGCAATAATGTCAATATTTCTGCTACACAGATATACTGATACATTTTTTTTACGAAATATCAACCAAAAATAAGGAAATTGACTCAATGGGAATGCGTAGAGTAATGAATGTATAAATTAAAATGTGTAGGTAGATAAATAGATAGATAGATAACGACGGGCTGTTTTCCGCAACTCTACATCTAAGCGCGTATTTTGCGTGTGGGCAGGAAAAATGTAATTATTCGAGCCATGAAATCTCTCCGAAGAAATTCAACAGTCCTTTGATGTTGCGAGCAACTTCGGGGAGTGATTCCGGCGTGCCGAAATGTTTAGCCCTGTATGCAGCGACCTCCGGACATGTCAGCAGCACGTGGACTGCCGTTTCTTCATCCCCCATACATGCCCTGCACAGGGGACTATCTGTAACACCTATGGTTAATAAATGTTTGTTAAAGGAGCCATGTCCTGTGGTAGCACTTGTTACTATCCTGGTCTGTGACTTGTTCAATCTCATTAGAACTTTGGTTAAACGACTTATTTCAGGCAGGGCCTCCCTAGCTTGTCTATAGTCTACTAGATTTTTCCAAAGCTGAGCGTGTTGATTAGTAAAGTTTTTACGTACCAGTGTAAATTACTGATGACATTCGTTATGGTATGGAAAATCAAAAGTGACAATACTAACTTTGTTAGATTTCAGCAATGCGTTTAATACAGTCGATTTTGATACCTTGTTAAATATATTTCGCTCTCTCAACATATCTCCGGCTGTAGTTGATTGGTTTCGTAGTTACTTGTTTGGGCGCCGGCAGCATATTCAAGTACAGGATGTGTATTCCTCTTGGACTGCTACTGTTGTCGGCGTCCCACAAGGTGCGTGTTGTCTCCTGTCAATTTTATAAATTCTATAAGTAATCAACTGTCTTCTTCTTACCACTTGTACGCCGACGATCTCCAAATTTACACTCAATCTACTCTGGATGATTTGCCAAAAGCTATTGACACAACGAACGCTGATCTGGCTTGTATTTTGGACTGGTGTAAACTTTATGGATTATCCATTAATCCTCTAAAACTCAAGCAATAATTATTGGTAGTTCGAGATTAGTTGCTAGGGTCGACTTTTCTCTCATACCTATTCTGCTCAATGGTATTCACATCCCTTATAGTGATAAAGTTAAGAATTTAGGAATACGACTCCTGTCTAACATGGTCACCACAAATTAATGAAGTCAGTAGAAAATGTTTGCAGCGCTAAGCTCTCTGGAGACTTGGAAATTTTCTCCTACTGCCACTAAAGTTGCGCTTGCTCAATCCCTATTTCTGCCTATTCTTGACTATGCTGATGTTTGCTATCTGGACGTTACCGACGCAGTTAAATAAACTTGAGCGTATTCAAAATTTATGCTTACGATTCATATTGGACTCCGTAAATATGATCACATTTCAGAATTTCGTGAACGTTTCAAGTGGCTGCCGATTCGCCTTCGCAGGAATACTCACATCCTTTGTGCTTTATACAACATACTGTTCAATCCTCTACCCACGTTACCTGAAAGACTGCTTTGAATTCGTTTCCTCCTCACGATCGTCATCTACGTTCCACTAAAATTTTTGTTTCGTATTCCAGCACATTCACCCTCCTTCTTCTTAATAAATCAAAATCTATCTTAATAAATCTTTTCAGTTACAGCTGTACGCTTGTGGAACTCCTTGCCTTTATATATTCGAAGTGCACAGTCCTTTTTCCTTCAAAATTTACTCAAAACTTATTACTTGGTACTCTAATATTTCCATCATAATCCCGTCCTTAATTGTATCTATCCTACCTATCCTCAACCGTCATCATCTTGTGTGTATTTATATACTTATATATTTTTTAACTTTATTGCCAAATTTATGTACACCTTCCCTATGTGCAATTCGCTGTAAACATTTGCTAAATAAGGGTTGTCTGGAAGTTCAGAGCGATAAGACAGCCTATTGTACCTTGTATATATTTATTTGATTTTGTCTCGTTCTAATGTGTATTGGTGTACAATAAAGAATATATTGATTGATTGATTGATTGAACGAACGTTACCAAAGGGGATTGGTATGATTGGTTCCGGCTCTATAGTGGCCAGAGCCGCTCCTCTTCTGTCGAGTTCCTCTGCTGCATTATTGTCCCTGGATCCACTGTAGCACTTTATCCATTTCAGAGTCACATTGTTGTTTTACATACCTCATTTAATCGTTGATGGCATTCATATATTAGTCCCGAGTTTACCATATTGCAACTCAGAGCTTGTAGTACCGCCATGCTGTCGGTCAGCATCTGATGGAGGAGTCTTTACTTCCTAGCATATATATTATTTTTCTAGCATCTATTGCTATGGCCCTTGGATGATACCCATACATTCTGCCTGAAAGACTGTGTTGTGGGTACCCAGCGGTGTACATATGTGGATATTGAGGTCTTCGAAAGTTCCAGATCCTGTACCTTCATTTGTTTTGGAACCATCCGTGAAAATTCTGAGTTCTTTTGGGTTTAAACCCTCCGGCTGGTTAGTTTCATTTAATTGTATCTTGTATTTCTTATCAAACACAAATTGTTTAGGAACTTATCATATTTGGCTTGTAAGATAGGAATTTTGAAGCAAATTCTATTAATTATACCTGTATGGGGAACTCTACTCTAATTCCATTGATTTGGGGTCTTGAGTGGCAGCTAAAGTCTCTTCTTGTTGTATATGTAGGTGAAGCGGGATTAGCTCCAGCATATTTTCTAAGGCTGTTGTTGGTGTAGTTCCTATGCAGCCTGTGCAGTCATACATGCCAGTCTCTAGTAACGCTGAAGCTTCTTAATGGTGGTGGCTTCATTTTTTGGTCCACCATACGAGAGCACCATGTGTGATCATGGGCCGAATCACGATTTTGTATAGCCATTGTATAATTTTTGGTGTCAGACCCCATCACTTACCAATCATGTTTTCGCATTGCCAAGCTATACTAGCCTAGATTTTGTTTTCTGTGTTTATTCCAGTTCAGTTTATTGTACAAGGTAAGACCTAAATATTTTATACCACAGAGGATAGCTGGAGTTTTGTGCTGAACAGACATGGGAGGTGATAGTTATTCAGCATTCGTTTTTGTGTGAACATTACTAGGTAGGACCGTTTTATTTGGGTTAACGGTTAAGTTATATTCCATGCACCATCTCTCCACTATACGGAGAGCCGCTTGGGTCAGGTCGCACACCATGCTTGCTGTCTTTCCAGAGACCAGTATTGTCAGGTCATCTGCATAGCCTACTGTGTAGAAGTGATTGGCATTTAATTTGCTGATGAGTTTATTAATTTCATTGGGGTTCCAGAACCCCACCCTGCAGGCAGCCTTTCTTGATCTGGATTGTTTGAGATTCACTAGCAATCTTTATTGTTCGTGTACTGAGCATGTTTACTATCCAGTCAATCAGTGCCGGTTCAACTTTATGTCTACTTAGTTCAACTTTTATGCTGGAGAAGTTCGTTCTGTCAAAAGCACCTTCTATATCTATAAAGGAACCTAGACATATTACTTTGTTTTGGATGGCCTCTTCAAACTTTGTTATTACCTGGTGATGTGCCGATTCTGTCGATAAGTTCATTAGCGCCGACCCCCTTAGTTCCCTTTCACACATCCTCTCCATCGTCTTTAGGAGAAAGGATGTGAGGCTAATGGGTCTATAGGATTTAGGGTCTGTATAGTCGTTCTTATCTGGTTTGGGTATGAATGTAACTTTCACTTCCCTCCATCCCCTAGGAACATATTTAAAAGCCAGATATGCTCTCATTATGACAACAAGACTATTAGGGCATTACCTCCCACTGTAGGAGTGCCGGCAATATGCCGTCAGGTCCTGCCGCCTTATAGGGGAGGAAACTGTGAATAGCCCAATGGATTTTATCCATCGTTACCACTCTCTGTGCTAAATTCCAGTCTTCTGCTGTTGGTGTCAGTGTATCTTCATGCCGGTTTACCCCCTGAGTTACGCAGCAACCTGGAAAGTGCGTTTCAATTAGGATGCGTTGGGTTGGGTTTCATCCGGCGATGTTGAGTAGCTTCCGTCGGGTTTCTTTAAAGAGATGGATCCCGGCGTGTTCTGTTTAGTTAGGATATTCCTTATCCTATTCACATGTTCACAGGTTTCTATGTTGCCACAGAATTTACGCCATCCTGTCGAGCGTCGATACCTAATACATTTTTTGTATTCGGACTTAGCTTTCTTGTATAGTAGCCAGTCTTCATCCATTGAGGTATTCATGACCCTATTTAGGACTTTTCTTACCTTCTTACGTTTTCTATCTATTTCTTTACCCCACCGCGGTTGCTTTTCCTCAGCATGCCTTGGTGAAGTGATTTCTGGACATGATTCATGATAGCTATCCATCATGGCTTTAGTAACAGCTGCTGCCTGTTCTTCTAGGAGCGACTGATCTGCTATAGTGTTTGCCCCTCAAAACCCGCGAGCGAAGACTTCAACGTATTAAGGTATTTTGTTTTATCCGTCTTGCGGGGATTTCTCCATGGTGGTGTAGCGGGGATATCGACCTGTAGTACGAAGCAGATCCATCTATGGTCTGAGCATGAGGCCTCTCTCGACACATGCCATCCCGTAATTAGTTTAGCTGCTCCTTCTGTTGCAAGTGTGATCGATTATTGTGTAGGTATTTAGTGTAGTTATTGGGTAATATGTAGGTATGTGAAACAATAAAATTAAAGTAAATATAATAATCCACAAGAATAATTCATTTATGTATTGAATAGTCCAAAACCTAGTCAATTGTATGTGAATGCTATATGAATTCATATTTGTATGAACATATTACAATGAATATACTTTTCTTTATAAAACAATAGTAATTAATTAAAAGTCATGAGGTACAAAACTGTATAAACAAATAGTGACAAAATAATCGGCGCTGCAAGTTCAAATTTGGGTCAAATGACCCGTGCCACCTTGCTAGTGTATATTGTTTTTAAATATGTATACACAATATGAAGAAAACCCTATCCAAGCCGAAAGGGGCACATGGTACCATATTAACATTACCAAAAACAAGCGCTATTATGGATATGAAAATGTTTTATTACTTTAATATCTTATTTAGATTACAATTTGCTTAAAACTTAGTAAATTTTTAAAATCTGGCAACACCGTCGTCGGCGACAGTAACTTTGAAAGCGTATCATCACGCGGTATTGTTACCCGACGGCTGCCCGTGCCGCAAGTATTGCTATGTAAGTTTCCACATTTAATTAAATTTTATTTTATATTTTGTGGATATTTTTTATTTATTCACTGTAAAGGATTACATGAACAGAATCATATCACGGTGCCTAAAGGTACCCTCACGGATCGGACAGGGCCTTTGTACATATTGTATGGTCTTCACTACACTACTGAGTAATGGTGGGTTAAGAATATCCACTACCCATACCATACTGCAGTTGCCCATCTGCTTGCTAAGAGTGCCAACTATGATAAAATCCTCCGAGGCTTATGTTCAGCAGTTGACTTTTGATAGGCTTTAATGAATTAATGGTCTCCCAACTCTGTCAACATGCATCTTCTGATCATGCAGCCTATACTCAACAGTGTTGCCACAATAGTTTGTAAATTCAAATGATGAATGTCAGTATGTTGAAAAGATCCTATCATAGTAATTTTTGTTTCCTACAACTTTCAGAATTCTACATACCCAGAACAGAAAGTGATAACGGTGGGTCAGTTCCGCATTGGCTTGATCCATGGCCATCAGGTAGTGCCATGGGGAGACGAAGAGTCACTGGCCTTAGTGCAAAGGCAGCTTGACGTCGACATTTTGATATCTGGCCACACGCACCGATTTGAAGCTTATGAGCATGAAAACAAGTTTTATATCAACCCCGGTTCAGCGACTGGAGCCTATAGTCCACTATTCAGGTATACTCAAAATCTTAATGATGTCTTGTATTTACGCGAACACTACACATTTAAATAAAACTAGTTTTACGGATTTAATCGCGTATATTAACTTATTTTATATTCCCGACGTTTTGAGCAGTGTAGTGACGGGGGCGATCCTGTACGTTTTCACAGACTGCAGACTTCCCGGAGCGTCGATTGTTCACATCAGCTATGTGTTCTTAGTTATTTCAGTAGAGTAGATCGGAACAGAAATTAATAATTTTAATCTGGAGGTAGCCGTGGTTAACTATGACATTGGGACGTCAAACACCTCAGTCCCCCCGTGACTATGAGTGCTGTAAAGTGCTCGAAACGTCGGGAATAGTTAGTTAGTTAGTTAGTTTACGACGGGCTGTTTTCCGCAACTCCACGTCTAAGCGCGTATTTTGCGTGTGGGCAGGAATATTGTAATTATTCGAGCCATGAGATCTCCCCGAAGGAGTTCAACAGTCCTTTGATGTTGCTTGCAACTTCGGGGAGTGATCCCGGCGTGCCGAGATGTTTAGCCCTGTGTGTAGCGACTTCCGGACATTTCAGCAACACGTGGGCCGCCGTTTCTTCCTCCCCCATACATGCCCTGCACAGGGGACTATCTGTAACACCTATGGTAAATAAATGTTTGCTAAAGGTGCCGTGTCCTGTGATAGCACTTGTTACTATCCTGATCTGCGGCTTGTTCAGTCTCATTAGAACTTTGGTTAAGCGGCTGTTTATTTCAGGCAGGACTTCCCTGTCTACAGTCTACTAGATTTTTAAAGGTGAGCGTGTTGATTAGTGAAGTGTCTACGTACCAGTGTACGAACATTACCAAAGGGGATTGTATGATTGGTTCCGGCCCTATAGTGGCCAGAGCCGATCCTATTCTGGCCAGTTTGTCTGCTGCATCGTTGCCTCTGGATCCACTGTGTCCCTTTATCCATTGCAGTCACATTGTTGTTATTACATACCTCATTTAATCGTTGATGGCATTCATATATTAGTCCCGAGTTCACCACATTGCAACTCAGAGCTTGTAGTACCGCCATACTGTCGGTCTGTATTCTGATGGAGAAGTCATTAACCTTCCTAGCATCTATTGCTATGGCCGCTTACCCATACATTCCGTCTGAAAGACTGTGTTATAGGTACCCAGCGGTGTGCATATGTGGATATTGAGGTCATCAGAGAAAGTTCCACATCCTACACCTTCATTTGTTTTAGAACCATCGGTGAAAACTGAAAGCTCTTTTGGGCTTAATCCTTCCGACTGGCTGGTTTCATTTAATTGTATATTGTACTTCTTATCGAATACAAATTCTTTAGGGATTTTATCGTACTTGGCTTGTAAGATAGGAATATTAGAGTGAATTCTATCAATTATGCCTGTATGAGGGACACTATTCTTACTCCAAAGATTTAAGGTCTTGAGTCTGATGGCAGCTAAAGCCGCTTCTTGTTTTATATGTAGGTGAAGCGGGGTTAGCTCCAGCATCGCTTCTAAGGCTACTGTTGGCGTAGTCCTTATGCAGCCTGTGGCAGCCATACATGCCATTCTGTGGTAGCGCTGAAGCTTCTTTATAGTGGTGGCTTCATTTGTCTTGGTCCACCATACCAGAGCGCCGTATGTGATCATGGGCCGAATTACAGTTTTGTACAGCCACAGTATGATTTTTGGCGTCAGACCCCATCTTTTGCCAATCATGTTTCTGCATTGCCAGAAAGTTATACTAGCCTTATTGATTTTGTTTTCTATGTGTTTATTCCAGTTCAGTTTATTGTCCAAGTTAAGACCTAAATATTTTATACCACAGAGGATAGCTGGAGTTTTGTGCTGAAAAAACTTGGGAGATGATAGTTATGCAGCATTCGTTTTGTGTGTCATTAGTTCACCGGATACACCCACTCTCTCCGGCGGAACCACCCCTCCTCCTTTCTCATCCGGGCATAAGTTATTAACGTCGGGAATATAAAATAAGTTATTATACGCGATAAAATCCGTAAAACTAGTTTTATTTAAATATACTCAAAATCTTGTTAATTTTACGTGGCAAAGCCGTACTGCAGCAATATTAGGGTTGTAACACGGATGGATCGGCTCGACCGGGGAAGGACCACGCTCTCACAGAATACCAGTGTAAATTAGCAGCTTAATGCTGCTGTGTTTCTTATGGTGTGCGAACCAGTAAAAAATGAGGCATTTCATTTTAGTTCTCAGGGGTCACAATGTGTCTGCATTTTGATTCTTAATCGACGATTGATGTAGATGTATCTACTTACCATCAGGTGAACAGTGTGCTCGTTTTTACCCTTATTCTATAAAAATACTCAGAAATTTACTAAGCGTAAGGAATCTACCTTCCCTATGTCATCCCGCGGGTGTCTTAAGAGTGACTGAGATAAACTGAAACAGGAGATGGGCAGCATGTTCAGCAGTGGACTTTAATAGGCTGTGATGATGATGATGATGGTGATAAATAAGTAGCTGTAAAATCAACTAGTGTGAAAATGACTCAAAAATGGGCACTGCAATTGTATTTATCTTGGAAACATCTACTACAATTTATGCTAGATATTAGGGCTCTATTTCTGCCTCCAAATTGGTTTAGTTTTGTACAACCATCTAACCATTTCTACTGCTATGTAATTGTTTCAGTAGTAATAGTTCCAATTAGAATATTAAAAGTGCTATTATATTATTAGTAGTTGGTAGAATACCACCTTGTAAAAAATCCCTAACAATTTAAGTAGTGCCAACTACACAGTGATCGAAATTGGTATGACGAAATTAAGTATATCCGGTTTAGTCCATACAAATGTATTCCTCAGTTTTCTCCTGGATAATGACATTGATGAAGAGTTTCGAATAAATAAATTAAAAGTGAAATATTTTTTTTGCGTATTCAGAAACAGCAGAACAATTTCAAAGATTTTTTTAAAGTTCCGGGGCACCTCTAAATATAAACGTAGATAAAAAATATTTTCGCATTTGCCACACAGCTTTTCTTGTGTATGCCATAGTAAACATTTTTAGTCCACCCTAATAATTAGTCTGAGCTGCAGATGTCTCTTTCGATCGTTAGGGCAGGCGACAGCAATGGATTGCTAAAAACCTATTCTTCAAATTTCTTGCAGTCTGAATATCCTCTTAAATGCGAGCCCCTAGTCCTTGAGCTCTTAAAGCTAATAATAAACTAAACCTTTTTTTTTCAGAAATCCAACTCCCTCCTTCGTGCTTATGGATATTCAGAGTGCGACAGTTGTCACATACGTATATAAACTATTAGGCGACGATGTTAAAGTAGAAAGAATCGAGTATAAAAAAGCATAGTATCTATAAATATGTTATTAATTTAATATATTGTAATACATTATATGATAAGTTACACGTAAAACATCAATGTAAATACATAAATTAAAGAGAGCGATTTTCTTTGTTTGACATTTGATAATTCATTGTTGCCAGTGTGCGTTACAGATAAAAAATATTTGTATAGATTGTAATATCTAAGTTAAAGTGGTACATAAATGTCAAGTTGGTTTTGAGGTGGGCTAGGCTCTTGAAGCCAGAGGAAGAATTTGCTTAAAGATTACTCAATTTCTAAAACGTTTTAAATAAATATGATTCCATGTTTTGTAACTCAATTTATGTTAGTCAATTAATTAATATGTATTTGATTTATTTTATGTGAAACTTAGAGCATGTATCTTAATGATATTGTAAGTAATGTTATAAACAAATTGTAAACGATTTTATAGTAAAAAATATGTAATTTATTGATTTTTTTTTTAGTTTTTGTGAATATACATAAAAATAGATTTTATTTTTATTCTTAAATCAGAGATTGGCTATCTATTATTATGTTAACAATCACAAACTATAATAGTGAACACCTAAATAGAAAGGATTTTGTGCTATGGGACTTTCGGCATATTGAGTTTTAAGTATATGATCATACAAAATACTTGGATTTAATTTGAGTTTTTTTTTTAATATAGAAAAACGGACAAACGATCATGCGGCTCATTACTTGATGGTGTCTACTTCTGCCCATGAATAACTCCAGGGGAATTGCAGATGCGTTACCGGATTTTTAAAAGGAGTAGGCTCTTCTCTTAGAGGTCCCTAAATCGTTCCAGTTCGGAAAAGTCGCTGGTGAGGGTAATTCCAAAAAATGCGAGGAAGGGAAAATCGCACTGAAAAGAAGGGAAAAGAATGTGAAACCTGCGCATTGTAAAGTTGTGCCGGCATGAGATACTGTCCCTCTCTACTGAGCACTCCAACCTTTTTAGAGACCAATTTGCCCTTTACTTCCAAGTGACTGCGGAACTAAACTTCACTCGATATCTCGTCGGCGGGAATTCCGCTGAGGATGGTGCCGGAGGCAACAAAGGGAGTGCTCTGAAATTATGGTGTTCATTTTAGCTGTTAACGCACAAACCTGTGTCTTCTTCTAAACTGGACTAGATTTAGTTGCCTCCAATCCGAGCCTTTGCTTAATCTCTGACTCGACACAAGTTTGTAGACATATCAAGTAAAATCGCATCGAGTTTCATCATGTTGGGTCGCGTATTATGTTCCACCTTTATCGATAAAAGATGACGTCGGTACGTTTTGTCTCAAACTACCAATCAGCTCTGGCTTCGCACTGGTGATTTCTGGATCTCGACAATAGCGCCACCTACCAGGTCCAATTGTGAATCTAAACCATCCAGGGACCCACTCAAACACACACAAAAATTTCATCAAAGTCGGTCCAACCATTCTCAAGTGATGATCTTTATCAAATATTAAAATGGAATATTCGCTGACAGTCCACTTGATCGCTTTCCGTCATTCATCATATGAAATACAGCAGCGCTAAGATTACACTGAGCACATTCCGCGGAAGCACAGTCCTTTGGTTACATTGACCTCAGCGTGTTGCTGTGAATTAACAAGTTGTTACGTAATAAATATAAAGTCTCACATATGTTACCCAGAAGGGTAGGCAGAGACTTCGCACCATTCCATTTGGCACAATTTTGACACATCTCTCTCGCTCTAACAGCCATATACCTACGCAACCATGCTTGTCGGTTCATGGTACTTTTAATTTGACCCATCTTCAATATATCATCGATTTGGTCTGCCACTCACTTCTACAGCATAACACGTTGATTGCGTAAAATAAAAATTAAATATGTACCCAAAAAATATCTTTAGTTCTCGTACAGATTAAATACGATATCAAGCCGGCTAATCGGCACATACTATGCAAACTAGCTTTACATTGATCTCATTTTAAGCTGAAAAACATGTTTTAACTACCCCCTTTGGTTCAGCACGGAGTAGTACAGGCAAGTTCGCGCATGTCCTTCCGAGCTTTACGGCAAGCAAATGACATGTGACTATCAAATAGATCTAGTTCTTGCAATTTACGAAGTCGAGCGGGCTTTACTTGTGGTAAACACATATCTATATACGTCTCAAAGTGTGCGTGAGACCAAAATCGAGTATGGTTAACAAAGGGACGCTCGCAACTGATCACACTATCGCAATGTGCATGTACACGTTCAACCATGAGTAAGCCCGCTCGGCTTCGTAAATTGCAAGAACTATGACTATCGATTGAGGACCAACCACGTAAAGGGCGAAGGCATGGTCACCATCCTCAAAAGGGCCTTTAAATAGAATAATGCCTGGAACAAGGTCGTGTTCGAGACTCGTGACACCATTTGCATCAGATTATTCCAATTCAGATGTTTTTAAATAAAAAGCTAACGTTTAGTGGCAGTGTAAGAATATCCACTACCCGTATATCGTCCCGTGGGTTTCATAAGAGGCGACAGAGGGAAACAAACCAGTAGATGGGCATCAGTGTCTTCTTAAAAGAAACTAAAAAAAATGCGGTTGCCAAGCTGACTGCCCAGCGTGGCAACTATACAAACTATACCACTAACGAGGCATTTTATGGGGGAGGCTTTATGTTCAACAGTGAGTTTTGTTTTGAAACGCTAAATAAAAGTACCCATACCATAATATACAAAATACCAATACACTAAATGTGTATTAATTTTTTATATGTAATTATTTTTTTGGCCTGTAATATTTTTATTTTTACCCTTACAATATCGTGTTTTTCATAACACGTGATGAGAGTGGGAGATGGTATTCCATATGTCATCTCTATACGGTAGATCATATTCGTTTAAGGTTATTGTATCTATTGATTTACGTGTTTTTTTTACACACTATAAGTTACGTTAGATATGATACGAAAAATTATATCATTTTGATCTTTATACGTTGTCTAGAGAAAAATATAGTAATATATAAAATATGTAAATAAAACTGTTTTTTATTTTATGTGCTTAACCTGGAACCTGAAATGTGACGTGATAACATATAAATTACTGTGTAGGTTATGTGTGCAACATAAACAAGTAATTTATTTCAATTTTATACTAAAAAGATTGAATATACCATGTTTTTTTTCATATTCCTACATTGTCATCGGATTCTGAGCTATGTTCAAAATTTCAAGTCTAGCTAATCGGGAAGTGCTCGAAATTTGAGTTGCAAGATTCCACCCGGAACGACAGACAGACAAACAAGGAAGTGACTTAATAATAACGTGGTGAAATATCGATATTTATATCGAAGGTTAGTGAATATACTATAGTTAGTTGTGTATAAAAACAACTGCCTCATGGGTATAGTGGTCGTAAATGCGACTCATGACGAGGCAGGACTACGGTAATGATTAGACCCCATTCGCTTAAAGGCAGTAACAGAATTCGGTTTCTTAATAATGAGGAGGTAATTTATTCCATAGCCTTACGGCCTCAGAAGCGAAAGACTGAGACGTAAATTTGGTACGGCGAGTAAAAACACAACGTAGTTCCCTCGGAGGATCGCAGGTTACGATCGTGAGAAGAACCCAAATACTGAAACTTGCATTTCAGGTATTGGGGCGTGCATGGATCGTAAAAGATTGAAAATAGTGTGCGAAGAATTCTGATGCATCAGAATTATTTTATTATTCATTATATTCAATTATTATTCGTTAAAACCGATAAGTAAAAAGTAAACATTAATATAGCAGCGTAGATATAAGTTCTTTTTGCGTAGGAGGAAGCGAAAGGCACGTTTATTCAATCGTATTCGTGTGCCTGATTATTGATGATATGCAGTTTAACTAATGGCCTGTTTGCTGCCTACGTGACTTTGCGGATAGAAGAAATTTGGCTGTATGATTCGAAGCACGTTGCTTTTTTTAACCTTTTAAATATTTGTTTTAAACGTTTGGAAGTAATAGGTACCTATGTAATTGAATGAATATATTTCATTATTTAAATTACAACGAAAACTAAAATTAGGATATAATTATAATTAGAAACGTTAACATTAGGATTTTCTCTATTGTGGAGGCAGTTTACATACATAAATTGTACAAGGACAAATATCCAGACCCGGAAAAATTACTTGTAGGCCGCGGCCCTCAACACCGTAACTCATTGCTGAGCCATTGCGCCACGGAACCGTCAATTTTTTTTTTTTTTTACTTGACCAAGAGAACTCCTCCCTACATAGATTAGGGAGTCGAGTAACAACCCACAAAGTCACAGAATGACCAACTCAGACATACCTAAATTTATACCTTTAAAAAATTTGAGACCATCGGAGCGACCGGGGAACCGAACCCGAGATGGCTCCAAATTTTTATATGATAATGCCGAGAAGGCTCCCAGGACCGGCCCATAGTAGTGGGCCGTGAGGACACCCGGGCAATGGGGGAGATGCCCCGAGGCCCGATACCTGACAGGTGCTGAGCACCTGCAGATGACAACGTTGAGGTCAATTTATTTTGAAGTTGTGATCCTCATTTAAGCCGTGTGAGGGCGGCAGAAGGGAATCCATCACCGCATTTCCATGCAATAATATGGAGGTGATTTGTTGATGGGAGGCTGGCCCTAGTAACACCTATAAAAGCTTGTTTTTAGATAAATTTAATACCTATAAAATATGCAAATTATGTTTACTCTATGATAATATAATATGGACTCTAACTATAATTTAATGCATGTAGATATGTATGTCTGATTTGGGTTCGAATGTGGATTGAATATTTTGCATAAACTACGTTGAATTGGTGATTGCAGTTCTTGCTGATTTCTTATCTTAATTTTTTATCTTAGACATTGGACTCGAGACGATGAATTTGCTATTTATTGATATTTCTGGCTTTTGCCTTAGGTCGAGAAGATTTAAAAACAACGTCGGGTTTAAATTCAAACCCCACAACAAAGAGTATAAAATCACTACGTTACAATATATTATTAATATAGTTATTATTGCTACACAATGTCAAAATTTGTGTCTAGAACATATTAATATACATTAAGATAGATATGTCTCTGAATATATGAATAGAGTCGTTTATTAAGGCCAAAACGTATTGTTAATTTTCGAGTCTGGCAATCTGGCTATCAAGTCAATTTAACAGACCCTACTCTGTTAAAGCATTGCTAGACGACGTGTTTTTTTTCTCTTATCGTGTTGGCAACACTAAGCAGCCGTATCCTTTATGAGCTACGTGCTATGCTATGGGCCGTGTAGTGCCGCCATAAGAGACTCAAGCACCCCATTTTGTCCCGTAGGTGTCGTAAGAGACGACTATAAGAAGAAGGCGGTATAAATATCCCATTTTCGCCTGTTTGAATGCCTTGTTGGGCTGGTGGTCATTAGTGCGACTGCTGATCAAGTGGTGATGGGTTCGAATTTCGGGTCCGAACAATATCAGTCATTGGGTTTTCCTGTCAAGAAATTCCAAGTGTTTTACCCACGTGCCTCGGAAAGCACCTCTAGTCGTGTCGAATTACCATTCTATCGGTCTATGAATGAGAGGGATGAAAACGTGGTAGAGCCACGCTGCAGCTATATTATAATACGCGGTAGAGCCACGCTGCAGCTATATAATAATACGCAGTAGAGCCGCGAAGCAGCTATATTGTAGTACGTGGTAGAGCCACGCTGCAGCTATATTATAATACGCGGTAGAGCCACGCTGCAGCTATATAATAATACGCAGTAGAGCCACGCTGCAGATATATTGTAATACGCGGTGGAGCCACGCTGCAGCTATATTATAATACGCGGGAGAGCCACGCTGCAGATATATTATAATACGCGGTAGATCTACGCTGCAGCTATATTATAGTACGTAGTAGAGCCACGAAGCAGCTATAGTATACGTGGTAGAGGCACGCTGCAGCTACATTAAAATACGTGGTAGAGCCACGCTGTAGCTATATTAAAATACAGTAGAGCCGCGAAGCAGCTATATTGTAGTACGTGGTAGAGCCACGCTGCAGTTATATTATAATACGCGGTAGAGCCACGTTGCAGCTATATAATAATACGCAGTAGAGCCGTGAAGCAGCTATATTGTAGTACGTGGTAGAGCCACGCTGCAGCTATATTATAATACGCGGTAGAGCCACGCTGCAGCTATATTATAATACGCGGTAGAGCCACGCTGCAGCTATATAATAATACGCAGTAGAGCCGCGAAGCAGCTATATTGTAGTACGTGGTAGAGCCACGCTGCAGATATATAATAATACGCAGTAGAGCCGCGAAGCAGCTATATTGTAGTACGTGGTAGAGCCACGCTGCAGATATATTGTAATACGCGGTAGAGCCACGCTGCAGCTATATTGTAATATGTGGTAGAGCCACGCTGCAGCTATATAATAATACGCAGTAGAGCCGCGAAGCAGCTATATTGTAGTACGTGGTAGAGCCACGCTGCAGATATATTGTAATATGTGGTAGAGACACGCTGCAGCTATATAATAATACGCAGTAGAGCCGCGAAGCAGCTGTATTGTAGTACGTGGTAGAGCCACGCTGCAGTTATATTATAATACGCAGTAGAGCCGCGAAGCAGCTATATTGTAGTACGTGGTAGAGCCACGCTGCAGATATATTGTAATATGTGGTAGAGACACGCTGCAGCTATATAATAATACGTGGTAGAGCCACGCAACAGCTATATAATAATACGCAGTAGAGTCGCGAAGCAGCTATATTGTAGTACGTGGTAGAGCCACGCTGTAGATATATTATAATACGCGGTAGAGACACGCTGCAGCTATATAATAATACGCAGTAGAGCCGCGAAGCAGCTATATTGTAGTACGTGGTAGAGCCACGCTGTAGATATATTATAATACGCGGTAGACACGCTGCAGCTATAATAATACGCAGTAGAGTCGCGAAGCAGCTATATTGTAGTACGTGGTAGAGCCACGCTGTAGATATATTATAATACGCGGTAGAGACACGCTGCAGCTATATAATAATACGCAGTAGAGCCGCGAAGCAGCTATATTGTAGTACGTGGTAGAGCCACGCTGCAGCTATATTATAATACACGGTAGAGTCACGCTGCAGATATATTATAATACGTGGTAGATCTACGCTGCAGCTATATTATAGTACGCAGTAGAGCCACGAAGCAGCTATAGTATACGTGGTAGAGGCACGCTGCAGCTACATTAAAATACGTGGTAGAGCCACGCTGTAGCTATATTAAAATACGTAGTAGAGCTATATAGTGGTTATAGCACGAATGCTTTCTTTTTTCATGACTCAAAGATAGTACAGAATACTTCTACAAATATTATGGGAGCCTTATCGGGTTGGGCATAGACATAGAGCGCTATTACTACTTGAGGTGTGACCACGGATTTTGCATTTTGATTCTTAATCTTACATGCATTTTTCTTAATGGACTAATCAACAACATAAATAAATATTTTAATTGGGACTTAAGTTGTATAATAATATTATGCTTTCTCTATAAATCTTTATTGAATTACTATATAAAGGCGTAATATTTTTGTCAGCAGATAAAGAGAGAATCTAGAATACTAATTGCGATATTTTTTTTATAGCATACGGACGACAAACGACACAACACCGTCCACCTGATGGTAACTTTATACTGTGGCCCATCATCATCATTACAGCCCACCACAAGCCCACTGCTAAACATAGGCCTCCCCCAAGGAATGCCACAAAGCAAGGTCCTGAGCCACCTGCATCCATCGACTTCCTGCATGTCTTACCAGGTCGTCACTCCATCTCTGAACTGAACTGAACTCAAAGAAACTCCGAGCATAGCCCTCTCCATAGTTCGCTGAGCGACCTTGAGCTTCCTCATCCGGCCAGCAGTGAAGGACCACGTCTCAGTTCCATAGATCATCACTAGCAACACGCACTGGTTGTACAGTCTCGTTTTCAAGTTTTGAGGTATATCTGACGAGAAGATGTGCCGTAATTTCCAGAACGCTGCCCAACCGAGTTGAATCCGTCGATTTACCTCTCGGTCAAAGTTGGACTTACCTAGTCGGACTATTTGTCCCAGTTAAACATACTCGTCAACAACTTCGAGCTTAGTGCTCCCAACAACTACCGGCATAGGTGTGACATGGACATTAAACATGATCTTTGTTTTGTCCATGTTCATCTTAAGACCTATCCGTTGGGAGACACTATTGAGGTCATTGAGTATAGTGCTTAGGTCCTCCAGCGATTCTGCCATAAGGATTATATCGTCGGCAAATCGAAGGTGAGTGATGTACTCGCCATTGATGTTAATACCGTATCCTTTTCAGTCCAGTGGCTTGAAAACGTCTTCCAATGCAGCGGTGAAGAGTTTCGGGGATATAACGCCACCCTGTCTTACACCTCTCTGCAGTTGGATAGGTTTCGTACTCTGATTCTGTACTCGGATATCCATCGTAGCCCTACTGTACAAACACTTCAGCACTTCGATATACCGACAGTCAACTTGGCACCGCTGAAGGAACTATAGCACCGTCCAAATTTCGACGACATCAAAGGCTTTCTCATAGTCCACATACACAAGGCAAAGTGGCAGATTGTATTCTTCTGTCTTCTGTACAATTTGCCGAAGAGTGTGTATGTGGTCTATGGTACTAAAGCCTTTTCGGAACCGGCTTGTTCGGGAGGCTGGAAGTCGTCGAGTCTGCGTGCGAGACGATTCGTAATGACTCTCGAAAACAGCACGTAGACGCGGTCTGTAGTTCTTCAAGAGAGTGATACCGCCTTTCTTGAAGAACAAGACCACCGCACTTCTGCTCCACGCCTCCGGAGTAGTGCCACCATGGAGGACGGAATTAAAGAGCTTCTGAAGGACTTCAAGTACCGGTTTTCCACCCGCTTTCAGAAGCTCCGCTGTAATTCCATCTTCACCTGAGGCCTTGCCGTTTTCAAGGTGCTGAAGAGCCATTCTAATCTCGCTCAGACTGACGTCCGGGACATCTTCAGAATAGTGTCGGATAAGACTCGCTCTTGGATCGTTATTCACACTTGCGTGTGCCTCCAACGATGACGTGTACAGCTGCCCATAGAACCTCTCAATCTCACTCAAAATCTCAGGTGTCCGGGAAACGATGCTGCTACACTCGGTCTTCAGCTTTGACTGTTGGCTCTTTCTGGCAGACAGATCTCTGGCAAAGACTTTGGAGCCTTGGTTCCGCTCGATCGCTTCTTCAATACAAGCTGTATTGAAGTTGCGTAAGTCCCGCCGCATGTATTTGGAGATCTATCTGTTCAGTTGCCTGTATGCTGTCAAATCTGTTGAAGACTGCAGCTTCATTTCCCGTCTAACAGTCATGAGATTAAGAGTGTGATCGGAGAGTTTTTGTGTTCTTCTGCGGCGTGTCTTGCAGAACTTATCTCCGACCGCATGGACAGTTTCCACGAGCTTATCATTCATATCGTTCAATTCATTGCAGTCTTCTAGGCACTGAAAACGGTTTTGTAACTCGAGCTGAAAGGTTTCGGGACTTTGGACTAGACCACGAGGGGGACGGAGCGTTCACTTCATTAGACGAGACCTCTCCAACTTAACGTTTAGGTTCAGTGTGCCTCTAACCATTCGGTGATCGCTACCAGTTTTCAGTATCACCCTCGCGATCACTGAGACATAACTGAACAGTTGTCGTCTGGTCGTCATAATGAAGTCAATCTCATTTTTTGTCGAACCGTCGGGGCTCGACCAGGTCCACTTCCTGTGGGGCCGCTTCTGGAAGAAAGAGTTCATCGTAAAGAGTCCCTCTTTCTCCATGAAGTCAGCCAGCTGCTGGGCGCTTGGGTTCCGTTGCCCTATTCTTAATTTCCCTACCTTCAGCTCACCGTTCTCTCTTGTGCCTAGTTTTGCGTTGAAGTCACCCATTAACACCGTATAGTGGGTTTTGGAGGAATGCATGGCATGGCATCGGGGTGTGCCGAGGTTGGCGAGTAAACCTGTATAACCTTCAGCGAATACCGTTTGGTCATTCTGAGTATAAGGTACGCAACCCTCATCGACACACTCCCAATCTTTACAACGTTGTTAACGAGAGACTTGTGGACGATAAATTCGACACCTCCTTGGGACAGATGGTCGCCCTCCCGGTGACAGAACAAGTTGCCGGATTCGAGAATTACCGTGTCCTTCCCCTCTCTTCGGACCTCGGATAACCCTATAATATTCCAACCGCAGTCTTTTTATTGTGATATTGCTTATCAGGAAGATGCTGCTGCCCATCTCTTGCCTGTTTCCCACTGTCGCCTCTTACGACACCCACGGGAAGATATGGGGTAGTGGATATTCTTAACCGCCACTACATGGCATGCTGTGGCCCATAGACATCTACATTTTTCCAGTTCTAAATTGACAAAAATAAATTTGTCCACACGACTATACTTTCAAGAATAGTTCGATATAAAGGCTAAATTTGTTCGAAAACAAATACGTCGCATTCGATAGTTAAACCAGTGCTTCTCAACACCAGGGCTGCTAATATTTATTTTTATTTGAGAAAACTGAACCGATTAATCACGATGTTATCTTCTAGAAATATTAGCAAACCAAGAAACTCTTCGAGATTCATATTGTCAAAGTATTAACGTAAACATCGAAATATTTTTGGTAGTAAGTTTATAATACAATACGGAAGAATGTGACCTTCTGGCACAAGTATTCCGAAGGTCTCAACTATAACACTGTACCAATTTAAAACGTTTTTATTACCAAATAAAAACATATGATTATTATTATCTTTTTATACTCCTCAAGGTTCTATGGCCAAAAATTCATAATATTTGTAATATATTGAATGTAGTCAACTACTCGGCACAATTTAAAAAGTCATAAGAACATGCGACAATATCGAAATTAGGCGACGATCGATTACATGAATAGAATCACATCACGATACCTAAAAGCATCCTCACAGACGGGACAGAGTTTTTTTTTACATATTGTATAAGGCTCATTGTATGAATAAGTCATTGTATATTTGAGAGTAGGCTTAAGATAATCCATTACCCCATTTTGCCTTGGGTGTAAGAAGCCATAGGAAGTGCTTGAAAGATACGATATAACCATCCTATTTACGCCAGATGAAAAATACCCAGAACGGCATTGCGGAGCAGTGTCAAAATAGACGTGTAGTACTGTGATCGTCAATTCGCTTGCCAACCTGCCACGCATGGCGAATAAGGCAAATCCCATGAAGCCCATGTGTGACAGTGAACTTATAAGGGCTGATAAAGAATAAGTACCTATATTTAATTTACGTAATATAAAAACTTTGAGAAACCCTGGTGTAAACAAAAACATAAGCACATGTACCGGTTTGAACTCAGCCCCCACCACCACCACTGTTGGTCGATGGATAAAACTGTACGCGTTTACAAACTATTATCAAACAGTTCAGTAAATGTTTGGTGTTGCTTACTATACTTTCTCTCCGCGCGCTTTTCGGGCGTTTTCATTATTAATAACAAAATCTTACTCATTTGATGTCAAGTGTAGTGTTGTGTTCACAAAATGGCAGTCTCGTTCATAAGGCTTGGATTACGCTCGGTTGCTCTGAATATAGAAAGAGCAGCCATTCTATCTACCGCATCAGTACAGAATAATATAAAGGTAAATTAATTTTAATACAAGTAGCAGTTTCTAGTCATATTATGATAGAAGAGTTAGGTAAATTATATTTTTTATTTAATTCCAATAAACTTATTTTTTTTGTTATCTTGCATTTACTTCTTACATCGTGTACCTATATATACCTACATGCAATAACAATACAAATACCTATATAAATGGAATGTATTTACAAGTCAGTTAATTAAAAAATAAGAATGAGTTCCCGAACGCTGGCTACCTACCTATTTAGCTTGTTGGAATAATGTACATAGAGCAAATCGGTATGAGAAAACATACAAACTAATATTTTATGCATTTCATTATCAAGTTATCATTTCCATAAAACAAATGATAGAAAATAAATCAACTCTCGTAATATTTCACATTTGACGGAGTGATTTTACCCAAACTAACCTACGCTTCGTTTCACGCGACTTATTTTTGTTCATTTAGATGCAACTGCTTATTGCACCATTATGTCTATCTCTAGTATGAACTACGCATGAAAGCGTCTTCGACCTCCATTTTATTTACAATGCGTTTGAAGCCATATAATTCACGGTGTACTCGAAAGGGTGTCGTAAAAAAATCTACCTGGTGATTGTCAAATTGTTAAAACTACTACACTAACTAAACGACTATAATATAACAAATTGGAACGGTCAGCTGTCTGCTGACGATTACAATAATACAGACTTCTAAAATATGCTTGATTATAGTTATTTATACAACATACTTATAGGTACATACATACACTCGAAAACAATTCCCTCCGCCTACGGCAGTCGGGTAACAAGAAAAAATTGGTAATTTGTTTAACAATGACATTAAGTCATTTAAACGTAATTTAGTAATCATTTCAATTAACAAAACTTTGCTATGCCGTTACTTGTTTATGATTGAAATGATTTCTTTTAAATTCTCGTATTTTAGAAACAGTTTAATAGATGAAAAACTGTTTCAATGCATATAAATAAGCTAGTTTTTCTTCAAATAAACGAGCACACATCCACTTATGCTGTGGCGCATAGACACTTACATCTATCCTCGATTAAGAATCAAAATGCAGATGCGTTGTCACCCCTGAGGAGTCTCTACACTCACCATACGAAACACAGCAGCATTAAGCTGGTATTTTACGCTAGTATTCTGTGAGAGTGTGGTATTCCCGAGACGATTCAATCGTGCTACAACCATATATAACTGCATCGGAGCTCTACCACGTGTGATTCGATTTCTTCTATAAAAATCGTCTTCCACACTAGAATTTTCTCATATATCGTGGGGGCAGTTTACATACATAAATTTTACAAGGACAAACATCCAGACCCGGAACAATTATTTGTAGGCCATACAAATACTTGTTCCGTGCGAATTCGAACCCGCGGCCCTTAGCGCTGCAACTCATTGTTAAACCACAGCGCCACGGAGCCGTCATAACGTGTAAAATAATATAAATAGTAATAGTGGTATAATAGTCTGAATGCGATAATAAAAATGACCTGTTACAACATTGCGGAGATAACATTATTGTTTTCATGTCTTCATAATATTTATGCTTAATTCGCTGATTAAAATAAAAATATAAATATAATTAACAGATATTATCATTATATTTGCTAGTATAATAGATGACCTATATCTATCTACGTTGGCAATGAAATAGGTGTTGCATCGTATTGTTTTAATTTAATAAATTTATTCGTTATTATTCGCCGTATATTAGTAGCAGTTATACGTGGTAGAGCCATACTGCAGCTATATTATGGTTGTAGCACGAACGGGTCGGTTCGACCGGGTCAGGACCACGCTCTCACAGAATACCAACTGAAATAGCAGCTTAACGCTGCTGTGTTTCGTATAGTGATCTTAGTCCTCGTTTGTACCCCTTATTCTATTTAAAAACACTAACTTTTTTATAGAATAAGGGTGACAAGTGAGCACACAGCCCACCTGATGGTAAGTGGATGCTTTGGCCCATAGACATCTACATTTATCCTCAATTAAGAATCAAAATGCAAATGCGTTGTCACCTCTGAGGACTGAGATGGAATGCCTCGTTTTCAGTTAAAAGGGTGTAAAGTGTAAAGTAAATCCCACATATGTTTTGTAAGGGTGTCATGATTCAAATGATACTCATTTTTGTTTAAATTAAAAAAATACAGCCTATATACGTCCTACTACTGGGCACAGGGCTCCAAATATTTCTAGGAGGGCTACGGAGCGATTAGTCCATTGCGCTGATCTAATGCGTTTTAGCCGAGGTCACATGTATTCGAAAGATTTTATTCATCAGAAATGCGGGTTTCCTCACTATATTTTCCTTCACCGCCGAGCACGTGGTAAATCGACACTTCTTTTAAAGATAGCTACTTACACTGTATTTGTAACAAACCCTGTCCGATGGCACTTGCGAGTATATTAAGAACTAGCTGATACCCGCGACTGCGTCTCTTATATACTATATATATATATATATATATATATATACGACTGTAAGAAAACGAATTATATGCTTGCCCCATTTCTCCGCGGCAAGAAAACACACATCACTGAACACGTAGTGCTTATAAAAATCGTTGTTTCTTAAAAATTTAATAACTTTATATTAAACGAAGATTTAAATGAAGATATCGAAATATTTTTTTTTAGATAAGGGCCATGAGTCTATGAAATAAAACTTAGAAAACCTAATTGAAATCTATCCAGTAGTTTTTCGGTGATGCGCGTACAACTGCAAACCTCTATCATTTTATTTATATAGATATATTTTTGTTTAGATAGGGTGTGGTGCGATGTCTCATAAATTAAAAAAGTAGCTTTTTCTGTATTGGCATTTAGTCTTGTACCAAATACAGGACAGTAGTAATTATAAACTTCATTAAATATATATTTATGTAAAACAAGCTTTGGTAGGCGTTGCTAGAGCTAGCATGCGTGTCCCATCATTAGGTACTCATGATCTAGGCTATATTTTTCCGGAAACTATAATGGATTTTTTGTGAAAACAAAAAGCAGATTAAGGTTTTTATGATATAGTATAAAAGATTCGAAAAAACTTTTTTGGTTTGCAATATTACGCAAAAATGTTCTTTATGTTCTATCCTATCAGAGTTTCAATACAAAATCGGTTCTTAACATTTTGTTTTACTTCATCAAAACAAAACTATGAGTGTTAAGTAGGTGATAAGACATTTTTTACCTAAAATTAATAGATATTCAATTTTTAACGTTTTCCCATGTCGCAAATATTTTTCGAGACAATATCAAAAACCTGAGTTTAAAGTGATTTTTCGATAACTAAACCCCTTGCCCAAAGACCGTTATAGGTCTTCAGGTTTTATTTAAGTCCTACACAGACAGACGAAGTCGCGGGTAAAAGCTAGTCATGAATAAGTTACGTGCAAGACGTATTAGGTACTAACTGTCTGAGATGTTATGAAGTAGCATTTAAGCGTGTTCACCGTTAAATGCTAACTCAGTTCGTATCGGTATGTGGGGACTTATTTCTTTATACCTCTGGTCTTTTCCCAGAACTAAGTTAAGACTTAGTTAAGTGGTGTTTACTTCCTTTTTACGCCACTGTCTCGTGCTATGCAATTTAAGCTTATCCTTGGCTGTATGGGGCTGTATTTATCATAGTTGCCAGCCGTGGTAATGGTAACTACAGCAAATATCCCTCTATGAGGCAATCTATGGGGAGGGCTATGTTAAGCAGTGGACTTTTGATAGGCTGTAAAGGATGGATATATGAATTGCCCGTCCGGGAGTTACCACGTCGCTTATTTTTTAATATTAAGCAGTTATAAGTAAATAATTCTTACTGCCTTGAACACTTAAAAATATTATGGTTCTCACAAAACAAACAATGTATAATTGCGGTCGTATTACATCGGACTTAAAAAGCTGTGTACATTGATAACCTTTTATCATTTTCATATTTATTTCGTCAGTCGAAAAAACAGTTTCACGGAATTTTGCGCTTTAAATTCATTTTATTAAAATCGTTTTTATTGTTCGATAAAACAGTAACAATAATAATTAACTGTATGTTAATTTTATAAGTTAAAAGTATATCTGCAACTTTGTACATCAATACATTATAGCATTCTGATATTATGAAATTAAAGACACAAACAAGCTCAAGCTACGATTTTAAGTGGCCACTTCAGCTCATGTTGTACACCTGAAACCAACTCCAAATAACACGGCTACTGTTGCGGTAAAAATGTTTTGTTTTTCGTTATAAAAGCCGTTTGTATTCTATACTTTGAATTGACAACTAAAGGCGACATAAAGTATTTGCTTTAAGTTAATCGAAGCTGCCGTTTCAGTAGTTTTTTTTTTTGTATTTACCCACATATTAGGTAAAACCATGGTTTCTTATACGTTCATGGTTGTAGCACGAATAATTCGGCTCTACCGGTGAATAACCGCGCTCTCATAGAATGCCAGCCTGCTGTTTAGTATGGTGAGTGAGAACCGTAACTTGGCGAACGGAAACCGTTTTAACCAATTATGTAAATGAAAGCATTCAGATTACGTACGTATGACATGGAAATATTACAAATATAGTTATGTAGCGTTGTTTCCTCACAATTATTAATCAAATTTCGACCGCAAACGATACTAGTGAATTCAAAACGCTACTTGCATGCTTCGCGAACATATATCACATAAGCTCCTTAATTCTAGTAGTCTATTTTATTTTTAGAACGGATTCGAAAACCGTGGGCAACAATGAAGTTGTTAATTGCAATTTTAATTGCTGATTTACCACATGGCGGTGAAAGAAAACATCGTGAAGAAACCTGTATTTCTGAGGAATAACATATTTTGGGGACACGCACTGGAGCAGTATCCATTAAAGCCTATCAAAGTCCACTGCCGAACATAGGCCCCATATATTGGCTATTAAGAGGGATACTTGCCATAGTTGCTCCGTCATTTTCTAGTCGTTAGTCGGAAGATGTTGCTTCCCATTCCTGGTTTGTTTCCCTCTGTCGCCTCTTACGACACCCACGAGACGATATGGGGTAGTGGATATTCTTACACCGCCACTAACTTGCTCCATAGCTCTCTCAGAAATGAAAGGATACCTCTGACATACTTTTATATTAATGTTACGGTAAAAGAATACCTGTGACGCATTTGTACACAAGTAACGTTTGTATATGATTCCATTGGCGTTTTCGCTTTTCTGAAGCTCAATAAACCTAAATACGTGTGTAGGGTTGCCTATACAATATCTATTATTGACGCCAAAGAGTTTAATTGACGCCGCCAGTGTGTGGGAGAGTATACGAGAGAACGATGCGCAGGCGTTTTGATGTGTCTCAATAAACCGACGCCATATTGAAGCTTAATGCGATAATACACGATTCATTTTTACCTTTCCTGCCCTTATTATTCATTTCTCATGAAAACAAATGAAAAAATTGTTTGTACATCAGCGTTACACCTCCCCGATGAAAGTATTTTAGCTCCGATACTTCATTCGAAGTATTGAACGATTATTTTTATTATCTTACTAGCTACCCGCCCCGTCTTCGCCTGGGTAAGATCTATTATTTTGGCGTTATTTAGATTTAAATCAATCAAAAACAATTTATTTTATTAATTTTTCGTTTTTATTTGAAAATGTCCAAGTTTTTCGGATAAAATACAGCTTAGATCCCTCCTGGTAGCTCTCTCTATGCTCTCTATTTGTTTTTAAAGTCTCATTACAATTGGTTCAGCCATTCCGAAGATTAGCCCGAACAGACAGACGGACAAAAAATTTAAAAATGGTTGTTTATGTCTGAATAGCATGCAAATAACCCCCTGAGCTTAATAGAAGCCAATTATTTCAATATTACAGACAGACACTTCAATTTTATTTATATGTATAGATTTTTTTAAAGGTTTTAATTGTACAAGTTTTTTTTAAATAGGATAGGGTGACAAACGAGCACACAGTCCATCTGATGGTAAGTTATTGCTGTGACCCATAGACATCTACATCTATCCTCAATAAAGAATCAAAATGCGGATGCGTTGTCACCCGTGAGGACTAAGATGGAATGCCTCATTTCCAGTAAAAAGAGTCTCCGGTTCTCTACACTCACCATACGAAACACAGCAGCGTTAAGCTGCTATTTTACGCTGGTATCATGTTGGTGAGCCATGCTGCAGCTATGTTATGGTTGTAGCACGAATGGGTCGGCTCGACCGGGGAAAAACTACGCTCTCACAGAATACCAGTGTGAAATAACAGCTTAATGCTGCTGTGTTTCGTAACGAGGCATCCCATCTTAGTCCTTGAGGGTGACTACGCATATGCATTTTGATAATTAAACGAGAGTAGATGTAGGTGCCTATGTGCCACAGCATCCACTTATCATCATGTGGATTGTGTGCTCGTTTATCACCCTTATTCTGTTAAAAAAAAACTATCAGTCGCAGTACATCACGTCAGACGTGAAAACTTTTTAGCTTCACAAACTTGTAAACATTATTTTTGGGTTGTTTTTTTTAGGAAGTATTTTTAATTTGAATTTATTTTTATCAACGTATTAATATAGTAATAAAATTTTCATTTATTGCACTGTTTTACATGTAAAATAATGATTATTATCATCGATATATATGTACTACGCACTAGATTTGGCATTCCGAACATTCACTATGTTCAAACGAACTGTACTGCAATCCGTACACCTTTAGTGTCATTTAGTGTGGCCACAGACTAATATGATGCTTACGCATAGTGTGGCTTCAATATTCATAGAGTGTGGAGCTGCGCTAATAATACGAGATTTCAAATTAAAGTTTAATTAAACCTGAACGTAAATAATAATTCAGTAGTCAAATGAATAAATAGGTAATAATATTACAATAGAAAAAATAAATTTCTTCATTTAAATACCTACCTAATCTATTATGACAAAAACTGACCGCGCAGGCGCAACGCGCTTATATCAACTGCGCATGCGCGACTCTACTATTTCCCGCGCATGCCCGAAAACAGAGTAGTGCACATTTTTTGTTTGGAACAGCTTCTCTAGTACGTAGTAAACAAATTCATAAATACATATCAATGTTATTAAATTTAATCAATTGGATTTTCAACAATACTTTCATCAAAACTTTCATCAATTTTATGTATCTGAGCGTGACGGTCACGCGAGTTCAGTGCTATTTCCGCATCCCAAAAGTGCCCAACGTGCCTAAAGAAGATTTCACTTCAAAAACTTAAAAACCAACGTGTTTAACCTGAATAAACACTATTAATTTTTTCTTCACCAGAGTCGCCCTCTCCCTCTGATACTTGACACATTCTGTTAGCATAATATGTAATGTTGGACACCAAATGTTGGACTATATCGAAGCGAGTCTGTTTTGGTCATTAAAAACACAAAAATAACTGTATAAATAGAAAAACATATCAATGAATAGATCCAGATTGCTTTTCTTTGTTTCTTTTTCTGTTTAATTACTTTATTCTCCCATACATGCGATTTTATTTTCTACGTGGAAATCCTTCTTTGTGTTTTTGTAATATTTTTTAGTCTTTTAGAATTTATCCAAATTATAAAGAGCTAATTCGTCTATAATAATATAAAGAATCTTAGCAACGACTTCAGAAGATATGTGGAAATTATTTTATTCTTTAGTTCTTCGAAGTCTGCGATATTTTTTATTAAGTCTTATTTTCAATATTTACGTTTGCATGGATTTTATATATTTCATTGAGGCTTCGAGTAATGATATGAAGAGGTAATAATCATCGGAGACGGAGATTTATATAAAAGTTTTACTGAGACTTTAATTCATCTGTTTTTGTCTGGAAAAACCTTTCATGGATCCAACGGAGTGTTTCACGACACTCACGCATGTTTTTAATTTAACAAAAACTCTACCAAAGCCTTTCTAGTCTTTCTTAGTATTTTAGAGCTTGGTAGAGTTTTTGTTAAATTAAAAAACATGCGTGAGTGTCGTGGAACACTCGGTTGGAACGAAGTTCCTTTCGTAGTATATTATTATTGATAAACGTATTATATTATTGATTAACAAATACAAATAAATGAATTATTAGCGTCTATTAAAATGAAGCGTCATTTAAAATAATATTTCTTTCATGGCAAGATAAGAAAAAGTGTGAGGGAGATGGATATTATTCCATCTCGCTCGCACTATAGAAAGGGGGTCGTGACGGAAAAATCTTACACTTTTTCTCGCCTAACCCCCATCCGTCAAATTCGTACCGTGCCATAAGGAACTTCGTTCCAATAACCTTATGATTGCATTATTGGGTATAGTTTACGTACACTTCAATATTGTCATAATTTATTGGGTTATAATAATAATAAATATAACTTTATTGTATTTTATTTAGATAAGTGATTGTACTACCATTAACAAAAATTACAAAAATAAAGGAATTGTGTGTCTTAATAAGTTGTACAATGGGCGATCTTATCGCTAATCTCTTCTAGGCAACCTTTGGATGGACAGAAACTTAAAACACAAGTAGACGGTGGTGTACTTAGTAAAAAATCAAAAAACAATGAGCCACAAATGTTATAGATTCTAGTCTAGTTTTGACTAGACTAGAATCTATAACATTTGTGGCTCATTGTTTTCTGATTTTTTATTTCTTGTGTGTTATGTGTTGTGACACAGCCTAATAGAAAGAATAGACACGTATAGATTAAATATCTGACCGCATTGTACGCCACTACGCCAGCCTTGAGCTCGTGGGAGCGACGACCTGTGCGTCGCAGCTCAGAGCACACAGTCATTCTGAAGTAGGTCTTGCAGTGATGCAGTGGACAAAATTACGATACCAATGTTTATAAAACATAAATACATTTATTATGTATAAAAGTTCAAACAAAATTACAAAATAACAAAATTATGTAGAATACCTTAATATAAGTAAGGTAAGTGAGGGTAATATACCTTAAGCTTTGCCGCCCTATAAAACCAAAACTAGGAGGAGGACAGAGACAAAAATACAAAGTCGTATACTATAACTAATATATTACGAAAAAAATAGCAAATAAGCTTTGGAAATAATTAGGAACACTTCGAAAAATCTACTTAAAATAAACTTACTACACTACACAATACTAAAAGCGACTAAAATATTTACTATAGGTAATGTCAACTGTCAAAATGGCGTCGATAAAGCAGCGCTCTTTTGACCCTTTATTATTTGATTGACTCATGAAGAGCTATCGTATTCGTATCACAGTTTTTGAGTTTTAAGAAAATGACCATATTAACCGGATGACCATATTACCCTCACGTACTATAGTTATTAAAAATATTCCTGTTTTGATTCTATCATTCTATCGACGCGATGCCCGAGTAAATTTTTTATAAAAACAAAATACAATACTATTAACATTACTAATAGTCCAGTCGCAGTAGGGGTTTCACCTCGGAATGAGAGATAATTAGTTGTAAATTTGCATAAATCTTTATTTTGGCATTCTAAATATTGTTCCAAAAGTCTCATTAAAAACTCAAGATATTTAAGGTCAAAGTTCACAAAAAAAAATCGGTTTTTCTCAAATATCTTGCTTCCTATAGTTTTAATGCTATTTGCATTTATTATGAAAATTATAGTGAATAATTTTTCTACAAGTTTTTTTCCAAACATTTCCTTATACACTTTACCGTTTTTGTGATAGAGCGCGGAGAGCGCGCAGCGCCTAGCCATTCACAGCATAAACAAAGCTTAATAAATCTGTGCATTTATCCAATCTTCCACCAACAAGTGCAGTGGGTCGTCAGCATATCAGCCGTGTATATTATATAATTCAAACTTGGTTAGGGTATGATTTAGAATCCCAGGAATGGGGTTGGTTACTGCGATATGAACTCCTGGAACCGATAACGACAATATTACTACCAGCTCCAGATTAAATACTGAAAACAATATTTTGTAACTGCAAGAATAGTTGTGGTTCACGCTACGGATTCAGGAAATCGGGGTTGCAATGTTTTTTATTGGCCAGTGTAATGCGCAAGCTTGCCTCAATGCTTCACCGTATCAAAGCGATCTCGATGAAGATAGTATATTTGACCCCTTGAAATCCTTGAAGATCCAGAGAAAAATGTCCTTGAAGACGAAAATGATGATAATAAATTGGAAATTTTCGAGCGACCATAATATTATTTTTCATTTATCGAATATACATTTCTGTAATAATGCTTACCTACCTATTCGTGTAACTAAAAAAATGTTGAGTGAAAAACTGTTTAAAAAGGGAAAAAAAAAAACTTTCATTAGAACATTAGAGAAACTTCAGGTGGACTGTGTGCTCGTTTGTCACCCTATCCTATTATACAAAAAACTTCTCAATTTTGATCAACTGGCTCAAGAACAACAAAACTGCACTGTACTAACATTACATGAAAATGGAGTACGCGTCTTGTTGCCAATATATAATGTTCCAAAATCTGAGGACATCATCGGTCATCTTCGCTACACCTATGTATGTGTCTGTGGCTACACACAATTCATAAAGACAACAAAGCTTTATACTGTGAATGGCAAAGCTCTGCGCTCTTCGCGCTCAAAAAGGGTAGTGTGAAAAAAAAATGTCAAAAAATGTCAACGAAAATTCTCTACAATTTTCATAATAAATGCAAATAGAATTAAAACTGTAGGAAGCGAGATATTTGCAAAAAAACGATTTTTGTGACTTCGACCTTGATATCTTAAGTGATATCTTAAAAACTTAAGACGCGAATACGAGATTTTATGAGACCTTTGGGACAACATTTAGAATGCCAAAATAAAGATTTACACAAGTTTACAACTTATTATCTCTCATATCATCCGAGATTGACCATCTTTTTTGACTTAAGTGACTGGAATATAATCTTCCGTTAACCACTACAGGTGGCACAAAATTATTGTGCTAGAAGTGGTTCATAAGAGTAGTCGAATGGCGGATTCGAACCCGCGTCTTTTTGAGTTCACCTTTCACCCTACTATTAGGCTACGGTCGCTTCATTAACAGTTAAATTGTGTGGATAATTTTTTAAATTTCAGTCTTAGTTACGAGTACCAACGCTTGCATAGCTATTGCATTTTAATGATTTTCTATAATTTCTTTACGTTTTTTTTTTATAGAATAAGGATGACAAACGAGCAGACAGTCCACCTGATGGTTAGTGCATACCGTGGCTCATAGACTGTTATTTATCCTCAATTAAGAATCAAAATGCAGAAGCGTTGTCACCCATGTGAATGCCTCGTTTCCAGTAAAAAGGGTCTCCGGTTGTCTACACTCATCATACGAAACACAGCTAAAATTTATTATATTATATAATATTTAAATATAATATAATAAATTTTATAAAAAAAAATCTTTTCCGTTGGATTAATTATCACATTTTGTATTTTGGACCGTTTCCCTTTAGTATTTTTTCCTGTCCAAGGAAGTCTACATAATACATTTCAAGATGGCTGACACCAGCTGCCGTGTAACAAACAGAAGCGTGGCAAATGCTCGGTCATGTTCATATTATATTAGTTTTAAACTGAAGCAGTCTTTATTGTATAAAATCTTATAGTATTTATAAGCATAGTTTGCTTATTTATACTCTAAGTATAAAATCAACTTATAATAATACGATCGGAACACTATTGTTTCCACTTCACTTTACACTTTGTCTTTAGTAATTTCTTTCCGAATACTACAGTAGCCTAGAAGTACATTTAGAATTTGAAAATAATTTCATTTTTAAATAAATAACGTAAAAAATATTCCTAAATGCAGTTATATTGCATATTGACTATCAAATCTACATAATATATGATAACTTAAGGGTACTTTATAACGACGAAGAAAGATAAAAATAGAAACAACCTCTTTATGTAAATAACGACTTGCATAATAAAAGTGTGTTAAGTCAAATAATATTTTATCATGCTTGAATATTAATAAAGCTAATCCGGATCGGATCTTGGTAACTTATAACTAAGGTAAGGTAAGGTAGCTTGAAATTAAAATATTACCGGTTGCGTTATCGAGGTGCTTAAATTAAAAGTCGAAAATGAAGATATAAATTAAGGTAGTTCTTTTCTATGTAATAAAGGTGACAAACGAGCACACAGTCCACCTGATGGTAAGTGGATGGTGTGGCTTATAGACGACACCTACATCTATCCTCGATTAAGTATCAAAACTCAGATGAACGTTATAACTGCTATTAAGTGATGAAATGTAACTTGAACCAAGGTTTTTGATAGTTGCTTATGTTACGAAATTCAATTTCATAATCAGCAGTGGACTGTGTGTTCGTTTCTCACTTGTTCGTTACCCCTTATACAATAAAATTCAAGCTTTTTTTATCATGGGAAAATTCTCATAAAGATGAGGCGATGGAAAGGTTATGCTGGACTTCCATTGGCTATAACCGCACGATGGGGGCTCCGGGATCTCCGTTCGGAACGCAACAGGGGCCGTCTCTCGCTCTCGCTTTGCTTTATTGGAAGCCGCCAACTAATCACACGCTTATGCAATGTTACCGCAGTACTCTTATTCTGCCGCTGCTTTGGGCCAAATTCACGAGCCGTCATAAGACATCGTACCACGCTGCAGCTATATATTTGTAGCACGAATAGGTCATTATGGGTCGGCTTGGCCAACGCATCACCAGCGTATAATAGCAGCTTCATACTGCTGTTGATAGTATGGTGAGTGTAGAGAAGCGGAGACCCTTTTTACTGGAAAGAGGCATTCTATCTTAGTCCTCAGAGGAGACAATTGACAACGCAACTTCAATTTGATTTTTACTCGAGGATAAATGTTGTCTATGGTTCTCAGCTCCACCACCAGGTGGACTGTGTGCTCGTTTCTCACCCTTATTCTATAAAAAAAGACATACCTACTTATAATATTTTAGCTTTGGAGGCGACTCACACAATCATTCCTCATGTACAAATATGTAGACCATAAAAAATATTTTAATTCATTGTTTATCAACACTTGTTAACCCGGCCTTGTATTTGGCCATCAAGTAAATAGCCTGTTGGTATAATATAACGTATTTACAAATAAAAATAACCGATGCGTGCGTGCGTACACGCAGGGCACGCATTGTAACTTGTAGGTCGTATTTTAACAATAACTATTATGGTAAGTATGTATTACTTAATCTTTAAACGCGAGTTAACCTTTACGTGTGATATAATTTACACTTTTATCAGACTTCCGAAAGAGCGTTGCCACCTCTGAGGACTAAGATGGAATGCCTAGTTTCCAGTAAAAAGGGTATCCGGTTCTCTACACTCACCATAACACAGCAGCATTAAACTGCTATTTTACGCTGGTATTCTGAGATCATCGTCTTACCCCGGTCGAGCCGATCCATTCGTACAACCGTAATATATTACGAAGTACGATAGAGTATTATTTTAATACGGTTTTGTACACGTTTTACAAAATAAATTAAAGTTATAATATAGGGCTGATAACTGAATAATATGTTGATATTCTATCCGCCTGTATACTCGTACTTCACCGGACGTGCCGATCTATTTACGAACCGCAGCCATATCCAGTTGTAGTAATGGTATATCTAGCCATACTGATTATCTATAATTAAGTATAGATATATACCGTGTAGTGGTGGTATAAGAAAATCCACTACCCTGTATCATCACTTGGATTTCACGTGCTGATCTACAACGTGCGCGGGGTCGAAGAGGCAAGGGAACTCAATCTGCATGTCTAAAAAATAAACAAGCCTTAGCCTTAGCTTAGCCAATGGTTAAATACTGTTTAAAAAAAAACCGACGGCGTAAAAAATATTTTATTTATTTATTTGTTATTTGGACAACAAAACATAAATAAAATAAAATAAATAAAATTACTAATAACACTTAAATGATTATTTAAATTACTTTATCGCAGCATTATTATGAGTTTAGAAAATTTAAGTGAGTATAGTTGCTAATGAACTTTAAATCTTTATAGATCCTAAATGTTCATTCAAAATGAAAAATTATTAGAGAAACTTAAAGGTGATTTTCAAAGACTTTCCATTTTTTCCTTTTTCACAATATGGCGTCCGCTTGTCGCTGTGTTTATCATGTGAAGTCCGCCAACACACATTTGCCTGTGCCTAGTAGTGGGTCATATAACTTTATTTAATTACTATATCTTTGATCATGATGTCACGGGTTCGAATCCCGGGTCGGGCGAAAAAAAATAAGTTATTGAGATTTTCCATCAAGAAATTCTCAGTAGCTGCCCGGAGTCAGGAAGTTAGCGGCGTCTCACCCACGTGCCCCGGAAAGCACGTAAAGTGATCTCTCTCCGATCGTATCAGTTTATCGTCCCCTCGGACCATGGGAGTGAGGGAATAGAGAGTGTAGCTGTGCTTGCGCATACACTTGGGCACTATGATCCTGTCCAGCGCCGATGGCTAGTCTCCGTTGAGGCTGGCCGCCGTGACCGTAATTCGGTCTGGAAATCATTATTACACTTTCAAATATATGGTACCTGTTTATTTTGAATAAAACATATTTTACAGATTTTTACAAGATGTTAAACAACTCGGTCCTCCGTGAACATAGGTGCTGTAAATCTCCCGAAATGTTGGGAACCAAAAATTTTACCCATTAGTCGCCTTTTACGACAAACTAGGCAAGTATAACGGTTGGCACATTTTTGTTTGTTTTATATTTCACGTAAAGCGCTGCGCAAACGTGTACACTTTTTGTTATCGACACGGCAAACCATCACAGGAAACCGTAGTTGCTGTGTCCGTTAGCGGCAATCGGACACAGTCGCCGGTTGCTACTTCGCTACGGTCACTGGTAACAGTTCGTTGCTTGTTTTCCGTCAGTTTCACCTTGGATGTCGATGGAGGAACATTAACTTTGCTTGTTGTGTTGATTACACGTTTACGTAGACGTCGTCGCCGTCAATATTTACAGGCAAATCAACCACGTCCATGTCAGCGTCATACAATTGTAAGGAAATTTGCTTTGTGTTGGTTGTATCTTCAACTGACGACTTAAAGTTTCTAGTTACCTACACCGAACACTTTTTGATTGACGGTCGGTATGTGTCAAGTGGAAGCAACTGGACACAAAAAGTGTCTGCGTCTGCGTAAGGATTGGCTGATTTCATATTAATTACATGAAAATAAAATATGGTAGCTTGTATCCCACACAAGACACAAAAGTGTCTAGGTTTGCGCAGCGCCTTAACATGAAACCTATAAGTCCCAGACTAACGTGAGACATCCGGTAATATTTTTACTTTAATCAAACCCACCACCAGATGGTTGGAAGAACCATATCAGGTCCTTCCAAGCTTACAACCATCTGGTTATACGGACCGAACCTCGGGAGTAGCACGTGCTATTTCACGTACTTTTGGATAGATGTAGATGGGCCACAGCATCCACTTACCATCAGGTGGACTGTATGCACGTTTGTCACCTATTCTATAAAAAAAAAATCAGTCGAAATAATTAGTATTAAAACCTAATAAACACTAGTGCAATGGCCTCGTTAAAACTTTGAAATGTATTCTTTGTTCATGGCAAACAAATTAACAATATTCTAAAAGCAAAACCTTCGATCAATTAGCCCTTCTTGTTTACAAAACATACTTATGTAGTTTTCTGTGGCGAGTTAGCCTTGTGAAACCTAATATGATATGTCGCTCGACGTATTCAAACTTAGTTCTAATTCAGCCTGATTACGAATATGAGCAAACATCCCACTTATGAGGAAATTTATGGTAGAGGCTTATGTTCAACTGTGGACTTTGATAGGCTGTAATAAAATGTATATAGTTCTTATACACTATACGCCTATATAAGATGTTTGTAATTTGCCTACTGTGCGATATTATATGATAATAGTAATTGCAAGGATATATACACAAAAAATAACAAAATTTCAAATAAAATATATATTTCGCTATGTTAATAACATTATCAAAGACTTTCTCGCCCAAAAACTTGTTGCAACAAATACCTGCTCGTCAAACAATCGAAAACATTACGCCTACAACTTACTTACGGAAGCCCTCGCCAAGTGGGTTTCATAAAGTATTTAAACAAATATGGAAGTCACACAGTTTTTTTTTCACGGCCAAGTATCCACTATATATCTCACCGATTAGAACAGAATAAATATCTTCGCCAGAACATTTAACATTTCCTTTCTTCTAAGACCATTTTCTTCCAAATAATCTTTATTTTTCTTGCAAATGTCAAAGGAGGATCATATTACATTGTCAAACTGATTACTAAATTGACTTTTTTTATAGAATAAAGGTGACAAACGAGCACACATTCTACCTGATGGTAAATGGATGTTTTGCCGCATAGACATTTACATCTATCCTCGATTAAGAATCAAGATGCAGATATGTTGTAACCCCTGAGGATCAAGATAAATGCATCTTGTTGTACGTGGATCTAAGTTCATCTATGATGAACTTAGATCCACGTCTTCATCAATCGTATCAGCTTACTGTAGGTCATGGTCCTTCTCAATAGCTTTAGGACACCTACGGGGCTACGGCTGACACGTGCAATCTCAGTTATCGCGATTTAGAAGAGAACACATTGCATGTTGTACTAGCAAAAATTTTTTTTAATTACCATAATTTGTCAAATGTACGAAAAAGTTACAACCTATATATTCCTACGACTGGTCATAGGCTTCATTCCATTTCTAAGAGAGTTATCACTTTAAGATGCGGCTAATCTCTACATAGTGTAAAACAAAGTCGTTTCCCGCCGTCTATACGCTTAAATCTTTTAAACTACGCAACGGACTGCGTATTTGCTTGCGGATTTTGGATGCGGTTTTCATCAATACACAGAATGTTTCAAGAGGAAAGTTTATATGTATAATACATGCATATTATATATTATATCATTCTTCTGTCCGTGTGTATGTGACTGAACTCCTCCTAAACGGCTGGACCGATTTTGATGAAATTATGTGTGTGTGATTAAGTTCATTAGAGAATGGTGTAAATTCACAATTGGACCCGGTGGGTGGCGTTGTTGTCGAGATCCAGAAATCAACCGTGCGAAGCCGGGGGGATCGCTGGTATATTATAAAAAAAATAAGAAATTGTTTGGATCTCTCGGTAGTGAACGCTGTACTTGATACTTTTATGACGAAGTTTACAAAAACCATTAATGCTAAATAACTGGATTTATGCATTTAAGCCTGGTGATGTGTAATTCTGAATATAATTATCATTATTGTTTCGTTGATAACTAACGGAAGCGGAAAATGCTTTCTGGTCGTTTACTAATAAAAAAACAGGAAGTGTTATTTATGAGATTTTTGGTGATATTTCATAAAATAAACTGTGCCTCTATTTATTATTGTTAGCTTCCTTAATTAAAAAGGCTCTTATCCTACAAGAAAATGTCAGCCTTATCGTACCATAACTTGTTCCTGTTACACATATAATCATGAGTATTTAGAAAGAGGGATTTGTCACCTCTGAGTGTGGCTGTGGCAAATATACTTAAAAACAAACCTATTTCACCCAAATTAATATTAAATTTTTCACCAGATTCTCCCTTTCTTTTTATATTTGACACATTCTGCTAGCACAATATGTTAGATATCTTCTATAATGTGACAAATATCGCAATTGAGCAAGTCTGCTTTTTTCATAAAAAACACAATTTTTTTATTGGGGTAGTGCCCAGAATGTAACCTACGAGTAATAATTATATAATGTCTATTAATTTTAACGTTAACTTATTAATTATTTTATTTATTTTAGCTGTTATTACGAAGACCTTTATTTTAATATTTATGTACTCAATACTGTTAAAGTCATAAATATTTACATTACATTTATGACTTATGATTACATGACATAATTTTGCTCACGCCTAATTCATAGGTTTATCTTAATAACTGTTTAAGCTGGCGCCAACAGTATTTAGAACCTAAGTTCATTAGACTTTACCTACTGAGTATAATCCGTTTTTAATATATAATATTGGAATAACCAATATACTTCCAGCATCATTGTTGTGTGTATTTTTATAACTATTCCTGTCTTTCTGTGGGAAATAAAATTCAAAAGTTGTAGCATTTTACATGTCTCATTTATTTTCTATAAACTTCAGGTATGTGCCTATTAGGATACCCATTAGGTATTCTTAATCTTTGCCTTTTGATGCATGATCTATGGGATATAAGTTTAACAATCGACAAGTTCTGAATCCTATCGAAAATTGTCAAATGTCTCATGCGGGTTTTATTCAATATACGATTGACCTCTAAACAACCTTGACTTGATTCAAAATCGTTTTTTGAACAGATTCGTTCATTGATTATGGATGATATGAATTAAGAATTGTTGTTTGATTATAATAGTTTGATTATATATACGAAACTAAATGTTAAAATTATTCGAATTTTATTTCAAACATTGAGAAAATGTTTTGAATCTAAATTGATCAATATTTAAATTGATATCAGATTGGTGTAATGAAAATTATGAATAATATATACCTACTATCTGTATGTTCGTTAATTTATGGTAACAGATTTAAAAGTTGTTAGCCTTTAAAAAAATTAGGAGGTTAACAATTTGAATGTATGTATTGTTTTTGTACGATGTCACGTGTTATGCGACATCGATTCTAATGATTATTCTTTTCTGTTAAATAGGTTGTGTTGCAGTATGCAGGGGTGGTTCCATATAAATATGGACAAAAAATTCCACCCCATAAGGTTGGTGGAATGGCTGATTAAGTTTTTAATTTAATAGAACTATTTAGACGATATTGAAAATGTTGTTTTTGTTCGTCTAATCAAAAGGAAAAGGATAACTTTGAATTGAAAGTAAAAGCTGATATAATGGTTTGTTATATTTACGCAAATACTACCTACACATTGAATATGTTTACGGATTTTAACGCGTTTAATTTACTTATTTTGATTCCCGACTTTTGGGTCACGGGGGATGTTTGACATCCCGCTGTATATTTCCCGATATATATTTTGTGTGTGTGTAGTAAATTTTATTGTACCTAAATAAGCGGGTACCGGGAGACTGGTGCAAAGCCGTGATAGTCCCACTATATAAAGGAAAAGGATCGCAGCAGGACTGTAAAACTACCGTGGTATCAGCCTTCTTACAATTGTAGGAAAACTGTATGCTAAGGTACTAATTGAAATAGTTATGAAAGATACTGATGGAAAAATTTGGGATGTGCAAGGGATTTAGAAAGGAATGGGATGTAAGTAAATGGAATAGGAAGTTTTGGCCAAAAACCAAAAGGTTTTTGTGCGTTCGTGGACTTGGAAAAGGCTTAAATGGATGTATTATGGCAAACACTGAACTCATTTGGGTTGAGTGCTGGTTGATACAGGCATTGAAGTCTCTGTATAGGACTCCAGCGCTTGTGTCAGGATCAACAGGGCCTACTCGGACTGGTTTGGCATCCATAAAGGGTCAGACAGGGCTGTGTGGCTTCCCGTGGCTGTTCAACCTATTTATGGACAGTTGTTTGGAAAATCTGAAAGTTGAAAATGCGGGTTAAGAATGGGTGAGTTAACCGTCAAATGCCTTTTGTACGCCGATGATCAAGTCATACTCGCGTCGTCGGCGGCCGAGTTGCAAATGATGGTTACATTAATGAACATTTCATTAAAAGAAAGGGGAATGAAAGTGAACGCAAGTAAGACGAAAGTTATGGTCTTTGAAAGAGAAGAAAGTAAAACAATATGTGAAATAAGAATAGAAGGAATTGGTCGAGCAAGTAGATGAGTTTGTGTATTTGGGATGTATTTAGCAGGGATGGTAGGTATGATAAGGATATAGAACGACGAGTGAACGCAGGAAATAAAGTAAATGGGGCTCTACACTCTGTTGTGGAAAGTCAGAATGTCCAAAAGGCACGTATGGCAATTCACAATGCTGTGTTAGTCCCTACTTTAATGTATGGTAGTGAAAGTTGGGTGGCAGAAGAAGCACGAGAGTAGAATAAATGCTGTAGAAATGCGGTCATTAAGGAGTATGTTAGGGCTGAATCTGAATGACAGAGTGAGAAATTGTGTGATAAGAGAAGAGTGTGGTTTGCAAGATGATGTTGTGACCAGGATTAAGAAAGGAATGCTTCGGTGGTTTGGTCATGTAGAAAGAATGAATGAGGAAAGAGTGACAAAGCAAATTTATGTGGCAGAGGTGAACGGCAGAGTCGGGAAGGGACGCCCTAGACGAAAGTTTATCGACCAAATTGGCGATATACTGAAAATGGGCCAAATTAAGAGTACCCTTAACCGACGAGCGTGTATGCGTAGGTATATGGATGTGGAGGAGGCGAGAGAGGTGTGTCAGGATCGTGCCAAATGGAAGTCCATAATCTCTGCCTACCCTCTGGGTGACAGGCGTGAGTGTTTATGATTATGATTATGATAAGTTTATTGTATTTATAATATTAGTCTATTTTTAATTTTATCAATATGTTTAATATCAGTAGCTTTTTTTTTCTGATTTACTATAATGTTCATTTTGTTTTTAGCACCTATCACATTATTTTCCACACGTCCAAAAGGCATTAAGTCCGCCTTTAGTAATCCTTTTTTAGATATACAATAAAGTGTAAATAAATAAATAAATAAAACTACCTTCAGGTTCAACAACGTCGAGAATTGAAATAAGTAAAATCCGTAAAAATAGCAAAATAAAAGCCGACTTCATACTACCAAGAAAAATAAAATAATTTAACATTCTGAAGTCGAGGCTTTAATCCTTCTAGGTCTTAGCATCGACTTCAGAATGTGAATTTGTCTTTTTTTTTAGTTGTTTGATGTCAGTTTTACATTTTATTAAAGTATATTTTTATGTTTAAAAGTCAATGCGACGTTAGAGACCGTTGAATTGGAAGTCGTGAGCCAATTTGCAAATCGGTGCCGTCGTTTTTGAGGCCGACGGACGTCATTGAAATAATAAAGCTTCCATCCTAACCTTAATTTAATGATAAATGGTCACTTCCATTCGTCAGTACATTAACCCATCTCAACTCGTGACAAAAGTAGATATTTATAATGAAATACCTAAAAAGAAATTTCATTACAAAAACACCGGACCTATGATTGGGTCTCTAAACATTAACAACCTGTCTACGACTACGTTCACCATCACCAATGAGACCAATATTTAATAAAAAAGAAAGAAAGAAAAAAAAGAAAGACACACACACACAAGTACGCATAGAAACAGAAACAGAAACTTTTTTATTCAATATAGATTACAAATAATACTTATTGAAAGTTACATTTTGTTTAATTACCACTGGTTCGAAAATAAAACCTCTGTCCTGGGAAGAACTAGCAAGAAACCCAGCGGGACTTTTTTTTTAAATAACAGCTTACAATCATGTATGTTATACAATTAACAACACAAAATAATTAGAAATAGTAGGGATCACCTCATTCCCAGGGGTTATTATCATCCATACATTCCTTAATATTATAATAACCCTTTTTATACAAACTTAGTTTAAAAAAGTTTTTGAACTTTGAGCAGGTCAATTTTTTTATATTTTCTGGGATTTTGTTGTAAAATCGTATACATCGCCCCAAGAATGAATAACTGACTCGGTGGAGTCGAGTAACTGGTACAACTAGCTTGTGTCTGTTCCTCCATACATAATATACATAACAGTGTCCAATCCATACATAATAGAGTCCGTAGAATCATATTCTACTGTTATTATAAGTTAAATGGTTGACTTTGTAGTGCAAACTAAGTAGGTTAGAGATTTTTTTCATCTCGAAACTTAATTATATAATAATCCATTTCAAAGCTTAATTATATAACATTATATATTTCTATAATTCAGTTTTTATTCAAAAAAGGAACTTAAAACTAGATAGAATGTTACACACGCTTTTTTAAATTTGAATCTTCACTCAAAGCAGCATCCAAGGTGCGAGACGTCTGGCTCTGTAGTCGTCAATCCGCTGGCCAAGCGTAACATAAAGGTAAATCCCCCTTATACAGGGAGAGACCCACGTCCAGCGGTGGACTTTAACGGACTGACAAAGAAGAAGAAAGAAGTACCTTTTTTATAGAATAAAGGTGACAGACGACCGCACAGTTCACATGATGGTATGTGGATACTGTGCACCTACATCTAACTACGATTAAGAATCTAAATGCGGATGCGCTGTCACCCCTCAGGACTAAAATAGAATGCCCCGTTACCAGTTAAAAGGGTCTCCGGTTCTCTACACTCATCATATGAAACACAGCAGCATTCAGCTGCTATTTTACGCAGATATTCTGCGAGAGCGTGATCCTTCGCGGTCAAGGCGACAAATTCGCGCTGCAACTATAATATAGCTACAGCGTAGCTCTACCACGTTAAAAACTAAGTAGTTACCGAAGCGTTTACTGAATTATGAAGCGTAACAATGATTGACTACAATTAAATATGCAGTATAGAAACTGAGCGGGATCCTGCCGCAGACGACCAACGTGCAAATAATTAACCTTTTAGCCCTTGGACAATTTATTGCTCTCGTTACACTTTTTATAAATATAATTTATGTCCCTATATATAGAGATTTGCAGTTGTGCGCGCATCACGGAAAAAATACTGGATAGATTTCAATCACGTTTTCTAAGTTTTCTACCGACTTCAAAAGGAGGAGGTACTCAATTAGACTGTATGTTTTTTTTGTGTGTTACCTCATAACTTTTTTTCCGCGTAAACCGATTTCAATGATTCTTTTTTTATTAAAAACTGGTGCTTCTCATGTGGTCCCATATAAATTTGATCAAGTTCTGACCAATAGTTTTTGAGTTATTCTTAATAATTTATATTGAAGTCGGTTGTACAAAACTTTTAATTTTAAATTATATTTCATAGACACTTGGCCCTTATCTAAAAAAAAAATATTGCGATATCTTCATTTAATATAAAGTTATTAAAGTTTTAAGAAACAACGATTTTTATAAGCACAACGTGTTAAGTGATGTGTGTTTTCTTTGTTAATATATCAAGCAACGCGGGCGAAGTCGCGGGTATCAGTTAGTGCAACAATAATTCTTGAAATATATCAAAAGTCCACCTCTAATCATAAGCCGTTGATTACCTCATAGAGGGGATATTTATATATCCATCAGTGTAGATGTAATCAGAATTTTTCGCACCCTATTTTCAATCCTTTACGACCCATGCACGCCCCAATACCCGAAATGCAAGTTTCAGTATTTGGGTTTATCTCACGATCGTAACCCTCGAACCTCCGAGGGCACTACCTGATGTGTTTTTCCTCGCCGTACTATATTAATGTCTCAGTCTTTCGCCGCTAAAGCCATAAGGTTTCGGAATAAATTACCTCCACATATTACGAAGCCGACTTCTGTTGCTGCCACTAAGAGAATGGTGTCTGATCATTACTTTTCTTATTCCAGTGACTAAATTTCTTAAATATTACTACTTATATGTATATATATATATATTTGGTGAATATAATATATTTATAATATATTATATTCACCAAAATCACGACCCAGAGCCATCTGCATCCATCTACATCCATCTACTTCCTACATGCTTCATCAGGTCGACACGACACTGCATCTAGTTAGGCCGTCCACATACATACGGAATTAAAAAATAGAAAAAAAAATAGTCGCCAAGCTTCATAAATGACAGGAGAAATATACCATTAGTAATTATGCATAGTCGAAAATGTTTTGGCGCCAAACAATATTTGTTAATGTAAATATCCGTAGTTTCCTAATCGCAGACCAACACTAGTGTTATAGTGTAGACGCGCCCGATAACCGGGTCGTCGACCGCATTATGCAAGAGCCCATGCAACACATTTTCTCGAGCCCTACGTACCTATCGAAGGACCGTCTGCTACTAAACTTGTTACTCACCTATTAAATTATAGTTTTGGTTATATACTATTAATTTATATTATCTTTCTATATATTTTATAAGAGGTAGAGTCACGCTGCAGCTATATTATTACGTTCACGGGTAGGATCACGCTCTCGCAGAATACCAGCGTAAAATAACAGCTTGATTTTAATGAAAATTTTATGGGGTACTTATACACCTGGATGGTTCTTATCTATAGTTGAATCCTGTACGTGGCGCTGTTGTCGAGATCCAGAAATCACCCGTGTGAAGCCGGGGCGGATCACTAGTAATGTATATTCAAAGTATCTCAAAACTTATTGCTTTTAGTAAGTTATTGAAGTATAACACAGATTAAAGATTAAACTATGATTATGAACTATCATATATTATAGCGACATTTAAACTAAATCAACGGTTTACAATTTCACTGTATGTTTTTTGTATGCATGTTACGCAATATCTTCGTCAATCGTGAACCGACTTTATAACTAATTTTTTTTAAATGAATGTTATGCATTAGGGTTGGTCTATAATACTTATGAGCTTGTTAAATTGTTGACCTAATTTTATTTGCTAGACTTGGACACATACTTTCTTTTTATAAATCTGAAGTGATAAACACACAGTCCATCTGATGGTAAGTGGCTAATGCAGTCGATAGACACCTGCAGCCAACTTAAAACAAAGAAGACTATAGATGAGTTGCCACCTTCTACATGGTAGAGCCATGCTGCAGCTATATTACCTATAGTTGTAGCACGAAAGGGTCGGCTCGACCGGGGAAGGACAACAATTAACACTGCTGTGTTTCGTATGGTGAGTGTAGAGAACCGGTGACCCTTTTTACTGGAAAAGAGGCATTCCATCTTAGTCCTCACGGGTGACAACGCATCTGCATTTTGATTCTTCATTAAGTATAGATGTAGATGTCTATGGGTCACAACAACCACTTACCATCAGGTGGAATGTGTGCTCGTTTGTCATCCTATCCTATAAAAAAAACTGTCACGAAAAAGATGGCACGTCTCACAGCCTGTAATTAAACTAGCTCATACTCTTCGGGTCAGAAGTGCTGTTTGGCAACAGAAGTATGTATATGTATAAATATATATAATATATAAATCCTACCATCTAGTAAAAGTCTACAACCCTTTAAAAACAATACAATCATCAATCATATAAGGCATTACATAATTTTATTTTTATTAATTGTCATTGCTTTTACTTTGTGTACGTTTATAAATAGCTAATTGCAATAAGACTGGCGTAGTTGCACTTCCAGTCGACCTTGTGTCTCGAGGCCAGCCAGTAAACTTGAACAGGCACCATCCTTCACTTTCCTTTTTCCCCTTGTATCCAATGAAAGGAACTGAATTTAAAAATAAACTGCGGCTGTTTGTAATTATAAACGCACTAAAATGTGACTCAACCTTACAGCATAGACTCAACTGATAAAGCGAAGATACGCTGTAGACATAAAATATTTGTTGTCTTGTTTAATAAGGATAATTCTATCTGTAAATTATTGTAAACAATTATTAATTATTTCATTAGCCGTAGTAGGAAATTTCATAGTATCTACGCGAGACCCGAGTTCGATTCGAAGGCGGCGATGAAATTGTAAATATTTTAAACGTTGATTTACGACGTGATCGGCGGTGAAGGAATGCATCGTGAGTAAATATGCATGACTGGGGCTTAAAATATTTTGAGGACATGTGAAATACTTAAAGAAGTAATTGCTCCATTATCCTATCAGAAATGTGAGGTTTGTGCTCAGCAGTGGGCTGTATTTAGGTTGTAACAAACCTCTATGTCATCAAGACCTTGTAAAAAACGGATTGTCGGATTAGCTGCAATCGACATGTGTAACTGCAGTTTCTTTATGATGTGTGAGTGGTAAGTGGCTATTTCAGCTTATGGACACCTTTGTTTTATAGAATAAGGGTGATAAACGAGAACACAATCCCTTTAAATCTACATAGCAAGTGAATGCTGTGGCATAGACATCTACATTTATCCTCAATTAAGAATTAAAATGCACATGCGTAGTCACTTCTGAGGACTAAGATGGAATGCCTCAGTTCCAGTAAAAAGGGTCTCCGGTTCTCTACACTCATCATACGAAACACAGCAGCATTATGCTGCTATTTTACGCTGGTATTCTGTGAGTGTGGTCCTATCCCGACCCATTCGTGCTACAACCATAATATCTTCGACGTATTAAACCTGCAGCCAACGTTAAACAAGGAAGGCTACAGATGCGTTGTTAAATCTGAGGACTAACATGGAATGCCTTACAGCTTGTAGTTATACTGACTTCATTCTTCAGACCGTAACGCAGCATTGCAGACCTGCTGCTTGGGGGTAGAAATAGATAAGACGATGGTATCTACTCAGACGGATTCCTAGACAGAAAAGGAGGCCTACTACGCTGAAAAAATTTGTGGCTATTGTACCTCCTGGACATTTGACACTTTGTCACACGTGTACATTTTGTCACACGTGTACACTTTGTAACACGTGTAAACTTTGTCACATGTGTACACTTTGTCACACGTGTACATTTTGTCACACGTGTACACTTTTAGGTACTAGATGGTCGGATCCCTTTTCTGCCTTGGATATGTACCACTGGGTAGGTACCACCCTCTAACCTGTTTCTGCCACCATATAGCAATGCGTGTACTGCTGTGTTCCGGTGTGAAGTGTAGAGAGGAGAGCCAGTATTAATTACAGGTTGTGTGATATTCCATCTTATACCTCAGAGGACACAACGCATCTGCAGCCTTTTTTATTTACAGTTCAATTAAAAAAAATACTTAATCGAATTGAAAACCTCCTCTTTTTTTGAAGTGGACTAAAATAACATATTAATTATTTATTTCTTTAAGTAAGTAATCAAAATTAGGTAAGTAATCAAAATTTCGTAAGTCAAAGGTTACTGTTTAGAAAAATAACATTTAAAAATAACGCTCCTCCGACCGAATAAAAAACACCGAAAGAAATCCCTCAGGTATCCCCTTTTTTGTACTTTGTAAGGGCCAAATACGATAACAGGTGTCTTACAAAACAAAAGAGACATAGTGACCCATAGATAATTGAATAGAATAATTGTTATCTCTCTTAAATAACTAGACGTAAATATTTTGGAGATAATTCTTATTATTTACAATGATCCCTGCGACTTCGCCCGTGGAATTTATTACGATTGGATTTTATGGGTTTTAATTTTTTTTTTGCGCGGAACCCTAATTATTTTCTAAAATAAAAGTAGCCTAAGTTACTCCTTATAACATTAGCTATCTGCCAGAGAAAGACCCGTCAAAATCGTTCCAGCCGTTTCGGAAATTAGCCAGGACAAACAGATTTTTTATACGTGGTAGAGCCATGCTGCAGCTATATTAGTAGTATAGTTGTAACACGAATGAGTCGGCTCGACCGGGGAAGGACCAGGCTCTCACAGAATACCAGCGTAAAATAGCAGCTTAATGCTGCTGTGTTTCGTATGGTGAGTGTAGAGAACCGGAGACCCTTTTTACTGGAAAAGAGACATACCATCTTAGTCCTCACGGGTGACAACGCATCTGCATTTTGATTCTTTATTGAGGCTAGATGTAGATGTCTATGGGTCACAGCAACCACTTACCATCAGGTGGACTGTGTGCTCGTTCGTCACCCTATCCTATAAAAAAATAGACAGACAGACAGACAAAAATGTAAAAAAATTGTGTTTTTGTTAAATGTTAAAAAGTACCGCATATACTTTCATATGCATTTAGTAAAAAACTGTTATTTTGACATTACAAACAGACACTTCAATTTTATTTATTTATATAGATTCATTTATTAGAGCTTATTATTCATAATTCTCAATTCATTTATTGCATGTCACAAAGTACTATGAAGTTGTTACAATATATTTACAGAGCATGTGACACCCTGTACTGGCGTAGCATATTAAGACGTAGTTTAAGTGTTAATTAATATATAATTAATTTAAATTACAATATTTACAGTACATAATCTATACGATACTTATCAAAAGTCCACTGCCAACCAGAGCAATTTATAACTTAGGTCCGAAGGAATCCCTTAGAGAAAAGTTTAAAGAAATAAATATAATAACTTTATCCTCTCAGTATATTTACGAAAATTTATTGTACGTACACAAAACAAAAATAGTTTTATTAAAAATAGTGATGTACATTCTGTACCAGTTACTCGACTCCAAAGAGTCAGTAATTCCTTCATGGGGCACCGCTTACGCTTTTACAACAAAGTCCCAGAAAATATGCAGGCCTAATCTGTCAAAAAATTAAAATTTTTATAAAGCAAAAATAGTAAGGGTTAATTTACTACTAAAGAGTACATGATTGATAATAAGCTCTGGGAAAAAGGTGATCGCTACCATGCTGTTTCTAAATGTTGTCATACTATATGTATAAAATAACTAGCCGATACCCGCGACTTCATCCGCGTTGCTTGATATATTAACAAAGTTTTATATATCAAGCAACGCGGAAAATATCAAAAAGATCGCAAGCAAAAATATACTTTGAAATCTATCCAGTAGTTTTTCCGTGATGCGCGCACAACTGCAAACCTCTATCATTTAATTTATAAACATATATTGTAAATTAATATTATTTAAAAAGAATTCCCGCTGGGTTTCTTGCTGGTTCTTCCCAGGACAAAGATTTTTTTCGAACCAGTGGTAAAGCTTAAATGACTATCAAGAAGTATCCTTGTAAACTATATTGAATAAAAATGATTCTATTCTATTCTATTATATTCTAAACATAGGCCTCCCCCATATATATTAGTCTATAGGAGTTTTCCATACTTACCACGCTTGACAGATGGTTTGGCAACCCCAGACTTTTATCATTTTCGCTTTGTCGTTCCTGCTTCAGTTTCCCTCTGTCGCCTCTTACACTCACGGGATGATATGGGGTAGTAGATATTCTTACACCACCACTACACAGGACTCCTCTACTGTCATCAAGCGTGTAATAGTCTGAAATAAATGAAAAAAAAACGTTAAATCAACACTCTTCTTTACAGCTCATCCATACACAGCCGATCTGCAATGGCACAGTATGCTACTTGCAAGACAAAGCTCGCGACAATCACGAGGTGGCCGAGAGGAGCTCCAACTCCTTGCGGCGGTGCTACAGCAAACAGCACGGCAGGCCCGAGGAGCTCAGGAGGAAAAAAGTGTCCGACAGTGAGAGCGACTCGGACACAGAATGCAAGGGATTTGATAGGGTAAGTTTTTGACTCATGTCACTTTGAATTATTTCTACTATTTTGATTTTTACTATTTTGATTTTAATTTTAGTTTATTTGAGTTTAATTTTACTATTTTGATTCCCGACGTTTCGGGTGCTTTACAGTAACCCATGGTCACGGGGGGGACTGAGATGTCATCTCAGTTTTATTCAATGTATAGTGTTCGCGTAAATATAAGAAGTCATCATGTCACTTGTCATATTATTGCAAGCTGTCAAAAAGAAACTTTCTATTTGTTGTAAAAAAGTTATTTGTATATTTATTTAAATAGATTATATAGATTATATAATCTATATTATTAATTATTATTAATTATATATATTAATACAGATTAAGCTACCATGTTGTGAGAATTTTAGTAAAACTTTACTATAATAATTAGATAATTAGGTCTTTTACTAGATTAAAGATAAAATAAAAAACTGAGGTTGCCAACCCGCTTGCCAAGCATGGCAGCTATGGTAACCGTAGTTTTTTTTAATTTTTGGTTATTAGTAAGACCCTGCTGCCCATCTCTTTGCCCAGTTTGTTTACTTCTGTTGTCTCTTACGACAGCCACGGGACGATATGGGGTAGTGGATATTTTCACAGCGCCACTACTCGGTAAATTATCCTTCTTTATGAACCTGTAAAGTCTGACATGGGCCTCTTCATGGAGCATTTACCATGATAAGATCGCTTGGTTAAGGAATAGGTGATCGAAGCCGGAACACAGCAGTACAGACACTGCTATTTGGCTAACTACAAGTATATATGGTGCATTGCTGATTCCGTCTGCCCTGCGTGGCAAGAAATGTGTCATTTGGCGCACATGAAAATGTCCATACTCAACCGTAATTTAAAAGGTTGAGATTAACTTCTAACTACCTATATGTTTCTAGTTGACGTGGGAGGAGCAATGGGGCGCCATCGACCCATACAACTTCGTGACGGTGGAGCAGTACTTGGAGGATATGCATCACGTGCTCAATGACAAGTCGCTGAAGAAGAGGGCGCACCGCTGGCTGCCGTATCTGTTTAAGGTTGGTTGCTCTTATCTTTTTCTATAGAATAAGGGTGACAGGCGAGCACACAGTCCACCTGATGGTAAGTGGATGCTGTGGCCCATAGATATTTACATCTATCCTCGATTAAGAATCAAAATGTAGATGCGTTGTTACCTCCGAGGACTAAAATAGAACCTCATTTCTCATTTACAGTAATAAGGGTCTCCGGTTCTCTACAGTCACCATTCGAAACACAGCAGCATTCAGCTGCTATTTTACGTTGGTATTCAATGAGAGCGTGATCCTACTCCGGTCGAGCCGACCCATTCATACGTGAAACGTGAAAAATGTACGACACATCTTCTCGTCACGTATACCTCAAAACTTGAAAACAAGATTATACAACGAGTGCGTGTTGCCAGTGATGACATATGGATCTGAGACGTGGTCTTTCACTGCTGGCCGTATTTGGAAGCTCAAGGTCGCTCACTGAGCTATGGAGAGGTCTATGCTCGGAGTTTCCTTGTGTGATAGACTTAGAAATGACGATATCCGCAGTAGAACCAGAGTAACCGACATACCCCAACGGATTAGTAAGCTGAAGTGGCAATGGGCTGAACATATAGCTCGAAAATTCGACAACCGTTGGGGAAAAAAGGTTCTCGAGTGGCAGCCTCGTACCTTTAAGTAAATGTAGACCCCCAACTAGAGTGGAGTGATGCTCTGGTAAGACAATCAGGAAGTCGACGGATGCAGCTGGCTTTGTGGCATTTCTTGGGGTAGGTCTATGTTCAGCATAGACTTGTAAAGGGCGGTGATGATAATGAAGAAAATGATGAAAAATTATTGAACAATCGTACATCACGGGGAAGATAAGAAAAAATTGAGTTTTGTTTGGTTCACGACTGAATATGATTCTTCGGGTATTATGATGTTTCCACTATTACAATAGCATACGTCAGAAGTCGGCGAACCTTGCAGGGTTAAAGATGTTGGTATAATCATAATACCACGGCCAAACGTCAATAATTTCTGATTTTATCAACTCCATCCAGCACCCAGGATTCCCGATACGGGACCACGGGTAAGCTGAACTTTTGAAATCACCTCGGTAACTGTCTGTCACGGTGTTTAGTTTCGGAGGGTAAAATAGAAGTTGAGATTTTGTTTTAGATATTTGTGCAGATTAATTATCCATTAGAAGATCTCTATAGTGTCATTTGAAAAGTGTTTAATTTATGAATATGTGTTCTATATGTATTGTGAGTTTTGACAAAAAGAGCCGTGGTAGCTCAGGGGTTAAACGCTCGCTGTAAATTTCACAGTACACGAGTAACCCTGGTTAAATCCCCGCCGGCATCAATGAAATTGTTAAATACAATTTTAGGTACTGATTTACCATGTGCTCCTCGGTGAAGAAAAACATCGTGAGGAAACCTGCATATAAGAAAAAAATATTCGAAAACGCTTGAAATCCGCCAACACGCATTGAGGCACCGCGGCGGACCCTTCTCAGAAGTGAGAGGAGGCCTGTGCCCAGTAGGTCTCCTCCTGTGCCCAGCAGGACGTATATAGGCTGTTACTTTACTTTACTTTTACGCTCCGACTTCGAAAGGGCGATTTCTGTATCTCGACAACAGCGCCACCTACCGGGTCCAATTGTGAATCTAAACCATCCAAGGACCCACTCAAAAACAAACAAAAAATTTCATCAAAATCGGTCCAGTGACAAAGCTATTATATACCTACCCATATAACGATTTGTAATTTATGTGTATGATAAAAAGTAATTTTGTTCCAGGCTGTGGACAAGGACAAGTCAGGTTACATATCTGTGAAGGAATTCAAACTCTTCTTCGAGTGCCTCGGGCTCGATAATGAACACGCGGCCGTGGCTTTTGCTGTCATCGACACTAACGGGGTAAGTCCGCCATTGTCATACGCCATCTTGTTTCATAAATTTTGTTTATTAGAACCATCCTTATCGCACTTTATCCTATCTTGCACTTTTTTTCGTCTAGCCCCCATCCGCCAAGTCCATGGATGGGGGCTAGGCGAAAAAAAGTGTAAGATTTTCCGTCACGACCCTTTCTATAGTATAGACGGCCTTGGGGGCTATATCTATTTTCTGTGATGTTTGCGCTGTTAGCCTATGCGGTTTTTACAGCTTCATCTGACACAAGGGAGCTAAAAAGAAACGAGAACACTTTTTCTTATCTTGCCATGAAAGAAATATTATTTTAAATGACGCTTCATTTTAATAGACGCCTGTAATTCATTTATTTGTATTTGTTAATCAATAATATAATATCCACGTTTATCAATAATAATATACTACGAAAGGGACTTCGTTCCAACCGAGTGTTCTACGACACTCACGTATTTTTTATTTGATAATGTGTTTATTCATTTATAACTACGGCTGTAATAAATGAATTAATAAAAATATTTTCTGCGTGGTGTCAGCATAAGAAAATCCATCAATCCATTCCGTTTTCTTTTATAGAATAAGGGTGAATAATAGAAAATGTAATTACCTAAATTAATTTAAAACTTTATATTTTTAAATGTTACATTTCTTGTTACAGGATGGCAAAGTGTCGCTTAAAGAGTTCGTCAAGTTGGGTAAGGACTTCTTCTGCACCGAAGACGAAACCAAAGTGTCCAAAATGTTCTGGGGACCACTCATTGACGTGTGATCCCCGGTCCAGACCACCCATTCGGAGACCAAGACTTGATTTTTTTATATTTTTGACAGTTAGGTCGCATATTTTGTAGGATAGTGCGAAGATTTTGATAATTATGGAATATTGTTACAGTGTGATGCAAAAGGAGGGGAGTTCTTTCGCATGAGAAGAGCTCTATAAAGCGAATAAAAAACAATAAAAAGGTCTGAAAAGACGCTAAAAATATTGCAGATTATCATTTAACATTCCTCATATATAAGCATGTACTCTACTTGGGATACTCAGATGTAAATGAAATCCGTATCCATTGTATGCGAACCATTCATTATTGGAATGATCAATTTGTTATGACATAATTGATAATTGTGTATTTTATAGCACTGTGTAAGACTTATGAGAAGAATCTCAATAAAATACTTCAAAATAAATGTGCATTTTTCTTTTTATTTATCATTTTAAAAAGTAGTTTTTGATACTTAAATTAAGTGACAAATGAACTAGCAGTCTACCTGATGGTAAGTGGCTACTGCAGCCCAAGGACACCTGGAGTTAAGTTTAAAAAAGAGGCTACAGCGTTGTCACCTCTGAGAACTAAGATGGAATGCCTCACAGCCTGTGATTATCCTGGCTCTTCATGCACTTCAGACCGGAACATAGCAGTGCATGCACTGCTATTTGACGGCGGAATTTGGTAACAGGGTGGTACGCAGAACTAAATAGGCCTCCTCTCACTTCTGCATAGGTTTCGGAACACAACTTAAGCCGCGTATCGATTATGCGCTCCAAGAGGTCGAACATTGGCGCGCGCTCCAGCCGCGCGAAATGGATACCGCCTTGTAACGCGCGCCAAATTGTTCGTTGGAACGCTCAAACGTGGAGCGGGCCGCTCCATCTGGTGTCGGTTTTTTACCGTGTATCAAAGTATTTTAAGTTTTTTTTTAGTTGGACGATTGTTTTTATTATTCGTGTGTTCTTTGCGTTCCGAGCTATGGATAACCCAAGTTGCCGTAAATTAATACAATTATATAGTTTAAAAGATCTGCTGTGGAATAACAAAAGTAGTTTTTACCATAATAAAGCGCTCAGAGAAAATGCATGGAACTATGAAAGCGGCAGCTGCTCGTACACGACCGAACACTGGAGCGGCTGCGGCGCGCCAGGCGCGCTTATTTGATACACTTGGAACATTTGGAGCGCGTTCCGCGGAGCGCACTGGTCGGCGTGGTCATTCATGGCGCGCGCGCCAGGAGCGCTTAGTTGATACACTTGGAATATTTGGAGCGCGATCCGCGGAGCGCACTGGTCGGCACGGTCATTCATGGCGCGCGCGCCAGGAGCGCTTAGTTGATACACTTGGAACATTTGGAGCGCGTTCCACGGAGCGCACTGGTCGGCACGGTCATTCATGGCGCGCGCGCCAGGAGCGCTTAGTTGATACACTTGGAATATTTGGAGCGCGATCCGCGGAGCGCACTGGTCGGCGCGGTCATTCATGGCGCGCGCGCCAGGAGCGCTTAGTTTATACACTTTGAACATTTGGAGCGCGTTCCGCGGAGCGCACTAGTCGGCGCGGTCATTCATGGCACGCGTAATCGATACGCGGATTTAAAATGGCGATTGTTAAATTTGACAGTGACGGCGAGAATCGAACTTTGGTTCTTTGCATAATATGGAATAAAATGAACGTCTAGTCCCAGAAATATCACGGGCTTTCATCATCATAATAGCTCTTTATAAATCCACTGTTGGTCATCAGCTCTCCCAAGGAATGCTACAAATCACGATCACGAGCCACCTGTATCCATAGTCATCCTGTACACAAATTTTTGACATACTGAAAAATTTGAATATAACCAAAAGATTCGTTTATCGTACCATCAAACGATACAATGAAGACTCTAGTGTAGATGACAGGTCAAGAAGTGGTCGCCCTCGGTCTGTTAGGACTCCAGCAGTGATAAAAGCTGTGAAGGCGCGAATTCAAAGAAATCCCAAACGTAAGCAGAAACTGTTGGCCCTTCAGATGGGGTTAAGCAGAACCACGGTGAAAAGGGTGTTAAATGAAGACTTAGGGCTTCGGGCATATCGAAGAAAAACAGGACATCGTTTGAATGCTCGTCTAATGGACCTGAGACTGAAGAGATGACGCGCTTTGTTGAAGCGGTACGCGGGAAAAAAATATCGGGAAATTCTTTTTTCGGATGAAAAAATTTTTACCGTAGAAGAGAGCTACAACAAACAAAATGATAAGGTGTACGCACACAGTAGTGAAGAAGCGAGCAACTGTATTCCGCGTGTCCAACGAGGTCATTTTCCATCCTCGCTCATGGTATGGTTGGGAGTTTCTTATTGGGGCTTAACAGAGGTACATTTTTGTGAGAAAGGTGTAAATTGAATGCAGTTGTGTATCAAAATACAGTCCTGACGAACCTTGTGGAACCTGTTTCTCATACCATGTTCAATAACAGGCACTGGGTATTCCAACAAGATTCGGCGCCAGCTCATAGAGCGAAGAGCACACAAGACTGGCTGGCGGCGCGTGAAATCGACTTCATCCGGCACGAAGACTGGCCCTCCTCCAGTCCAGATTTGAATCCGTTAGATTACAAGATATGGCAACACTTGGAGGAAAAGGCGTGCTCAAAGCCTCATCCCAATTTGGAGTCACTCAAGACATCCTTGATTAAGGCAGCCGCCGATATTGACATGGACCTCGTTCGTGCTGCGATAGACGACTGGCCGCGCAGGCTGAAGGCCTGTATTCAAAATCACGGAGGTCATTTTGAATAAACTTTAGTGTCATAAGAATCTATGTTTTGTTAAGTTCATTTTGGTATATAAATGGTTACATAATGAATAAACTTGTTTCAATTATTTTATATTAAACATGTGACAGAATTTATGACCTGACTAGGTATATATAGTCAACCTTTCTTCCCTATCGGTTGTGGGTTCTTCTATTTATATGGCCGGTCCATTGCCCCTGCAACTAACTTGTCCGTTGGGCTATGTCAGTTACACCAGGTTTACTGAGGATATCTTTATCACGTAGCGAAACTCTGAGCCTAAAAAGCCAATAGATCTTGAACTTTCTCATATGGCCAGCAGTGAAGGGCCACGGCTTAAATACATATGACATCACTGACAACACACTGGTCTTATATTACTGAGTTCATATTTTGAGATATGCGTGACGAGATGTGTTGGCCAAGTTCAATCAGTCAGAGTTAATTCAATCAGAGTTCAATCAGGTCGAACAATAGTCGGAGGAAAAATTGCGTTAGGTAAACATATTCCTCAACAACTTCCAAGCGTAGCGTTTCCAACAAAATCAAAGACGTGACATGGACGTTACACATGATCTTTGTTTTGTCCATGTTCGTTTTAAGATATTACGAGTATCTGTTAGGAGACCTTATTGATGTCATTAAGCATAGTGCTGAGGTCCTCCAGCGATTCTGCCGTACTGGCTATATCGTCCAGTCCAGTAGCTTGAAAACGTCTTCCTATGTGGCGGTAGAGTTTCGCGAATATGAAGTACGAACATCACCATGTCTTACAGAGTTACATGTTCTGTACTTGGAAAACCATCGTAGTCCTGTACAAACGCGGGCTTTAATTATATTTAAATTTACTTGAAATCTTCAAAGCTTTTTCGAAAAATCAAGTTCCTCCATTTACAACAGCATGGTAGTTTTTTTTTTCAAACATATAATCTCTCTATATCTTTGTTTTTGACAGCGTGAGTAAATGTCTTATTTAAGGTCCCTTTCCTTTGTAATTTAATTTGTCTGTTGATTTGTTTTGTGTGTGAACGTATGTGTACGCGAGTGCTTGTGCGTACGTGGGAGCGTGTAATTTTACAGCACAATAAAATGCAAACTTAATCTTATACACAAGAATGTCGCAGTATAAATAAAACATCGATTTATTATATCGATTTATTTAAAGAAATAACGCAATCAGTAATATTCCACTCAGTAATACTCACTTCGGAAACAATTTTAAGCACACAAAGTAATCAATCAACACTTTCACATTTATAATTTTGGTTCATTTGTTGTATCTAACAAACATACAAACATTGATTTAATGAAAAAGTTATTCATGCAACTAAAATTAATTAACAGTAAGTATATTGATATTTTATTGTCTTATGACAGTTGTTGATTCAGAAGTCTTTTATCTGAATAACTAAGATAAACAAAAATAGACAGAGCGCTGACGATGTAAGCTTTTAAGTGATGCCGAAACCATGTTCAAATTCCTAATGCGCACTCACGCACACATATGCACCTACGACCAAATGGTTTAAGATGCATATGTGTACGTGAGTGCGTGTTCTCGCAATACTGTGAGCATAGTCTGCTTGGTTTTTTGCCACTTGAAAAATACGCAGCACATTAAAAAGTAATTTGAATTTTAAAATTATTGACAATAGTAAGAATAAACAATCGGACCTTTATAATATGGCATTATTTACAAATATTAATTTCAAAAGTTTAGCCTGAGAATGCTATACTGTAAGAAAACTTTTCACAAGTCTTCTGACTGGAAATTAACAATTAAGTGATAACAAAAATAGATGGAAAGAACTATTTAAAACAGTTTTTATATCTACTTGTTAATTTTTTCAATTTTAATTACAAATACAAGCGTTAAATACATACTAATTAAGTTACGGTCTAATTTTATGGGTAAACAAGAGGTTCTATTAAACCTAGACAATGCTCAGTTGGTCCTTGAGGAGTTTGGTCTCTTCGATGAGGGAAGATATTTGGCTGGTTCTGAAATTAATAATAAAAAAGGTTTTAAGTAGTAGTTCAGAACTTTTGTAGTTACAATCATCGTTGCCATGTTATAACACACTCATAGAAAATAGATAAATTTCTTAAACGTTAATTAAACGCGTTGTTTTGATCTTTTAAAAAAAATCAAAACAACGCGTTTTAATTAAACCCCCCCCCCCAACACTAGGATTTTCAAGTATTTAGTATTGTGTATGGGTGTTACAACTAACTACTAACTAACTAATCTATATACATTATAGAATATGGACAAACATCCAGATGCGGAACAATTATGGGGGCGATACAATTACTTAACCCTACCGAGCTTTTGTACCGTAAGTAGTTTTGTTGCTAAGTAACTACTTATTAAAACTAATATCTACGATTCACACCGACCAAAAGTATTTAACCTCGTGGTAACAGCGCAACTAAAACTAGTATCAATCCCATTTGGTTCCGTGGGTGTCGTAAGAGGCGATACTATGGGAAGTACTATAAAAATCTTATAGCTTTCGATGATAGAGCCACGCTGTAGCTATATTATGGGTGTAGCAAGAATGGGACGGTTCGACCGGGGAAGGTTCACGCTCTCACAGAATACCAGCAGCGAATAGCTGCTTAATTCTGCTGCGTTTAGTATGGTGAGTGTAGAGAACCGGAGACCCTGTTTACTGGACCCGAGGCATTCCATCTTAGTTTTCAGGGTATCAACGCATCTGCATTTTGATTCTTAATGGAGGATAAAAATATAGATGTCAATAGGTCACAGCATCCACTTACCATCAAGTGCTCGTTTGTCACTTTTAATCTAAAAAAAAGATGGCGTTAAAACTATCCCGCTTACGCCAGTCATAAAAATCTTATGGTTTCCGTTAGATGGCGTTATAATTTTCCCGTATACTTCAGTCGTATAATTTGGTTCCGTGGGTGTCGTAAGAGGTGACTATAGGAAATGCAAGAAATCTTATGGCTGCCGCTAGACGGCGTTATAACTATCCCGTCTACGTAAAATATCCAGCTGCCTGCCAAGTGTGTCGATAACGGAAAATCAATCTATAACGCCGCGTAGTGGCGGTGTAAGAATATCCACTACCCCATATCATCCCGTGGGTGTAAAGCCGGCTATACATGTTGGCCGAGCGAAGGCGAGTACCAAAGTATAGACAGCCTATTTGTCTAGGCTCGCCATCGCTCGCCTAGCTGGGGCCGAGTGCCAACGTGTATTCGGTTCGTTTGGCGTGCCTTGCCACCACTTGAGATCGCTCGCCAGGACTCGTCTCACTTCGGAATAGTGTCGGTTTTCCTGCACAAATCAAAGGCGCTCGCCAGCACTCGGCAAGTCGTGTCCACATGTTAGTCGCCCATGTCAGTATGTTCACTCTTTCAATCTAAGCCAACATGTAGACTGTAGCACTCGCCTTGATAACAAGCGAAAATAATTAAAAAAATTGTGGTTGCCAACCCACCTGCCAAGCGTGTCAAATACGGAAATATATAGGTGTATTAATCGGGGAGGCCCATGTTTAGCTCAGGGATGTTGCGGATATTCGAATCCACATCCGCAAATGCGGAACATCCGCATTGATTTAAACATCTGCGTCTGCATCCGCATCCGCATAAATCAATGCGAATCTTTTATGCGGATGCAGATGTGGAGCAAGACACGACACGATCATATAATTTTTTTATTTTCTTACGTGGTAGAGCCATGCTGCAGCTATATTAATAGTATAGTTGTAGCACGAATGGGTCGGCTCGACCGGGGAAGGACCACGCTCTCACAGAATACCAACGTAAAATAGCAGCTTAATGCTGCTGTGTTTCGTATGGTGAGTGTAGAGAACCGGAGACCCTTTTTACTGGAAAAGAGGCATTCTATCTTAGTCCTCACGGCTGACAACGCATCTGCATTTAAATTCGCTAACGAAGATAGATGTAGATGTCTATGGGCAACAGCAACCACTTACCATCAGGTGGACTGTGTGCTCGTTTGTCACCCTTATTCTATAAAAAAAAATGAGAACGCACACGCAGGTGACAAGATCCAACATGTATACATAACACAACATTTGTTTTGTTTGATCGAGGTAATTTAGGAAGTGTTAGTCACAACGTTCGTTTCCTCTGCTTGACTAAGTTTATTGTGTTTTCCATAAATATTTCGTAGTATAAATTATAAATTTAAAAAAGTGAATAAAAATGTCGTCACCAGTACAAAGTAATATCTGGACTTATTTTAAATTAGACGAAAGTGATCGGGATAAGTACCAGTGCAAAATATGTAAAAAAAATTGGTTGCCTGTAAAGTCGGTATACGGGCGAAAGTTTTACGTGACAACGACTTTGAGTGGTAAAATAATTTTATTATGTCTGTCTCTCTCGCTCTTAGGCGGGCTAACCATGCCCGAGTGGAAGGGACGCGTGCCTCTCACTCGCTCTCATTGTGAGCGCATAACGTGAGCGGAGCGTAACGCAGTTTCTTGAAGTGTCACCCGGCAAACCAATTTATAAGACGTTGTCACGTCAAAAGTTACTCACGAAAGGGAACGTACAATGACTTCTTTGAAAAATTATCTTAAATCGATGCACCCAGAAGAGTTTAGTTTGTTCGAAAGCTCGAATAACGAAAAACAGTTGAAGAATAAAAAAGATGATGCAGGTAAATTTGAATTTCAATTTAATTTTATAAGTTTAAAAACTTACAGTCAGACTTGATGAAAAGTAATTCTTAGCTAAAGGCACTCTTTCTAAAAATTAATCAAATGGGAACACGAGTTTACTGTCACCACAACAACACCGCACAACTTTTATATTTAGTATTTATTGATATAATTCAAAGTGTTAATTGGACCAAATTTAAAAAAAGGAAGACGTTTACAATGTGATATTATCATTTATGTTATGACTATTTTACACACTATTTTGATTTGATATTTTTACTTAAAAGCGGTATTTTTTAAGCAATTTAAAAAAACAAAAAATATATAAACATCTGAATTCAGAACCACCTCCTTTTTTGAAATCGGTTAAAACACTTGCAAGTTTTTATAGTAGTATTTGATATTGAGTTTAAAGTCGGTTATTTTTCATGTTTTTACTTTCGTTAATAATTAATATACAAATTACTTCAATGAGTTGCAGCGCTAAGGGCCACGGGATCGAATCCTGCACGAAACCAGTATTTATATGGCCTACAAATAATTGTTCCGGGTTTGGATGTTGTTGATCTTGCCTTGACTTTGGACGTCAAGATGAAGGTCGATGAGTGAAGATGAACGTCAAGAAGAAACACCTGACAACCCTGATGCTCTTTTAAAGAAAGAGTTGGTAATGTATCGGCAGAAAAAAGATTGGATGTGGATCAAAATCCACTGACCTGGTGGAAATTAAATAGAGGACAATTGAAAATTCTCTTTGGGTGTGCACGCAAGTAAAAGTATTTTGATTAAGATTTTTTTACTCAAAATTTTATTAATATATAAAAATTATCGTCTTCTATTTATATATACATTATTCTATAATTGTTCCACTAAAAAGTAGTTTTTCCTAAAACAAAACTTGAACTCCGCATCCGCATCCGCGGATGTGAACCTCTAAAAATCCGCTAGCAATCCGCATCCGCGGATGTCAAAAATTCTGCATCCGCAACAACCCTGGTTTAGCTGTGGGCTTTTGTTGTGACAGTGGGTCAGTGAATCAAAACCGAACATGGTTAGAACAATAAAAAACTTTATTATTTATCTAACATAGGATAAAAGTGATTTACGTACGAACATTTATTTCACAGTGGCGGAAAGATAGCAAATTTAAAGATGTTAAAAATTAGCTTGCTAAGACCCTCGTAATCTTAAATCTTTAATTCAATGCATTTCCGCAAAGTAGCGCCTGATTCTATTAATTACCTTAAATAGCAAACTTAACAACGCTGACAGATTCCGTACTTCACGGTTGCATAATAACGTACCTAGTTATACATAAATACAAATACTCCCAAACTATCTGTTATACTAGACATATTGGCTCACGATCTTCGCGATTATTTCATCACCACAACACCCCATACCATCCTGTGGGTTTCGTAAAGCCGGGAAAACAAACCAGGAGATGGGCAGCGGAATCCTGACAACAGCTGAATAAAAATAACAAATTGCAGTTGCCAACCCGTTTTCCAAGCGTGGCAACTTGGCAAATATTCCCCCAGCAGTGGAGTTTACAAAGGCTGTAATGGTAATGGTAATCTATAATGGGATAGGCCCACGTATATCAGTGGACTTTTACAGGCTATAGAGACAAGAAATTAAAGATGACAATTTAAATAAGTCGATTTGGAAATACTCACTGCTGCTGTAGTATTGAGGATATGGTGTCGCTATGGGACTTGCCTAGAGCCGTGTCTTTCTTCTTGTACTCCTCGTGCCACCTTTTCAACTGAAAATAACGTTTTTTTTTATAGAATAAGGGTGACAAATGAGCACACAGTCTACCTGATGGTAAATGGATGTTGAGGCCCATAAACATCTAATCTATCCTCGATTAAGAATCGAAATGTAAAATGCGTTGTCGCCCTTAAGGACTAAAATAGAATGCCTAGTTACTAGTAAAAAGGGTCTCCGGTTCTCTACACTCATCATACGAAACACAGCAGCATTAAGCTGCTATTTTACGCTGGTTAGTGAGAGCGTGGTCCTACCTCGGTCGAGCCGACCCATTCGTGCTACAACTATATAGCTGCAGCATAGCTGTACCATGTATAAAATTGATTAAAATACGTATCCGCGTAAATAATATGGTATATACTCAAAGTATGAGTTTAAAGTCGAGATTGTTTCTCAATACCGGCTTTAACCTTTGCACACGTGAAATGACAAATGGGTATAATATACATACTCTATGTAATAAAAAACAAATAATGTATTACTATGTAATTTGGAGGATATATAACGCCTATGACGTTATTTATGAGGGAGACCTATTTTTAGCAGTGGACTTCTGAAAAGCTGTAATGGATGAATAATGTAGTTATTTGATAATGTTAACTATCCATTTATTTTTTTAGAGAAGTATATTTCCATCAGTAGAACGTTGAAAGGAATTTAGCATGTCAGTACTGCTGCAGGACACTACTGGATCTGCTGCTAGACACTAGACAGTAGTTAGCACGTCAGTACTGCAGCAGTACCTCCTCGGAGTTATGTTGCACGTGTCGCTTCAGCAGCTGGATCTGCTGCGAGCCACTAGACAGTAGTTAGCAAGTCAGTACTGCAGCAGTACCTCCTCGGAGTTATGTTGCACGTGTCGCTTCAGCAGCTGGATCTGCTGCGAGCCACTAGACAGTAGTTAGCAAGTCAGTACTGCAGCAGTACCTCCTCGGCGTTGTGTTGCGCGTGTCGCTTCAACAGCTGGATCTGCTGCTAGCCACGAGACAGTAGTTAGCACGTCAGTACTGCAGCAGTACCTCCTCGGAGTTATGTTGCACGTGTCGCTTCAGCAGCTGGATCTGCTGCGAGCCACTAGACAGTAGTTAGCAAGTCAGTACTGCAGCAGTACCTCCTCGGAGTTATGTTGCACGTGTCGCTTCAGCAGCTGGATCTGCTGCTAGCTACTAGACAGTAGTTAGCAAGTCAGTACTGCAGCAGTACCTCCTCGGAGTTGTGTTGCACGTGTCGCTTCAGCAGCTGGATCTGCTGCTAGCCACTAGAGATTAGTTAGCACGTCAGTACTGCAGCAGTACCTCCTCGGAGTTGTGTTGCACGTGTCGCTTCAGCAGCTGGATCTGCTGCTAGCCACTAGAGATTAGTTAGCACGTCAGTACTGCAGCAGTACCTCCTCGGAGTAATGTTGCACGTGTCACTTCAGCAGCTGGATCTGCTGCTAGCCACCAGACAGTAGTTAGCAAGTCAGTACTGCAGCAGTACCGGAGTTATGTTGCACGTGTCGCTTCAGCAGATGGATCTGCTGCTAGCCACTAGACAGTAGTTAGCAAGTCAGTACTGCAGCAGTACCTCCTCAGGTTATGTTGCACGTGTCGCTTCAGCAGCTGGATCTGCTGCTAGCCACTAGACAGTAGTTAGAGTTAGTACTGCAGCAGTACCTCCGGAGTTATGTTGCACGTGTCGCTTCAGCAGCTGGATCTGCTGCGAGCCACTAGACAGTAGTTAGCAAGTCAGTACTGCAGCAGTACCTCGGAGTTATGTTGCACGTCGCTTCAGCAGCTGGATCTGCTGCGCCACTAGACAGTAGTTAGCAAGTCAGTACTGCAAGGCTCCGGAGTTGTGTTGCACGTGTCGCTACAGCAGCTGGATCTGCTGCAAGCCACTAGACAGTAGTTAACGAGTCAGTAATGCAGCAGTACCTCCTCGGAGTTGTGTTGCGCGTGTCGCTTCAGCAGCTGGATCTCGTCTGCGAGCGCTTCTCCGCGGCGCCGGTATCGCTGCAGCTCTTCCAGCAGCTCGCGTTCTGCAGCACTGGGACCCGTTGATGCTCGGATGCTTCTTACCACCGCTGAACATCTGCGGGCAACATGTTTTTTATAGACTTTTACCTAAAGCGACAGTCATACCTTCAAACTTTTTTTCTATCAAACCCAATGCTAACCATGAGTCTCTCCCACGGAGCAAATACAAAGAGGAGGTGTTGTAATTAGATTTCACTATGTAATTGTAACAACGCGTGACAATTTGCGGAGTGAGGGGCTGTTAAGCCCCGCCCACTTAACTGTTTTCCATCTACCGATAATGTAGTTTAGCTATCTTGACGACAGATGACGGCCTGTTCACAAAATGATTATAAAAACTATAAAATAATATTTTGGCGATTAAAAATTCTTTAGGACTGAATGCAAAACCAATTTCAGCAGCTCCATATGATTATTTTACCAATACTGAGCTCTAAGTACCTTTATATTTTTAGTTCCCATGACACAAAATGTCGCCATCTAGTGTCGAATATATTTAATTATATTTGAAAGCTGACGCAGAGATTTTTCTAGAACTATTTAAATAAATTAGGTATAAAATTACTTACAAATTAAATATGATGCCATCATACTCAGATAGACGCCTCAGATAGACATCGGCAGAATTGGTGAAAACTAGTTCTACTTCTTTTGGGAGCATGTGCATTCTGGTCTCTCGACAACAGCTGAATAAAATAACAAATTGCAGTTGCCAACCTGTTTTCCAAGCGTGGCAACTTACAAATATTCCCCTATGTGGCAACCTATGGGGGAGGTCTATGTTCAGCAGTGGAGTTTACAAAGGCTGTAATGGTAATGGTAATCTATAATGGGATAGGCCCACGTATATCAGTGGACTTTACAGGCTATAGAGACAAGAAATTAAAGATGACAATTTAAAGAAGTTGATTTGGAAATACTCACTGCTGCTGTAGTATTGAGGATATGGTGTCGCTATGGGACTTGCCTAGAGCCGTGTCTTTCTTCTTGTACTCCTCGTGCCACCTTTTCAACTGAAAATAACGTTTTTTATAGAATAAGGGTGACAAATGAACACACAGTCTACCTGATGGTAAATGGATGCTGAGGCCCATAAATATCTAATCTATCCTCGATTAAGAATCGAAATTTAAAATGCGTTGTCGCCCTTAAGGACTAAAATAGAATGCTCTCCGGTTCTCTATACTCATCATACGAAACACAGGAGCATTAAGCTGCTATTTCACGCTGGTATTCTGTGAGAGCGTGGTCTTACCTCGGTCGAGCCGACCCATTCGTGCTACAACTATATAGCTGCAGCATAGCTGTACCATGTATAAAATTGCTTAAAATACGTATTCGCATAAATAGTATGGTATATACCAAAGTATGAGTTTAAAGTCGAGATTGTTTCTCAATACCGGCTTTAACCTTGCACACGTGAAACGACAAATGGGTATAATAAACATACTCTGTGTAATAAAAACAAATAATGTATTACTATGGAATTTGGAGGATATATAATGCCTATGACGTTATTTATGAGGAGACCTATTTTAGCAGTGGACTTCTGAAAAGCTGTAATGGATGAATAATGTAGTTAAATAATGTTAACTATCCATTTATTTTTAGAGAAGTATATTTCCATCAGTAGAACGTTGAAATGAATTTAGCATGTCAGTACTGCCGCAGGACACTACTGGATCTGCTGCTAGCCACTAAACATTAGTTAGCACGTCAGTACTGCAGCAGTACCTCCTCGGCGTTGTGTTGCGCGTGTCGCTTCAACAGCTGGATCTGCTGCTAGCCACGAGACAGTAGTTAGCACGTCAGTACTGCAGCAGTACCTCCTCGGCGTTGTGTTGCGCGTGTCGCTTCAGCAGCTGGATCTGCTGCTAGCCACGAGACAGTAGTTAGCACGTCAGTACTGCAGCAGTACCTCCTCGGAGTTATGTTGCACGTGTCGCTTCAGCAGCTGGATCTGCTGCGAGCCACTAGACAGTAGTTAGCAAGTCAGTAATGCAGCAGTACCTCCTCGAGTTGTGTTGAGCGTGTCGCTACAGCAGCTGGATCTGCTGCAAGCCACTAGACAGTAGTTAGCAAGTCAGTAATGCAGCAGTACCTCCTCGGAGTTGTGTTGAGCGTGTCGCTTCAGCAGCTGGATCTCGTCTGAGAGCGCTTCTCCGCGGCGCCGGTATCGCTGCAGCTCTTCCAGCAGCTCGCGTTCTGCAGCACTGGGACCCGTTGATGCTCGGATGCTTCTTACCACCGCTGAACATCTGCGGGCAACATGTTTTTTATAGACTTTGCCCAATGCTAACCATGAGTCTCTCCCACGGAGCAAATACAAAGAGGAGGTGTTGTAATTAGATTTCACTATGTAATTGTAACAACACATGATAATTTGCGGAGTGAGGGGCTGTTAAGCCCTGCCCACTTAACTGTTTTCCATCTACCGATAAATAGTAAATAGTCGTTCCATATCGATGTTGCAATGTAGTTTAGCTACCTTGACGGCAGATGGCGGCCTGTTCACAAAATGATTATAAAAACTATAAAATAATATTTTGGCGATTAAAAATTCTTTAGGACTGAATGCAAAACCAATTTCAGCAGCTTCGTATGATTATTTTACCAATACTGAGCTCTACGTACCTTTATAGTTTTAGTTCCCATGACACAAAATGTCGCCATCTAGAGTCGAATATATTTAATTATATTTGAAAGCCGACGCAGAGATTTTTCTAGAATTATTTAAATACGTTAGGTATAATATTACTTATTATAATATTACAAATTAAATATAATGCCATCCATAGCATCAGAGCGCCTATCTGAGTAGTTTTTACACGATAAAACTCAACACTTCATCCTTTTCTTCTTAATACTACGAAAATACACCGATATACGATTTTCGACACATAAGAGCACAGGACGAACGCTGACTAAAGCCACGCCCACTGTGATGACGTCACACAGTCTCCCTATGTATTTGCTCCGTGGTCTCTCCTGTAGGCGAATTGACGATACATACTGTTACCTACCTTGTGAGCTTGTACCTCATGAGCTGGCAGTTAATAATTGTTTCCATTATTTTGAAGAACAAGGAGGTGATAGCGATAGCCTGTAGTTGGATGTATCTGAGCGTTCCCTTTTTTAGGGATCGGGTGCACCAAAACTGTCTTCCATGAGCTCGGGACTACACCTAGGGATTAGGAGTACCGGAAAAGAAGCGTTAAAACTAGTGCCAACTCCGGAGCACACGTCTTCAACACAATAGGTGGGACTCCATCAGGCCCACTGACTTATAAGCGCTGTATAAACAGCACATCCTGCATGGAGCACTCACACCGCAGGTTGGTCGGCGGTGTATTCCCCCCGCGAGAGTCGAGTTGGACGCAAAGAGAGAGCTTAGCAGATTGGCTTTCTCCTTTGCGGCATGGGCCAGTGAGTCATCCTCCCTGTGCAGAGATGGCAGAGATGGCTGACAGAAGTTCCCTTGGACAGCCTTGGCGAGAGACCAGAATGCACGTGTTCCCGAAGGAAGTAGAACTAGTTTCTCACCAATTCTGCCGATGTGCTCTAACTTTGCCTTGGCAATGACACTTTTGAAGGACCTAGAGGCGGAATTATACTTTTTAAAGCAGGCCCGGTAGCACTCCTACTTATGGCGTGAAGCAATTTTGCAGGAGCGACCAAACCATGGCTCAGTTCTGCCTCAGATAGGTACCACAGATGATGGAATAAAAAGTTCCACTCCCTGAGGCACCACATCAGCGACAGAATCAGCAACAACGTTAGAATCATCCGGCGAGAAGCAAAGCCCCCAAGCGTAGGATGCAAAAAAAGACCGCATCCTGTCCCAATCGGCTGACCTATAGTGCCAAACACGGCGGCAACCTGCAGAACGCAACCGCGATGGGAGCGTGAGTGGCACCATACTCCGGATCAGACAATGGTTCGAAGAGTCAAGAGGGGCATCATCGGAGACCTGATATCCGTCCGGATGAGAGGTCAGCAGAAAGTCCAACAGGGAACGTACATGATCCTCCACATCTGGGATCCGCGTAGGCGAAGTAGGCGTTAAAAACACTGAGCATCACGATCTCTGTAAATGAGACCTGTTGTAGCACGGAGTCTGCAGCCATTTGGACGTGGTCGATGAGTCGGTCTGTGTCGGCTATAGGACCCATAGAGGCACCCGTAGATGGTCGTCGCTGTCTACGCGCAGCCAGAGGATGGACAGGTCTGTACATTCGTCGAAAAGGGCACAAAGGAGTGTTCTAATTTGTACCCCGGGTAGGAGAGATACAGCTGGAAAGGACACCTATGTCTCGGGTAGAAAGACCAAGGCCGCGTTCGTCGAAGTTTCGCTGAAGTCCCCTGATGTTGTAGAAATTCACGGATAGCGTGGCAGGGGTTGCCTTTGTCTTATTGCTCCGCTTGCCCCGAGCTGGTTTCGTCTTGAGCGGAATTCCGCCCCCCCCAGAATACGAATACGGGCAGCCTGAGCACCCCCGCCCAGGATGAATAGAGTAGCTTGGGCGTGGATGTTCAGCGAGGGATTCACCAGGGGTGCTGGTACCCTCCTGAGGTAGTGTTCTATTTAACTCCGCTACCATGTTCAGGGGGGGGGGAGGATTCTGTGAGGTCGTGATACCACCCCGGTTCGAGCTGGCCCATCCGTGCGACAGCAAAAGCTGCCGCGTGGCTCTACCACCGTTGCCACTGTGTACTATGGCGAAATGTCCCCTATGGGGCAATCTATGGGGGAGGCTCATGTTCAGCAGTGGACTTTTATAGGCTGTAATGGTATTTGGAGTTATGAATTTCGTACATTTAGTTCTAGTGCCATTGAAATGCAAATTATCAACTTTAAACAAATTTACTAATTTTTCTGCCTCGTTGGTCTAGTGGTCGTAAACGCGACTGCTGATCATGAGGTCCCGGGTTCCAATCCTTTGTCGGGCTATAAAATATCAGTTATTGAGTTTTTCCGTCAAGAAATTCTCAGTAGCTACCCGGAGTCAGGAAAATGGCGGTGTCTCAACCCCGCGCCTCGGAAAGCATGTAAATTCGTTGGTCCTGCGCCTGATCTCTCCTGTGCTGCAGCTATATTAATAGTATAGTTGTAGCACGAATGGGTCGGCTCGACCGGGGAAGGACCACGCTCTCACAGAATACCAGCGTAAAATAGCAGCCTAATGCTGCTGTGTTTCGTATGGTGAGTGTAGAGAACCGGAGACCCTTTTTACTGGAAAAGAGGCATTCTATCTTAGTCCTCACGGCTGACAACGCATCTACATTTAAATTCGGAAACGAAGATAGATGTAGATGTCTATGGGCCACAGCAACCACTTACCATCAGGTGGACTGTGTGCTCGTTTGTCACCTTATTCTATAAAAAAAAAAAAAAAAAAAAAGTGAAGGAATAGAGAGTGCACCTGTGCTTGCGCATACACATGGGCACTATAATCCTGTCCTGCACCGACGGTTAGCCTCCGTTGAGGCTGGCAGCTGTGACCGAAATTAGCACAGGAGCACATTATTATTTATAAATAGCATTATTTACTTTCATATTGTATCATCAGCAAATAATACTATATCATGGTTATTCCATACTATGCAAGGTAAGTCATTAATATAGACAAGAAACACAAAGGGGCCGAGAATTGAGCCTTGAGGCACGCCTATTTGTACTATCGACCCGGAAGAGCTCATACAGTTAATAACACCATTTTGCGTTCTGTTACTTAAATATGAAATAACAATTCAAGAGCATCACTTCTGAATGGGGTCTCTTACGCCGCCATCACACTGTAAACTCGGCAACTTGTACTTTAGCACACAATACTTAATAGTTCCATATTGGTCTGGGACATATAGGTCCCATGTTTTTGTGGGACTTATAACAAAAAAGAATGTGCCAACTGTGCTACTTGCCTTGAATATACATATATAATTTGTCAAAACTCACAATACAAATAAAACACACCATCATAAATTAAACACTTTTCAAATAGCGTTTTATACGAGTAGATTTAAATTATATTCTACACAAATATAAAATAAACTCTGTGACAGACAGACACCGAGGTGATTTCAAAAGTTTCAGCTTACCAGTGGTGCCGTGTCGGAAATCCTGGGTGCTGACATAAAATGATAAAATCCCAAAATATGGATGTTTGGGCGTGAGAATTACGATTATTTCAACATTTATGACCATTTACGCTGCGAAGACTTCAGACGATTGTAGTAGTGAAACATCACAATACCAAAACGATCATATTCAGCCATGATTTTTTTTTCAATAACTTCCCCGATATGTCCGATAATTCAAAATTTTTTCATCATCATCACAGCACTTCATAACTTCATACATCTAAAAATAGACCATCCACAAGGAATGCCACAAATCCTGAGCCACCTGCATCCATCGACTTCCTGAATGTCTTACCAGGTCGTCACTCCCTCTAGTGGGGGATCGCCCTACACTTCGCCTACCGGGACGAGGCTGCCACTCGAGAATCTTTCTTCCCCATCGGTGGTCGGTTCTTCGAGCCATATGGCCGGCCCATTGCCACTTTAGCTTATTGATCAGTTGGGCTATGTCGGTTACTCTGGTTCTACTGCGGATATCTTCATTCCTAAGTCTAGCACGCAGAGAAACCCCAAGCAAAGCCCTCTCCATAGCTCGCTGAACGACCTTGAGTTTCCTCATACGGCCAGCAGTGAAGGAACATGTCTCCGATCCATATGTCATCACTGGCAACACGCACTGGATGTACACTCTTGTTTTCAAGTTTTGAGGTATATCTAACGAGAAGATGTGCCCTAATGTCCTGAATGCTGCCCAGCCGAGTTGAATCAGTCGATTGACCTCTCGGTCGAAGTAAATAAGAGCACATTAACATAGTCGCACTGTCAATTAGTACATGCAGGTGTGTGTTGTTATACAGAGAAAATAGATTAGCATCAGCTATCGTAACCACTAGTTCACACGGACTGATTTAACGACTCTAAGGCTTGGTGCAAACGAGCTACCTGCTGCAGTGGCCATCGGTGTTCGGTGACCCACAAGTGGTCTGTGGCCGCCACAATTTATAACCCCCATAACATTAATGGAATCAGGCGTTACTTTACGAAAATCAATTATATTAAAGATGTTAAAAATTATTTAGGTAAGATCCGCGTAATAAAATAAAATTATGTGTCTTACCTAGTTTGAAGACCACTTTCCGCCGACCTTCAATAAGTGAGTCACTTAGCGGTCTGCCACCGCAGTCTACTTCACCTGAGGACGCCTCGTTTAGAGGCGAAACACGTGCCGTATTATTAACGTTGGTGTGTCTTCCCTAGTGTAGTGGTGTTGGGATTAGTGGTGATGGGGATAGTGCACGCAACTGAGGGAGGGCGGGGGTGCTCTTCAAACTAAGTAAGACACATCATTAACACGCTTTTATTAGCTTTGGTATGTATCTATGTATCTATGTTACGGAATTTTTGAATGTGATTTTCATCTCCTTCAAAACGTCGGATTGCTTTGAAACATCGCATACTTATCAAGGACCGATGACAATGTAATAATTTAAATAGTTTGTCCCATTATCCTTGCCAGCATCCTCAGGATTTGCGAATAATTCATAAAACAATTACGATTTCTGCCAGTTCAATCTACTCGTCGTTGACGCCGCAAAGGGGCGAGAAAACATTTGCTGATGAAAAAAAGCTAGTAATCGGGACATAATAAATGTTTTCTTGCTCTCCTGTAATTTTTTAAAAATTGAGGTTCGCCCCTTTGCGGCGTTAGCGATTTACTGTAAGACGCGTAAAAGAACTTTGTTCCAAAAAAAACACGCTTTTATAGTTAGCCGCACTAAAAAATTGAAAATAAATAACAGTTTAAAAAACTAAAAAAACACGCTTTTGTAGATAACCGAACTATAAAGTAGAAAATAATTTTCACTAAGTTTTAAATAAGAAAATAGTGATTGACATAAAAAAATCATTTTATTGTAAAAAAGCGTGGGGTGCTTTTTCAGATATTTTTATGATGACGCTAATTTTACAAATATCCACAAAAATATTTACAACAAATGATATCAAGCTACCCACGCTTTTTTACAATAACATGATTTTATGTCAATCACTGTTTTCTTATTACTTAGTGAAAATTATTTTCTACTTTTTAGTTCGGTTATCTACAAAAGCGTGTTTTTTTTAGTTTTTTTTAACTATTATTTATTTTATATTATTATGCGAATCTTAGATCATAAAATTTTTTACATCTTTGATCTGATTACATTGTCTGCAGTGTAGTTTCATGATAGACTTCAAGACCGCAGGATGATTGTTATTGCTAATACGCAAACGTCGTATACGACGACGTGGCCTGTATTGGATACACTCAAATTTAACTAAACAATGCATCAATGCCACAGGTGGTGTAGTGCCCAAATACTCAAACGCTACTCAACTGTCTCGTGCTGTCTCTATCACTTTAAGTTATAGTGACTGTGACACCACGAGACTTAACGACATCTTAAAATTGAGCAGCGTTGTGTATTTGGCCATAAAATTCACTGCCCCATGTCGTCCCGTGGGTGTCGTAATAGGGACAGAGGGAAACTGACACAGGAGGTAGAACAACATTATCTTATCCATAACAACTTAAAATAATAAAGAAAACTGTATCGCCAACCCGCCAGGAGGAAATCTATAGAGGAGGCTTTTTACCGTGGGGAAATCCTCATGGCTACCTTCCGCTGCGGGGTCAACGAAACGGTTTTGACGGTCTTCTACCAGCTAAAACTCCACAGTGGTCACAATCAGGCGAAGGGTCCTTTCCATCGCTTTGCTTGACTATTAGCACGTCCAGGGGTTAGCTCCCATTATCCATCGCACTCTCGCAGTGCTATCGCGATGTCTCGGCACCATTTCTGAGTAATAGTCCTCCTCTGTCTGTCTGTCTGTGATAGACTGTTAGGATGTAATAAATAAAAACTTAATTTACCTGTACTTCAAGTCTTCCTGATGTTTTTCAGCCAGCGTACGTTTCTGCTTCAACGACTCTGTCTTCGCCTTGACTCGCTCGAGCTCTTCCTAAATAGAAAGTTGGAAGGTTGAGAAACTAAATTAACAATAAAGTGAAGATAACAAATAAAACTAATTATCCCACGATATAGGACTAGAATAGAATAGAATGATTTTTATTTAATATTAATTATTCCATAATACTTATTGAAAGTCATTTTTTATTTACCACTGGTTCGGAAAATACCTCTTTCCTGGGAAGACAAGCAAGAAACCCAGCGAGACTTCTTTTTAAACATATTTAACTTAGGATAATTTTGTTTGTACATTTTTAAATGAATTTTCATAGAACCAGCATGGTGGCGATCACCTTATTCCCAGAGGTTATTTTCATTCATTTTTTATGGGAGAGGGGCAAACGAGCATGCGGCTCACCTGATGGTGGTGACTCACCGCCGCCCATGAACAACTGCAACACCAGGGAACCAGAGGAATTGCAGATGCGTTGCCGGCCTTTTAAAAGGAGTAGGCTCTTTTCTTGAAGGTCCCTAAGTCGTATCGGTCCGGAAAAATCGCTGGTGGTAAACTATTCCACAAGGGAGTTGTGCGAGGAAGAAAACATCTTCTAAATCGCACAGTGGTGGACCGCCAATTATCCAGATGGTGGATGGTATCGAGTTCTGCCGCGATGTGCGTTCGTGAAATGTGGCGGCTGGGATTAATCCGAACAATTCCTCAGAGCACTCCCGTGGTAAATGCGAAAGAAAATGCAAAGAGATGCAACATCTCTTCGCAGCGCCAATGAATCGAGCCGATCGGAAAGGACTCGGTCGTCGACGATTCGAGCCGCTCTGCGCTGGATGCGGTCAAGTGGAAGGAGCTGGCACTGGGGAGCCCCAGCTCCAGAGATGGGAACAGTATTCCATGTGAGGCCGAACCTGCGCCTTGTAAAGTTGCAGGCGTTGTGCCGGCATGAAATACTGTCCTGCTCTGCTGAGCACGCCAAGCTTTTTAGAGGCCAATTTGGCCTTCTCCCAAGTGACCGCGAAACTGCACGTCACTCGATATGTCGACGCCGAGGATTCCGATACTGGCTGAGGCAACAAGGGAGTTTTTTGAAACTGAGGAGATACGACAAAGGGGTTCTTTTTTAGTAAACGCGCAAACTTGTGTCTTCTGAGGATTAAACTGGACTCAGATTTGTCGCCCCAACCGAGACTTTGTTCAGCAAAGACTGACTTCAGACAAGTTTGTTCCGGTACTCGGCGACGTTTATGTATTGTATTATTGTTATATCTATTATTTATTGTTATTATCTATTCATGTATTCCTTGATATTATAATAACCCTTCTGTACAGTTTTTCTTTAATAAAACTTTTAAACTTGGTTATTGAATGACTTTGAAACATTTTTGTTTGTGACCTTTTCCCACTTACGAGTCCGTTTAGGTAGGCACCATCACCTTACCTTTTTCATCAGAAAATTAAATATATTACACTTAATGGAAAACTACAAATAAGATTAATTTGCTGATGAAAAAAAAAGCTAGTAATCGGGGCATAACAAATGTTTTCTTGCTCTCCTGTAATTTAAAAAAATTGAGGTTCGCCCCTTTGCGGCGTTAGCGATGTACTGTAAGACGTGTAAAAGAACTTTGTTCCAAAAAAAACACGCTTTTGCAGTTAGCCGCACTAAAAAATAGAAAATAAATAATAGTTTAAAAAACTAAAAATACACGCTTTTGAAAATAACCGAACTAAAAAGTAGAAAATAATTTTCACTAAGTTTTAAATAAGAAAATAGTGATTGACATAAAAAAATCATTTTATTGTAAAAAAGCGTGGGGTGCTTTTTCAGATATTTTTATGATGACGCTAATTTTACAAATATCCACAAAAATATTTACAACAAATGATATCAAGCTACCCACGCTTTTTTACAATAACATGATTTTATGTCAATCACTGTTTTCTTATTACTTAGTGAAAATTATTTTCTACTTTTTAGTTCGGTTATCTACAAAAGCGTGTTTTTTTAGTTTTTTTTAAACTATTATTTATTTTATATTATTATGAGGATCTTAGTTCATAATTTTTTTACATCTTTGATCTGATTACATTGTCTGCAGTGTAGTTTCATGATAGACTTCAAGACCGAAGGATGATTGTTATTACTAATACGCAAACGTCATATACGACGACGTGGCCTGTATTGGATACACTCAAATTTAACTAAACAATGCATCAATGCCACAGGTGGTGTAATGCCCAAAGACTCAAACGCTACTCAACTGTCTCGTGCTGTCTCTATCACTTTAAGTTATAGTGATTGTGACACCACGAGACTTAACGACATCTTAAAATTGAGCAGCGTTGTGTATTTGGCCATAAGAGAATCCACTGCCCAATGTCGTCCCGTAGGTGTCGTAATAGGGACAGAGGGAAACTCAAACAGGAGATAGGACAACATCATCTTATCCATAACAACTTAAAATAATAAAGAAAACTGTATTGCCAACCCGCCAGGAGGAAATCTATGGAGGAGGCTTTTTATCTTGGGGAAATCCCTTCCGCTGCGGGGTCAACGAAACGGTTTTGCCGGTCTTCTACCAGCTAAAACCCCACAGTGGTCACAATCAGGCGAAGGGTCCCTTCCATCGCTTTGCTTGACTATTAGCACGTCCAGGGGTTAGCTCCCATTATCCATCGCACTCTCGCAGTGCTATCGCGATGTCTCGCCACCATTTCTGAGTAATAGTCCTCCTCGCGTGTTACATAACAAGGCGCTTGAGGCCTATGTCTGTGATAGACTGTTAGGATGTAATAAACAAAAACTTAATTTACCTGTACTTCAAGTCTTCCTGATGTTTTTCAGCCAGCGTACGTTTCTGCTTCAACGACTCTGTCTTCGCCTTGACTCGCTCGAGCTCTTCCTAAATAGAAAGTTGGAAGGTTGAGAAACTAAATTAACAATAAAGTGAAGATAACAAATAAAACTAATTATCCCACGATATAGGACTAGAATAGAATAGAATGATATTTTATTTAATATTAATTATTCCATAATACTTATTGAAAGTCATTTTTTATTTACCACTGGTTCGGAAAATACCTCTTTCCTGGGAAGACAAGCAAGAAACCCATCGGGACTTCTTTTTTTAAACATATTTAACTTAACGATAATTTTCTTTGTACAATTTTTAAATGAATTTTCATAGAACCAGCATGGCGGCGATCACCTTATTCCCAGAGGTTATTTTCATTCATATTATAATAACCCTTTTCGTTGATATTATAATAATCCTTTTTGTACAGTTTTTCTTTAATAAAACTTTTAAACTTGGTTATTGAATGACTTTGAACATGTTTGTTTGTGACTCCTTTTCCACTTACGAGTCCGTTTAGGTAGGCACCATCACCTTACCTATTTCTGCCGCCAAATAATTAAGGTTAAAGTAATAAAGGTTATAGAGAGCCAGTATAGAGGAATTCCATCAGAAGTAACAACTCACCCGTGGCCTTCTTTATTTGAAGAAGGCTGCAGGTGTCCGTGGACTGCAGTGGCCATATACCATCAGGTGGACTGTAAGACCGTTTGTCACTTCAGTTTTATAATAGAAAAGTTGCTGTTAGCTGTTTATGGGCTTTAGTGGTCACATACCACCGGATACACTTTGCAATTTATCAGAAGTGTTTTCCTAACACAATTTTATTGTGGACTGGACTACTACCTCCGATTTTTTTGGACCGGTCTACTCTTTCTTAAAAAGGCTTGTAAAACACCTCTCAATTCCCTTAGGTTGCAGCTGTTAATGGGTAATTGTAGTCACTTACCATTAGGGGAGCTGCGTGGCCGTTTGCCCCCTCTTTTATAAAAAAAGAGGACAAGAACGGGAAATAGGGAGAAGATAATGGTGAAAATGAATAAAAAATTTAAAAAGTTAAATAATGGATATAGGTTAAGTATAAAAATATGGCTGTTGTTTGCAGTTCATTAAATAATTATGCAATTTAAAACCTTTTGTAAGATAAGAATTTTGATTTACGCTGGTATTCTTTGATTCCTTCCCGGTTGAGCCGACCCATTCGTGCTACAACCATAATATAGCTGCAGTGTGACTACACCACTTATAGTAGGTGCAGAAGCTTTTTTTTCGTGGGGAAAATCCTCATGTATACTTTTCGCTGCTGTGGCAACGAAAAGGTTTTGCTAAAACACCACGGTGGTCACTAACAGCGTATACGAGGAGTCCCGGGATGTCCGTTCGGAACGCAACCGGTGCCCCGCCATCGCTTTGTTACACTATTAGCACGTCCCGGGGCAGAACTTGCTGCCCCCAGCACTCTCGCAGTGCTGCCACGATGTCTAGAGACCACTTCCGAGTCATCGTCTCCCTCGGGAGTTACATTACTAGGCCTGGGCAAGTGAGCGTGTGGTGTATTGTGAGTGTCCTTGTGTGGTGTGTGTGTGTGGTAGGCAGTTACCAAGAGTTCGTCTCTCCAGCTGGAGTGGTGTGAAGCCAATGCTGCGAGTGCTGCAATCTTCCTGGCCAGCGCGTCGCCGGCTCGCTGCTGGCGACTCATGTACTCTCCTCGGAGACGCATCGTAGCCTGTGTCAGCAGCTGCAAACCAAAATATCTATATCAAACCAAAACCAAAACCGCCTATTAAAAGTCCACTACTGAATATCGGCCTCCCAACATGTAATATATGTTAATGCGACGATATATTTATATCATCATCATCATCATTACAGCCCTTCACAAGTCCACTGCTGAACATAGGCCTCCCTCAAATAATGAAACAAAGCACGGTCCTGAGCCACCTGCATCCATTGACTTTCTGCATGTCTTATCAGATCGTCACTCCATCTAGTGGGAGACCGCTTTACACTTCACTTACCGGGACGAGGCTGCCACTCGAGAACATTTCTTCCCCATCGGTTGTCGGTTATTCGAGCTATATGGCGGGCCCGTTGCCACTTCAGCTTACTAATCCGTTGGGCTATGTCGGTTACTCTGATTCTACTGCGGATATCCTCATTTTTAAGTTTATCATGTAGAGAAACCCCGACGGACGGCGACGAGGTTCGCCACCCGTCACGTTCTGTCTCCCGGAGGGGCGAAAAGTGGATTGCGGAGGCCCGTCTGGCTACGCTGAATGTATGTGGAGCAATGAATGATAAGATGGATGAAGTATGCGAAATGATGAATGATAGAGGAATAGATGTTATGTGTAAATGAGACGAACGAAAGGGAAAGGATGCCACTGCACATGGCATGTATACCGCTTACTGGTCTGGTGTAGACGAGACCGAGCGGGCATGCCAGGGAGTCGGTGTCATCCTTTCAGAAAGAATGGTCAATGTGTGAAAGAGTATGAATGTAAGCCCAAGGCTGCTGTGGATACGAATGAAAGTGGGCTTAAAGAAGTTGTTTGTGCTAGGGTGTACGTCCCAGACATGTCTAAGCCCACTTATATCCGAGAGCAGTTTTGGGACATGGTAAGGATGGTGTTGATGAAATGTAAGGAAATGAAAATATCATTATGTTAGGAGATTTTAATGGAAGGGTTGGGGTGAAGAGGTCTGGTTATGAAAGGATATTAGGAATGTTTGGCGATGAAAGTGTAAATGAGAATGGTGAAGACCTCCTCGCCGTATGTGAGGAAAAGAATCTTTTTGTGATGAATACTTTCTTTCGCCATAAGAGGATTCACATGTATACATGGGAAAGAGGTAATGATAGAAGCATGATAGATTTCATAATTGTGGATGAAAGAATGCGGAGCGCAGTGGTAGATACAAGAGTTTACCGGGGATCCAACGTAGGGACGGATCATTACCTGGTCTTATGCCGAATTAATGGTCTATTCAGGCGTTGGCGGCATCGGACATCTGTGTCTACCACTGCGTTACAGCGTATAAGAACAGAGAGGATACAAGATGAAAGATGAAGAGAATGAAAGATGAAAGAGAAGTATAAATGTAGACTGAGGGAGAATATAAATGGTTTGAATGAAATATGTATGAATGATTTAGACCTGAAGACTGTATGGAATAATGTTAAGAAAGTTTTGGTGGATGCAGCCACCGAAGTATGTGGTGTAAGTAAGAGAACGAATGAAAGGAAAAATAATACGTTGTGGTGGGATGATGAGATTCAGATGGAAGTTGAAGCAAAGAAGAGAGCATGGCTAGATTTACTGGCAACCAAAGCTGGTAATTCTGGCGGTATGAATGATGAGATTGAAAGAAAAAAGGCAGACTTTAGACTTATAAATAAGAGAGTAAAAGAAGTTGTTGAAAGGAAAAAGCAAGAAAGAACGGATAAGAATGATAGAAAGATATCTGATAACTTCCAGGCAAATATTAAAATGTTCTGGAAACTCGTAAAAACTGCTAGGGGAAATTCAATACAGCCTAGAATGAATGCTATACGAAACGAGAATGGCTGTATGCTGAATGATGAAGTTTCGAGTTTAAGAAGATGGAAGGAATACTTTGCAACCGTGTTTATGAGTAAAGAGTCGTCTGAATGAAGTAAAATAGAAATTCCGAAAGAAGTGGAGAGAGGTAGGGAGATAAGTGTAGATGAAATAATGAAAGCAATGAAAAGCATGAAAGCATGTCAGGCAGCCGGATATGATAGAGTATCACTCGAAATGCTAAGGGCTGGAGAGGGAGTGGTGGCAGGCCTGCTGTAGACCTTGTTTAATTTATGTTGGGAACTGAAGCGGGTACCGGAAGACTGGTGCAAAGCCGTTATAGTCCCAATATATAAAGGAAAAGGGTCACAGCAGGACTGTAAAAACTACCGTGGTATCAGCTTGCTTAGCATTGTGGGTAAACTGTATGCTAAGGTGTTAATTGAAAGAGTTATGGAAGAAACTGATGGAAAAATTTGGGATGTGCAAGCTGGATTTAGAAAGGAATGGGGTGTACGGATCAAGTATTTTCCATGCGCATGATTGCGGAGAAGTTTTGGCCAAAAACCAGAAAGTTTTTGTGCTTTCATGGACTTGGAAAAGGCTTATGACAGAGTGGACAGGAATGTGTTATGGCAAACACTTAACTCATTTGGTTTGAGCGCTGGCTTGATACAGGCATTGAAGTCTCTTTATAGGGACTCTAGTGCTTGTGTCAGGATCAACGGGTCTACTCGGACTGGTTTGGCATCCAAAAGGTGTCAGACAGGGCTGTGTAGCTTCCCTGACTGTTTAACCTATTTATGGACAGTTGTTTGCAAACTTTGAAAGTTGAAGAATGTGGGTTGAGAATAGGTGAGTTAACCGTCAAATGCCTTTTGTACGCCGATGATCAAGTCATATTTGCAAATGATGGTTACTTTAATGAACCGATCATTAAAAGAAAGAGGTATGAAAGTGAACGCAAGTAAGACGAAAGTGATGGATTTTGAAAGAGAAGAAAGTAAAACGTTATGTGAAATAAGAATAGAAGGGGAGTTGATTGAGCAAGTGGATGAGTTTGTATATTTGGGATGTTTATTTAGTAGGGATGGTAGATATGATAAGGATATAGAACGACGAGTGAACGCAGGAAATAGAGTGAATGGGGCTCTACACGCTATTGTGAAGAGTCAAAATGTGTCAAAAAAGGCACGTTTGGCAATTCACAATGCTGTGTTAGTCCCTACTTTAATGTATGGTAGTGAAAGTTGGGTCTGGCAGAAGAAGCATGAGAGTAGAATTAATGCTGTAGAAATGCGGTCATTAAGGAGTATGCTAGGGCTGAATCTGAATGACAGGGTGAGAAATAGTGTGATAAGAGAAAAGTGTGGTTTGCAAGATGACGTTGTGACCAGGATTAAGAAAGGAATGCTTCGGTGGTTTGGTCATGTAGAAAGAATGAACGAAGAAAGAGTGACAAAGCAAATTTATGCTGCAGAAGTGAACGGCAGAGTCGGAAAGGGACGCCCTAGACGAAGGTTTATCGACCAAATTGGCGATATATTGGAAATGGGCCAGATTACCCTTAACCGACGAGCGTGTATGCGTAGATATATGGATGTAAAGGAGGCGAGAGAGGTGTGCCAGGATCGTGCCAAGTGGAAGTCCGTAGTCTCTGCCTACCCCTCTGGGTGACAGGCGTGAGTGTTTATGTATATGTATGTAGAAACCCCGACCACAGCCCTCTGAGCGACCTTGAGCTTTGTCATACGGCCAGCAGTGAAGGACCACGTCTCAGATCTATAAGTCATCACTTGCAACACGAGGTATACCTCTGTCTGTTGGTTTAAGGTGCCGACAGTATCTCAAGGTGCCTAAGCAGACACATTATCTTAAGGTTCACGTCATCATCGGACCAGTTGATTCATCGTTTCCACTATTAGTTCACATGCTCAAATTACACATTTAATACACAATATCGCACCACTTTAACGTATCAAAATCTACTTCAAACCATTATTTATACAAAAAAACTGGAAGTGCGTGTCAGGCCACGCACAATGTAGAGGTAGGGTTCCGTAGTTGCCCGTCTCGATACGTGGGCTTTCTTGATAATGAGTATAATAAGTGAGTTCGCGGTTTGACCGCTATAACGACTAAAAATGGTCCCAAATAGTAAGATCGTAACTGAAGGACTTATTTTCAAATCAGACTTATAGGGAGTGGTATTCAAAAAGATTAAAAAAACTGTTTCGATTTTGAAAACAATTTTTATCAATGACAATTTATATCAAGTCATTCACATGCCAAGTAAGTATTAAGATGATCATAGTTAACGATCTATCTATGTATTCTCGGCAGTGCAACCCTAAGATATACATATATGACCGTAACGAACCTTCCCGTAAACCATCACTGCCCTAAATTATCCTGAGGTCGCCCGCGTAAACTAAGAGTGTAACGAATGAAACTGTCCCAAGTAGCACACGAGGCTGCTTATCAGCCGAATAACGGATTCCATCACGCATAAAGCTGAATAAAATAGCTGCATAAGGGCTGTATGGGGCCTTATACAGCTCTTATAACTCTTAAATTGGCATAAATTATTCAGCCTCAAGTTCACATAGCTGCTTAGGAGCTGTGTAACAGCAATTTAACAGTGTTATAAAGGGTAACAACAGTACTATGCGCTGAATATCGACTGACTAAGAGATCACAAGTTACTCTTTATTCAGGAAATATGTCACATACGCTCTTACTACATGTTTTAAACCGGGAAAGGCTGCTTGCGGCCCTGTATGTAAAAGTGAACATATATTAGAAGTAGCAAACATATAGAAGCAAATATAACCCGTAGCTGCCAATTGAACACTTGTTTCGTGGAGTGAATTATACGTTGATAATATTCATATTCCCTGGTAAGTACATTGTTTTACATATTAATAAAAGAAAAATGATTGCGAATGTAATTTTACTGACATTATATATATATATATAATATTATCTATGAAAATTTTAGTGCGCCACGAAAATATTGTGTTTTTAATTAGTTTTGTGATATAAATAAGTCGTGATGAAAACTTCAATAAACAATTTTAGCGCTTTGAAAAGAATCATAAGATAAAAGTTATTATTATGATATCAGGAAGTAAAAACTAATGCAATACATTCCTAATTCTTACACAAAACATCATAAAACTTGAAAAATTAATCAGTATATTTATAGGTTTTACAATAAAATGGTGGATTCATGTTAAACAGCGACGTGAATAGTTAAAACTCTTATATTCTGCAAAAGGCTGTCTAATAGTCCACTAGTGTACTGTTAATCAGCATAAAACTGAATAAAATTACACATGTGAACTGTATGCAGCTATAAGCTGTTTTCTTTACTTTTAATAGTTCATAAGCTCTACCGTTAGCCATAATGTGAACAATTAAACAGTTGTTATACAGACTCTTTAGGGATCCGTAGTATTATATCTAAAACCACCGCATGGATAACTTCTAGTACTACAAAACAAATTGAAGATAATATACAAAGAGAACAAAACACGTTAGAGACGGAGTACATACAAGAAGTTAGAGATGGAGTCATAGAGAATATTATAAGTAATAACAGTTAATCAGAAAACGATCAGAACGATGTGGATTAATTGTGCTAATTTTGGTAGTTTTATAGACAAATAAATCAAGAAGACTGGCCATCTTTTGCAGCCTTCGTTCCATTATATTATGTTATTGCGGGTGACTATTATTATGATTAAAGGCTAATATGATTCTAGCTAGACTATGTTTTGATCACGTAGGCTTCAGTTTTCGTTGTATTGTTATGTCTTTATTAATGGTACCTAATATTGTTTTATGTTCAGGTTTCAAATACTTTATATCTGTTTAATAAGTTATATCTGAGCAAAATCCGCGAAATATCTGATATAGGTGAGCCGTAGTAGCTCAGATGGTTAGCGCTCGCTGTAAATTTCACAGTACGCGAGCAAACCGGGTTCGATCCCCGGCGGCACCAATGAAATTGTTAATTGCAATTTTAAGTGCTGATTTACCACGTGCTCGGCGGTGAAGGAAAACATCGTGAGGAAACCTGCATGTCTGAGAAATTAAAAAAAAATTTTTCGAAGACATGTGAAGTTCGCCAACACGCATTAGGGCAGCGCGGCGTACACTTCCTTGCCCTAAAACCCTCTCAGAAATGAGGGGAGGCCTGTGCTCAGCAGTGGGACACGTATATAGACTGTATATTAAAGTTATATCTACTCCACGTGAAGTAGGTTTTATTAGTTGCCTGAAAGTGTAGGTAAAAAATATGATACAAGAGGATTTAATTTTTTTTGTAAATTTTGTTGTTGTTACCTATTATGATTAAGTAAGCTCAAATTATGTTATTGTGAGTGACTCTGTTATGATCAAACGCTATTGTGATTCTAGACTCTTATGATTATGTAGGTTTCAGTTTTCGTTGTTTTGGTATATCTTTATTAACAGTACTTTTGTTTTATGTTCAGGTTTCTAATACTTTGTTAATAAGTACTTACTGTGACGCAGGTTTTATTAGTTGCATGAAAGTGTAGGTAAAAAATATGATACAATAGGGATATCAATGTTTTTGTTAAGTTTGTTGTTGTTGCCTTTTACTTTTCTGTGTCAGATGATACATACACTGACAGAGTACCAATTGATGTGAGCTAAATGAATCAATAAATATGTATAAGTTCAATCATTTATTTTGTTTTATTTACAAATTATGTAATAATGGAATCAAATAATGGCATTCTTTATGTTTATTACATACTAATTTGCATTTTATTTCCCGAAGATCTAAAATGACGGCAGCGTTAGCACATTCATTCGAACTTGTAGCTTTGTATATGCCAAAGCGTGATAACTTCACTGCGTGCGTGAAGATGTCATTTTTATTTTGTATTTTAGTATCATGTACCAAAACATACGATTCATTGATTATAAACTTAATGTCAATAATATCATTATTAATTTATTAGTGGTTAAAAAATACCTGTCACATGGTTTCGAAGATAGCTTATATTCTTTTATATGTCGAATTTTCGGACCGTTTTTACTTGTCTTTACAAACGGATACTTAGAGTTGTTTTGTGGATTTTCTTATTCACATCAATCAAATCCAGTTCGGCTAATCATTTGACCACCTGTGATAGTGGATTTTGGCCAACTCTTAACATTTTTTTGACATTAATTAAATTATGCACGTTGCTTGTGACGTAATCGGTTCCATAAGTCTCTATGTCTTACAAAATGTTTCAATAGCATATCTGCAAGTGGCAACATATTCTGGTAAGCTTCGCTTGAAGAAATTACAACACCACAAAAGAGCGTTAAGAAATGTGAATATGCAGTTGATTTTAGCACTTCAGGCAAAATAATGACACTCAAATAATAAAAGAATGATCGGCATTCGGATGCCTTCCAGTAAGTCAGAGTATCCAGGGCTCGTACCGCTCTATGAATTTCTGATTGTAACTTACATCTTCTTAAAAAAATGATACCGTTTAAATGTCACTGGTACGCCATTTTGTGATATATTTACCAAAGTTCCCGTCACGCCAATCGAATAATAAACGTTTCATTATACCCAAGTCCAGTAGGTGTAGTCAATCGCCAATAGGGAAATCTTTTACCATGTCTATAGGTAGACCAAGTAATGGGAATCAGTCTTGTGATGGGGTCTATAAAGTTCGTTCCAAAATCCTTCATTTGTTCTCTCTGCACAGTCAATATCAGAGAAAGTAACTGTGTGGGAATTGTGTGAGTACTCTCCAATGCAATAGTAACACACTTCAAAAAACCGTGTTTACCATTAAAGTTGCAAACGCCTGAAAAATACAAAATAAATAATAGATTAACATCAACATCTGCTTTCATTCAGGTATTTAAATTGGCATTAAAATGATTTAAACTGGTAAAATTAAAAATGATTACCTTTTATGTAAGACTTTATTAAAATAGCATTCGATGCTTTATAGCATCGAATCTTTACTGTAATAGTCTTTTTGAAATTATGAATACCTTCATCCAAATTTTTTTCATATCGTCAATAAAATCTTCTAAGTTCTAAGTAACTGTCCAAGTTTTTTTGGTTTTCCAATTCTAAAGTAAATACCAATAATAAATGGCTTTATGTCAGTCTTCGCCTGGATGTTGCACAAAATTGACCAAAATTCATGTTTAGAACTTTATAATATTGGCAATCCATCAAAATTAATATTTAATGACATTTCGTCTGGAGCTTCATCCCAACTATTCAATATTTTAATCAAAGAGTTAGCTATTCCGTTGTGACAGTATTCGCCACCTTCGATTTCTTTTATTTGACATTTCGAGGAGTTGCTAAAATTGTCCTTGGATCAGTTGGAAATATTTGCGGAATCAAGTCGTTGATAATTGCTGCCAGATCTCTTAAAGCAACATGATTAATACTCTTTTCTACAGCCCAAGTTCTAATTTTTTCCCTAAACAGTGAGTGCTTTACATCATCGCTGTAGTTGCCGTCGTCATCATCTTTAGAACTCAATATTTTTTCCGAGTTATAATTGTCAGAGAATTGAACAATTAATGTTATCACCGAGGTAACTGGAAGAAGAACTTGGACACACATAATTTGTTAAATGTGCAACATCTTCTGAGCTATTGCGATTAATATTTTGTACGGAACCATCCTGTTTCAAACTATTTGTCACACTTTGCGTTCCTCTCCGACTTGAAGGTTTTATTTATTTTATCTTCATAATTCTTTGGTACTCTTTCGATAATTTTCTTCTAATGCCTAATGTTCTTTCATTTTTCACGAATTACTCGAATTCATATATAAAACGTTTATATTTTAGTTTACAATAACATTACAAAGTTATAATGCAGCTAGTTTTAGGTCATTTTCTATGGAGTTGTAACGAAATTTATACTAATCCAAGTGCATTTTATAAGTTGGTCGACTATTACTCGTTAACTTGTTAATTCTACCTAGCTGTGATAGTTTTCCTTTTCACTTCATTATAAATACTACTATCGTGTATACTTTTCACATTTCCGAAAACAGCGGTTTAGTTGCTAGAGGGGAAGGGGGTGGGGGGGTGGGGGCGACACATGACTAAATATTTCGCAAATGGAGCCCTGAGTCGAAAAGATGTTGTTCCACACCCCCAGTGTTTTTGAAAGACCTAGCCAACGATACCTCACACGATGGTATAGACGGGTAAAAAAACAATCATCCTTCATTTACTTGTATGGGAGGTACCCAAAATAAAAATGTTCTATAAGATTTTATTTCACAGGTTTGTAGTTGTGATTAATATCTGTAACACCTAGGGTCTCTGAGTAAAACCGCGGACGGACGGACGGACGGACATGGCGAAACTATAATGTTTATGTAATGTTGTGTAACTACGGAACCCTAATAAAACAAGAGTAGCATTCCGCCAGCGGTCAAGTTCCCGCCAAAACTCAAATTCAAATTTATGATCTCCGGAAATTTTCCGGTTTATACGGCTTCGGTGTAAAGCCCTGTTACCTCGTTTGCCACTCTGACCATACAAAAAAATTCTGTACACACGTATGTAGTGAAACTTCTTTACGACATATCATTCTTCTTTTATTTTATATTTAACACGAGTAGGTTAAATAATAGTACTACCCGTGCGGTTAAAGAATGGGATTTAAAATGGCGTCGCCTCTATTCACCTCTCGCTCGCACACTGTCGCTATCTATACTCACACCCGCCGGTAAAGACTGCAAAAAAATACGTTGCGATATGCGTTTTTCGTACGTTCTATAACTTCAGTCCAACTTGTCATTGGAATAAATGATAGCAAAATGCCATAGATAAAATGCCTTGATAGCAAAATACTACAAAAAAATCAGTCTCTAAATCTTCTTCTTTATAATTATTGTTGATTTTGTTTGTTAATATTTTTGTATAAAATATTTACATACTATTTAGACATTATTAACCATTTTTAAAAATTTCGTTTGTCTGTCTGTCCGAGCCAACCTTCGGAATGACTGAACCGATTGTAATAAAACTTCACGAACAAATAGATAGTAATACCAGGAGTGATTTAGACTAAATTTTATCCGAAAAATTTAAAGACTTTATTTAAATAGATATATTGATAAGATAAAATAAATGGTTTTTAATGAATATCTTAAGACTAACGCCACATTAATAGATCCCACCCAGGCAAAGTCAGAGCGGGTGGCTAGTTGTAAATTTTATTTTAAAATCAATGTATCTGCTTACGTAAACAATTATTTTCAAATATTTTCCCATTAACCGAATAATATAACGGTATAACGATACACCGTTATTAGCTGGTTTTCGCTATTGGTACTGTGCATGTCAACGGTACGGGCTCGATGAGCCGCCATTTCTAATCCCATTCTTTATCCGTACGGACTGTATACTCATGCAGCCCCCGCGGTTAAACGTTACAAGAAAACGTGACGTTTTTTTGATTTCTTTCAAACCGTATTAAATTTCTCCACTACGTCAATAAAAAAGTTTCACTTAAAAAATCGCGTACCTCCAAACTCTCCTTCGGGCTGGGCTCCTTACTCTTGTTGAGGTTCAGTATAGGCTGCGATGCTTCCCTAGCTAATATCTCTTGTACAATTGATGTGAACGACAGCTTTTGTTTCTGGAAAAAATTTAACGACATACATGAAGGTGATTAATTTATATTTTATTAGTGGTTACCTAGCGGTCAAAATTCAACCGTAATTAATTAAATTTTTAAGTACCTTTAGTAAGCAAGCTGTACTACATATTCAAATGCACATTACTTATTTTTATTTATTGGCATCATTGGCGCGGTAGAAGTTGAACCACGCTGCAGCTATATTATGGTTGTAGCACGAATGGGTTGGCTCGACCGGGGAAGGACCACGCTCTCACAGAATGCCAGCGTAAAATAGCAGCTTAATGCTGCTGTGTTAATAGCAGCTTAATGGTGAGTGTAGCGAACCGGATACCATTTTTACTGGAAACGTGGCAATCTATTTTAGTCCTCAGGGTGACAACGCATCTGCATATTGATTCTTAATTGAGGATAAATGTAGACGTACATTGGCCACAGCATCCACTTACCATCAGATGGACTGTATGTCCGTTTGTCGCCCTAAATCTATAAAAAAAACATTATACAAAATACAAAATAAATGCTTTTGTCTAGACACACACTCCAAAGACTATTAAAAACAAAACCAAATCAAACAAAATCACAGGTCATTCGGTCAATCTGTCAGTAATTATATGTTGGCAACATTTTAAAATTCTTTGACAATAATCTCTGTGCTAAAACGTAGTGATTTAGATATAATTATAGATATTTATTTTCCCGTGTTGGTCCGGGATTTATAGGTCCCATTTATCTGCCAGACTTTATGTGCCAACCGTGTTACTTGCTTAGCATGTCGTAAAAGGCAGCTAATAGGATAATGGGTTTGGCACCCATTACTACTTTTAGAAGTTTCCATCTAAAAGCATATTTTTTTAGCTTAACATGGTCCAAATAGCTGACTGCTCTTTGTACTCTCCAAACTCGGAGATCATAGGCGTGACGCTATGTATCATATTTAATAATATATAGTAAGGCACAAGTAAAGATATTTTTACACATATTTTAACTTTATACAAAAAGCAATATATTAGTAAAATATTTCATTCCGGACTTTTACGAAAAATGATTTAAAATCATAGTAACCCGCGTTCGATCCCGACGGCAAAAATGAAATAGTGAATTGCAATTTTCAGTGCTAATTCCCGGGACTAAATCCCGGGACGGGCCAATAGATAGTTATTGGGTTTTTCTGTCAAAAAAATTCCCAGTAGCAATCCGAAGTGCCACCGAAAGCACGTATATCCGATGGACCTGTGCCTGATCTCTGTCCGGTCGTGACGGATTTTCTTACCATCGGACTATGAGAGTAAGAGAATAGAGAGTGCACCTGTGCTTGCGCCCACACTCGTGTTCTATAATCCTGTCCTGCGCAGATGGCTACTCTGTGCTGTGACTTGCCGCCATCATCGAAATCCGATCTGCAGGGCTAGCATGGGCAGGAGACAATTTTATCTCCGGGTTTTATCCACCCTTCGAGCATGGGCACACCGGTGGATATAATATCCACAGTAGATAAAATGGGAGATAGACTTAGATAGATTTTTTGTGAGAATATAAACTTAAACCCACGTCCAATGAACTAGGATGAAATTGTCCCTTTCAAATGTCAAAAAAGCATAATCTTTTATCTTTCATTTGACTCCATGCTACAGACGTACTCGGCGGTGAAGGAAAAAATCATAAGGAGACCTGCATACCTGAGGAATGCAATATTTTGAGGACATTTGAAGTCCGCCAACACGCACTGGAGTAGCGCGGCGTACTTATTGATTTAAGCAGTTTCCCTTCCTCCCTCAGAAATAATAATAATATCACCAGCGTAAAATAGCAGCTCAATGCTGCTGTGTTTCGTATGGTGAGTGTAGAGAACCGGAGACCTTTTTAACTTGAATCAAAGTATTCCATCTTAGTCCTCAGGGGTGACAATGCATCTTCATTCTGATTCTGAATCGAGGATAAATGTAGATGTCTATGGGCCACAGCATACACTTACCATCAGGTGGACTGTGTGCCCGTTTGTCATCCTAATTTCATAAAAAAATTACCAATTTAAATTGACAATCTCGATTTTTAACCAAAATATGCTCAAAGTAATGTGAGAGACTGATGCCTAAACTAGGCGACGAACCTGTATTTCATGTCATCAGACTCTTCCCCAGTTGACAAAATACAAAAGTATGTAAGCTTGGAATACATATTTCAATAACAATGAATAATATATTACACAGTACACAAACACAGTACAGTATATAATATATTTAAATGTGGTAAGCATTATTATAAGTAAGTTTATAATAAATTTATCTTGATGAAAGGTGTGCGTGAGTATGTGCGTGTGCGTGCGTGTGTGTGTGTATGTGTGTGTGTCTGTGTGTATGTATGTGTGTGTGTGTGTAAGAAATGAGATGAAGCACTAGCCCAAAAGTGGGGTATAAAATTGACAGCTATGAAATTACTTGTCCACTTATTATTATTTTTTCTTTTGTTCTTTTTAAAAAACGTTACCCCCACACTAGGATTTTCTCCTGTATCGTGGAGGCAGTTTACAAACATAAATTGCACAAGGATAAACATCCAGACCCGGAACAATTATTTGTAGGCCATACAAATACTTGTTCCGTGCGGGATTCGAACCCGCGGCCCCCAGCGTTGCAACTCATTGCTAAGCCACTGCGTCACGGAGCCGTCATATTGTATTCGGCAACAAGTCTTAATAGAAACTCTTATTCTTGATTACCTGTTTGAGTAAATTATTAAGATCGTCTTGTTCAAGGTCTGGGTTCTTCATTTGGATTTCCTTGTAAAGCTGCTCTTCTAGATCGTACGGCTCCAGGTTTCTAGAACAAATATTAGTAAAATAACTTGGTTACAACTTATTGGAAGAAAACCTTAGTGTTTGAGGAATAATAATTATAGCATCTTCTTAATACATACATCTAGAAAAAAAGTGCGATTGGCAACCTGTCTGCCGAGTGTTGCAAATATAGCAAATGTCGTGAACTACTTCTAGCACAAGTATTTTGTAGAGTAGTTCACGACACCGTAGTACCGTGTATTGCCGATGTAAGATTATTCACTACCTCATATCGTTCCGGGGTATAGTCTGTTCACTAAGATAGTGTCGGTACACCCGGAAGCGCACTTATTATTTTGCTTTTATTTTATTATTTTTATTGTGTTTGTTAAATAACTGTTTTTCTATTGTAAGAATAAAACAGAATACTATTTTATTCTTATGGTTATTGTAATAAAATACGTTTCGTTTTATAATATCAAATTTTCCTGCGGGTGCACGCGGCGGCGCCTTTGACAAGATGCGGCACGTGCCATAAAGGCGATCATATCCAAGCGAACAGACTATACCAGAAGAAGCAACAGAGGGAAACAAACCAGGAGATGGGCAGCAGCATCTTTCTAATGACGACTAGAAAATAACAAAAAATTGCGGTTGGCAACTCGCACGACAAGCGTGAGTTAAGACTGAGCACCCCTGCCAAATTTCATTCGTTTGGACATCATCAGCAATCCCATCTGGGTCAAGCGTATGCAGTAAATAAGCTTAGTAAATAGTTTTGTTGCATATAACTTAAGTATAAATAGATAATTGTAATCATTTTAATATTGAATATTGTAGTAATAACCTTCTTACTGTAACTCTGTCGGAATAAATAAATATATTTTTTGTTGAAGTCTGGTTCGTTATCTTAATTCGTGGCAACTATGTCAAATATCCACCTTATAATGTAATATATGGGGAGGTCTATGTTCAGCTGTGGACTTTTGATAGGCTGTATCGGTAATCCTAACGGTAACGGTTAATAGTTTGCTAATACTTGTCCCATGTTCATCTGGGGCTAGTAGGTGCTGTAGGAGTTATAACAAAAAAGAATGTGACAACTGTGTTATTTGTCTAGAATATCGTAAAAGGCGATTAATGGCATATTGGGTTTATGATTGTGTAGGCGATGGGCTAACTGCGTATGACTTTTTTCACAATTTTTATGTATTCCTAATTTTTTGGTTAAACGTGGTCAGAGTAGTTCATTGCTCTTTGGACTCTGTCTTGTGTCTTGTTCATGAACAACTGCAACATCAGGGGAATTGCAAGTACGTTTCTGGACTTTTAAAATGGAGTAGGCTCTCTTTTGAAGATCCCTAAGTCGTATCGGTTTGGAAAAATGTATCGTGTTAGCCGATTCTACAAACAAATTTGAATGCTAATAGCATTGCTAGGCTTCTTAAAAACCGTTCAATTACGTGCGGCAAGTACGTGATTATTACGCATGAGTGTGTGCGTGTTCGTGTCAGACTGTCCGTGTGTGCGTGTGCGCGTGTAGTTGTGCGTGTGTAAGTGCGTGTACGTGTCCGAGCGCGAGCGTGTCTGCGTGCAGGTGTGCATGTGTGCGTGCGCACCGGGCGAGCAGCTTGGCGTCGGCGCACAGCACCAGCAGCAGCGGCTGCGGGCCGGCGGCCGCCAGCAGCCCGGCGGGCGGCCGCCCCGCGCACACCAGATGCTGCGCGGAGCTGTTGCGCGCACACACACCCGATAGCGCGCTCTCTATCTCCGCTGGGAAGTCATCATTTATTGCCTCAATACCCAGACACTACACACTCAATGAAACGGTTTATACATATATCCTGTCTAAATATATATTTATTTTAATAAAAATTATATTATACACCACATCAATGTAGCATAGATGTAACACTTGTATCTATTATAATGTTATAAATAAATGGGAAAAAAAGCTAAGTGGCTAGGCGGTCAATTTAAATATCACAGGTAGGCCAACAATTTGCCTGTGAGTATAAAATATTTTTAAGACGTATTTACACGTAAAGTAAAGTAAAAATAAAGTAAAAAAAGTAATGTATAAGTAAAGTTGTAACCTATACACAGGACGTGAACTACTATTATAAACATAATTCCTCTCATTTCTGAGAAAATTTAAAGCAAAAAAATATCCCCCACACTGCCCCAATGCATGTTAACAGACTTCACATGTCTATAATATTTTCGTCACCCTAATGAATGTGGACTAGGCACGACTATGGTTCTTACGGCGCCACGATTTGAAGGCAGATTCGCATAGACATCGACGAGGTAAGCCGAAAAGCAAAAAAAATATTTTTCGATATGTCGCTTACTTTCCGACATATCGATATTTAAAATTTACTTTTGTTACACAGGAATATTGACCCAAAGTTACTTCTTCAACGGCTTCGCTCTTGCGTAGCAAATCACAGGCACCCATACATACACATATATACAGCGAACGGGAGCTGCTCTCCCTCCGCCCCTACGGATTTTACACTCTAGATGTAAGGCAGACAATACTACGTGGAGTCGGAGCATGCTGATTCGATTTTAGTATTCGATTTTTGAATATCGATATCTCGGAAACTAAGCGAGATATTGAAAAATTTTATTCTTACTTTTCGGCGTATCTTGCGAAATTTATGAGAATCCGCCTTCAAATCGTGGCGCCTTAGGAACCGTAGAAGCCCGTGGACTAAGATAGAATATCTCATTTTTAGTAAAAGGGATCTCCGGTTCTTTACACTCACCTTACGAAACACAGCAGCGTTAAGCTATTTTACGCTGGTACTATGTGAGAGCGTGGTCCTTTCCCGGTCGAACCGATCCATTAGTGCTACAATAAGAATATACATGCAGCATAGCTCTACCATGTAAAAACTTTCCTTTTGAATCGTTTTTTATTATATTTTATTATTATGTGTAAATCTATTTTATAAAGTTTTTTCTCATAAGGTCTCCCGCAGTAGGGACTTATTTAAGCAACGACATAGTTTTTTTTTAACAAGTGGTACGAAAAAAATGTACAAAAAGTAGTATGCAAAGGCCAATTTTGCATAAAAAATATTTTGAATTTGATTTTGCCAGTCACCAAGTATTTCTTTTCCTTTCAAAGAAATTAAAATCAATCTCTTAGTACCGTTAAGGCTGTATTGAAGAAACCTTACCTTCATCGGCCATAACATATTCCTTTAGTTGTTCCAGTATGGGCAAAGACACTGTGTGAACTCCGCCCACGTGCATGCATGCATACGTGTTGCTTGTGCACTGAAATGGAAACCAATATAATTACATACAAGGAAGGTTGTGGACACTAGTTTTATAAAAACTATAAAAAATGTGGGTTAATTATTCTCCGCTCACCAGATGTCGCTAGTTGGGACTGAGGTGAAGTTATTTGTTACACAGTTCCACCATAAGTGCAAAATAGTGTTTTAAATAAAAGTTTTTTGGCTTCTAGAGTATGTAAAACAATGCCTCAGTGGTTTGCTTTTTCATTTTTCTACTTTTAGTAAAGGTATTTCAGAAAAAATATTTACCTTTAGATTTTCCTAACAAATTCTCAAATATTTCACCTCATTTCTAAGTGGACCCGCCCTGGTGGCATAAAAAGCGTCAAAATCGGAGGTAGGCTAGTTCGCAATAACAGACACGAAACAAACACAATCAAAATCAAGAATAGTGTTTTTAATCCCCGACGAAAATAGAGGTGTTATATGTTTGTATTGTGTATGGCATCATATCTCCTAAACGGATGAACCGATTTTGATTAAGTTTTTTTTGTTCGAAAGGTGCCTTAATCGAGAATGTTCTTAGCTATGTTTCAAGAAAATCTGTTCAGCCGCTTGAAGATCATTACCTCTTTTTGTTTCGGAGGTTTTGAAATTTTTTAATTTTAGTTAATGCAAATAATGGTTGTAATTCGATTCCAGGATCAACAGAGTTGTAGCTAGGTAGCCCTAACTACTATACCTAACGTCAACTAATACTTACCGGGTAAAGGTGAACGGGATAAGATTGTTGTAGGCCAAGGTCGTCCGGGTTCAGAACAACGTTCAGCTCCACCGACTCGATTACGTACAAAGCGTAGCCGTCGTCGTTCTCGTTGTCGGACGGCTGGAAATAACGATAGATATTTTAAAAGGGTTTTTTTCTGTGGTAATGACTTATTATATTTTTAATAAGGTTGTTCTGTGGTAATAACTTGTTATATTTATAAAAGGGTTTGTAACGGTGCATCTGTATGCACCCTTACAAATAATTACAATTAATTAATCTTAAATAAATATATTCCAATTTTAAAATAAAAACAAAATAATCAATTATTATATATTATTAATTTTAAATACTATTCTACGGAACCTTAAAATAGTTAATTTTAATTAGCGTACCCGTAAACCGTTGTTCACCGATCTCTAAATCGGAAGTACTGGTTAAAACTCGGAGCTGCGCACGAATCCCCGTTCGGGCCATTCCTTGTTCATTTACTACCTGAGACTGCTTGAAGTTCGCAACGCACGCGAGCCTAAACGAACGACTGTTGAACTTGCTTACCTACATTCAAAATTTAAATTATTCAAAGTGCAGTTGATCCCTCTGGGGTGAGTTCTTATTTATTTTAACAATAGCAAACACTGTAACTGTTCTGCTTAATTCCTATCTCTTCTGCTGAGGCTGCTTAGTGCTTAGGAATTTTCAACTTCCTAGAAGGGGTGCTGGAATTTGACTAGGGCGCATATAGTGCTATTGAAAGTTTCCCTAATGCAGGCCTCCGTCTGGAATTCCAGGATCCACCTACCACCTAAGGATTACCTGCTTGCCGAGGCGTGAGCTAACGGACTGTTGGCTTAACTTCCTACTAACGGCCATCATCACCGTCGGACCTGTCTATCATCGGCTCCTTCTGCTAGCTGGCTGTCTACGACCCTGAAGGAACAACGCTTGGACTTCTCCTCCCTACGTCAGGCCAGTGATCCCCTTTCTAGAACCTTACTTTGTACGTGTGCGGAAGTAAGATAAATAAAAATAATTTACTATAAATCTTGACTTTTTAAGAACCCACCTACTTTCTGAACCAACCTAACGGTACAGGTTTTTCTGTGGTAACGACTTGTTATATTTTTAAAAGGGTTTTTCTGTGGTATTGAATTCTTATATTTTTAAAAGGGTTTTCTGTGATAATGACTTGTTATATTTTTAAAAGGGTTTTTCTGTGGTATTGACTTCTTATATTTTTAAAAGGGTTTTCTGTGATAATGACTTGTTATATTTTTAAAAGGGTTTTTCTGTGGTATTGAATTCTTATATTTTTAAAAGGGGTTTCTGTGATAATGACTTGTTATATTTTTAAAAGGGTTTTTCTGTGGTATTGAATTCTTATATTTTTAAAAGGGTTTTCTGTGATAATGACTTGTTATATTTTTAAAAGGGTTTTTCTGTGGTATTGACTTCTTATATTTTTAAAAGGGTTTTCTGTGATAATGACTTATTATATTTTTAAAAGGGTTTTTCTGTGGTATTGACTTCTTATATTTTTAAAAGGGTTTTCTGTGATAATGACTTGTTATATTTTTAAAAGGGTTTTTCTGTGGTATTGAATTCTTATATTTTTAAAAGGGGTTTCTGTGATAATGACTTGTTATATTTTTAAAAGGGTTTTTCTGTGGTATTGACCTCTTATATATTTTTTTTATTTATTCACAAAATCCACAGCTTGTAACAATTTATTTACACTCAAAACTTATAAAATAGGTCTTGAAGCCAATTACGGATTTACAATATACTTATTAAGCTAAAGAAAAACGTCACAAAGTATTTACCACCTTACTTAAAAATAGAAGTATGAAATATAAAAATATTTAAAGGTAAACAAAGCGCTCGAAATTTGTTTAAGTGCGGAAGAGTGTGTATGTTTGTGTGTGTATGTGAGAGTGATTGAATATGTGTGTGTGTATGTGAACGTGATACAAGGTTTAATTAAATAACGATATTTTAAACCAAATATATAAATGTAATAAATATAAACATGATGTATGTAAATTATAGTGTATATTTATGTATCCTATTAATACCTGCTATAAAAACTTTCTTGCATTTATATTATTACTGCTATTTACTATTTAAATTTATAGATTAGTTTATAATTTGACATATTCTTACAAAGTACCTTGGCAACTTCACTTTTGAATGAAGTTTTACTAGAGTGAAAGATATCAATTGAATTAAATGTTTTATTATATATTCTGTGAAGCCTATTGACAATCGAATTTTGAGCATAGTTAGTTCTTTTAAGGGCAGTAGCAAAAAGTGTCGTATGTCTAGTTCGTATATTTGGAACACTAAAACTTAAAATTTGTAACGCTAATTCACAACAGTCTATGTAGTTATTACATATGCCATGTAGAAAGGACATACCAATTAAGGTTCGTCTACTTTGAAGAGGCATGTAATTGTAGTGGAGACTAAGCTCGCTATCATCTGAAAAGCGGCGAGAAAATCGAAAGTGTAGGTGCTTAAAAATGTTAACTGAATATTCTCCAACTTTTGAATATACGTCACATATTGAGGATTCCATATTATGCTACTATACTCCAGAATACTTCTGACATATGCAAATATAGTACTAGTAAACATCCAATGTCTGAAAAGGGCTTACTGACTCGTAAAACAAAACCTAAATTTTTGTATGCCTTCGCCACTATTGTATCGATATGTTCGAAAAATGTTAATTTTGAATCCATTTTACCCCAGGTCAAGTACACTATTCAACTCAGATAAAGTAAAATTATTTATTTTATAATTGTATTTGATTGGATTAGTTTTTCTAGTGAATGATACAAGACAACATTTCTTTAAATTAATACCAATACGATTTTCAATATAATAAGAGTTTAATCTATCTAGATCGGCTTGAAGGTTAATACAATCAGTAATCCCATTAATTTTCATAAAGATTTTTGTATCGTCAGCATACATTAAAAATTTTGCATGCTTAAAGCATCTACCCACATCATATAAGTACGTGGCATATAATAAAGGTCCCAGGATTGAACCCTGCGGTACGCCTGATGGTACTTCTAAAAAGTCGGAGCGTGAACTACCTACCACTACAGCTTGAGAACGATTGCGCAGATATGACTCGAACCATCTCAACAAATTACCGTGGATACCCAGTTCAGATAGTTTACGCAGAAGGATACTGTGATCAACACGGTCAAATGCCTTCTCAAAATCCGTATATATTACATCTACTTGTGACCCACCATCTATACTATTAGATACATAGTCTACAAAAACTCCTAGGTTAGTAGTAGTTGACCGGCCCTTTATAAATCCATGTTGTTCAGAGGGAATCGAAGTGGCAATTATTGGATATATATGAGCATGGACTACTCTTTCACATAGTTTACTAAGTACGTTCAGAATCGAAATGGGGCGGTAGTTTGCAATTGTTGATTTAAGACCTTTTTTATGAATTGGTACAATATGGGCTGTTTTCCAAATGTGAGGAAAGTAGCCTTCCTGAAAACATCGATTGAAAATAAGTGAGATAGGAAGAGATAGAGCATCTGCACACTTGGTGAAAAATATTGTTGGAATATTGTCGCTACCCGCACCTTTCGATATGTCGAGATTTTTAATTAGCTTTAAAATATACTCTTTGGTAATTTTAATGTCATGTATAGTAGCAATTTGCAATTGATTCCTATGCGTATCTTGTAAATCTAGATCAGAGGGTTTATTAAAATTTCTCTCGAAAAACTTATTAAAAGCGGAACAAATGTCAAAATTGTTACTGATAACTAAATTATTGTATGTCATCTGTTGAGGATAATTACAAATATTTTTTCTCTTAGATTTTACATAGGACCAGAAGTATTTGGGGTTATTTTTAATTTTTTGTTGTGAAAATTTTATGTAGAATTATAATATTTTTAAAAGGGGTTTCTGTGATAATGACTTGTTATATTTTTAAAAGGGTTTTTCTGTGGTATTGACTTCTTATATTTTTAAAAGGGTTTTCTGTGATAATGACTTATTATATTTTCTTAGGGTTTTTCTGTGGTAACATTTTTAATAGAGTTTTTCTGTTTAAGACTTCTTATATTTTTAAAAGAGTTTTTCTGTTGTAATGACTTATTATATTTTCTTAGGGTTTTTCTGTGGTAGAATTCTTAAATTTTAACGGAGTTTATCTGTGGTAATGACTTGTTATAATTTTAATAGGGCTTTTCTGTGGTAGTTACTTCTTATATTTACGCAAACACCACATATGGAATAGAACAGAATAGAATATTTTTTATTCAATATAGATTATATTATGCAATTCTTATTGAAAGTATTTTTTTACTTTTATCACTGGTTCGGAAAAAAACTATGTCCTGAAAGTTTTAAGAACCATTTTTATTCGGTAGTATAGTATATGATGCAGAACGAATGGATCTCACGACCCGGGTAGGACCACGCTCTCACAGAATACAAGCGTAAAACAGCAGAATAATGCTGCATTTTCTATGGTAAGTAGAGAAACGGCCACCTTTTACTGGTAACGAGGCATTCCATCTAAGTCCTCAGGGGTGACAACGTATCTGCATTTTGATTCTTAAATCGAGGATTGATGTAAATGTCTATGGGCCACAATATCCACTTACCATTTGGTAGACTGTGTCCTCATTTGTCGCCTTAATTCTATTAAAAAACCAGCAAGAAACCCAGCGGGAACATTTTCAAAGTAAAATTAATTACGTAATTAAAATAAACTTACGATAATATTTCACGTTGAACGAAACTAGTTTTTTGACGGTTCCGTGTCGCAGTGGCTTAGCATTTAGTTGCGGCACCCAGGGATTCCAATCCCGCACAGATCAAGTATTTGCATGGCCTACTAATAATTGTTCTGGGTTTGGATGTTTGTCCTTCTGCAATTTATGTATTTAAACTGCCTCCAGGATACAGGAGAAATCCTAGTGTAGAGGTAACATTTAAAAAAAGTCTATATTCTATCTCATTCTCTCGCAGGCTAAATCCTATATATGTATATGTTTGTCTCTTTTTAGTGTCGCTTCTTCGTTTCATCGAGTTTCAAATCACAACGATTCTAAATAAGTTTTCACTTGAAAATGAAGACTTACAGCAGCGGGCAGAAGTACGCAGTGGTACAAAGCGGCGGAGCATGTGGCGATAACCACCACCAAAGTGTCGCCACCTCCCAACACGCAGATGGAGCACGATTCGGATCCGTAATTGTCGTCCGCTGGGGGGTAGATCGGAAGCGGGCCGGACAGTTTCGGTTGCAGGGGGCTGAAATTGTTTAAATAAATAAAAAACGAACATATTTATTTATTACCGCAACTTGCAGAACATCAAAATACTTAACAGAATATTAAGAAAAAAAATGGATAGTGGACATAATGCTACAGTAACAGACTGCCTCGTTGGTCTAGTGGTCGTAAACGCGATTGCTGATCATGAGGTCCTGGGGACGAATCCCGTGTCGAGCCAAAAATTAGTTATTGTGTTTTTCTGTCAAGAAATTCTCAGCAGCAGCCCGAAGTCAGGAAGTTGGCGGTGTCTCACCCCCGTGCCTCGGACAGCAAATAAAGCCGTTGGTCCTGCGCCTGATCTCCCTCCGGTCGTGTCGGATTTACGTCCCATTGGACTATGAGAGTGAGGCAATGGAGAGTGCACCTGTGCTTGCATACACTCGGGCACTATAATCCTGTCCTGCGCAGATGGCTAGTCTCCGTTGAGACAGGCCGCCGTGACCGGAATTCAATCTGGAGGACATTATAGTAACAGAGTTACCGCAGCGCAGATATTTTATTGGAGCGTCGAATTATATGGCTTATGTCGTTTAACGAATACTGATTTTATATTTGTGTTTATACTATTTTTTCTATCGAATAAAACAAATTTTATAATAAAATTAATTAATTAAATGTTGAAACTAAATGTAAATAAAAGAAAATTTAGATACTTATTGAATAATTAAAAATATTTAAAGAACAAAAATTTACTTTTTTTTTTCCTTGGGCGAAGCCTATGTTCAGCAGTGGACTTTTGAAGGGATGCGTAGAGGCAGGTAAAGAGAATCCGTCACTCTATTTTGTCACTCAATTTCGTTCGTTTCTTAATTATCTCTCTCACTCACCTTTTTGTATCCAAAGTGCATTCTATCATGTATACCTCCCCGTCTCCCCTCAGGATGAGCAGGGATTCTGAATCGGGAATGGGCGTGAAATCTACCGCAGTGTCCCCGAGACTGTCGAGGATTGTCTTCCCGGCTAGTTGGCTGGATGGCTTCTGCCCGATTGTGATTATTTTGACGAGTTTCGGACCGTTTTTTAGGGCTATGTTGTAAAGTCTGAAATTTATACAATAAATATAACTTTGAAAAATCTTTTATCTTCAAAAAATAAATTGTTCGTGAAGCAATCTTGTGGGTTAGATATAATTCCCTATTCCTAGATTCTCCTTAAGACGGCATGCTATTTAATTTTAATTTTTGAAAAGTCAATATATTGAAAGTCGAAATCACGACAACCTACGATGATTCAATCTGGTGTTAAAGAGATTTACAGTATGAATTATAACACTTTGGAAAAACTGATGTCGGCAAGCGGCAAGGTATTACATCCGTACTTCGTCTGATAATAGAATGGGGATGGTGAAATCATAGAGTTTAAAAGAAATTATAGATAAGTTACGATAAAAAGGAAAGTCAATCGTAACAATGACTGTAAGCGTCGTCCAGGTGGAGGACCTATTTGATGGACTGGCTAGATTAAATTTCCTGTTAATGTACTAATTTAACTACAAATATGACATACGAGTAGCTGTGTGTTTGCTCAGCAGAGCTCAGCTTGCTGTAGCACGCAATGTAAAATTTTTGATATTTTTCTTAAATTTAATGGACAAATACCTAGGACTAGGTAGGACCTAATCCTTACATATGAAATTGGCGTTTTGTACGGGAGGAATATAAAGTCAATTTTTTTTTGTAAATATATTTAATTAATTAAAGTATGCACCGTTGTTATCTATGCACTTTTGCCATCTCATAGGTAGTTCATTGATCCCTTTACTAAAAAAACCATGGGGGCGAGAATCAATAAACTCTTTGAAGGCGGTTTGGACTGCCGCATCTGAGTTGAATTTTTTTCCTTGTAAGTTGTCCAAATTCCGGAAAAAATGGTAATCTGTTGGAGCAAGGTCCGGGGAGTACGGTGGATGTCGCAGACATTCCAATTGTAGCTCATCTAACTTAGTGGTTGTTTGCTGAGCAGTGTGTGGTCTTGCGTTGTCGTGAAGCAGCAGTGGCCTAGAGCGATTGACCAATCTCGGTTGTTTAGCAGCTAGTTCTTCCTTCATGGTTTGCAGTTGCTGACAATAGATATCTGCCGTAATCGTTTGGGCAGATTTTAGAAAGCTGTAGTGAACGACACCGGCGCTAGTCCACCAAACACTCACAAGTAACTTTTTCTGACTCAATTTTCGTTTAGGGCAGGATTTGACTGGGTCTCCAGAGTTCAGCCATTGCGACGAGCGCTTCCGATTATCGTACAGTATCCACTTTTCATCACAAGTAATGATTCGATTTAAAATTCCTTCATTATTGTGTCGGTTGAGCAAAGTAACACAGCAGTCGACACGTGTTAGCAAGTTCGATTCACTCAATTCATGAGGTACCCATCGTTCAAGTTTTTTTACTTTCCCGATTTGCTTCAAGTGGATTAATACAGTTTTATCACTTACCCCGAAGCCTGCAGCTATCTCTGAAGTGCTTTGTGATGGAACCGCTTCCACAATAGCCTTTAATTCTTCATTTTCCACTTTAGTCTCCGGCCGTCCACGGGGTTGGTTCTGATGGTTGAAATTTCCAGAACGAAAACGTTGAAACCAAAAACGTACCGTGCTTTCTTTTGCGACACCAGTGCCGTACACCTCATTAATCCTTCGAGCTGTTTCTGCAGCACTGGTGCCACGGTAGAACTTGTACTCGTAAATATACCGATATTTCATGTTTTCCATTGTGCGGTAATAAGCGACGCCAAAGAATAAAATAATGAGGAAAAAACAAATGAATGACTGTTTTCAAAACTCAAATGTACCAGCTAAATGAATTTATAAATTTGAATTTGGAATTCTTAACCAAAGAGGAGATATTTCAGATCAAAGTGGTCAGTACGACAAAACGCTAATGTCATATGTAAGGACCTAATATTTGTAATACCTACACATATTATAGGCATACATCTGTGAGTATAAATTTTGGCCCATATAGCTTGCGAACTTGATGGTTGACTATTTTTTAAATTCTTACCTGATTGTATTATCGGAGAGCAACACCAGCATATGTGACATCGAGGTGGGATGCCATTGAACTCTTCGGACTTCACCCTGCGAATATAGGAACCGTTCGTCCAGTGAGTAGCTCCTGAAAATAATAAAAAATATTTTTTTCACCATCATTTAAAACAAGACGGGAAGAAGGAATTTCCCATGTGGTCCACGTTCAAGAAAAACGCAAAATCATTTCTGGAAATACCTACAGAGTAGCCAAATTTTAAACTAAAGTTCAAATATATAAATAATGATATACGTTATTGCAGTTTTTGAAAATACGAGTAAATAAGGCTTCTACTTTTATTTGAAATTATCCCAAATTTAATGTGATTTATGGGTATCAACGTTTTTGCCTACCGATCAACCCTTACGAATGTGTGCGTGCGCAGAAAAATCAGTTAAAATAATGCATTACCACGCATTTTGAATTTAAAAGATAAAAAGAACAGAATGTTTGAGATTTTTTAATTAATTTTTCTTCACCATTTGCCTATATTACATATTCTAAACCTTCTCTGCGAATTTGGCCGGTTATTGCAAAATAATCATGTATAAAAAATATTTCGTAGACTGCGAAGTATGTCAAGATGCACTGGGCAGCGCATTGGTAGATTCCATGTACAAAAACTCTGAATAATGAGAGAAGGCCGGTGTCAGCAACGAGACGTACGAGTATGCAAGCTTTATGCAAATAGAATAGAATCATTTTTATTCAATATACGAGTAGATTACAAGAAGAGTTATTGAAAGTTATTTTTTATTTTTACCACTGGTTTGGTAAAAACCTCTATCCTGAGAAGAACCAGCAAGAAACCCGTCGGGAATTTTTTTTAAAGCATAATTTACAATATAATATTTTATACAAATGTTATGAAAACATTTAGAAACAGCATGGTAGCGATCATCTTATTCCCAGGGGTTATTATCAATCATGTACTCTTTAGTAGTATAATAACCCTTACTAAACAATTTATGCTTAGTAAATATTTTAAACCTTTTGAAAGATAAGGTCTGCATATTTTCTGGGACTTTGTTGTAAAAGCGTATACATTCCCCCAAGAAAGAATTACTGACTCAAAGATTAAGTGAATCTCGAGTTTGGATCGATGGTGGTTATTACTAGAAAAATCTCACAGCTTCCAACAGACATACCGCTGTCTTTATTGTGTATGGTTACAACTCGTAATAAACGATTTGTGTATGGGTTGATCAAGAAAAAAGTTGAGTAATTCGATACAGATGCAAAGTGCGGGAGGCATGTAGTCCATCCCATCATACTATTCTATGCGAACACACGCACCGGTTGTAACGATGTATGATGAAATTGCGTATTCTGGCAAGAGTCCTGACTGGTCTCTGTTGTCTAAAAAAGCACATGTCCATCCTAAGACTAAGCAACTCAAGAATGTGCCAATTCTGTTCCTTAATGGAAGAAACACCTCTGCACATCCCAACTGATTGTGAACCCTTAATACGCAAACGTAACACTCATCGGGGAAACTATGTACTTAGACCAGAAGAAGTGAAATTGCTCACAGCTAAGCAACTCCTTCAATTCATTGAAGACAATAGGGCTTAACAGTGAACTATAGCCATAGCAGCGGTCACAATAGATCTTCTAGATCGCATTGATACTGGTCTTTCTAGACTTGCATAGTTGCTTGCACAAATAAAAAAAAAAGCGATGTGTGATGATTTTAGAGGTATTGTAGGTAGACGAAGGTTTTGAGAGATTTTGACGAAAGCTTAAACCAGCGGACAGTCGATGACGACAGTATCTGAAGAAGCGGATAAAATAACTTAAGTTCGTATATTTGTATCAGTATCGGAGCACTTGTTTCATAATTTTTATTAATAGTTCGATCGCGCAGATATTAAATACACAAAATCGCACCACATCAAATTTTGATACGTAACAAAACATCTAATATCTTTACATTGCAGAGCCACGTTGTAGCTGTATTATGGCTGCAGCACCAAAGGGCGTCTCGAACGGGAAAGAACCACGCTCCCACAGAATACCAGCGTAAAATAGCAGCTTAATGCTGCTGTGTTCCGTGTGGTGAGTATAGAAAACCGAAAACCCTTTTTACTGGTAACGAGGCATTCTTTATTAGTCCTCGGGGTTAACAACGCATTTGTATTTAGATTCTTAATCTATGATTAGATACAGGTGTCTATGAGGAGTCCTCGAATAACGAGTATAACATAATATTATAAACGAGTGAAATTTAAAAAAAATGTTTAAAAAAAAAATATATATCCATAGGTACCACTTCTTTCATATCTTACATTGTCATCCGATTCTGAGCTAAGTTCAAAATTTCAAGTCTCTAGTTAATTCGGGAGTTAGTTTAAAATCAATTACTATTCGATCCGAACAGGCATACACGAAAGCGACTTAATAAGAACGCGGTAAAAATATTTAAAAAAATATGTACATTTTCTTTTTCATAATTTTTTCAAACAACTTAGCTCAAAGTTAAAGGAACCCACGAACTTGACACAGCGAGGCGTGGATGTCAGTTACCAACATTAACGACCAGGTGGTTTTAAAACACGGCTCCATTATCGGCGGGAAAACTCGCATTTATTATTCCTGGCGATAAATACAGCGGTGAGGCGCCGCGGCCGTGGATACGAGCGCGGGAAAGCGATTAAAAGTCCGCCATATTGTAGTCTCTTTTTATTTTTTATTATTTATGTTAATTACATATAAATAAGCCGATTACAGGAATCGTTATGAAAAAATATAATTATTTAGGTACACTTTATTGTTTATACCTTAATGTAAGGGTTACAAAATTCGGATTTAATGTCTTTAGGCATTCTCTCCCGGTCAACATACGAGTAGTGAGGTAATGTGATAGGTGCATTCTGTTACAACCTGTTAAAAGTCCACTGATGAACACAGACCTCCCCCATAGATTGCCTCATAGGGGAATATTTGCCATAGTTAGCACGCTTGGCGGGCGACAAACCACAATTTTTATTTTCAGTTGTTATTAGGAAGACGCTACTGCCCATGGTGCATTATGTGTAGAGAACATTTGTTTCAAAATAATGCATTTAACACATATTATAATAATTCTTAAAACCTTGTTCAATTCAATATAAGGTCTAGGAAAAACTTTGTTCGTATTTTATATACAAACTCAAGACTTTTTTTTTCAAAGTTTAATTACATTTAATATATATATGTATGTGCTATTTTGTTCGATAACTTGTTGCCATCTTGTAGGTAGTGACATAATCCCGTTGCTGTAGAAATCTTGGGATTTTTGATCAAAAAAATGCGACAAGTAGTTTTGACAGTCCTCTCTTGATGTTAACCTAACACTACCCAAAGAATTCTGAAGAGAACGAAACAGGTGAAAATCTGAGGGTGCAAGGTCAGGACTATATGGTAGATGCATTAACACTTCCCAAACAATCTATCTCAAGTTTTGCTGAGTGGCCAAAGATGTGGGTGGTCTGGCGTTATCATGATGAAATACCACTCCTTTACTGTTGATTAATTCCGGCCGTTTTTTCTCAATTTCTTGCTTTAGTCTCATTAGTTGTTGGCAGTAGAGATCCAAATCGATGGTTTTGCCCGGTGGTAAAAGCTCATAATAAACGATGCCCTTCCAATCCCACCATCACACAGCATCACCTTATTGCGTGTTAATCCGGGTTTCGCTACAGTCTGTGTAGCTTGACTACCCTTTGATCATGATCTTTTTCGCACGTTCTTGTCGTAGGTGATCCACTTTTCATCACGAGTGATCAATCTTTTCAAAAATGGTTCGGTTTCATTACGTTTCAATAGAGAATCGCAAATGAGTACACGATTCATTAGGTTTCTTTCTGTGAGCTCGTGTGGTACCCAAATATCGAGCATTTTTGTATAGCCAGACTTTTTCAAATGGGGCAAAACTGTTTTATGGTCAATCCTCAATTCCTAGACTGTGTCGTAACTACTAATATGCCGATCTTGCTTCACTTTTTCAAAAATGGCATCTACCTTATTCGTATGAGGGCGACCAGAGCGAGCTGCATCTTTGACATCAAAATTCCCGGACTGAAAACGCTTGAACCAACATTATGCTACTCTTACTGACACTGCATTAGATCCATAAATAATAAATGTAATAAATGTAAATAAATGTCACAAATTTTTTCGCGGCTTGAGTCGCATTTTTCCCTTTTTTGTAATAAAACTTCAGAATGTATCGAATTTCTTCGTTATATTTAATCATTTTGGCGGACAGAAAAACAATTGAAAATGGCGGGAAAATGTTTTTTACTTTTTAATTTTCTTTTTTTTAATGTCCTATATGTATTGGTACTAAAACCAAACAAAAGATATTTTTATTCAATATTATACAAACAAAATACGAAGAAACATTTTCCCCGATATATACTCGTGGTTAAAATAATTTCTTTTATTAATTATAATATGTACAACTGTTTCCTTAATTTATCTAATGTATACTTACTTAATGTTTATTGCACTTTGTAAAATTTCACCTGTAATAAATACCATTCGTATTATATAATATTAAGACCTGACCTGTACACTTGGTGAACAAATAAATACTTGAATACAGAAAAATATAACAGAATATTAATTAAAAGCCATACAACAATATACCGTTACCGTTACTGTAACAGACTATTAAAGTACACTGCTGAACATAGGCCTCCCCAATATATAGGGGTGATATTTGCCATAATTGCCAGCCACGCTTGGCGGGCGCGTTGCCAACAATATACAATAACCAAGAAATATAATCAGATATTTTACGTACTTCCATAGCATTAAAACAACCTATAGCTCAGATAAATCAGCACTACTTACATAAAAGTAAAGATAGAGCCATTTTTAAAGAACAGTGACATACGAGCATTTACTCCACCAGATGGTAAATGGTGATGGTAAAATTCAACGCAAAACTAGGCACAAGAGAAAACGGTGAGCTGAAGGTAGGGAAATTCGAAATAGGGCAACGGGACCCAAGGGGCCAACAACTGGCCAAATTCATGTAGAAAGAGTGACTCTTTGTGATGAACTCTTTCTTCCAGAAGCGGCCCCACAGAAAGTGGACCTGGTCGAGCCTCGTCGGTTCGACAAAAAATGAGATTGACTTCATTATGAGAACAAGACGGCAACTGTTCAGTGATGTCTCAGTGAATCGCGAGGGTGAAAACTGGCACCTACAACCGAATGGTGAGAGGCACATTCAACCTCGACGTTAATGTTCGCGACTTCCAAACAGCGTTAAGAAACGAAGTGATTAAAGACAATATTAAAAGTGAAATTACTGACAAAACTAAGTGAAAAGTGTATTAATATAGTTTTACAGCATATTTATAACCCTAATATACTCGTATTAGTATAGAATGTCGTTTTGATAATAGTTAAGATAAACAACTTTTATTGTATAAAGAAAAATCGACCAATCAGAACGCGTCGTATTGTAGAACTTTCTAGAAGTTTTTTAATTACCTGCGTAATAGTCGATCCCGAAAATGATGGGAATAATTTTTATGTTCTGAAAGAATTATAAATATGACATTAAATTAGCATAAGGTTTATATAATTAAACTTATTTCCTTTTTATAGTGAAATTAAGGAATTAATGTACCCAAATATTGTGAAAATTCGGGACATTTTGTTTAATAACTTTTTATAATGTTAACATATTGAGTAACCTTTATGATATACTCGTAAAGGACTAAATTGCGGATTTAATAACGTATAGCATTTTTAATAGCACTTTTTTACGTGGTAGAGCCATGCTGCAGCTATATTAGTAGTATAGTTGTAGTACGAATGGGTCGGCTCGACCGGGGAAGGACCACGCTCTCACAGAATACCAGCGTAAAATAGCAGCTTAACACTGCTGTTTTTCGTATGGTGAGTGTAGAGAACCGGAGACCCTTTTTACTGGAAAAGAGGCATTCCATCTTAGTCCTCACGGGTGACAACGCATCTGTATTTTGATTCTTTATTGAAGATAGATGTAGATGTTTATGGATCACAGCAACCACTTACCACCAGGTGGACTGTGTGCTCGTTTGTCACCCTATCCTATAAAAAAAAATTCAGTCGTGAACCAAACAAATCTAATTTTTTTTCTTAAACTTCCCCGTTATGTACGATTGTTCAATAATTTTTCATCATTTTCTTCATTATCATCACCGCCCTTTACAAGTCTATGCTGAACATAGGCCTAGCCCAAGAAATGCCACAAAGCCAGCTGCATCCCTCGACTTCCTGATTGTCTTACCAGGGCATCACTCCACTCTAGTTAGGGGTCTACATTTACTTAAAGGTACGAGGCTGCCACTCGAGAACCTTTTTTCCCCAACGGTTGTCGAATTTTCGAGCTATATGTTCAGTCCATTGCCACTACAGCTTACTAATCCGTTGGGTGCATTTTGATTTAACCTCAGTCCACAGTACCCCAGCTACACCCACAAAGACGGCAGTAGAAGTATCCTCCGGAACTTATAGGTGTAGGACGTGAGCGACTCGCGGAGTACTTTCGATAACACTTACTCCCGAGTTTCGCCCGTCCGGTACATTCGCTGGTCCTTCGAGCCGGATATATCCGTTGGTCCTTCGGAACCGGATACATAGTCGCTGCCGTATAGAAGCCGCTGGATTCGCCGAGTCAAGATGCCGATCACTCGTTCGCAAGGAAGGGGAGCCAAGACGTGGACCGTTGATCTGGAAGGAGGTTCATCGGACAATGCCGCCGCCAGATGCCACCACGCTCGCCATCGACAATAGAGGGCGCTGAGACGCCATGTTGCCCTCCCGAGGGGGGTACCCCTGCCTGCGCCGGCCACTACAATCCGGCCAATGAAGCAGAGGGAACAGAAGATAGAAAGCAACGAAGATATTCACCGTGCATCGTCGCCAACAGCCCAGGAAGACACCCGCGCCGAAGAGCCACCGAGGGGCCACTCCGATAGCAGTACGAAGTCAAAGAAGACTATTCGGCCCAATAGAAAAATTTTGAAGGCTCGTGACGAAGTATTGAAGATCAAACTGGAACTAGCACAGATCTCCTTAGAGATGGCTGAAGAAGAAGAAGAATCGGAGGACTACGATGAAGATGGTCACTCCAAAAGTGAGTACGTCCGATCCTGGCTGGAAAATTTTGTAGCCAAACAGAAGCCAACTCAAGTCGCAACCACCGGAGAGGAGGCCCCACTTAGTAAAACAGTACCAAAGCCACCCCCGGAGATCGTCGACCTCAGTGAGCCGCAAAAGGAGCTCACAAACCAGGATTCCTATCCAGAAGATGTACCCAAGGATCCCATGCCACAGAAGCTCAGCCAGGAACCCACCGTTAATGAAGACAGGGGGCTCCTACCAATTGTATCAGAGCTCACATACCAGGATCCCTATCCAGAAGATGTACCCAAGGATCCCATGCTACAGAAGCATAACCAGGAACCCACCACTAATGAAGACAGGGGGCTCCGACCATTTATAACAGAGCTCACATCCGCTATCGCCGCACTCGCTGACAAACCAAAACCAGAGAGTGCGTCAGTATCGTCGCATACTTTCGCAGCGTCGAAAGCTATAATGACACTGCCGAGCTTTAGCGGAGCACATACCGAGTGGCTTTCATTCCGTGCCATTTACGAAACAACCCGAGGCTACTTCAATGATATTGAAAACACAGCGAGACTAAGAAGAAGTTATACGTGCTGCAACTATAATATAGCTGTAGAGTCCTACAGCTGAGCACAGATCTCAATACTGGGAGGGTTATGGAGAAAATAATCCGCCGCGTTGCTCTAGTGTTTATTTGTCGACTTCACGTGCCCACAAAATATTTTATTCCTCAGACATGTGCTCTCGGGTGAGGGAATGTATGGTGAGAAATCCGTAGAATTATTGTAAAATGTAGTGGCGGTGTAAAGAATATCCACTGCCCCGTATCATCTCGTGGGTGTCGTAAGAAGCGACAGAGGTAAACAAATCAGGAGATTGGAAAACTGCTGTTGTCAACCGCTTGTCAAGCATGGCAACTATGGGAAATATCCCCTATGAGGCAATCTATGAGGAAGGCCTATGTTCAGAAGTGGACTTTAATGGGCTGTAACGGTAACGGTAATTGCAATTAACAATATCATTGGTGCCGACGCGAAGCGAACCTAAGTTGCTAGTGTACTGTACTACGGCTTAAAAAATCCACTACTCCATATCATCCCGTGGGTATCGTAAGAGACCACGGAGGGAAAATTTAACAGGAGATAGGCAGCAGCATCTTACTCGTAATAATTGAAAATAATAAAAAAACGGGTTCCAAGCCGCCTGCTAAACGTGGCAGCTATGGCAAATATCCGGGAGGTCTATGTTCAGCAGTAGACCTTTGATATGCTTTAATGAATGAATGTATGTAATTAACTAATTTATATTACAATAGAAACTGCGTAACAATAAGCTATTTGTTTTTTTAAAACAAACATACAAATATAATGTTTGCATCTTACGTAATATAATCCTTTTTATATTTAAATTATGTAAAAGAAGATAAAATTAGCCACATCCGTTAAAAGGAACGGTTCCAAGAAAAACCGGCGTTCGCACTTGGCCCCGTAAATCACACAATTTTTACATACCAAAGGGAAGGGTCAGTTTTTCCCACCTAGGCGTAAAAATAAAATCAGAAGCGGTCGCACATTAGAACAACCGCAGAGCAAATAGGGGCCGGCCGAGTGTCTCCGGAACAAAAACCGATAAAAAACGGGAAAAGGTTCCGATTCGGTAAAAAATAAGAATCAGACAATGCCCGCGGGGCGGCGGGGACGGACTCTATACGTGTCCAGTTTTTTTTACGAGCGGTAGCCCTTTGTCCTTCCGGGCCTCTTTTTTAAATAGATCAGAGAGGGTAAGTAAAGACCGGCGGACGTCCACCCTGAAATATTATTGTGGATTTTTCTGCTCAGCATTCATAAATATTTCGGTTTGCTCCCCCGCCCTCCCCTGGCGGCGGATCGACTCAGAATTATAAATTCGGTTAATAAAATATGATACGATAAGGCCTCTTTTTTCCTCACCGCCGCGCACCTCTATTATTTTGTTTAAATTTAAATATGAATAATTAAATAAAAAAAGGAAATCTCGGCTCTAATGAAATTTTTGTTTTAGAGATAATGAATTGAAAACAGGACATTGTCGCGTCGGGTGTTATTCTTTCCTCGCGGCTCATTTGGATTCAGCGAGCGCTCTTCAGGAAAAAGCGAATAAAAAATTAAATAATTTTAATATATTAATTAAGGCGTATTCTATTTTTCCACGCTTATCTGACCCCATACGGCGCTATCGTGCTCCGAGCACACGTAATTTTTCATTCGTACGTTGGTAAAAAGAGTTTTAATTAAAATCACAATTACACTTCTTTCTGCTAATGCTTCATCATTATTCTTGCATTACTTCCCCCCTCTTTTCGGTTTAATTATCCATTGGTTGTACAATATTATATAATAATTAATTAATGTTACTTTACGGAGCTACCAACCTTGAAATTGGAGTGACTACTTTGTGGCCTATATTCTTAATGAATATGTTTGAAAGGGAAGGTAGTAAAACTATGGCGTAAAATTAAGTTATAAGGGTAATAAGTTATAAGTATGTTTATTTTTAATATAGAATAAGGGTGATAAATGAACACATAGTACACATGATGGTAAATTGATGCTGTACCCTATAGACATCTACATTTATCCTCGATTAAGAATCAAAATACAGAATGCATTGTCACCCCGTAGGACTAAGATCGAATGCCTCCTTTCCAGTATAGATGGTCTCCAGTTCTCTACACTCACCATATGAAGCACAGCAGTATTAAGTTGTTATTTTACTTTGGTATTCTGTGAGAGCGTGGTCCTTCCCCGGTCGAGCCGACCCATTCGTGTTACAACCATAACTCGCTGCAGAGTGGCTCTACTATGTGTAACATGTTATATAATGTTATACACACAATTTCTCACTTCATTTCAATTTATTCTATCAAAATTCAGGGATTATTTAGAGCGATGATTCCTCAGATGACCTGATTTGAAATTTAAGGCCTATAAAATTCAGACGGTTCACGTTATGAACGCAAACGGTTATACTTTTATACGTGGTAGAGCCATGCTGCAGCTATATTACTGGTATAGTTGTAGCACGAATGGGTCGGACCGACAGGGGAAGGACCACGCTCTCACAGAATACCAGCGTAAAATAGCAGCTTAACGCTGCTGTGTTTCGTATGGATTGTGTATGAATGATTTAGACTTGGAGACTGTGTGGTATAATGTCAAGAAAGGTTTGGTGGATGCAGCCACCGAAGTATGTGGTGTAAGTAAGAGAACGAATGAAAGGAAAAATAATACGTTGTGGTGGGATGATGAGGTACGGATGGAAGTTGAAGCAAAGAAGAGAGCATGGCTATATTTACTAGCAACCAAAGCTGGTAATTCTAACGGTATGATTGATGAGATTGAAAGAAAAAAGGCAGACTTTAGACGTATAAATAAGAGAGTCAAAGAAGTTGTTGAAAGGAAAAAGCAAGAAAGAACGAATAAGAATGATAGAAGGATATCTGATAACTTCCAGGCAAATATTAAAATGTTCTGGAAACTCGTAAGAACTGCAAGGGGAAATTCAATACAGCCTAGAATGAATGCTATACGAGACGAGAATGGCTGTATGCTGAATGATGAAGTTTCTAATTTAAAGAGATGGAAGGAATACTTTGAAAGCGTGTTTATGAGTGAAGAATCGTCTGAATTAAGTGAAATAGAAATTCTGAAAGAAGTGGAGAGAGGTAGGGAGATAAGTGTAGATGAAATAATGAAAGCAATGAAAAGCATGAAAGCAGGTAAGGCAGCCGGATATGATAGAGTATCACTCGAAATGCTAAGGGCTGGAGAGGGAGTGGTGGCAGACCTGCTGTACACCTCGTTTAATTTGTGTTGGGAACTAAAGCGGGTACCGGGAGACTGGTGCAAAGCCGTGATAGTCCCACTATATAAAGGAAAAGGATCGCAGCAGGACTGTAAAAACTACCGTGGTATCAGCCTTCTTAGCATTGTGGGAAACTGTATGCTAAGGTATTAATTGAAAGAGTTATGAAAGATACTGATGGAAAAATTTGGGATGTGCAAGCGGAATTTAGAAAGGGAATGGGATGTACGGATCAGGTCTTTTCGCGGATTTTGATTGATCGCGGAGAAGTTTTTAGCCAAAAACCAAAAGGTTTTTTGTGCGTTCGTGGACTTGGAAAAGGCTTATGACAGAGTGGACAGGGATGTGTTATGGCAAACACTGAACTCATTTGGGTTGAGCGCTGGGTTGATACAGGCATTAAAGTCTCTGTATAGGGACTCCAGTGCTTGTGTCAGGATCAACGGAGCCTACTCGGACTGGTTTGGCATCCATAAAGGGGTCAGACAGGGCTGTGTGGCTTCCCCGTGGCTGTTCAACATATTTATGGACAGTTGTTTGGAAAATTTGAAAGTTGAAGAATGCGGGTTAAGAATGGGTGAGTTAACCGTCAAATGCCTTTTGTACGCCGATGATCAAGTCATACTCTCGTCGTCGGCGGCCGAGTTGCAAATTATGGTTACATTAATGAACAGTTCATTAAAAGAAAGGGTAATGAAAGTGAACGCAAGTAAGACGAAAGTTATGGTTTTTGAACAAGAAGAAAGTAAAACGATATGTTAAATAAGAATAGAAGGGGAATCGGTCGAGCAAGTAGATGAGTTTGTGTATTTGGGATGTGTATTTAGCAGGGATGGTAGATACGATAAGGATATAGAACGACGAATGAACGCTGGAAATAAAGTACATGGGGCTCTACACTCTGTTGTGGAAAGTCAGAATGTGTCCAAAAAGGCACGTATGGCAATTCACAATGCTGTGTTAGTCCCTACTTTAATGTATGGTAGTGAAAGTTGGGTGTAGCAGAAGAAGCATGAGAGTAGAATAAATGCTGTTGAAATGCGGTCATTAAGGAGTATGTTAGGGCTGAATCTGAATGACAGAGTGAGAAATTGAGTGATAAGAGAAGAGTGTGGTTTGCAAGATGACGTTGTGACCAGGATTAAGAAAGGCATGCTTCGGTGATTTGGTCATGTAGAAAGAATGAATGAGGAAAGAGTGACAAAGCAAATTTATGTGGCAGTGGTGAACGACAGAGTCGGGAAGGGACGCCCTAGGCGAAAATTTATCGACCAAATTGGCGATATATTGAAAATAGGCCAAATTAAGAGTACCCTTAACCGACGAGCGTGTATGCGTAGGTATATAGATGTGGAGGAGGCGAGAGAGGTGTGTCAGGATCGTGCCAAATGGAAGTCCATAGTCTCTGCCTACCCCTCTGGGTGACAGGCGTGAGTGTTTATGTTTATGTTATGTAAATTTTTTCTTGAAGTGAAATGTTTTTTTTGGTTGAGACATCCGTTTTTTAGAGTTCGTTGCATCCGTTATAATTCTGTTTTGAGAGCAATGTCTTTTTACGAATTTCACTATTTTTGGAGATTTTGGAGATTTTTTGGATATGATCAAGAATTCACAAATCCATCTTCGTAAAAATTACTTTAAAAAGACAAAAATTTTAAGTGGTGGTGGTACCTTCTGCCTGAGCCTTCGACCGCTTGGAAACAGAAACATCTTCAGGTAAATTTACCCGCGACAGCTTTTATTTCCCTTGGTAAAAAGTATAAAAAAGTAAAGTTATTGCCTCATCATCATCATCACAGCTTATAAAAGTTCACTGCTGAACATAGGCCTCTCTCCAAGAGTGCCAGATAGACAGATTCTGTGCACTTTAAATTGGTCCGTTTGGTCCACAATTATAAATTCTACATGGGATTGGGAAGGTAACTATTTTCTAAATAATAATTATAATTACTTAAAATTCACTATAGTATCAATGCATGTAGCGAAGTGCGAAGAAAACACATCAAGAAACAAAATTATTACTTCATCAAAGTGTTTAACAACATAAAGAAATAGCCGCAGAGCTTGAGCTCAAACCGAGTTGTGGCCGAGACGTCCGCCGAAAAACCCTACAGCGCCTTTAATCAACGCGAACGACCGAGCCACGATCAAACGCACCCAGGGTTACAATTAATAAAAACTGAACAAAATCATCCGAACCTAAAATAAAAATAACGCAACAAAAAAGTACCGCGACCGACCGCAAGGGATTAAAATCGTAACGAACGCACGAAAATATTCAAATACAATACTAACAAATTGATACAAATACTCATTAGGCTTGGAAGGCGATCCGAGCGAAAGGGGAGGCAGGGGACAGAACACCCTGCGCCCGACGCCGGCCGATCTCCAACATTACAATCCACATCCAACGTACAAATATTATCTAAAATTCCTTCTCATTTATAATCCTTTTGTGTCCTCGGCGTGGTGTCCTCCGTCAAATCCACCCCCTACGCCCCCGGGTGGCGGGTATTTTTATATTTTTAATCGCGTTGGGCATTATCCAAATGGACATTGGCGGTCCCACTGTCGCTGCCGTCTAGATGATAAATTCTTCCTTGGTTCGACACCCGTTGTTTTGTTTCGTCCCTTCCTTTATTTCTATTGGCATCGAAGTGGGAATAAAAAACGTGCGCGCAGTCATTAATTACGGTAGATTTGTCTGCGGCTGACTGGCGAGCGAGCGTTTCTTTTCGTTTCCTCGACGATTAAAAATGGCGAGCCTTTCGCGGCCTAGTGAAGTGATAACGTACTACCGAGATCACATATTATATGACAAATAACATTTAAAATAAACTTTTTATAAGTCTTTGAAAACCATCTTCTTAGATGTCCATGTTATCGACATATTCCTACCTCAAATTCCAACTAAACGGTTTGCTTCGTCGTATGTAATGCATACTGGAGTGGAATGTTAGCTAGCGCCCGTCTTTTTATACGATTACAATAGTGTGCGCCTTCAAGGCAAGATTCAGTCTTTTGTTAAACAAAGCCAGTGCGCTTTACCATCTTCGGCTACATCTCTACATATCATCAGGTCGGGTAGCCGCCAAGGACTGGCATAAAATAGGTAAAAAGATAATATAAGTACACAAAATTATCAATGATAATTCAAAGATTTTCTTGCCTCAATGTTGTTTCGTAATCTAATAAAAATAGTAACTAGTACATTATTTTTACGAAAGTATTTGTAAATTAGGTTTTCTATCTTTCGCTAGTCAAATTCAATTTTAAAATTGTAATGTTTAGGAGCCGTGGTAGCTCAGATGGTTAGCGCTCGCTGTAAGTTTCACAGTACGCGAGCAACCCGGGTTCGATCCCCGCCGGCACCAATGAAATTGTTAATTGCAATTTTAAATGCTGATTTACCACGTGCTCGGCGGTGAAGGAAAACATTGTGAGGAAACCTGCATGTCTGAGAAATCAAAAAAAAATATTTCGAAGTCATGTGAAGTTCGCCAACACGCATTAGGGCAGCGCGGCGGACATTTCCTTGCCCTAAAACCCTCTCAGAAATGAGAGGAGGCTTGTGCCCAGCAGTGGGACGTATATAGGCTGTAACTTTACTTTACTTTATGTTTTAACAAATTAAAATAAAATAAATATTAATCGTTCAATACAAACACTTCAAATTGTATAATTTTTAAAGAAGTAAAAATTGTGCCACAAAACCAAGACCGGAAGCGAAGCCACCACTACGGCGTCTTATCCGATATTTTTTCCCAACAAATGAAAATTGATTGAAGCAATTCACGGTCCCGTTTGATGCAGCTCCTCTTTATTGAATTCCCTGACATCTGCCGTCTGGCCGTGATCGATGGTTGCTTTGAAAACTGATAATTGACCTTTTCTTCTCTTTTATTGTACGTTAATATTAATCGACGTGCTTGCTTTAGGCGTGGTGTTATGAAACAATACTATTATTTTTTAAACGACTCATCTTATATTATACTATAAGATGAGTCGTTTAAAAATTGAATAAAATTTTAAAACACATTAAATGATATCAGATTTTTGTTACTTTAAAACTAACTAACTTAATCCTGATGATCCAGAGATCTTATGAAAAATCGAAAGCTTAATTAGTTTTTTTTTCAACTATTATAAGTCAGTGCTTAACAACTATCCCACCTGGTGGTAAGTGGTAATGCAGTCAAAGATGTTAAAGAGCACAGACTTAGCTTAACAAAAACCTATTCACTCTTCCCTTGAAGACTTAAGAGACGTTGTAATCGGATGGAAAGAGAGATGCTGGCAAAGTATTCCACGCCTTTGCTGAACGCATTCTGAAGGACGAAGAAAACCGTTTGGTTCGAATGCGTGGTATGACGACAACGAAGTGATGAAGACCAGATAATCATCTGGTGATCTGATGATGAAACGGAGAGGGAAGAATTAAGTCATTTAGTGAAATTAAAGTTTAAATCAGTAGAACCCTATATCGAACAGATGATTGTTTGTCAAGATAGCTTTATTGAATGTTATTATTCTGCCTATCTCTCCCCTCAACTGAAATATAGCTGAAGGCGCACTACTGTTTAGCGGTAGAAATAGGTAAGCAGATGGTACCTCCTAGATGGACTCCTTGACATCGACATGGTGTCCTACCACGTTATATATTAATGAGTTTTATATTTAACAATTTATTCTATTTACGAGAACACTACATTAAATAAAGCTAGTTTTACGGAAACGCGATAAAATCCGTAAAACTAGTTTCATTCAATGTGATATAATATAAAAAATACGTATTATATTTATGTAGATAATATAGTTCATTATCATCATTGTCAGCCTGCGGCAGTCCACTGCCTGGACATATGTCTCTCCCAAGGTGCGCCACTTAGCCCTATCTTCGGCTACACGAATCCAGTTGCTGCCAGGCTGTAGCATCCACTTACCATTAGGTGAACTGTGTGCTCGTTTGTCAACCTTATTGTATAAAAATATAATGTTAGTCATATATACGCAATTTTCATATGATCGGTAAATAATTATTTTTTACACGACGACTGAAATAAGGTTATTTAACAGTTTTAATTTGAAAAAGATATGTTTATTAAATAGAATCAAAAAATAAGTAACAAGAACTAACAATGTTTTAATATAAATCAAATTTAATTAAGATGTCCCTGCGCCCCCACTCTCTCCACCACAAAACAATAACACCAATAAGAGCCCGGCGATTTAAATATCCGAACAACAATAGCAATATCTTCCGTGACATAAAATTCGAAAAAAGTTTAATGGAACCGAAATCCCGCGGACCGATAAAACGTATTACCGCGATATATTATAGAAATTCAAAATGGTTAGAGCTACCAAAAGGGCAGAGGTTTTTAAGGATATGTCCTATTTGGATAAATTACAAAGAATTAAAATAAGCGAATTTTTTGAACGCCTACACATACCTGAACATTATAATTATATCTATCTGGGAATCCTGTCCAGCTAAGAACTAAATCTCCCAATAAAGTAAAGTAAAGTACCCGTGGTAGAGCCAAGCTGCAACTATATTTTGGTTGTAGCACGAATGACTCGGCTCGACCGGGGAAGGAACACGTTCTCACAGAATACCAGCGTAAAATAGCAGCTTAATTCTGCTTTGTTTCGTATGGTGGATGTTGAGGACAGGAGACCCTTTTTTCTAATGTTCGGTGATTCAGCCGAACATTCGTTAAAATGGTAAACAAAAAAAACATAGTCCCAGTTTTGTGGGACTATGTTTTATTGTAAGGTTGTGTAGATCTGTTTAGTAAAATAAAGAAAAAAGAATCGGCCGAATACGAATATTCGGTAAAGCTGCCGAATATGCTGAATACCGAACATAAAACGAATATTCGGCCCATTTCTAGTCTATGGACCACAGCATCCACTTACTATCAGGTGGACTATGTGCTCGTTTATCACCCTTATTCTATAAAAAAGAAGCATCCATAAAAATACTATCACAACAAACATGGCAAAGTTATTTTTTTTTCATTTCATTATCACTTCAGCTACTAGCGAGGGGGTAAATTAAAGTATACTATCCCGTATTTATAGCGTCATAGATGGCGCCCCTACTTCCGCATGATCCTTTTATTACGGCGGAGCGGACACGGAGACGCGGGACCCGCTTTGCATATATAGAAAAGCGATTCTTTTTGCGTTATGAAAAACGATGGAAAAAATGCACCGGGTTGCGGGCAAGAATTAATGGCGCGAGAGTTTCACCGGGCTCCTAGCGCGAGCCAGTTGAATTTATGTAGGTGCACGGTCCTCGCATACATCCCGATGAGTTAATAGACTGGTTGGTAGACTGAGTAATGATTACCGTTAGCGCTACAGCCTATTAAAGTCCACTGCTGAACATAGGCCTGCCCCGTAGATTATCTCAAAGGGGGGATATTTGCCATAGTTGCCACGCTTGGCAAGCGGGTTGGCAACCGAAGATTTTTATTTTTAGTCGTTATTAGGAAGACGCTGCTGCCCGTATAGTGATTTGTTTCCCTCTGTCGCCTCGTACGACACTCACAGGCTGATATGGGGTAGTGGATATTCTTACACCGCTACTACACGGTAAAATATATTTAATAGTAAGTAAATAATACAATATGGCCTGTGGAGACCAAGTGAGAGAATCCATCACTCTCATCTCGTGGGTGTTGTTAGAGTTGATCATGAGAAGTGCCAATAATTTTTATGGATTCCGAAAGATGTTGGTAAAACGCCAAGATCATTAACATTATATGGTAAAATACACCAATAACAATAATATGGGAAATGATAAAAAAACCCTATCTTTGTGTATTCGGAACGATATTTAGACTTTGTATATGGTCGTAATTATATAGATAACGTTAAAGAACTTCTGGAGCGTCCGAATACTAAACAAATGATTGTGATGTAAAAATCTTAATAAATAATTGTTTAGCAGGAGTCAATCTTGGTGACCACTCTTCACAAAACAAAAAATTTAATCAGGCGGGCATTAAAATGCATAACTTATGATACGTATAAAGCTCATTAATTAGTGTAAATTGTTTATAAATAAAAAAAAAGAATGAAATACATTACATTTGGCGGCTTGCAGTTGGCAGTTTGCTACAAATTTGTATATATGTACGTCACGCCTGGAATCGCCGAGGGGGTACGCAGAGTACAAAGAGCGCGCAACCAGAGCGAGCCACTCGGACTAAGTTTAGCCAAAAAATATGGGTATACAAGGAAAATTGTGAAACAAGTGGTAGGTGGTCAGTTCATTGCCTTTTTTTATATAAAAGGGCGCAAACGGGCTCGGCTGATGGTAAGTGACTATCGCCGCCCATAAACAACTGCAACACCAGGGGAATTGCAAATGCGTTGCCGGCCTTTAAAAAAAGAGTAGGCTCTTTTCTTGAAGGTCCCTAATTCGTATCGGTTTGGAAAAATCGCTGTTGGTAGTCACACTTCCACAAGGAAGTTGCAGAATCAAGCCTATACAATCATAAATCCAATATACCCATAGTCGCCTTTTCCGCATTGCTAGGCAAGTAACACAGTTTGCACATTCTTTCTTTTTGTATAAAGTCCCACATAAACATGTGACCTTTTATAGTATTATAGAAATGGTTGTAAACTCTTATAGCCACGTAGTAGCAGAGCGTGGAGCAACCAGATTATAACCACGGTGACGTGCGCCGTATCGACTGGGTCTATCTCCAATTCGTTCAAAATAATAAGGATTTTTCCTAACAAAGCGGCATAATTCAAAAATGTATATACAGTCAATAAGTTATATCTAGGGAACAACACTCTTGGAGCTGCGAATGTGATGATTCTAATGCAACGTTTTTGGAGCACGGATACCGCGTGTACCTCGGTAGAGTTGTTCCAGAATATGATGCCGTATCTTATCCAGGCAGCGGCGTGGCTGTGATATTTACTTATATGTACTTTACGCGAGCAACCCGGGTTCGATCCCCGCCGGCACCAATGAAATTGTTAATTGCAATTTTAAGTGCTGATTTACCACGTGCTCGGCGGTGAAGGAAAACATCGTGAGGAAACCGGCATGTCTGAGAAATAATTAAAAAAAATATATTTCGAAGACATGTGAAGTTCGCCACCACGCATTGGGGCAGCGCGGCGGACATTTCCTTGCCCTAAAACCCTCTCAGAAATGAGAGGAGGCCTGTGCCCAGCAGTGGGACGTATATAGGCTGTAACTTTACTTTTTTTTACTTTTACTTTACTTAACAAATTATTCATAAACATGTGACCTATATGTCCCAGACATAGTGTGACTTATAAGTCCCATACATGGGACAAATTTGTATGTATACAAATTCATCACACAAATTAACTGTCGTTTAAAAATAGGTGATCCGACAAATCCGGATTGTAAACGCGCCCCATGTTCACAAATAGACGCGGTTGCGGTGCAAATTAGTCGGAACCTGGCGAGTGTCGATGGCTGACGCGTGACGTCAGGAGAAGGACTACACTGCTTAAATATACAGCGATTGCGTGATTTACATACTTGAGGAAATAGGTCAGTCGGTCAGCTTAGATCAGTATCGAAATTAAGAAAAGAGAATAATAAAGGTATTTCAAATGTGTCTCTAGTGAAAACGTGCATTATTATAGAATTACACGAAACATTTTAGGATAAGGCACACAGTGCCGAAATGAGAAAATTAAATTTGAATGAGTAAGCACGCCATTTGCAATCATAGCGAAGATAGACATTCAAAAATTGACGTGTTTAATTATTTTAGAGAGCTAATTTAGCACAGAAAAATGAACACACAGTCCATCTGATGTTAAAGTGTATGTGTGTGTTAAAGTGAAAGACATGCTTAATAATTAAAATGGAATTCTTCTTTCTTTTTCCTTACCAGTAAAAGTACTCTCCGGTTCGACAAAACACAACAGCATTATATTGTTATTTTACGCTGGTATTCTGTGAGAGCGTGGTCCTTCCTGCAGGTGGTTCTACCACAGTGTAAAAATGTATTTTAAGTAGCCCAAATGAAAGTAAGACGAGTGTCTTTTTGGCTGACTACAAAAAAGGAGGAAATTATCAATTCGATTGTATTTTCTTTTTTGTGTGTACGTTACGTTACACGATATCTTCGTCAATTATGAACCGATTGTAAAAAAAAAACATTTTTATTAAATAGGTGATGCTTTAGTTAGATTATTTATTTTTTAGATTGCTTCGTTTAGATGCTTTTTATGCTTCAGTGGTGCTTTCCATGTAAATTAAGACAAAAAATACATTTCTAAGGGATATAGGAAAATAGGGGATGAAATTTTTTATGTAACTATTTAGACGAAATTCTAGTTATCTTAAATTTGTTATATTCCTTAGACCACTCAAAAAGGTCAAGAAATTAAGCTTTACATAAAAAGTAAAAGGAGAGTTTAAAGTGCTAAAAATAATAAGGGACTTTAGTTCATTTATACACTATGTTTTAGCACCGATTTCTGAATATTATCATGCATTACTCGGTAACAACGATATTGATGGTGACAATAATTATCTATAGGATAAAGGACACTACAAATACTTTAAATTTTCTTACGGCGACTTTCTCCGTGAACCGAAAGTTCTCCGAAAAAAGACGACAGATTTAGAATGTATAATTAAAACTGTTAAATACACACGTTTTCGTACACACAGCACCATTAATAAATAAAACAAATACTTTGACAACATAATATATCAAATTTTAAAAATAAAAAGTATCAACACCACAAAGCCGATCATTTTGGGGTCGTTCGCAGGCCAACGCAATTTTTTTCCCGATTCCTTTTTTTTTAAACCTCTTTCCAGCCGCGGCCGACGTGGTCGAAACTGTTTAATGATTTGAAAAACGTGTTCTATCAGCCTTTACGTGGAAACAACCGAAAAAAGCCTACAACAAAGGGTACCGAATGCAAATATAGACGCAGCGGACCGGGTTTATCGCTCTCAAGTCCACTGGTGCTCAAATTTCGCTCTTCCTCCGTTGTATTAAGGACGCGCACATTAGTAACGGAGCTGTTGAGATAAAAATGTTGAAGTGTTCGCACAGATCTCATCGGCAATTTATTATATTTTGTCCGTTCGGAATTTACGATTATTTGGACGGGACAATGGACGGTGGGCGACGATTGGCCGATTTTTTCTAACGCCAATAAAAGCACGAAGTGAGGAATGGTTGTACACCGAGGCATGAATTGTGGTCTGATAATATTTGGACACTCCGTATATAAATTACTGCTTTGAAAAATAAAATAAACGAGGGCGGGAAATTTTAAATCGATGAAAATTTTATGACATAAAATTTTCATCGATTTAAAATTTCTATATTAAGTCTATATCGTATGGTTCGACTGCAATGATGGTGATGCTTACACGCTGTTGTCCTGCGTCTGATATTTCTCAGCTCGTGTCGGATTGCCACGTGGCTTGCGAGTTTCTACATGATTGTGTTCAGTTCTTCACAGTACACATCTGCAGTCATCTCTTTTGGTAAGAAGCTTGTAATGAATCACACCGGCGTTAGACCACCAAACATCACTTTTCTAGGGGTGAGTTTTCGTTTAGAGCATTGTTTAGGTGCTGAACCAGGATCCAACCAACTTGCTGAGCGCTTGCGATTGTCAAACAGAAACCATTTTTCGTCACAGGTAACAATGCGGTTCAAAATTCCTTCGTTTGTGCATGTGCACAAGCAGTGCAAGGCACGTCTCGACGCGTAATTCGCGCTGGCGATCATTGACTTTGTGGGGCACCCATTCGTCAAGATATTTTACCTTGCCAATTTGAGGCAAATGGACCAATATTGTTTTCATGCTTACGTCTAAAGCTGCTGCAAATTCAACCGTAGCTTGAGTATCATCAGCTTCCACAACCGCCTTTATTTCGTCATTGACGACCAGTTTTCTGACGACCACGAGGCTAATTTTTCAGGTCGAAATTTCCAGACCGGAGGCGGGCATTCCGATAACAGGATGTGCGTTCGTTTGTAGTATTCGCTCCGTAAACGTCGTTGATGTTGCGTGCCGCTTGTGCCGCGTTGCTGCCACGACGGTACTCATATTCAAAAATTACTCGAATTTTTAACGTATCCATGATGACGAAAAATATTTACATGCGATGAAAACATAACGCTAATTAATAAACAAATGACTAATTTTGAAAAAAGAATTCCATGTTTTTAAAATAAAATTAATTTGAAATTAGAATTCTTAGTCAAACAAAAATTATTTTGATTTGAAATGGCCAGTACTGCAGAACGGCAATTTTATAACTAAAAACATAATATAATCCTGTCCTATGCAGATGGCCAGAGTCCGTTGAGACAAGTCGAAATTTGTCCTTGAGGACGTAATTATATTCAAGGACCTAAGAAATGACATTTTATTCTTCACCAGCCCGCAAGAGTTTGCTGCGGGGTATTGGCCTCCCCCATTGTAGGGAAGAATCATCGTAACCGCCACGCTTTGAAGGGGAATTGGCAATCACAGTACACATGTCTCACAACTTAGACACTTCTCTCCAGGCTGGCTATTTTACATCTGATTTATACGAGTCTTTTGTAACCTGTCCCTAGTCGTCTGAGGCTTCTTACGTCACCCACACACATATACACACGCACCCACACACTCTCACAGTTTTTTACGAAATTTGGTAAATGAGCAAAACAATTTACAATTTTTAAAAATATTTATTCAGTAGGAACGAATCACAAAACTCACAACGCGATAACAAAATATCCTCTTTCGAATTACGTTCAGCGGCCCACAACTTTACGACTTCTGTCCGAAACAACATATTTTTGCAGCCTGTACTGTGTACGTGATGTAAAGAATGTGGAAGAGACATAAGAGCGCAACGTAAACGCATTCTTAGTACTTTTTTTTTATAAAATAAGGGTGACCAACGAGCACACAGTCCACCTGACGGTAAGTGGGTGTTGTGGCCCATAGACATCTACATTTATCCTCGATTAAGAATCAAAATGCAGATGCGTTGTCACCCCTGAAGACTACGATGGAATGCCTCGTTTTCAGTAATAATAGGGTCTATACCTACTTATAAATACATATTTATGCGGTATTTTTTATTTTAAAGCTTTTCGCGGTATCTGGGGCTTCATCCCCACTTACCACTGGGTGAGAGTGTTATCACAAACTGGCTTAAAAAATAGGAAAAGAACATCATGTTTTTTGGAATACGGGTGACAATCGAGCACACAGTCCACATGCTGGTAAGTGGATACTGTGGTCCATATAAATCCGCTCGATTAAGAATCAAAATAAAGATACGTTGTCACGACTGAGGACTAAAATACAATGCCTTGTTTTTAGTAAAAAACGTCTCCGGTTCTCTACACTCACCTTACGAAATACAGCAGCATAAGACTGCTATTTCACGCTGGTATTTTGTGAGAGAGTGGTCCTTCCCCGGTCGAGCCGACCCATTCGTGCTACAACTATATAATAGCTGCAGCGTGGCTCTACCACGCAAAAATGGAGGCCTAATGACCTCAGGTTTTTAATTATACTTTAGGGATACACAACCAATTCTGTTATTAATAATGAATCCTAGTAAGGTATTCTGACAAGATATTTTTATTTTATTTAAACCAATCTTTAATGTGAACTGAGATAAGTGATGTGCTCCATTTTTATGTCTAGTAAGTTCTTATAGGTTTTATCACCCTCTCAATTGTTTCTACTGACAAATAACAGTGCACCCATTTGCGTAATGGTTTGACGCCTTAATTGTTATTAAGATAAGATGACTGGTACACCTTTAATTAAATTTTGTTTACAGCCTTATTGAAGCCACTTCCAGTAGTGTATACTCATGAGGTTCTCAGTAAATAATTAACTGTATCCCGATGCGGGAAGCCCGTTTTTTCCGCTTAAATGTCGATCCGGGAAAGGTGATCAATTTTGTATGTCATCGAATGTCCTCGTGAGGATTACGTTACGTTTGGTTTATTTTGGATATTATGTTGGCAAATAAAATATTTTGATTTAATAATTATTCTTTACCTCATATAATTCCGTGGGCGTTAGCTGCGACAGAGGGAAATGAAACAAGAGCAGCATCTTCGTTATAACAATTATATAGTCGTAGCATTGCTCTACCACGTACGAGGGTGACACTGAAAGTTCTTAGAAAATCAAAAACTGAACAAACTAGCAAGTTATTAGTTTTATTATATCTTTTTAAAATAGTGTCCATTTACATCAATACATCGTTGCATCCGATGGAACCACTGAGAAAAGCACTTTGCCCACTCGTTCTTAGGGGTCTCTTCGACGGCATTTCGAAACGCAGCCACTGCTTCCTCGGTGTCCATAAAACGTTTTCCTCGAAGTTTTTCTTTTATTTTCGGAAATAAATAAAAATCGCAAGGTGCGAGGTCGGAGCTAGTAGGGCGGGTGACCCAGTAATTCCACGTCTGACGTCGCCAAGTAGTCGATTGTTTGCTTGGCGGTGTGCGACGAGGCGTTGTCGTGGTGAAGGAGGATCCTACTGCGAGGTCGTTTCTCCCGAACTTTTTCCAAGACAAGTGGTAAACAATTGTTAGTGTACCACTCTGCAATAACTGTTTTTCGATGCTCTAAAACAATTGTTGCGTAATGACCTGTCCTTCCGAAGAACTAGGCCACCATCTTTTTTCCCACGCTTCGACTTCTCTTCACTTTAGTTGGCAACTCCACGGAAGGAAACACCCAGACAGCAGACTGTCTCTTAGTTTCAGGATCATAACAATAAATCCAGATTTTGTCACCCGTAAGTATGTCGAGTCACCTCCGTTAAATCTTTAACTAATTAAACCAGTTGTAAAAACTCATTAAACCAGTTGTAAACAGTGGCACGAGATGGGGCTTCATCGTGAAAGGCCAATCGAAGTCTATCATAACTTTCTTGTTGACTTAAATGACATCGAAAGTCATAAAAAATCATTGTACGAAAATTTTCTCGCGTTAAATTCAAATCATGCTGACGTGATACAGAAAATTTTCAATTTGCCACCAAATCGTAAACAAATGACAAATTAATAAAATACATACACAATACTATTGGCAAAGAGTTCCATTTTCAAAATTTGAACTTATTTTTTATTATATCGTTTACAAGTGGCCATTCTAAAAACTTTCAGTGTATTCCTTGTATAATTACTGGCTGCTCCTATTCATAAAAAGTTAACCGATTATTAATATATTATATGTATGTTCTTTAATATCTTCGTTTACCATTAAATATAAATAATAAAATCTGTGGTTGGTAACTCGCCTGGCAAGCGTGGCAATTATGACAAATATCCACCCTCTGAGGCCATCTATGGTGAAGACCTATGCTCAGCTATGGAATTTTGATAGACCGTAATGAATAAAAAATCTACCAATTCGCGCTGGAGCAACGCGGAAGAATTTGTTCATCCATACATTTACTGAAACTGAAATTATAGGTTGACCTCTATCAGCAGTGGAGCATATGTTGGGCTAATTTTCTTTTAACATACATATGTTAAAGCCAAGGCTGATATTACCTACTGTAGGTTATAAATCAATTATTTAAGAGCAAAACTTCGATCTTTAAAAACTCCAACGTTAAATAATATATTAATTAAATAAAACTAAACTTTGTAAAATGTAATGCTTCACCATTTATGTACAAGCCAGTATAGTTGCAGTCTCTGAGCCATGTCATCTTAGTCCTGAAAGGTGACAACGCATCTGGAGCCTTCGTTGTTTGAATTTGGTTGCAGGTGTCCACGGTCCGCAGTAACCACTTACCATCATGTGCGCTGTAAGTTTGTTTTTCAATATGCGAACGTACAAAATGTTTGTCTTAGTGCCAAAATGTTTGTAAGTGCTTAATGAAATAAATTCTGCTCCTTCTTCTTTTTCTACTACGTACATTTTCTATACTAAACATTATAAAAAGAACTTGGCAGAGCCACGCTGCAGGGTATTAGGTTTTATTGTAAACTATTATCTAATATATAAAAAAAAAAATTGTTTGGTCGTATTTATGCGCTGCCATACCGTTCATCAAATTGCGCTAAAACTTTGTCAACATATTGCTAGCACTTGCGCGAAGGTGATAGGCATAGTACAATTAACTTACAATAGGTGTCGGGCGTATCGTACCACCAAATTTATATGAAAGTTATACATCACTCAACTGAAATGAATTTATCATCATTCCTAATTAAACAATATAACTCTTCCAAATTTAAAAAGATAGCTCGACAATTTTTTTTCTGTGGCAGCAACGCGCCTGTTACCAGCTAATTATTGATAAAAGCTGTGTCAACGACTAGTTCGAAGCAAATTTTTGAACTAATTATGGAACACCACATTTTTTGTACGTGGAAGAGCCACGCTGCAACTATATTATAGTTGTAGCACGAATGGGTCGGCTCGACCGGGGTAGGACCACGCTCTCACAGAATACCAGCGTAAAATAGCAGCTTAATGCTGCTGTGTTTCGTATGGTGAGTGTAGAGAACCGGAGACCCTTCTTACTGGAAAAGAGGCATTCCATCTTAGTCCTCAGGGGTGACAACGCATGTGCATTTTGATTCTTAATTGAGGATAAATGTAGATGTCTATGGGCCACAGTACCCACTTACCATCAGGTGGACTGTGTGCTCGTTTGTCACCCTATGCTATAAAAAAAAAAAAACACTATTAAAAAAATGACTAGTTCATTGCAGAGTTATTTTGAACAACCTGTTTCTAATTTTCAAGTCCATAAGTTCAGTTTTCAAGTAAAATTTGTTCGTAGAGACAAACACACACGATTACAATAAGATTCTTGTTAATACCTAATATGTATACAAACAGAAAACCACACTGCGAATTACACAAGAAAATATTTAGAATCAAATTTAGTGTGCAATTTGTATATCTTTTTCTGATGACTGAATAATATATTGCTGTTTTTAGTCACCGTACCTACTAGTAAGAAATAATTTTGCCTTGGTTTAAATTACTTTATATGACATACTAGCGAACCACCCTGGCTTTGCCTGGGTGGGATCTATTAATGTTTTATTCATAAAAAAATTCCAAGCTTTCGGATATAATATATGGCTAAGATTATTCCTAGCATTGCTCTCTATTTGTTTGTGAAGTTTCATCACAATTAGTTCAGCCTACTAAAGATTAGGACAGAGAGACAGACAAAACTTTACAAATGGTTATTTATGTCTTAATGGCAAGAAATTAACCTGAGCTCGATAAAAAACTGTTATTTTAATATTACAGACAGACACTTCAATTTCATTTATATTTATATATAAAATAGGTTCGTATATGTATGGATTAAATGTGCTAAATAACTGCTGGAACTATTGAGGCTGAATTTCTCAGCACGGTCTCATTAAAACCTAAATCGTTTGGCGGTCAATTAAAAATGCCGCCAAGCGATTACGATGCTAAGCGTCAACTACTTCTAGTAGCGCTTTTTGAACCCACCCCAAATCGCGCCCGTACGAAGTGAAAGAGCTTAAAACTAATACATCTGGGTGGCGTGTGAGGCTGCGGGGTGGGGGCAGGTGGAGGGGATAGGGTGTTGGGGGTCGGTCGGTGTTAATTATTCACATTTTAATTTACGGAGCGGGGCGCGCTGGCCAAGCGGGCCGGGAAAAATGTCTTGCGCCCGTTCGACAGCCACCTATGGAGTGTGTAGACTGACTAATAATTCCTTCTAATTTTCAACTTGGGCCGTAATTCCAATTTCGTCTAGGTAATGGACAGAGATATAAGTTTAAATGATAAGATTGGTCAAAGATTTTTTTTTTTATAGAAGACCGCCGCCCACAAACAACTGTAACACCAGGTGAACAGGTGCGTTGCCGGCCTTTTAAAAAGGAGTAAGTTCGTTTCTTGAAGGTCCCTAAGTCGTGTCTTCAAAGAAAAAAAAAGCACTTTCAACCCTCCCTCAATTGCATGCACTATCCCCGTCACCACTACTCCCAACACCACTACACTAGAAAATACACACCACCGTCAATAATAAGACACGTGTTTCGTTTCTAAACGAGGCATCATCAGGAGAAATAGACTCGGCGATAGCTAGCCGCTATGACCGCTGATAAGATTGGGATATTTTTTTATAGAATAATTTTAAGTTAATACTAGGAACAAAATAAAGTTAGTATTCATGGGGCATATAGGTAATACGTATTTGCATCAAGGTCAGAAAATATACAAGGTCTGTGATTAACAAAAAATGTCTTGTACTAAACAAATACTGTAAAAAGGAGTTAAAACAATATTAATGAATACATTATTGATAATAACAACTGGGGCCGCTGTAATCTCTAGCCAGCTGTTTACAAAATTATCCACCAACAAACCAACATTTTAAATAAACACTTTATTGTACGTACCTATGCTATTTACTTTAACAACGTGCTGAATTTCTTGCCAGTTCTCCCTAGGTGGTAAAGCATAAATGACCTTCAATAAGTATTTTGGACCCTCAGAAAGTATATGCAAAATTAAAAAAATTAAAATACTCCTCCAGCACCTATATAAAGTTTCATGCATATGAATCAATTTTTGAAATAATTTTTCCAGATTTTTTTCGCAAAACGTTCCGCATTCAAATTGGCTAAATACATACAATATTTTTAAATGTTGACAACACAAGTAAACTTACAACAGGTTAAGTCAAGCAACAAAATTATTAGTTCGAGTAATCGATATTAGAAGTGACATGATCACACTGGCGTCCAACATGAGATTAACACGAGCGATGAAATAAGAAAAAGATATCTAAATTTCCCAATTTTATTATTCATTCTTATTTGCATTCGGCGCGCCATTACAGACACAGCCAAACGAATTCTACACAATGACCGTATATTATTCAAAATAACCATTCGAGCGTTGCACGCGGGGCCGCGTAACGGGCACTCTTAAATATTACACACGAGACAACCCTCGGCGAAAGCGAATACATCCCTCTCTTTTACGTTTTATTAGTAATATGGAGACAGAGCTACTGTTCCCATTCGATCACAATGAGACAAATGATCAAAATACCGACGCACGATTGCCATCTAAATAATTCAAGCGTAATATAATAATTCAAGCATAATATTTTTACGTGGTAGAGCCATGCTGCAGCTATATTAGTAGTATAGTTGTAGTACGAATGGGTCAGCTCGACCGGGGACCACGCTCTCACAGAATACTAGCGTAAAATAGCAGCTTAACACTGCTGTGTTTCGTATGGTGAGTGTAGAGAACCGAGACCCTTTTACTGGAAAAGAGGCATTCCATCTTAGTCCTCACGGGTGACAACGCATCTGCATTTTGATTCTTTATTGAAGATAGATGTAGATGTCTATGGGCCACAGCAACCACTTACCATCAGGTGGACTGTGTGCTCGTTGTCACCCTATCCTATAAAAAAAAAATAATACCGTACTTATACCTGTGACACAGTTGGATTTGCATTTAGGAAATTTCAAAAAAATGTCTACGAAGCTCGGCATTTAAGTTTATTAAGCCGCAAATGTAAAGTTGTATCGGTGTGTGGAGTTTTTACAGGCTCTTATACGAGATGTCGATTCCAATTCGCTCCCTCTTTGTGTGATGGGCCCGTAAAACAATGGATGCCGGTCGTAAAATGTGAACGACAAGACGCGAGATAACGGCGGGCTAATAACCCGTCCATGTCACTCGACATGACTTGATCCGAGCCAATGCAACGGGACACGTTCCGGACATTTGCGATTCAGATGTTGCATGCCATTTTTGATTAGAAAGAGTTTTTATACACACTTAATACATCTCATGCGACGAGAGGATTGCATTGAGTCGATTATAATACGGAATACTTTTTTATGGAATAAGGGTGACAAACGAGCACACAGTCCAACTGATAGTAAGTGATGCTGTGGCCCATGGACTGTACTATCATGCACTCGTATACTCGTATAATATCAACGCTACAATTCTTTTCTATATATAATAAATACTATAACATTACGGACGATTGCAATAAACGATAGGGTCCCATCATACTACATTCGATGCTAGGGAATATTGGTCGTAACAGCGAACAATTATTATGTCCTTAACTACTACGGTTCAAATCGCTATATCATCTTTAAAAATAAACTTAATTCGTACACTTACGTGAAAAAAATGCGCATTCAACCAACCAAGCAAACAAAGTATATGTGGTAGAGCCACGCTGCAGCTACGTTATGGTTGTAGCACGAATGGGTCAGCTCGACCGGGGACCACGCTCTCACAGAATACCAGCGTGAAATAGCAGCTTAATGGTTAATGCTGCTGTTTTCGTATGTTAAGTGTAGAGAACTAGAAACCCTTTTTACTGGACACGAGGCATTCCATCTTAGTCCTCAGGAAGTGACACAACGCATTTGCATTTTGGTTTTTATTCAAAGACATGTAGATATCTATGGTTCACACTATCCACTTACCATCAGGTTGACTGTGTGCTCGTTTGTCACCATTATTCTATAAAAAATCCTTTCAATAGGAACACAACAATGAATACGATGCTGTTTGGCGGCAGGGTAAGGTTATGGTAACCGGACGAGATGGTCTCCTAGGCAGAAAAGATGCTCTATAGAATAGAATAATTTTTATTCAATATAGATTACAACAATACTTATTTAAAGTCGTTTAATCTTTACCACTGGTGCGGAAAAAACCTCTGTCCAAGGAAGAACCAGCAAGAAACCCATCGGGACTTTAAAAAAAAATTTACAATATAATATTTTATACAATTAGTATAACATTTAGAAACAGCATGGTAGCGATCACCTCATTCCCAAGGGTTATTATCAATCCTGTACTCTTTAGTAGTATAGTAACCCTTACTAGACAATTTTTGCAAAATAAAATTTTTAACTTAGTCCTGTATATTTTCTGGGACTTCGTGACTATATGAACTATATCAAACAAATAATAAGACATTAACCTAAAAACATCGTCACGTTTTTTTTAACACTTCTTTTTAATAAGATGTCTGTTATTTATAAAAATATACAGGAAGTCAATTCCCTAACGCCGACTCCTTAATTCCCGTTCCCCTCCCTGGCGTGTACTCTATTAAGGTGAGAATTAAGATGTTGATTGCAACTTTGCCCCCTTACGATTGATTGGAATTATTTATTCAGCTCCCTCATTGAAGATGCTGTAATCAAGCTTCGTTAGATTATATTAATTTGTACTGTGCACTTTGAGAAGTAACTTTACGCCATATTATCAAAAGAAAATAAGAGAGTAAAGGATATTCTTTTAGCCATGCGAAGGGATGAAACAAGGCGGTAAATTAAACATAAGACTTCCTTTCAATATGTATTATTTATAATCTATAATAAATAAAACATTTTCTATTTCTATTTCTTGAAGTTGCACGTCTTCATGTACTTTTTTTTATAGAAAAGAAGGCAATCGAGCATGCGCCTCACGTGATGATAAGTGACGACCGCCGCCCATTAACAACTGCAGCACCAGGGGAATTGCAGGTGCGTTGCCGGCCCTTTAAAAGGGAGTAAGCTCGTTTCGTGAAGGTTCCTAAGTCGTATCGGTATTGGTATATAGTCGTATAAAGGAAACTCCTAGTAAAACGTACAGTGGTGGAGCGCCAAGCATCCAGATGGTGGAGAAGGTATCGTTATTGTAGTAAAGTACATATTTTTTATAACAATCTGGTGGACTGTACGCTCGTTTGTTTGAGACGTGAAGTTCCCAATAAATTGAAGCACTACAGAAGCGCAAGCGAGAGGCCTGTTCATCTATTCTGGAGCCTATTAGTGCTCAGAAACCGCCGGTTTGCGGGCGACCTTATCAATTTTCGTCGCGCGCCCGCTTCACAGGTGCTATTAACATATTTTTGCGATGCCCCGCGCCATTTCAAAGGGGTCTGTATTTCAAAAATACGACGTCGACACACGCTTTCATTAACTTTAGATCGCACAAGGAACGAGACGGAATACTAATTGAGATCCAGACTATTTGACGCAGAGGAGACGGTTTCATTATTTTTCATCATTGCCACAAAATACGGTCCCGAGTCATCTGCATCTATTGACTTTTCGATCAGGTCACGTCACTTCTGCTAGTAGGGGGCTCTGGTTCGTCGGTCGGTTGTCAGTTCTTCGAGCTATATAGCCGGTCAATTACCACTTTAGTTTCCTGATCCGTTGGGCTATGTCGTTTACTCTGGATCCAAGGTTTACTGGGTATTTCATTTAAAGAATAAGGGGGACAAACGAGCACACAGTCCACCTGATGGTACGTGGATGCTGTGGTGGCCCAAAAAGGACTAAGATGGAAAACCTCGTTTCTAGTAAATAGGGTCTTCGGTTTTCCACAATCACCATACGAAACATAGCAGCGTAAAAGAGCAGCTCAATGCCTTTTTTACGCTTTTTTACGCTGGTATCCTGTGAGGCGAATTGAATCGAATTACGAAGTCTACCATGCAGAAAAACTCCAAGCATTGGTCCCTCCATAGCTCGCTTAACGACCTTGAGAATCCTCATATAGCCATTAGTAAAGGACCCCGTCTCCATATGACATCATTGGCAACACGCACTGGTTGTACACTCATGTTTTCAAGTTTTAGGGCATATGTGATGAGAAGATGTGTCGCTATCTACCAAACGCTGCCTGGCCGAGTTGGATCCGTCGATCGACTGTTGATCAGAGTTGAATTTACCTAGTCGAACAATTTGTCCTAGGTAAACTAGGCTTGGGTAAAAAAAAATCGATTTATCGATATATCAAAATATCGATACTTTTTCACAAATATATCGATATATATCGTCGATATTATTAATCGCGATATATCGATATATCGATATTTATTTTAGAGGTTCGAATTCGTATCAATTTCGATATATTTTAAAATGTTGTATTAATCTTGTTTTTTTCTTATAATCGACAAAACATTAAGCAACAAAAGCAGCTACAAAAGCATTCATGTTCTGATGTCGTCTTTTTTTCGTCGTTCAACTGTCAGTAATAAAATTTTGGGCCTTATCTTAATACATCATGTAAGACATGACGATATATCGATATATTTTTTACACTTGCCCATCCCTAAGGTAAAATACATAATATCAACAACTTTGAGCGTAGTGCTCCGAACAACTACCGACATAGGTGTGATATGGTCATTACACATGTCCTTTGTATTGTCCGCTAACCATGGGCTGCAGTCGCCACTGACCATCAGGTAGACTATTACTTTGTTTGTGACTATAATTATATTTTCAACATCAGAAGTAGGTGCAAAAAATATTATCTAATAAAAAATCTAGAAAGAACCTGACCTGATCGAGTGAGTGAGCTCTCAGACCAAAACACTCATCTACATTTTGACTTTTAAGCGAGGATAGATATTGATGGGAGATATAGGCGTTTATGGGACACTGGATCCACTTACCATAAAAGATACGGGTGGGCAGTGTGCTCGTTTGTATTTTAAAAAATTGCACTCACAACTCGCAGTACGACTTATCTATCTCGTTAGTCTATGACATGGAGCCAAAGGCTCGCGGGGAGATTATGTGGAGGGATACGAAGGTGTTAATTATACGATTTTCTTTGAAATAAGTTAATAAATATTGGATAAGGCTCTCCCTCGGCTGGCCCTTTACGTATATGTACATACCAGTTGCTGATACTGTATTTAATTTGTTAAAGTTACACTCAACATGTGTCTTAGATTGAACAAACAGCTTAACTTTGATTTTTTTTGTTTAAATGAATATTAGAAACACTATTAACATAACTAGTGTCCCGTTCACCCCTCCATCCAAGCTCATAATGCTTGTCCTATGAGTGATAAACGATAGTAGTCGAATGGCGGATTCGAACCCACGGTTTTTTGATGTGTAACACATCTTTCCTCTCGCTTTCCGGCAATCTGTGGGAGTGATTTCGTGAAAAGGAACGGAAGTGTGTAACAGGCAGCCGGGGAAGCGCGCGCGGTAGTAATAAAGTGTGCTGTTAAATAAAGTAATACATATGTGTAAACTATATTAATAAATGTCTTTACTGTTTATAATAAGTGCCTGAAAAAAGTGCAGATCATTGATAAAAAATGCAAGAAGTAATAATGAATAATTATTGGAATAAATATTTCAGTATTTAGCTTTTATAAATTATGAGGTTAATTGTTGTCGCTGCTCAATTGATATTTTTAATATTCATTAAAACAACAAATAGCTTTTTTTAGGATATAATGTTAATGTTGCTTATTACCAGTTATATGTCAGATGTTACACATCATAATATGCGACTACTGTAAGGCTCGCTCGTTTTTTTTAGTTTTGCAGTGTACAGATCCCAAAAACAGCCGCTAGGAGATAGGGTTCATGAAATGAAACTCAGCTATCAATTAGCAGTAGGAGTCAAAAGCATCGTATATTATGTAAAGCAACTTTACGTACTATTTCAACCAAATCTTTACAATGCGATATAAATAACATAAGCTTTGGACACAACGACATCTAGTAAAATGAAAATAAACTAAATATTGTAAACAAATTGACAGATTTCATACATCAGTCCTATTTTTTAAAACTAAAGTGACAAATCAACTTACAGTTCACCTAATAGAAAGTGGCACTTGCAGTCCAAGGGTACCTGCAGAAAACTTCAAACAAAGAGGCTGCAAAAGCGTTGCTACCCCGAGAACTAAGACGAAATGCTATGCCTATAATTATACTGGCTCTCTATATCCTTCAGAAATAAGTAAGGGTGTTGTCGCTACTCAGACGGACCCCTAGGCAGAAAGGAAGTTTTATCATCTAGTTTATTTTTCTTGTGTATTAATCTTTAAGAGGATATCCGGCCTGCAAGACTTGAAAAATAGATTTTTAAAGAGATATTACTATCAATTCATTTGCATTCGTTTAAAATTTATTTCAAAAGAAATTGATTTTGAAAATGATTGGTCAAATCAATTATTTCTTATACGTGGTAGAGCCATTCTGCATCAATATTATAGTTGCAGCACGGTTGCAGGTCTCTCAAAGAATACCAGCATAAAATAGCATCTTAATGCTGTTGTGTTTCATATTGTGAGTGAAGAGGAACGCAGATCCTTTTTACTGGAAACGAGGCATTCCATCTTGGTCTTCAGAGGTGATATGCATCTGCATTAATAATCAACTTAATCGAGGATTGATGTAGATATCTATGGGTTACAGCATCCAATTACCTTTAGGTGGACTCTTTTCTCGTTTGGCAGTATTTTGAAATATAGAAGGAATATAAGTTATGGTTATGTGGTTAAGGGGTGGTTATGGGAGGTTACAGATGTAAACATGTATTCTAATATTTACTATTCATATTAGCACGCAAATTTTTTGTTGCTATTTATTTTAGAGAATCGTTGACACTATCATCACCATCATTACAGCCCTTCACAAGACCACTGCTGAACATACTCGTAGATTTCCCCCCAGGAACGCCACAAAGCACCTGCATCCATCGACTTACTGATACTAAAGAAACCATTATTTGTTTTCGTTTTCTCATCATTTTAATCAATTTATGAGAAGGAATTATGATCGTCACGAATGCTTTATCCTTGCGTTTTTGAATGCATGATGAGGCATTCGTGACAATCTTGTCTGGTTACGAACGGTGATGGTAAGAGAATCTCAGCCCATCATCTAATGGAAGTCGTGAGAGGCGACGACTATGGAAAATCAGATTGATGGCATACCGCCAACCATTCCGTTATCACAAATGTAAAATAACCACCCACACCGGCAGCGGCGAGTGATGTGAAAGGTACGAGACGTCTGAAATTTCTATCGGCTATCCACTAACCGTGACTATTAAACGAAAACTACCCTAAAACGGGAGATTCTATGTCTATTAGTGATCCTTAGTGGTCTTAGCAGTATTAATTGGCAACTTTATATATATTCGTTCCTTTTAAAACGAAGATACCTCTAGCTTCATATTAATATTCTATTATATTAATATTCTGAAATGCTAAGAGTCAACCATTTTACCAAATCGTTAAAATTTCTTAAATGAACACCACCCACAGTCTTCCACCAGATAATCGTGTTATTAGTCAGTAATCAGTTTTAATGCGAGAAACTAAGAACATCCGCACCCACTCCGGTTGCGTATTAATATTATCACATATCCGGCCCGAGCCGAGCTCTCTGGAAGAATTTTTAATGGCTTGCTTTAATTATTTCGCGTGGCAACGGGGCCTGGTCTAAGTTCCATTCACATTAGAGATTTCATTTTTGCACGGAGGCGCACGACCGTTGAATTATTAAGCCGAGTGCCGAAAACTGAAAATTCCCGAGATCACTGTACGCCCGGCACATATTTATGTGCGGAGCTTCGAGAGGGATCCAGAAACCGTTTGTACATTATGAAGGGACCTAATTAACCGACGCCGGGGCGAGATTAATAATGGACACAACGTCAGCGGTCGGCGCTAGCAGTTCTAGTATTCTTAACTTTGAATCGACTTCACGGAATAATACATGTATCGAAAATGTCAGGGATCTTTTTTTGTATTCTCCTGGCGATTTAGAAGGCTCGTCTAGAAATGAAACTGTAATTTTAGGGTTGGAAATTTTAATTTTGCGTCGACGTTTTGCGTTCGTGATTTAAAATTATTCACGAATTCACAAGTAAATATTAAAGCTATTCATTCATTCCTTACAGCCTTTCACGAATCCACCGCTAAAAGTCCAAAGTCCAAGTCTTCAAGTAACAAGCTATATGCGTATTAATGCCAAGCAAAGGTCTCCTTAGGTTTCTGAGAGGATTTTTGAGGGAGTCCGTTGCGTTTCTTCAATGTGTATTGGCCGACTTAACAAATCCTCAAAACATTTTTTTAATTCTTAGATGTGCAGGTTTCCTCAAGATTCTTTCCTTCGCCGCTGTGCGCATGGTAAGCCATGCCTTCATTAATGCTGTTAGGGATCGCAGTCCTGTTGGTCACCTATGTTACTAAGGCTTTCAGTGAATTAGTAGTAAAACTTTTTATAGGATACTAGCTGCTACCCGGCGCTTTGCTGCTGCACAAGAAATAATTGTGAAAATGTGGATTTAAATTTGGAAGACTTATATTGTTAAATTAGGAAGGATAATACATTCATTTAATGATATATAACTATCAAATAAATTTGGCTGTACGATACACGCGCCACCAGTGTAAGTTAATTGTACTATGACTATAACCTTCGCGCAAAATCAAGCAATAACTTGACAAAGTTTTAGCGCTTAACGACGACGCTAACGATTAACGGTATGGTAGCGCATAAAAAACAAACAAACAAAATATTATTTTTATATTTTAGATGAGTGACAAACGAGCAGACAGTCCAACTGATGGTAAGTGAGTGCTGTGGGCCGTAGACACTTACATCTATCCTCGATTAAGAATCAAAATTTAGATGCGTTGTCATCCCTATTACTAAAACATAATAAAATAAATATTATTTATTAATCTACACATCAATTCCATCTTATTTTTAACGTGAAATTGACAAAAAATTCCCTCGTCCATTTTTTCACTTCTTAGTATAGTTGACTTAATGAGATACGTTCCACATTTAAAAATCCAAATGTTGTATTTTAATTACATTCCTCCTTACCGCTCTAGTGAAGCGCCACCGCACAAAGCGCGTCGCGAAACGAAAACGTAATACGATTAGAAACGAATTACACACACCGGATAAGTCTGCGGGGCTAACTAACCACGGGCCCCACGTTGGGCGCCACTTTGCCTTTGTCCATCCACTTTCTTTGTATTTCGTTCCATTTCATGCGAAATTTAATTTCGTTTTCAAGACTCGCGTGGAATGATATTACGGGTGCAGGCCGCGACCGCTGTTGTAATTTTCATTGCTCCTCCTCAAGTGTGTGTGGACATCGGGGCGTTTTTCATCGCATTCCCTTTCGGTCGCTGCTCGGGCGTTTTTCGTTTACCGCGGGTATGCTGCGTTGGTTCAGTATTAAAGCGTCGGATTGCGGGTTCGTTAATTGCTTAACACAAACCACCTGTGAAATTTTATTGGCGGTGTTTCGCTTTGAGCTGACGTTATTATTTCGAAAATATCCTTTAGTAGTATTGACAGAAAGTTAAATTGGATATAACCACTGAAACTAAAAAATACATTTTTTTTCTTATTCATAATTCATTACAGCCTATGAAAAGTCCATTGCTGAAGAAATGTCTCCCTATAGATTGCCTCATAGAGCTGGTTTGCAGCAGCCGCTTATTATTCTGAGTTGTAATCAGAAATGTGTTGCCGCCCATCTTCTGTTTCATTTCCCTCTGTCACCTTTTACAGCCACGGTATGACAAAAGGTAGTGAATTTTCTCACGCCGCCTCTACACAGTTATTCATGAAATACATTTAATTTCTTCAGTCAATTAAATTAAAATTTCGTATTGTTTCAAAATCAGGTTCCTATGACCTGATTCTAATTTGATTATACATTTATACCATGGTTGCATACTTTTATGGACTGCGTAAAGCTCTAACATAACGTTTTGTAGCTACAAAATGGTTTTTAACCGACTTCAAAAAAAGGAGAAGGTTCTCAATTCGATTCTATTTTTTTATGTGTGTTAATCGAGAATTTTTTTCTAGGTGAACCGAATATGATGATTCCTTTTTTATCTGAAAGCTGGTGCTTCTCAGGTGGTCCCATATAAATTTGATCAAGGTCTGACCAGTAGTTTTGAGTTATCCTTAATAAAGCGTATTTAATTCACTTCGCCTACATTGACGATGTTCTCATTTTATTTATATTGAAGTCGGTTGTACAAATTTTTAATTTTGCCACTTGTCTCATACCGTCTTGCCGATTTTATAGAAGCTACTGTCACAGAATAAATAATGCTACTGTGGGAATAAGGAAACTGGTTAATAAATTTCCTTATTCCCACAGTTTAAATAAAAAATCATATTTTTTGTTGTGCAATTCCCAACCAATTCATACGGTTTGCTTATTATATCAGAAGGCATGTAGAAATCCGTCGCACAAGAAGTATCTCTTCCGTAAACCCCAAGCAATTGATTAACATAAAAAGATAAAGTTGTAAAAAGATCAAGTAACCAATAAAAGAAGCCCTCCGTACAAGTATCGGTGAATCCCTCCTCGAGTGTTTGGAACCCCAATTTGCTATCGATACAGGCAATACGGTCCGACGGTGAGCCCCCCCCGGAGGTAAAGGGATAAAAAGGCACTCTTTTGTGTGATCTACCCGCAAATCGCTGCGGCGGGCACTCAATAAGAGGCGGTTAGTGGATTTTCTATTCAGATTATATATTTTTTAGTTTTTACGTCAATACTGAAGTGACAAACGAGCTAACATTTCATCTGCTGCTAAGGTGCTACTGCAGTTTATTGATATCTACACATTAAGCGAACACCGTGTTAAGCACTTTTTACAACTATAAACTAGATAAAGCTTGTTTTGTCCCTAGCACTGCATCCACTGCCGGTTGTAAGTGTTAGTATTAGTTCTTACCATCAGGAGGGTTAGTGCTCATTTCTCACCTTACTTGAATAAAAAAACGACTAAGCTACTTAGTTTACATTGGGTTTTAATACAGACCAAAGGCATTATTGGCTTTAGGACAATCAAGATCAAGACAGAATCGAAATTAACCGGATGAACGTCGTTATGTGTATTAAGGGCGACAAATAAGTACACAGTCCACCTGATGGTAAGTGGATGCTGTGGCTCATAGACTTCTACGTCTATCTTCGATTAAGAATCAAAATGCAGATGCATTGTCACCCTTGTGTACTAAGATGGAATGCCTCGTTTTCAGTAAAAAAGGTCTTCGGTTCTCTAAACTCACCGCATCTCTCACTCACCATACGAAATACAGCAACATTGTGAGAGCTTGGTCCTTCCCCGGTCGAGCCGACCCATTCGTGCTACAACCATAATATAGCTGCAGCATGGCTCTACCACGATGCGAATGCATATATAACTCAAGTAGTTATTCAATAAACGTGTTGTCATTACTATAGGATGAAGGCGCTGAAGTTGTTTGCTAATGTGACCAGTCCAGTGGACACACGATCCTGAACAAACTATGATATTTGCATGCCGAGCTCTTGGTCATTTGTTTGTTTACGAGATGAAGTTGTGTTAACTTGGATTAAGATGCTTTGCTTTGCTGTTTACGATGTAATACTATAATGACAGTTTTTAATCAATGATTATTATTGCGAACTATAGTAAGAATTTCAGCAAAAATAATTAATGACTATATGTATGTATTAGTTGCGATTTGTTTGTATTATTTATGTACACACAAACTATCGCAGCAGTGTAGGAGGAAAAAGATATTCAAGTATGAAGAGACCGATCATTGATTTTTTAAAAAGAATACTATTTAATCTTCTGCTTAGAAGTCCGTATGGGTAGGAAACACCTTCTTGCCCATTTCTGCCGCCAAATAGGGAGCCTCCACTGCTGTGTTCTGGTCTGAAGGGTACAGAGAGCCAGTATAATTACAGAATTTAAAGCATTCCATCTTAGAAGGGTGACAACGCATCTGTAGCCTTCTTCGTATGAAGTCGGTTGCAGGTGTCTATGGGCTACTGTAGCCACTTACCATCACGTGGACAGTAAGTTCGTTTGACACTTTAGTTTAAAAAAAAAGATAATCCAAAAAAGGCTAACTATGAGTGAATAATTATATTTAATTTATTAATTTTTACTTTTTTTTAGAATAAGGGTGACAAACGAACATATAGCGTAAACGTATATAGCATAAACGAGCATATATCATCGATTAAGAATTAAAATGCCGATGCGTTGTCACCCCTGAGGACTGAGATGGAATACCTCGTTACAAGGGTCTCTGATTCTCTACCCACATCATACGAAACACAGAAGCATTATTCTGCTTTTTCACGCTAGCATTCTACGAGTCTGTCGTCTTCTCCCGGTCGAGCAGACCTATTCGTGCTGCAGCTATGTATAGCTAGCATTGCTGCTGCGTGGCTCTACGTAGAAATTTCTCAAATAAATATTTACAAGTATGACGTAAATTATGTTCTGTTGTAGTTAACGAAAAAACAAATAATAACATAGAAAAAATAACGTTTTATTCGTTAGCAGTGTTTACTAAATGAGACAATCGTCAGAAAACTTCCGTATAAGAACAAATCGTGACCGCAAGTGAATTTGTCCGTATCCGTTGAGGGCGTCGGAAGGCGTCGGATCGGATCCCGCGCCGGATTAACCGGCAAATTGGTTTAAGGCAAACCCCGCGTCAGGACAACCGAGGAATCAATCCCAATTGCGGCGGCGAGGGATTGCGAAGGATATGTGGAAGGAGTTGTGACTTGTTTTTACAGAGGTACAATTTTTTTTATTTAGATCTTTTAGTGCGTTCTATATATTTTTAAGGAAAACCGTTTTGATGCTCGATAACAGCATTTGTTCAACAGCACATATCTTCAGAAGGTGTTAATATAAATACTTAAGTAAATTAGTAACCTAATAAAAATTAATCCCTTATGTGTCATAAGATGCAACATCATCATTACAGCCCTTCACAAGTCCACTGCTGAACATAGGCCTCCCCCCAAGGAGGCCTGTGGCTTTGTGAAGCACGGTTCGGAGCCACCTGCATCCATTGACTTTCTGCATGTCTTACCAGGTCGTTACTCCATCTAGTGGGGGGACGCCCTACACTTCGCCTGCCGGTATGAGCCTGACAATCGAGAACCTTTCTTCTCCAACGGTTGTCGGTTCTTTGAGCTATATGGCCGGCCTATTGCCACTTTAGCTTACTAACCCGTTGGGCTATGTCGGTTACTCTGGTTCTACTGCGGATATCCTCGTTCTTAAGTCTATCACGCAGAGAAACCCCGAGCATAGCCCTCTTCATAGCTCGCTAAGCGACTTTGAGCTTCCTCATACTCTCGAGCAATTTCTGTGGTCCATTCTTACAAATAGCTCGAAGAACCGAAAACCAATGCGATGGGGAAAAAAGGTTCTCGAGTGGCAGCCTCGTACCGGTAGGCGAAGTGGAGGGAGTCTTCCCAATAGATGGAGTGACGATGTAACACATGAAGGAAGTCGATGGATGTAGGTGGCTCAGGACCATGCTTTGTTGCATTCCTTGGGGAGGCCTATGTTCAGCAGAGGACTTGTGAAGGGCTGTAATGGTGATGATGATGATGATTCTTACAACACCCACGGGACGAAATTGGATGATGAATTATATAAGGTTGTAACCACATGTGGACTAATTTATTTATTTATTTATGCTTTATTTGAATACCAAGTACAAAAAGGCGGGCAACTGCAACAGGGACTGCAACTTCTGCAACAGGGCATACTCTACCAATCTACCTCCAGGCTAAGCAGAGAAGATATTGTGAGTGCAGTGTGCAAACAGCTAAATTAAAAATATCTATGTGTACATAATGTTACCATAACTACTATTACATACTAAGAAACATATTATAAACATAATAATTCTAAAAAAAAAACTAATAATATATTAGTAATTACCACTTGAACATATTAAAAATGGCGTTCGTTCTTCTTTAAAATTTAACTCCAAAAGTGACATTGAAATGATTTTAACCAATTTGTAATCTCCTTCTTCTTCATCAGTCCGTATAAGTCAACAGCTGGACATAGGCCTATCCCGTTTTAGGGAGAAATTACCTAAATCGGCACGCCTGAGGTCTCGCACCTTTGACCCTGCTTCCCGTCACCGGTCTGGATTTTTACGTCTCGTGTGAATGGGATTGTTATATACCGTCATCTGTCGAAAATCAAATCTTCGGGGCAATTCCTATATCGCTTCTTACGGCACCCACGGTTCGAAATGAAATGTTAGATTCTCTTAAGCCACTGCTACTATATGTCATTGAATGTAATCTAATATTTTATTTCATTCATTCATTTCAGCCTATCAAAAGACTACAGCTTAATATAGGCTTCTCTCATAGAGAAAAAAACCCTCAAAGAGGGGATATTTGCCCTATAATGGCGGCGTAAGAGAGTTCACTACCCCATGCCATCTTGTGGGTGTCGTAAGAGGCGACAGAGGAAATGAAACTGGTGATGAGCAACAGCATCTACTTCACGATAACTTAATAATACAAAAAAAAAAAAACTGCGCTTGCTAATCCGTCTGCTAAGCGTGGTACCTGTGGCAAATATTCAATATATCTGACAAAAATTAAGTAAAAGAGATTATTTTCAAAATTTTCTTAATGAAGTCCCTTTCTATACTTTCCAGCAATGTTTTCAATTCCAATAGATTCTAATAAGATTAGTGATGTCACACGGGTGTTAGATAAAATAGTTTGTGGCCTATAATTGGGGTTCAGGTCACACGGCCCGTTATCAATACACCCTCTGTTTGAAAACAAACCCTATAGCGACTGCATCAAAGACCAATTCGGTTAAATCTGGTGAAATTCCATGGTCATCACTCGCATGACTAGGCAATATCGACTTGGAAGGTGACGCGGGTCAATCGACTACTTAAATCGGACTCAGTTACGTAAGGCTTTAGGTTGGAAATGGATTAGGGTAGTGGGCGAATAGTTTTCTCCGATCGGGTACGGCTTACAAATTGGATCGACCGCGAGTAAATCAGGGTAACCCAGTAATTGAGTCTTACATGATCATTCGGTTCGACAGTCGGTGGAAGCGGTCAAAGGATTACGATGCCTCGGATCGTATACATTAATGTACGATACAAAAGTTGTGAAGGGGCTAGCGTGTTTGATGGAATATTTATTTATATACACGAGCCTGTATAATCTAAACATATAAATAAAATTGAAATGTGTGTCTGTAATATCGAAATAAATGCCTTATATTGAGCTGAGGGGGTTATTTGCATGAAATTAAGACATGAATTACCATTTTTTTTTGTATTTATTTATTTAAACGAGCCTGTATAATCTATACATCATATAAATAAAATCTCGGTATACAACATATAAATAAAATTGAAATTTCTGTTTGTAACATCGATATAACCGCCTTATATATTTGCTTAAAACATGAAAAAAATCTGTTTGTTTGTCTATATGTCTGTATGTCTGTCCGTTTGTCCGGGTTAATTTTCAGAATGGCTGAACCGATTGAAATTAATCTTCACAATACCGGGAGTTTAAGAGCTTATATTTCATTATCAACTTAGCGATATTTTTGAATAGAAAAGGGAAAATAGTTAAAATAAATATTCTTTGATTATGTCATTAACGTCACATTAATAGATCCTACTCAGGCGAAGCTAGGGCGGGGTGCTAGTACTGAATAAGTTATAACGCATTTGTTAAATAACAGTTTGTTAATATTAAGGGTTGTCTCGGCTTTTCATATATTTTTTTCAATTACTTTTTTTATGTTATCTAAAGTGAATCAATTAGACAATAAACTAATCTTATAATTAAATGTCTGTAGTTATTGTAACGTAATAATAATATGAATTTGATGTTTAGCTAAAAAAGTATAGGAACGATTTTATGTAGCGAAATCGAAGTACATATCACTCACCGATCACGAGGTATCCAAAAGGATACGTCCGATCGACTTGAATTTTGACATATATACTCCTTTTTCGACGTAGTCACCCACTAAGAAAGTGTTTTGGAAAATTCAACATCTGGTGAAAAAAGGTGTTACGTCTTGTTTCTTTATAAATCTTACAGTTATGACAGGCATTAAGTCCGCTCATTGTTACCTTAGTTGTAAGGTGTTACAATAAAGAACAAATAAATAAAATAAATAAAATTAGTTAACATAATATACCGTCTCATTTCAAAAAGTGTTTTTTTTTAAATAGAATAAGGGTGAAAAGCGAACACACAGTCTACCAGATGGTAAGTGAATGCTGTGGCCCATAGACTACTTCTTAAACGACATCTATTCTCGATTAAGAATCAAAATACAGATGCATTTTGACCCTAAGGACTAAGATGGAATGCCTCGTTTCCAGTAAAAAGGGTCGCCGGTTCTCTACACTCACTACATGGAACACAGCGGCATTGAGCCGTCACTTTACGCTGGTAATTTACAGTGGTTCTAGATTAAATCTGAGACTATTGTAAACTACTTTGGTAATTTACAATAAGCCTATTTAATTTTTCCAAAATGTTTCGCCAACAAACTGTTCTACAGTTTGGCGGTACCATTATATCAGTAACTACTTGTGTATATTTTTATAAGAATATCAAAAAATAAATAAAATCCATACAATTAAAATGAGTGTTTTACGTACATATAGATTCTGTAAGGATACGTCCGTTTTATATTTAAATAGGATACTGTTTGGCGACCGTCTGCCAAATAATGGGTGTTTGATTTGTTTCCTTTGACTTCTTAGACTTAATCATGTTAAATAAACGAAATATAAGACACTTGGGATCAGACTGAGTTACGTACATACACATGTACACACTTTTGAGAAAATATTAACACACGATATTAATTAAAATATTATTAAGTATTAATTATTAGGACAATAACAGCTTTTATCTCATATTAAAAGTAAAGAAACAAACTTCATACGTCTCACTGCTGAGTTTTTTTTTATAGAATAAGGGTAATAAACGAGCACACAATACACATGATGGTAAGTGGATACTGTAGGCAATATACATCTACATTATCTTCGATTCAAAAACTCAAATGCAGATGCGTTGTCATCCATGAGGACTAATATTATTTTTTCTAGGTAATAGAACTCCCTTCTTGTTTAGGATTCCATCTGAGTAGGTGCTAAGGCCATACCTATTTCTGCTGCCAGGCAGCAGGCCTGTACTGCCGGCATAGGCAGAAGACGATTCCGCCCACCTAATATACCACCAATAACGAGAGGGGTCCATAGAGCCATGCTGCAGCTATATTATGGTTGTAACACGAATGGGTCGGTTCGACCGGGGTAGGACCACGTTATCACAGAATTCCAGCGTAAAATAGCAGCTTAATGCTGCTGTGTTTCATATGGTGAGTGTAGAGAACATACACTTTTTCTAACTAGGCAATCTTTATCGCGCACACATCTGAATTTTGATTCTTAATTGAGGGTAGATGTAGGAGACCTTAGGCTTAAGCAGGTGCTTACTACTTACTTACAGGTACAGGTGCTTACCATCAAGTAGACTGTGTACTCGTTTGTCACCCTTACATGTATAAAAAGAACTACACTAAAATTTCATTTTAATGTAGTTCAAACAATTTTAAATATGAAAAAGGCAGGGAGAGGACGTCTGTGTGCTTAGTGCGAGTTTTTACGTGTTCGATTCCGAAAAAGTTAACTACGATTTGTATGGAATAAAAACAGCGCCAACTAGTGACAATAATCGGAAACACAATTCATGAGTGCGAGTTTATTACGTAGTCGATATCGACCATCGAGCATTGACTCGCCTTCGACAGTGAGAACGTTAACACTCGTGATTAGTTGTTCCAAGTACTCTCAAGTATTTTGCGAGTGCGAGCGGCAATTTCGATCGTTCGAGACGTAACATAAACAAACTTTACTCTGACGCTATCGAAAAGTTCTCACATAGATTTTACAGTGAGAAAGTATAGTGAGAACAATTGTTGAAGGTTTAATTTTATTTCGTTTTGTATGAACGATATTTAATTATGGCAGGACGTTTTTTTTTCGCATGGAGGATGTTTGCAGCCGCTAACGCACAAGATGACCGCAATTATAACGGCAATGTTGAAACAAGAGCTCGTGCATCTTTCAACCCTTGTTACACCTCACGGGAGGCAATTTAAAGATAGATATTGCTTTTCCAAGAAAGTATTCAAGTTTTTGTGTAAAGAGCTAAGGAGTTTGACAAATCTTAGGTCCTCTCAACGCGTTTCCTTGGAACATAAAGTATGTATCGATCGTTAAATTATTCACATTTTGCAACTCAAGTTTAACACAAATGCAAGTTTAAATGTGTGTTCTTTTTCTAATTGCAGGTGCTCACTGCTCTATTCTTTTTGCAACTGGATCCTACCTAAAAAATGTGCAGTGTGTACATAGAAGAAGTTAACTGTGGTAGAGCCACGCGGCAGCTTGTGCTGTCGCACGGATGGGCCGGCTCGAACCGGTTTGGTACCACGACCTCACAGAATACCAACGTGAAGTAGAGGTTTACCTTTGCGCTTCGCTTGGTGAGTGCAGGTGGCCGGAGGCTAATCCCCCATCAACATGGTAGCGGAATTAAACGAAAGACTACCCCAGGCCACGACCAAGCTACTCCACTCCTGAGCATGGGTGCTCAGGCTGCCCCGCGTTCTGGGAATTCCGCTCGCGACTAATACTGCTCGGGGCAAGCGGAGCAATAAGACCAAGGCGACCCTGTCACGCTATCCGTGAATTTTGCAACATCAGGGACTTCATTCCAACCTTAACGCTGTCCACTTCCATCTAGAGACGGCGAAGCCGGCCTTGCTCTTTTAACCGAGACTCAGGTGTCCTCTCCGGCTGATACTTCATATCTCTTCTACCCGGGGTACAAATTAGAACACCCTTTGTGCCCGGTGCTGGAGTTTGCGTATACGTCAGAGAGCACATCTGTTTTCGACGCCTCGGCAGTCTTAAAGGTACGGACCTATCCATCCTATGGCTGCGCGTAGACAGCGACAACCATCCTCGCGTGCCTTTATAGGTCCCATAGCGGTAATGCCGAAACAGACGGACTCATCGACCACGTCCAAATGGCTACAGATTCCTTGTTAAAGCAGATCCCATCCGCAGAGGCAATTTCTTGGCAATTTTAACGCCCACCACGCGGAATGGCTCGGTTCACGTTCAACCGATCATGCGGGGAGATCTGTTTATGACTTTGCTTTGGCATATGGTCTTACACAGCTGGTTACTTCGCCTACGCGGATTCCAGATGTGGAAGATCATGAACCTTCCCTGTTGGACCTTCTGCTGACCTCTCACCCGGACGGATATCAGATTTCCGTCGACGCTCCTTTAGGCTCGCCGGGCCATTGTCTTGTTCGGAGTGTGGTGCCACTCACACTAACGTCGCGGTTGCATTCTGCAGGCTACCGCCGTGTTTGGCACTATAGGTCGGCCGATTGGGATAGGATGCGGTCTTTTTTTGCATCCTACCCTTGGGGGCGGGTTTGCTTCTCGCCGGAAGATCCCAGCGTTGTTGCTGATTCTGTTGCTGATGTGGTACTTCAGGGTATGGAACTTTTATTCCATCCTCTGTGGTGCCCATCGGAGGCAGATCCCAGCCATGGTTTGGTCGCTCCTGTAAAATAGCATCACGCTATAAGCAGGAGTGCTACCGGGCCTGGGCTGACGCATCAACGTCTCGGGATGTAAACACCAGCGCTCTTAAAAAGAAGTATAATTCCGCCTCCAGGTCCTTCAAAAGAGTCATTGCCAAGGCAAGGTCTGAGCACATCGGCAGAATTGGCGAGAAGCTAGTTCACCTTCCTTCGGGAACCCGTGCATTCTGGTCTCTCGCCAAGGCTGTCCAAGGGAACTTCTGTCAGCCATCTCTACCATCTCTGCACAGAGAGGACGACTCACTGGCCCATGCCGCAAAGGAGAAAGCCGATCTGTTAGGCTCTCTCTTTGCGTCCAACTCGACTCTGAATGACGGGGGGAACACACCGCCGACTATCCCGCGGTGTGAGTGCTCATGCCAGAACCGAGCGCTGTGTAAACCGCACTTACACAGCGCTCGGTTCGCAAAGCACTCTCTCCTGGTCGTCAGCAAGTCAAGTGGGCCTGATGGAGTTCTTCCCATTGTGCTGAAGACGTGTGCTCGGAGTTGGCCCCGGTTTTAACGCGTCTTTTCCGGTACTCCAACTCCCAAGGCGTAGTCCCGAATTCATGAAAGACAGGTTTGGTCCACCTGATCCTAAAAGGCGACCGCTCAGACCCGTCCAACTACAGGCCTATCGCCATCACCTCCTTGTTCTCCAAAATAATGGAGTCCATCATAAACTGCCAGCTCATGAGGTACCTTGAGGATCACCTGCTGATTAGTGACCACCAATACGGTTTTCGTCGGGATCGATCAGCTGGTGATCTTCTGGTCTACCTGACTCATAGATGGGCGGAGGCAGTAGAGACCAAGGGAGAGGCATTGGCCGTTAGTTTGGACATAGCGAAGGCCTTCAATCGGGTCTGGCACAAAGCGCTTCTTTCGAAGCTCCCTTCCTATGGGCTTCCCAAGAAATTGTGCAATTGGATCACCACTTTCCTTGCTGATCGGAGCATCAAGGTTGTAGTAGACGATGCATGCTCTGATTATAAGCCTATTAACGTTGGTGTTCCACAAGGCTGCGTGTTATCACCAACGCTGTTTCTTCTGCATATCAATGATATGTTGCAAACTGGTAACATTCATTGCTATGCAGACGACAGCACTGGTGATGCCTCATACATCGGCCGTGCCAATATTTCTCGAGAAAATGTCGTCGAGTACCGGGACAAACTTGTGTCTGAAGTCGAGTCTTTGCTGAACAAAGTTTCGGATTGGGGCGACTAAATCTAGTCCAGTTCAATCTCCAGAAGACACAAGTTTGCGCGTTTACCGCTAAAAGAACCCTTTGTCGTATCTCCTCAGTTTCAAGGCACTCCCCTTGCTGCCTCAGCAAGCATCGGAATCCTTGGCGTCGACATATCGAATAATGTGCAGTTTCGTGGTCACTTGGAAGGAAGGCCAAATTGGCCTCTAAAAAGCTTGGCGTGCTCAGCAGAGCGGGACAGTATTTCATGCCGGCACACCGCTTGCAACTTTACAAGGCGCAAGTTCGGCCCCACATGGAATACTGTTCCCATCTCTAGGCAGGGGCCCCTGTGCCAGCTCCTTCCACTTGACCGCATCCAGCGCAGAACGGTTCGAATCGTCGACGACCGAGTTCTTTCCGATCGGCTTGACTCACTGCCACTGCGTAGAGATGTTGCATCTCTTTGCGTATTTTATCGCATCTACTACGGGAGTGCTCTGAGGAATTGTTCGACTAATGCCAGCCGCTCAATTTCATCATCGCACATTGCGACAAAACTCGCGATACCATCCATACCACCTGGATGATTGGCGGTCCACCACTGTGCGATTTAGAATAAGTTGTCTTCTTCGCACAACTTCCTTGTGGAATCGATTTCCACCAGCGATTTTTCCGGACCGATACGACTTAGGGACCTTCAAGAAAAGAGCCTACTCCTTTCTAAAAGGCCGGCAACGCATCTGCAATTCCCTTTTGTTGCGGTTGTTCATGGGCGGCGGTAGTCACTTACCATCAGGTGAGCCGCATGCTCGTTTGCCCCTCTCCTATAAAAAAAGTTACCCAGGCGCTGACACACAAAATATAATAAATAAATATATTCGGTTCCTGATACTCCAGCTGCTAGACAAGCAGTTAGTCAACGGTAATAAATATATGCTTATTTTAAACAACCTTAAGCAAATTATTCATGCGATTCAGTAAATATTTATTTTAAAATTCAGTTTTTACAGAAAATATGGAATCCCTGGAGTGGTTGGTTGTATTGATGGAAGGCATTTTAAAATAGTTGTCCACAAAAGAAGAACATTTGTATTATAGTCATAAGCACTAATGTTCAAACCATTCACTTAATGTTCAAATGGTAAATCTTAAGTTTTTTTAAATTATATTATTAATTGGTTAAAAGGCAGAAAATAAACAAAATGTCACCTTTTTTAGGTATGTGATGATGAATATAGAATTTTAATTTTATCTAAACTTGGTTAGTTTATTTCACGATGCTAACGTGTTACCAACATAAGAGAAGGAACGAACATCATTCACGGTGAGTAAATGCGAATCGAAAGGTTAGCTTCGATTGCAACTCACACTCGCTTGTCTTCGTTTATCGATACCGATAACGTTAACGCGGTTAACGCGGACGTGAAGTCATTCGAATAATTTGGTGGAACTCGCACTAGGCACACTGTACCCAGGATTGGGACGTATATATAAGCGTTAGATAGTTCAGATTATTATATACTCTATTGAAGCGGTAGCGAAAAATTTGCGCAAACATATAGTTAGTTAACTCTTTGGAATGTAAAGTTTTAATATCCCGTTTTATAAATAGACCGCGATATAAACTGCATCGTCGACTAAAATCCCCGGCGCGACGCGGGCAACACCACCCGAAACATCTTAGCATAATTAGTCGAAAGGGGCTGTTTATTGCTAATATTAGTTGTAAGGATTAATAATAACGGGCTATGCGATGTGGAGAGCCTTTTAACTACTATTATCATAAGTCTTCAGCGTCGCTTCCGTTTACAAGCAGCGACTTTTTCGCGTTGCGAGATCGTATCGACGTCGTTGCTAGCGGGATTTGCAAGTTCAGAATAGAATATAACAGAATAAATAATATGAGCATAATTAGTATATAATGACCGAATTTCGCCTGAAACAAGCTGTGCAAACATATGGTGATCATTAAAAACAAAACAGTTGACATATTTTAATCTCTTGTTCATGCGTTCAGCGAAGCGGGGCATTCGGCGTGCTTTGCTAAACGTTGAAACGAAACGTTGAACACAACGTTACGTCGTAGAGCCATGCTGCAGCTATATTAGTAGTATAATTGTAGCACGAATGGGTCGGCTCGACCGGGGAGGGACCACGCTTTCACAGGATACCAGCGTAAAATAGCAGCTAAACGCTGCTGTGTTTCGTATGGTGAATGTAGAGAACCGGAGACCCATTTTACTGGAAACGAGGCATTCCATCTTAGTCCTCACGGGTGACAACGCGTCTGCATTTTGATTCGTAATTGAGGATAGATGTAGATGTCTATGACCCACAGAAACCACTTACCATCAGGTGGTCTGTGTGCTCGTTTGTCACCCTTATCCTATAACACTCTGTTTTAACACACCTAAAAGATTCAACGAAATTCAACTATTATAAGCTTTTTTTTTATAAAAATACAAATTCATTTTTTTATTTGCATTAAACATGGTGTTTTATATGGTAATATCTGGGCATTTCAATATGTACTCTCTCCCATGTTTAATCGAAGGAGTGGAATAATTTGCCGGCGTGTGTGAGAGAATACGCTTTTGTTTCGCTAGGATAGTGCGATTTACTATTTGGGGCTTCATCATCGCTTACCACTAGATAACTGTCTTACTCAATAACTGGCTTATTAATAAGTTAAAAAAATAATAACAAAAAAACACATACTTTAAAGAATTTACATTCGCTGTTTGAAAACTCTATCAAGAGCGAATGTTAAATTAAAAAAATACAACAAAGACATAGTGAACTGAGAAGGAGTGTCGGTGTCGTGCAGTACACGTGTCGAGGGTTACGTAATTATGTTTGACGTAATGTTGATCTTAAAAGTTAGCCGCGCGGATGAAATGCTAATTAGCTCCGAGTTCAGCTCGATAGCATAACTAATTTTATATTCTTTATTATTTTTAAGTCCTCGTAACGTTCCATAATATATAATAAGCTCTTAATGCACCCTTGACGTCAAAAACGATTGTAAACTGCAGTATAGTGCATATTTGTGTTAAGATTTACGTGGAAGAGCCATGCTGCAGCTATATTAGCTATATTACAGTTGTAGCACGAATGGGTCGGCTCGACCGGGGAAGGACCACGCTCTCACAGAATACCAACGCAAAATAGCAGCTTAATGCTGTAACTCCCAGTTCATCTTTTGAGCTTTGTGACTACGGAAAATTGTACCAATTTTGGATAGACTGATGTATAACTATTAAAAGTTGATCTAAAATAATTGAATGGAAAAATTTAAAATTTATTATGAATTCACCCATTCTCGAATGGCCGACTCCCACCAGATGGAGTGACGACCTGATGAAATATGCAAGGAGTCGATGGATGCAGGTGGTTTAGGACTATACTTTGTTGCAACCTATTGAAAAGGCCTCTGTTCAGCCAAGTCCACTACTTGTGATGTGCTGTAATAATGTTAAGAATGATATGAACAGTAAAACATGAAAAAACCCATCAGAATTGATTAATTAATTAAATTGAAAAAACTAGAAAGATGCTTCTACGAAAAACCTTTAATTTAAATAAACGATTATTTATACAACTGTCTCGCCTCAACTCATCGGCACAACTCAATCCGAATGCACAAATCCAAAAACATTATCCCCCAGCGAAGACGCCCTCCACTCGTCTGGGTGCGGGCAAATCTTCGAATTAATTTTACTGCAGAAATATGCAAATCGCGAGATATAGCCGCCTAATATCATGTACAAAAGAGTGGTGACTTGAGCGCGCAAGAGCTCTAGAGTAGTTGTCCATAGATAGTTGGTCGATTTTTTGTGGCTAACATTGGGTAGTCTCCGTGAGGCAGCTGTGACAAGTGCTTTTTTATAGGATAGGGTGACAAACGAGCACACAGTCCACCTGCTGGTAAGTGGTTGCTGTGACCCTTAGACATCTACATCTATCCTCAATAAAGAATCAAAAAGCAGCTGCGTTGTCACCCGTCAGAAGTAAGATAGAATGCCTCTTTTCCATTAAAAATGGTCTCCGATTCTCTACACTCACCATACGAAACACAGCAGTGTTAAGCTGCTATTTTACGCTGGTATTCTGTGAGAGCGTGGTTCTTCCCCGGTCGAGTCGACCCATTCGTGCTATAACTATACTACTAATATAGCTGCAGCATGGCTCTAACACGAATAAAAATTTGTGATGGTAAAGTGTCTCGTTAAGACCATAACTTTTTAAAGTTTTGTTGAGAATTATTTAATTTTAAATATAAATGTAATCTAAATTAATAGGTAAAATTAGATACATACTAACTTTTAATGTTAACCATATTAGACAAATGGCTTTTAGTTACCATTTTTAACCCCGACGAAAACAGAGAGGTGTTATAAGTTTGTAGTGTGTACCTGTGTATCTCTGTGTGTCTGTCTGTGGCATCATAGCTCCTGAACGGATGGACCGATTTTGATTAAGTTTTTTTCGTTTGAAAGATGTCTTCATCGATAGTGTTCTTAATTATGTTTCGAGAAAATCTATTCAGCCGTTTGAAGACTATAAAACTTTAAATTTGAATTATTGAAGTAAGATTTTAAGAAAATGTTAGGTTGATAAAAAAATTAAAATAAGTTGGATCTTTAAAGATATTGTTTGACACATTTAATGTAAATAGTAACACTGATCAATCATTGTTGAATGTAGGAAACATTCAAATTTTCATCCCAAAATGGTTTAATAGAATGTGAAATAAGAAAAGTATCTTGATGCATTAAAACATGGCAACACAATTGTAGCTTATATAGCAACGAAAATATTCCATACCAATACATACTGAAGATAAAATGACAGTATGGGCAGAAAATCAGATTTCAGAAACGTGTCAGCTCTGCAAAAATATAAAACTCCTTACTAATCTATGTCTTAATCGTTACCTCAGGCTAACATTATAGCCGCTTCGAGGAGCTTAATAGGTTACAAAATTTACCGTGATAGTAGAAAATACACGATGCTTACGTGCCGGCGCTCTCGGGAACTTATCACGGGGTATGCAGGTGTTTACTTTAAGTATACGACTTTAAAACTTCGCTCTAATAAATATCCTTAGAATTATATTTAGTAAGGTACTTTACGTGTTGCCTAATACATGAAGTAATGCGGGCTGGTGTCCATGGTTACACGTGGTAGAGCCATGCTGCAGCTATATTAATGTAGCACGAATGGGTCGGCTTGACCGGGGAGGACCATGCACCCACAGAATACCAGCAAAAATAGCAGCTTAATACTGCTGTGTTGAGTATGGTGAGTGGAGAGAACCGGAAACTTTTTTTATTGGAAAGGAGGCAGTCCATCTTAGTACTCATCGACATTTTTATTCTTAATCGATGCTAGATGTCTATGGGCCACAGCATCCGCTTACCATCAGGCTGACTGTATGCTCGATCGTCACTCTTATTTTATATAAAAAATAATAATAATTAATACACGAAAAATGCCTTTCGACGAACCGAAAAGCGATGAGGAAGAAAGGTTCTCGTGTCAGCCTCGATGAAGTAACAACCTGGTAAGGAGTCGACGAATGCGGATGGCTCAGGATGGTGTTTTGTTCTTGCGATCATGTTCATCTTTATATTAAATTTACTGATGTGGTAAACATTCAGAAAATCAAGAAACATCTTAAAATTGAGAAGGTCTTTAATCGCATTTTGTTGTATTAATAAGTAGACTTACTTGCAGAGCACAGTTTTGCTGCCGGAATCGAAGAGTCCGCCGCGTCCCCACCTGCTTGGCAACTCTGCGACAGTCACGCCCCGGGAGCCGAACAGGCACAGGCGACTGCCGCAGTTGCTGGTCATGACACGCTCAACTTTGAAGGCCGGCGGAGAGAGAAGATGGAGTTTCTGAAACAATAAGAGTAACACAGAGTCTATTGGTTAAGTGTTTAAGATAATGTGTTTTTAGTAGATTTAAAAAAAAAGGGGAGGATGTCTCTAAATTCGGCTGTATGGTTTTTTTATGTATGTTACGCGATACGCTTGCTCAAATGTGGATCAATTTTAAAATTATTTTTATTAAATAGGTGATCAGAGAAGAAACGAAAGAAACTTGGAAGGTATACCCTTTTTTAACATTATTATAGTAAGTAGATGATATGGCACATAAACACTTCATCTATCATCGATTAAAAATCAAACTCTTGAGGACTAAATTAGAATGCTTCGCTTCCAGTAAAAAGGGTCTCAGGTTCTCCACACTCACCATACGAAACACAGCAGCATTTAACTGATTTTTTTTTCATTTATTTAAATTTTATTGAACCTTACACATTAAGTAAAGGAACAAAAGGCGGACTTAATGCTAAAAGCATTCTCTGCCAGTCAACCTTAAGGCAGTGATATAACTACGAAGGCGGTTACATAGAAATATACATACACACATACATATACATATTATACATACATATACATATATACATATATCAATATACACAGTATATAAATTTATATATTATAAGAAAATATAATATAATACAATACATAAAGATACGTAATATACTAATGATCACGGAACATTAGCAGTTGTAAAGCAATTTTAGAAAATGATCTCGAATGTTCTTAAATGTTTGTTTGCAGGTAGGTTGTCTTCATTTTTCAGGCAGGTCATTCCATAGGCGCGCAGTTTGGACAGCAAACGATGAAGATATGAAACTCGAACGGTGAAGAGGTATAAAGAGAGCAAGAGTCTCCGATGAACGAAGCTGTCTGTCATGAGTGTCTGCAGAAATTTTCTGCGGGACACTCATGATTTTACGCTGGTATTCTTTGAGAAATTTTAAATATGAGACTTTATAATTTTAAATGGTGAGTATATAATATTATATATATGTTAATAACAGGAACGATTATTGCAGGAGAGTACTATGCGTTTTTCCTAAGGAAGAGCGGAGGAAATTCCGTTGAAATCGCGTTTCCATCACGCAGCTAACGTCCAACTATCTCCCGACGAACGGAGATATGATTAAGAAACTTTTTTAATCAATAAAAGGTACAAAAAAGGCGCCTGAGGGAGCTCGTCTCGCTTCCTGGTCGCCTTTTTCGCTTTATTTCTCATTACGCCGCCGCCTCGCCTCGTTTCCTCTTACGTCTTACTTATAATCGTTTATCGTTTGGTAGCCGGTCGGCGGCTTCTATTTTAGAGGAAATTGAAAAAGTTGCGTTGATTGTTGAGTGCTATCGCCGGATAAACTTTACACTACTCTACATTATTCGTGTATAAAAAAAGTTAAAGTTACAGCCTATATACGTCCCACTGCTGGGCACAGGCCTCCCACATTTCTGAGAGGGTTTTAGGGAAAGAAAATGTCCGCCGCGCTGCTCCAATGCGTGTTGGCGAACTTCACATGTCTTCGAAACTTTTTTCTTATTTCTCAGACATGCAGGTTTCCTCACGATGTTTTCCTTCACCGCCGAGCACGCGATAAATCAGCACTTAAAATTGCAATTAACAATTTCATTGGCGCCGGTGGGGATCGAACCCGGGTTGCTCACGTTCTGTGAAATTTACAGCGAGCGCTAATCATCTCAGCTACCACGGCTCTTAGAGCACATGATTCGTGTATAGTAAGTATTTTTTAATATGTGGTGGAGTCGTCAGAGATTTTAGCCTTCATCCCATGGGTTTGTAAGAGGCGACTACGGAAAACGCTAGTAAATCTCATGGCTGGCCAGACGTAAAAAACACAGATTTTATATTTTGTGTATTAGATATAGAATTACGGTCGAATTTCAACCACTAGGCGACCAGTAGTATGCAAGCAATTAGGAAAATGGTAGACTGCATTAGGCAGTGATTATCGAAAGAATCAAAGCGCTGTAACCCGAACGAATTCCGTGTCGGGTCGCCCCGGCCCCCGCGGCTTATAAATCTGGGGAGCCAGTGAGTGGGTTGAAACAAGAATTGATTAATGACTAACTCACCTTAATCGACGCTCCTTTTAATATGCTCTTTGTAAACAATTGACAAGATATTTTATTAACAAAAATATTTTAAATGACATGAAAAAGAAATACAACGGTAAATCATCTAAAATATAATTTAAAGCATTTTAAAACTTACGCCATTAAAATGATTTAAAGTAATAGCCCCACTATTGGGCAGTGGGTAACGACTCCATCATGTTACTGAATGAACGAAATAAATTCATTCCCCACAATTTTATTTCTATTTAATTAAGACTGCGTATACGTTTTTCGTCCCTTATTAGTGAAAACAGTAGGCGTGACGAACTATGGAGTTTGTAATTTTAAAAAAACTTTTGAAAAGTAGAAGCAGACTTCAAGTACCTATATAAAAAGAATAAAATAATTTCAATCTAATGTCGGTACTAAGACATAGTGTATAGAAGAAATAATGCCCTGACTTTATTATTTTAAGTTCTTTAAAGTCGGGTTATACTTCTTTTGAGTGGACTAAGGAATACCACAATCTCAATGTCGTTTAAATAGTTGTCATCTACTTAGCTACCCTTAGGGGTGGAATTTTTTCTCCAAATTTATATGGAATGACTCATCCTGGTATATAAACTATTTAATAGAAAAAGAATAATCAATAAATGACGAAGATATCGCGTAACATACATACAAAAAAAAACATAGAGTCAAATTGTAAAATTCTTCCTATTGAAGCTGACAAGCATACATCACAAAGGTTTATTTATTTTCAACTGAAAATTTACCTTTATATTTCCACAGGAGGTTCTTATCCTGCATTACACACATAAAAAAGAAAATTTACGACGAGAACGATTTTTGATTTTCATTTGTGTTATTATCGAATTTTAATAAATATTATATAAGGCATTAGTTTTGGTTGGCAGCAATGTTTCATCGTGGTATCTCAAAAAGTTACAATAGGATATAATTCTTCTTGTTTAGGAGCATAAGAACGATGTCCTATATTATCTTTAGTACGTTAAACTTACGTTTACTTTTAAAACAATGTGTTAAACAAAGTGTTTAATAATATTTTTGTTACAATCGAAAACAGCAATATACTACTGCAACGTTAAACATAGTTTCAAAATATATCCAACATATATAATATTGTAAAATATACACTGTGTCTTACATATTTTCTTTTCAGTTAATTCGTTTATTTTTAAATTTTATTTAAGTAATTGCTACATTTATCATATTTATTTATTATAAATATGAACGTGATAATGTATACGTGTGGTTTAAATATTTGTGTGCATTTTACTTAAAATTGTATAACAATTAATACTGTTACGTTTATTTTTTGTTTACTAAATAAACTTATTTTCTTTCTTTCTCCTTTCTTTCTATATAAACAATGGTCCACAATTCGAAATCATTCGCCGCGGTCGACTAATGCCGTCGGAATAAATAAATTAGAGCTGTAGAACAAAAATTATATATGCAAATTTCTCACCGCAAGTACAATAAAAATAAAAGCCCGGGGATTCGCCGGGTGGATATTAAAATTCGAGATGCACGTACGGGGTTAAGCCGGTACACAATTAAACGAAGGTGGGTCCGTCTAAAGGGGGTCGGTGCGCGTAGGGTTATTTTTCCATATTTAATAAAATAATATAAAAATTAAAATATTCAAGGCGCGTTCGTCCGCGTATCGCGATCGGTGCGCGGGACAGATATATATTTTTTTGGCCGTTTCGTTTTACGTGACCGGAGAGACGGTTTGCGAAGATTAGCGGCGTGCATGTGCTCGAACAGTAATTGCTTCCGATTTATTTTTTGACTCACGTTCCGAATATTTATTTTAATTAATGTATCAAAAATATGGTTAGTATCACATCACTCGCATTTAAAAAACTATGTTACTCTCAATACGTTTAAAATATTCTATTACAAATACCTAATATTTTGTAGGCTATTGGAGGCGCGAAAGTCCAATACTGTTAAGTGTGTAGGTACATACACTATTTCAGTAATTTAGTTCACTTTTGTGTTACCTTGTGCTCGGCGGTACAGGAAAACAACGCGAGTAGACCTGCACGTGTGATAAATTAACTATATATATATTTCATCGGGCATCGCGGTGGACTTTCTTGTCCTAAAAGCCTCTCAGAAATGAGAGGAGGCCTGTGCCCGGAAGTAAGATTTGTACTTTTTTACTTTTTCTTGTATTATTTGATGAGGTAAGTTAACTATACCGCGAATGTCTTGTGAAAAATAAACCGTCTCTGTATCTTAGGGCGGACAATCTTGCGAGTAATTTATATCTACCATTTATCTGTGTTAGGAGTCATCAGGAACTTTACCTATAGGGATACTGGAACTGCAATACTAGGTAGGTGGTAGGAATATTTTTCTGACTAGAATCGGTCTAGGTAAGTACCATCCTCTTAATAAATAGCAAAAAAAATAACAGGTGCGCTGTAAGTTCGTTTCGCACTTCAGCTTAATAATAATGCTGGTGACAAGAGTGCTTTCATCCGAAGGCGAAGTACAGCCATTCAACGAGGAAACGCTGCCAGCGTTCTTGACACTATGCCACTAAATCATAGAAAGAACTATAAGAACACTTTAGTTAGCTCTTTTTATAAATTACTCGAAATTCCATCCACATCACCTCGTAGGTTGGCGGTCCACAACCGTGCGTTTTAAATGGAATTTAACCCGCTGAATTGAAATTTACTGTCGCTAGCGGTTTTTTCGGACCGATAGGACTTAGAGACCTTCTAGAAATTAGCCTACTACCTTCTAAAAGGCCGGCAACATGACTGCAATTCCTCTGGTGTTGCGGATGTTCAATGCGACGGTGATCACTTATCGTCATGTGAGCCGTAGATATACTCGTTTGCTTCAGCTTCTATAAAAAATGTATATTATGTAATGTAATTAAATAAATAAAAAGCAAATATAGAAGAGGAGAAAACTGCGTTATTCTACAGCTTTTGGAAAGAGCGCAAAGTCGTTGCGCAAAACTATCCCAAAGAGCTTGACCTCATGACTTTGTGGATTAAAAAAGCGTTTCGGGATAATCTCTGCAAGCAATTTTTATTTTGCTGCACTAAGTAACATTATTAGTGATTTTAAAATCGTATCGCCCACTGCTCACAAGCACAACGCTGGGGTAACTCAGGCGATTATAAAATTTACAGTACGCGAGCAAGCCGGGTTCGATCCCCGCCGGCACCAATGAAATTGTTAATTGCGGTATTCATTACTAATTGACCACCTTTAGACGGTCTGAGATATTAAAAAAAATTCTAAGACATACATTGGACGCATTAGAACAGCGCGGCGATCACTACCTTGCCCTAAAGCTCTTTCAGTAATGAGACCAATTTTTTTGACAAGGAGTGGGACGTATGTAGGCTATAACTTGAGATTTTACTTTAAACTCCATTCTTAATAAATTATTTAAATACATTAAATAATTAATTACCAATTCATGGATTAGAATTTATGGTACATTTTATAATTGAGGTTGGGGTATCTCAAGGGTGATAGTGATCGCCTTAAATTCCGAAGTACACGAGCCACCCGGGTTCGAACCCCGCCGGAACCAAGCGATGATTAAAAACATCTTAAAGAAACAGGTATGTCTAAGTAAAGTTAGATTGCTAAGGTTATAGAACAAAAATAAACAATACTAGGTGAGCTGCTCCCTCTAGTGGACAGTTTACAGACATTAAAATTTCTGACATAACGACACATTGATTAAAACAGTAAAATATTATATTCTATATTGGTATAAACTTAATATATAGTATAGACTTAAAACTTAAACGAAATAAAAATGTCATTTCATATTGTGTAATGGCTAATTAGGTGCAATTTTATTAGTAAAAAAAATATTTTGTTCTGTTCTGAGCTTCAAAATAAAAGACCCCAAAATTAAAATTAAAAATTATTTTCCGTTTTCTATAATATTGTGTAAGGAATCAGATTTGGTTAATGCTATTCGACACTAGATGGCGCCACCGGTCGCATTTAACTTCAGTGTAAAATGAACGCATCAATTTTTTGACTACGTTCCTTTTTTATTGCAACACAGAATTAATACAAAGAATTACTATTTATGACGCAATCAGAAAGATAGCACGCCTTCACGTCTGGAAATTTTGTCGTGACCTCTTTATGGCATTTTCTCTGCTGCAAGTTATTTAAAAAGTTTAAAAAAAATGAAAAAATATTTTACATACAAAATATGATCTCTTCGATTTTAAGCTTTGGATTCTATTTTGGTGTGTAAATATACAAAAAAATTTAACAAACAAGATTCACTCCGAAATATCTTTCACAAAACGTACTTACAAGCATCATTTAAGAAACACAAATAAGATTTGTTTGCCGACACCAAGAATTAGCCACGGTAAAACGAACATAATGTTTAAGGGAGCACAAATATACAACAAATTACCTAATGATATAAAAGAGTGCGACTCATTTGGCCTTTTAAATCAAAATTGAAGCAGTACATTTACGACAACATTTTTTAACGCGTTTACTACTGAAAAAGTGCGATGTGCTGGACATGTTTAAGTATTATACTTTATTTTTTGTCAAATAGTTTATACGCTCATTATAAGTGAACTATGTTCTTCTATGAGTTAATAAAGTTATGTAAACCGATATATTGGCGTGTGTGTGTGTGTTTGTCAATCAATATTATGTTTTTCGTCCTAGTCCACTGCAATATATACTTCTCCCACTAACTTTCCGGTTGGCTGGCAATAAGTCCGCCGTTTGTATCTTTAGTATTAAAACAGTGTTAAAATAAATAAATAGTGTTGTTACTTTAGTCGTTGAGATGAACAATTTTTCTTTACTGTTAGTTCGATGACAACAGTTTACTCCACTAAGGGTTTCAATCTTTATCATGTTTACTAGTGTCTCATCACCGTAATTATCATTACAGCCCTATACAAGACCACTGCTAGACACAGGCCTCCCAACAAATGCCACGCAACACGGTTCTGGGCCACTTGCGTCCATCAGCTTCCTGCATTGCAAAGCATCTCGTTTGTTAGTAAATTTACAAATTTAAATTCATTGATTTATGAATACAGTGAGCGAGAAAATTTTACAGTTGGTATCATATAATTTTTTACCTTTAGCGGGAATAGCTATACGTTTTTTTTTTTATAAGAGGATTGACAGACGAGCATACAGTCCACCTAATGGTAAGTGGAAGCCACAGCCCATAGACATCTATCTACATCTATCCTCAATTAAGAATCGAAATGCAGATGCATTTTCACCCCTGAGGACTACGATGGATTGCCTCGTTTGAAGTAAAAATGGTTCTCTACACTCGTACGAAACAACAGCATTAAGCTGCTATTTTACGCTGGCATTCTGTGAGAGCGTGGTCCTTCCCCGGACGAGCCGAACCATTCGTGCTAGAACCATACCATAGCAGCAGCATGGCTGTTTAATGTAATTTAAAAGGTTGTTAAAAATAAATAAATTAATTTCTAATAAATTTCTAATTTAAATTAATTATACTGTGGTTATTTGAAGGCCATATATGTAGCTCGAAGAACCGATAACCGATAGTGAAGAAAGGTTCGCGAGTGGTAGCCACGCCCTGTTGAGCAAAGTTTAGGGCGGCCCCCACTAGATGGAGTGACGATCTGCTAAGTGATGCAGGAAGTCGATGGATGCAGGTAGCTCAGGACCGTGCCTTGTGGCGTTTCTTGGGACAAGTCTATGTTTTTGCAGTGGACTTGTGAAGGGTTGTAATGATGATAAGGGTGATGATATAATGTGAATTTGAATGATGAATATTACATTCCATGTTAGTCATCATGATTGGCATCGCATCGGTAATCTTTTTCTTTTGAAGATGGTTCCAGCTTCCAGATATCTATGGGATTACAGTAGCCACTTAACATTTTAGTGGACTGTAATAAGTATGTTTTTCTTTTAAATATTTTTTACACCTTATAAAAGTTTCTCTAAAAATTAGAAGATAATAAAAAAAACGAGAAAAGCTTGTCTTAACTGTGAGTTTTGAGTGTTCAAAACTCACAGTGCAAGATAAAACGTAGGATGTCAAGTTCAAAGCTATAAAATTTTCTGATAAATTTCTCGATCCAATTATTTTATTACTTCCTCGTTGATCTTGTGGTCGTAAGCGCGACTGTTGATCAAGCGGTATCGGGCTCGAATCTCGGGTCGGGTTAAATCAGTTGTCGGGCTACATCACCATTTACATCTGGTGTCATCTAGTTCGATTTTAGTCGGGCAAACACTGGCTTATCTACTCAACCGTCCACGGTGACTACAGACCCCAAAAAATAATTGCCTCACCTGTTCATGGTGACTATAGTCACCAAACGACATCTTTCGGGTTAAACGTGTACAGCGCAAAAGATAGCTGTTATTAATAAAGTAAAAAAAATATAGATGGTGCTATTTTAAATTTGTCATCTGTGAGAGTGAATTTTATCTGTATAATAGTAACAAAATATTTAGAAAAAAAAAGTGAAAATGAAATTACGCCATTTTTGTTTGTGGACTGTTAAAGTGTGAGAAATTCGATCAAAAATGTGATTACTATCTGTTTTTATACGTTATTTCTAATGTTGTTGTACATCAAACTCTTTGTGAAGATATTTTCTTTAGGAAATATGTATCATTACAATTCCAAAACGTTTACATATAATAATTTAGCTCGACATTTTAATCACTATATGCGATCATTGATTATTGATTATATGTTGTTTAAAAGGTATTCTAATCAGTTTTTTGTGTTAAATTAATGCTGAATATAAAAGAATGCTTCACTATTAACACGTTTAAAACGAAATATCTGTTGAGATAAGCCTAGAAATTATTAAAGCTTATTTTTATTTATTTATTTACTTATTTATTAAAATTATATTGAGTAAACATTATATACTTATGTATATTGATTCTATAAGATATTGATATTGGTGTCATTTTAAAGAGAATATCATGTTCTATTATAATATAAAATAATTGTCTCCAGTAAATATTATACTTTTCTTGTAAAACTCGAAATAAAAATAAATACGATTTTTTTTTTACTTCCATTTTTAAGCTTTATTTTCAGCCTTTAATTTAATTTGACCTATTTTCTTTTAACACAATTAAATTTTGATTTCTTTGAGTCTTTTGAGGATATTTTTTATTTGAATGTAGCTAACGTAGTTTTTCAGTGGTAATCGTTTTTGTTGAGACAGTCTCGCGCGGTCGTAAAAAATAGTGACATTTAATGCGCGGACAGGTGAGGCGAGAATCACTCGCGGGGGGTGGACGATTCAATGGTTATAATAAGTAGAAAAAGTTTCAAAATTAAAGAAACTTGTTACGTGTTAGCAACGGTGCAGCTATATTATAGTTGTCGTGCTACAATGGGTCAGCTAGACCGGGGTAGGACCACGCTCACACAGAATACTAGCGTTAAATAGGAGCTAATGCTGCTATGTTTCGTGTAGCGAGTGTAGAGAACCGGAAACGAGGCATTCCATCTTGGTCCTCTGGGGTGACAACTAATCTGCATTTTGTTTCTTAATCGAGAATAAATGTAGATGTCTATAGGCCACATTATCCACTTACCTCCATCAGGTGGACTGTGTGCTCGTTTGTCACCCTTATTCTATATAAAGAAAAGAAAGAATGAACATTTGTCATACTTAATAGCATCTCAGTATAAAGTGACCGTTAATAATTAATTTACTTTTCTTTAATTTCTACTCATTTATATATTGACAAGTATGCAAAAAGATTTAAATGTCCAAGAACTAGCAAAAAATTGTTTCTTTGTAACTTATAAATAAAGTATAAAATAAGTTTAATTTAATCTTATTTTATACTTTTTTCTTTTTACTACGTCAGTTTATTTTAATTTTAAACTAGTGTTAAAAAATAAGTAACGCCTCATTCCATCGTGATCATCAGAGGTGACACGCATCTGTGAGCTGCCGAAGTCACTTTAACATCAGGTGGGTTAAGTTTCAACTCGACAATTGGCGCCTTCTTGAAGAGACCTGTGTCTAGTAGAGAAATAAGGGCTATTATTGCTGAATGTGATGCGGTGTAGGGAGGATTAGTGAACGGCACGTCCACTTACATAACCGCACAAGAATAATCGCAAAAGAAATATATATATATATAGATGTAGGGTTATCAGAGTGAAAAAAAAACAAAATGTGAAGAACATTCCGGACATTTGCTTTAAAATCTAATTGCGCGGCATATTGATTTCTTGCGCGTGCTTGTAATCAATAATGGAATTATATACCTAGTAAATTTAATCGCAAAGTATGATTTTTTACGAGAAGGTCAATGCGATTGGGGTAAAATTATCTACGTAATCTTATCTTTTTCCAATCATTAGGTAAATGACGCAGCGACTTAGGTGTAATTAGGTGTAAGATTTTTGATAATATTCCGTAGGTATGTAATCATATCTTTTTTGTTTTTAAATTATTTTGTATATAAGTCTAATACCAAGTCATTTTAAATGTAGTTAGTTTCCAAAACACACAAGTCGCTTGCAATAAAAATGAGTTTTGAAAATAAAGTCGTAATAGTGACGGGCTCCAGCTCCGGTATCGGCGCATCTACAGCAATCGAATTTGCTAAAGAAGGTGCACATGTGGTTTTAGTTGGGAGAAACGAAGCAAAACTTAAAAACGTTTGGGAACAGTGCCAGAAGGTTGGCAAGAAACCTCTCATTGTAAAAGCCGATGTGTCAAAAGACGATGAAGCCAAAATTATAATAAATAAAACTATCGAACATTTTGGAAAGCTGGATGTACTTGTCAATAATGCTGGTACGGACGAGGAGCACGATATTCTGAAGGATGATTTCATGAAAACGTACGACCGTATAATGATAACTAATTTGAGAGCACCCGTTTATATAACACACTTAGCAATTCCTTACCTTATTAAATCAAAAGGAAATATCATTAATGTATCCAGCATATCCGGAATTTCTACTCTGGGATTTGAAGATTCAACCCTATATTGTATTTCAAAAGCTGGACTTAGTCATTTCTCACGGAGTGTTGCTCTTAAATTAGCACCGCATGGTATACGTGTCAATATTGTTAGCCCTGGGCCTGTATACACTGATATTTTAAGTAATTCCTCAGAGCAAGAAGTTTTGTTTGAACAGTACAAACTTAGTACACCGCTTAAACGGGTGAGTAAGCCTAAGGAAATTGCTGATATGATACTTTTTTTAGCCAGCGACAAAGCCAAAGGCATCACTGGTTCTAATTTTGTTGTAGATAACGGTATGTTAATAAAATAATTGCTAAAAAAGAAAATTGTTCAAAAATGTTCAGTTTTATGCAAAAAATATTCTAGCAGGTAAAGTAGTAAATTAACCTATATGGAATTTTCGGAGAAAATAAAAAATTAATGCCCACAAAGTATTTTTATTTTATCTCGCATTTCTTTTTAAAATGGTAGAAAATGACTAAAATGTGGATCTCAAAACGTGGTGATATTCATATGTGTACTTTTTCTGGGTGTGTGTGTGCATAACGTATATACTTGATAATGTATACTTTGAGAGGAATTGTAAAAACATATTTTGTCACATTCGAATTTATCTCATGACATCTTTTAGCATCTAAGTATCTCTTGATTACTATTTAAATATAAATATTTGATACATCAGTATTTAAAGGCAACATATCTATTTAGTGGATCCGAATAATACAAATTACTATTATATTAAATTGTCCTAATGTCATAGTTAGAAGTGGTTTCTTTTTATTTTGCCAGTACCTGTCCTGGCAGAAAAAACTGAGTTCCGTTAACAGTTTAATAGTTGTATTAGAGTCTTTTAGCACTCATATCGTATAAAAAGCAGTCGAAATCAATTCTAATTCTTATAAGTGAAAAGAATTACCTATGAAAATGCTGCGGATGGATACCTCAACCATGCCCTGTTAACACCTTTAATATATTTATAAATATTGTTATCTTCTGACTAACTTAATAAGTATATTTAGTCCATCTTAATGATCTGCCGCACCAAATACTCAAATATTGTATATAATCTGTTCCAACTATTATTTTTCCATACAGTTCTAATTTAATGGATCATGAAATTATAATTGCGAATTTAATCGCAACGGTCAAAGGTCAATACAATAACGGTATAATTATCTACGTGATTTTATCTTGTTTCAATTATTAGATCTGATTGGGTGCAAGATTTTTTTTTATTCCGTAGGTACGTAATCTTATCTTTTTTTTAATAGTAGGGTATATAAGTCTAATATCAAGCCATTTTAATGTAGTTCGTTTTCAAAACTTACAAGTCGCTTGCAATAAAAATGAGTTTTGAAAATAAAGTCGTAATAGTGACGGGCTCCAGCTCCGGTATCGGTGCATCTACAGCAATCGAATTTGCTAAAGAAGGTGCACATGTGGTTTTAGTTGGAAGGAACGAAGCAAAACTTAAAAACGTTTGGGAACAGTGCGATAAGGTTGGCAAGAAACCTCTTATTGTCAAAGCCGATGTGTCAAAAGACGACGATGCTAAACTTATAATAAATAAAACCATCGAACATTTTGGAAAGCTGGATGTACTTGTCAATAATGCTGGTGTGGGTGGGAACCACGATATTCTGAAGGATGATTACATGAAGACGTACGACTGTACAATGATAACTAATTTGAGAGCACCAGTTTATATAACACACTTAGCCATTCCCTACCTTATTAAATCAAAAGGAAATATCATTAATGTATCCAGCATAGCCGGAATTTCTACTCTGGGATTTGAAGATTCAACCCCATATTGTATTTCAAAAGCTGGACTTAGTCATTTCTCACGGAGTGTTGCTCTTAAATTAGCACCGCATGGTATACGTGTCAATATTGTTAGCCCTGGGCCTGTATACACTGATATTTTAGCTAATTCCTCAGTGGATGAAGCTTTGTTTGAACAATTTAAACTTGATACAGCGCTTAAACGGGTGAGTGAGCCTAAGGAAATTGCTGATATGATACTTTTCTTAGCCAGCGACAAAGCTAAAGGCATCACTGGTTCTGATTTTGTATCGGATAACGGTAAGTTGATAAAATAATTGCTGCAATGAAAAGAAAAATCTTCCAAAATGTTTAGTTCTATGCAAAAAAAGTAAAGTAGCAAATTTATCTATATGAAATTTTCGGAGATAATAAAAACTAAATGCCAACAAAGTTTTTTATTTTACCTCGAATTTATTTTTAAAATGGTAGAAAAATTATATAATGTGGTTCTCAAAACGTGGTGATCTTTATATGTGAACTTTTGATTTTAATGATCTTTTTTTTAACTAAATATGGCATAATTTATGGGTGGAAAATTGGGATGAATTTATAAAGCTGTTCCGGTTTATGTGTAAAATGAAAAAATGCGGTATAATAGAGGATTTTAGTATAGAAACATAGATATCATTGAAAACTTGTTTTTAATCCTATTTTATACAAAGTATTTTTATTTTATCTCGCATTTCTTTTTAAAATGGTAGAAAATGTCTAAAATGTGGACCTCAAAACGTGGTGATATTCATATGTATACTTTTTCTGGGTGTGTGTGTGCATAACATATATACTTGATAATGTATGCTTTGAGAGGAATTGTAAAAACATATTTTGTTAATAATTATGTCTAAATGGTAAGTATAGAAACGATAATGGCACAGGCGCAATACTAATCTTATCAGGTCTTTGCTGAAAATCGGAGCGTTGCCGCAGTTATGCGTTAGCATATTACACTGAGTCGGATTTAACTTTGATAATTTTTTTGTTCTTTTTAAACTAAGGGACTTTTGTTATTTTTAATATGTGAGTCCCAAAACACTTTATTAAATTACTTGTGAAATACACTAACTAAATAATACACCATTTGAGCAGCACTTGATAATGGTTCAAGGAGAATGCTTTGATATTCAACTACGTCACATATTTTTATGATAGTTTTAGCGACCACCAGTTTCCTCTCGTGATGATTCTTGGAACATTCAGCGGGCAAGTGGTGTGTATCTTATATTGTGTAGGATGTTTCACAATTTGGAGACGGTTTCTTTTGCATCATGAAAACAAACTTATTGCACGGAATTTGTCCGGAACGAAGTCGCATTGCTAATACAACAGATTTTCTATTCAATAGACATTCAATTAACCAAGGCACTTTTGGACTGGCTGACTCTGTTTAGTTTTGTAAAATATCCCTTTTTCTTGCAACCTTGTATAAAAATATTCTTTCCAAAGTGAATAACACTTCTCTTTATATTTAAATAAAATTTCTGTATAATCTGGATCAATTTTAAATTCTCTTTCTTGTGTAATAGCCAATTTTGCCAAGTTATCAGCCCCTCATTGCCTTGTGAACCGATGAGTGAGGTACCCAATCCAAAACTAAATTACGGTTTTACTTTGAAATTTAAATATTTCACTTAATATAGAGTATGCTATCGATACACCTCTGAGACCAGAGGCGCATCGAGAAATGTGTTGAAGAGCACTTTTGCGATCAGTTACTATGACCATTTATTGAAAATATTTTGTAGCAGCATATAATGTGTGTCATTTATAGCAATTAATTCAGCTGACAATATCGTCTTAATATTAGATATTTCGTTTTTACATTTATTATCCAGTAATGAAGATCCATCAGAGATCCATCACAAAAAGCTTGCGCAATCTGAAATATTTAACATTGGATTCATTGATCACATTCGAATTTATCTCATGACATCTTTTAGCATATAAGTATCTCTTGATTACTATTTAAATATAAATATTTGATACATCAGTATTTAAAGGCAACATATCTATTTAGTGGATCCGAATAATACAAATTACTATTATATTAAATTGTCCTAATGTCATAGTTAGAAGTGGTTTCTTTTTATTTTGTCAGTACCTGTCCTGGCAGAAAAAACTGAGTCCAGTTTATAGTTTAAAAGTTATATTAGTGTTTTTAGCACTCATATCATATAAAAAGCAGTCGAAATCAATTCTAATTCTTATAAGTGAAAAGAATTACCTATGAAAATGCTGCGGATGGATACCTCACCTTGCTACCTACCATGCCCTGTTAACACCTTTAATATATTTATAAATATTGTTATCTTCTGACTAATTTAATAAGTATATTTAGTCCATCTTAATGATCTGCCGCACCAAATACTCAAATATTGTATATAATCTGTTCCAACTATTATTTTTCCATATAGTTCTAATTTAATGGATCATGAAATTATAATTGCGAATTTAATCGCAACGGTCAAAGGTCAATACAATTACGGTATAATTATCTACGTGATTTTATCTTTTTTCAGTTATTAGATCTGATTGGGTGCAAGGTTTTTTTTTATTCCGTAGGTACGTAATCTTATCTTTTTTTAATAGTAGGGTATATAAGTCTAATATCAAGCCATTTTAATGTAGTTCGTTTCCAAAACTTACAAGTCGCTTGCAATAAAAATGAGTTTTGAAAATAAAGTCGTAATAGTGACGGGCTCCAGCTCCGGTATCGGTGCATCTACAGCAATCGAATTTGCTAAAGAAGGTGCACATGTGGTTTTAGTTGGAAGGAACGAAGCAAAACTTAAAAAAGTTTGGGAACAGTGCGAGAAGGTTGGCAAGAAACCTCTTATTGTCAAAGCCGATGTGTCAAAAGACGACGATGCTAAACTTATAATAAATAAAACCATCGAACATTTTGGAAAGCTGGATGTACTTGTCAATAATGCTGGTGTGGGTGGGAGGCACGATATTCTGAAGGATGATTTTATGGAATCGTACGACCGTATAATGGTAACTAATTTGAGAGCACCCGTTTATATAACACACTTAGCCATTCCCTACCTTATTAAATCAAAAGGAAATATCATTAATGTATCCAGCATAGCCGGAATTTCTACTATGGGATTAGAAGATTCAACCCCATATTGTATTTCAAAAGCTGGACTTAGTCATTTCTCACGGAGTGTTGCTCTTAAATTAGCACCGCATGGTATACGTGTCAATATTGTTAGCCCTGGGCCTGTATACACTGATATTTTAGCTAATTCCTCAGTGGATGAAGCTTTCTTTGAACAATTTAAACTTGGTACAGCGCTGAAACGGGTGAGTGAGCCTAAGGAAATTGCTGATTTGATACTTTTCTTAGCCAGCGACAAAGCTAAAGGCATCACTGGTTCTGATTTTGTTTCGGATAACGGTAAGTTGATAAAATAATTGCTGCAATGAAAAGAAAAAATCTTCAAAAATGTTTAGTTCTATGCAAAAATATTTCAGCAAGTAAAGTAGTAAATTTATCTATGTGAAATTTTCGGAGATAATAAAAACTAAATGCCAACAAAGTTTTTTATTTTACCTCGAATTTCTTTTTAAAATGGTAGAGAAAAATTATATAATGTGTATCTCAAAACGTGGTGATCTTTATATGTGTACTTTTGATTTTATTTAACTAAATTTGGCATAATTTATGGGTGGAAAATTGGGATGAATTTATAAAGCTGTTCCGGTTTATGTGTAAAATGAAAAAATGCGGTATAATAGAGGATTTTAGTATAGAAACATAGATATCATTGAAAACTTGTTTTTAATCCATTTTATAAATATGTTAGCTAATATTGTATAATATTAAATGTTAAAGATATAGTAAGTTAAAGTGATCTCGAAATGTAATGTAAGTTAATCCGTCAATTTGTCATGGGTTTAATATAGTTCCGAGATACGATATCAAAACATAATATCGATACTGTACGTGATACCAGTATGATATAAATCCAAGTAATTTTTGTAATTAAATAAAAAAATGAAAATAATATGTATTTAGTATTTACCGAAATTAATATGTATTTACTAAATACATATTATTTCAAATGAAATAGATGATATAAACCATTTAAAAATGGGTTATACCGCCATCTATCCTAATAGACGATTATGGGAAATGCCAGAAATATTCATCAGATTTTTCTGTCATTAGTCGCCTCTTACGACACTCATGGGACAAAATGGGAAGATAGATTCTCTGACTAGATAATACACGTAATTGGAATATTTGTCGCCACCTCGTGGTAAAATATTAATCATTTTAATAGTCATACTAGCGATCCGCCCCGGCTTCACACGGTTGATTTCTGGATCTCGACGACAACGCCACCTACGGGGTCCAATTGTGAATCTAAATCATTCTCTAATCAACTTAATCACACACAAAATTTCATCAAAATCGGTCCAGCCGTTTGTTCATACACACAGACAGAAGAATTATATAATATATAATATGCATGTAGTATACATATAAACCTTGATTATACTATGTAGAGAAACTCTGCAGAAACGCATATTATTTTGTCATCTACCATAGGTACAAGATATTACATTATAATAATATTATTTTATCTTAAATGAAACCAGTGAAAAGTAAAAGTCATATAACTAGTACTTAGTCAAATATTGATGTATGTAAAGCCATAATAACAACTTTTTTACTTGATTAGAGCTGGCTTATGGTGTATTTTTATTTAACACAGGCAGAGATAATAAAATGATAACAGAAATATGGAGATACAGCTCGGACATTGAACACAGCAGTCTTATCTCTTATCACTTTTAATTGAAAATGTCCTTCTGGTTCTTAACAATGTCTTAAATAGACATGATTTTTGGCTTTAATGGTGTTAGAAATGAAAATTACTACTTACTAAATACATATATGAGTACATAGTCCCCACACATTTTAGATTGCAATAAATATAAAAAAAATATATTAATAAGAATTATTATTTAGGATTAGCGATCCGCCCTGACGTCGCACGGGTGATTTCTGGATCTCGACAATAGCACCACCTAGCGGTTTTTTTTTATAGGATAGGGTGACAAACGAATACACAGTACACCTGATGGTAAGTGGTTGCTGTGACCCATAGACATCTACATCTATCTTCAATAAAGAATCAAAATGCAGATGCGTTGTCACCCGTGAGGACTAAGATGGAATGCCTCTTTTCCAGTAAAAAGGGTCTCCGGTTCTCTACACTCACCATACGAAACACAGCAGTGTTAAGCTGCTATTTTACGCTGGTATTCTGTGAGAGCGTGGTTCTTCCCCGGTCGCGCCGATCCATTCGTACTACAACTATACTACTAATATAGCTGCAGCATGGCTCTACCACATATAAAATGTGAATCCAATTGTGAATCTAAACCATCCAGGGACCCGGTCAAACGCATACAAAAATTTTCATCAAAATCGTTCCGTATGGTCAATATTGTTAGCCCTGGTCAATATTGTTAGGTGTCAATATTGTTAGCCCTGGGCCTGTATACGCTGATATTTTAGCTAATTCCTCAGAGAAAGAAGTTTTGTTTGAACAGTTCAAACTTGGTTTTTTATGTTTAAATGGAAAGTATAGAACCGATAATGACACAGGCGCAGTACAAATTTTATCAGGGCTCCGATGAAAATCGTTAGTATATAATAAGTCGGATTTTTTCAACCATAAAAATAGACTATTTTCTCACCTGATGGTAAGTGATAATGCAACACACATTAGTATAGATTTAATAAGGATGAAGTGTGATAATTGAACGGAAAATTTTTGACATCTTATCACTTACGGAAATATTATTTTTTATATTGAATTTATATTGTAAGTTATCTAGTTACGTTAAAGTCGTATTATGTAAATGTATTGATGCCAATACAAGTGGTAAAATTAAAAAAATTGTACAACCGACTTTAATATAACTTATTAAAGATAACTCAAAAACTGCTGGTCAAACCTTAATCAAATTTATATGGGACCACATGAGAAGTACCAGCTTTCAAATAAAAAAAATCATCAAAATCGGTTGACTTAGAAAAAAGTTATGAGGTAACACATAAAAAAACATACAGTCGAATTGAGTAGCTCCTCCTTTTTAAAGTCGTTTAAAAACGAGACCATCTAATATGAAACTCATTACAACTATTTCCCAGTGGGTATTTATAATTATTTCTTTTTCTTCTTAAGGCGACACATCGAAAACCGTTGAAGCGGGCTAACGCCGGTCTGACCCGAGTGAAACAGTGTTTTTGAAGTTTTTATAGAAATTATCTATAAAAACTTCAAAAACGCCGTCATAAGGTCTAAAATTGCGTAGCGCCCGCGACGATAAAGACCGCTTAAAAATCGCTTAGAATCTTAAAATATTTAAAAAAAATTATTGATTTAAGTAATCAAAATAATGAGCAAGTAAATTACGAATATTGATGTTATGAATGTATTTGAGTGATTCCCAAGCATATAGATTAAGTAACTTCGTTGTAATTTCAACTATAGTGATTTTTTAGAGGTGTTTTCGCAAATAATTATGATCGAGTCAAAATTATACAATCGTGTTTTTGAACAAGTAAATTAAAGATAAAGACATGAATTTACCTATATCAAAATTCCAGTTTCGTTAGTCGTGTCATACTCCTATACTATTCGATGAAAGGAGGTGCATTTTTTCGCGGTGTCGCCTTAAGCTCGTAGAAGTCCACAGCTGGACATGGGCTATTCCGGTATGGGAGGGATGCCTTAATCGCCATGCTTTATAATCGTATTGACAATCGCAGTACCAGACGGATCGCTTCTTTGATGCGGCTCCATGTCTCTTAACTGGGTATTTCACATCTTCGTACACAAAATGATTATACCCGCCAATTATCGGAAGCCATGGGATCTTTATGGAAATTTCCATTATCCTCATGATGATGAGTGGTTGCTGTGGCCCATAGACATCTACATCTATCCTCGATTACGAATCGCAATGCAGATGCGTTGTCACTCGTGAGGACTGAGATGGAATGCCTCGTTTCCAATAAAAAGGGTCTCCGGTTCTCTACAATCCGTACAAAACACAGCGTTAAGCTCCTATTTTTCGCTGGTATTCCGTGAGAGCGTGGTCCTTCCCCGGTGGAGCCGACCCATTCGTGCTACAACTATACCAGTAATATAGCTGCGGCATGGTTCTACCACGTGTAAAAGTTCCAAGTAGTTCAAGCAATGTATTCATTTTTCAACATTACACTTGTCGTTGTCTTGTTCACTTCAACGACGGAAGCTATAGGGGGAGTCCCCAGTACCGGACAATTAAGGTTTTTAGTAAATACAAAATTGAATAATTATGTTTTATTTAAAAAATTAACATTTTTATTTAAACAATCATATAAGACATTATAATAAATCAACAAAGGCATTCAAAGTCACACAATAATCTTACATTAATACAATAAGCGCCCAGAGCCACATAATCACTATAAACATCCAAATAAATGAACAAAAGTTAAATTGTTAACTGCTGATAAGAAATTATTGAATATTTTCTAACACTTGACGTTTCAACATAAAGTTACAAGAATAAGAATACTTTCAAAATATTTACAACGATCACAAACATAGAAGTCTGAACACTATTATATCTGCACAAGATCTCCACACTCGATCCAGTCCTCGATGTAGTCTTCGCATCAAACAACACAATAGTATTTCTTCAGCTTCTTTTTAGTAGGTTTTACTTAAGATGTGTTTTCTTTGTCATTTGTCTTTTTAGATTTACGTATGCCTTCTTCTTTTCTTTATTTTCTTTTTCTTTCTCTTCTTAATATTCTTTGTTTAGCGAAACTCTCAAAATTTTACTATAAATTTCAGATAGTAAAATTTTGAGAGTTTTCGTTATTTTTTTCTTCGTCTCCATTATATCAAATGATCTGAAAAGATAAATAATAGAAATACAAAATTATATGGAATAGAAAAAGCACATTATTTTGTTAAAATATACTTGTCCGGTACTAGGGAATCTGTTACTGTCCGAACTTAGAGGAATAACATACAGTGTGCCTAGTGCGAGTTCCACAAAATCATTCGAATGACTTCACCATCGCGTTAACGGAGTTAACGTCATAGGTATCGACAAGCGAAGACAAGCGAGTATAAGTTACAATCGAAGCTAACCCTTCGAGTCGCGTTTGCTCACTGTGAATTGTGTTTTGCTTTCAATTTAATACTTTCAATAATTAACAATTAAATGGCAAATTCACAATCTCATAATACTAACACAAACTGTCGAAACCTAAACAACGAAACGAAACATAAACAAATAGGTAATAAAGATCGCTATAATAACCACAACTTTGATAGACAGATGCTAATATTAAGACCACTAAATAAAAATGTCGTTCTCAATTTGGTTAGTTTATCTTACGACGGGAACGCGTTGCCAACGTAAGGGAATGAACGAACGCCATTCACAGTTGTTGATATCTTCGTTCTGACTAAAAGTCAGTACTCAGTATCACATGATGATACGCGATTTATGAACGAATTTCCATATATTGATTTATAGTTATATTGTATTATTTATGTAATATAAGTATCTTAATATAAACATAAAAAGTGAAATACATAATATATATATCAATAGGATTTATCCTGCGACATAATGAAATAGAATATTAAATTGAATCGCGTCGTGTTTATGCCATCTAGCGTATATTGTACGTACCACTTTGAGAGTTAATCAATTTTTGTTCGATAAAATCACTTTACGTATAGAATCTAGTAGATGGCGCTATTACAAAGTATTTTTTACTCCTTTACTCTAAAGAATATATTATTTTAATTTATTACACTTAAATTTAGGCTCTACATGTTTAAAAATAAGGATTGCAACATTTATTTGCTATAAAATTAAACTTTTATATTTTATGCCACACTTATGGTTATGGTTAGTGGTTATACCCTACGCCAAAGTAAATTATCCATATCTAGAAAGCGGGTATAGTTTTTCAGAATCAGTGAAATAAACTTTCCTTCATAATTTTCTCAGTTTTAATTTACAGACCACAAATAACATTCTATTACATACACAATAAGATCTAAAATCGTTTATTTTGAAAACAATGCAACACAACAAAATAATAATAAAATTATACTACTTAGACTGGATATTGAAAATGATATGTTCTGTAATAAATCGTATGTTACTACTAATAAGGAGATTAATATTAATAATATTAGGCGTAAACGTATCACCTTCTCGTTGTAAAGTAGTCGTAATATCTGTTTCAGCTATATATTCTATCGCGCTCAAGGTGTGTTCGGTATCCGAATCAATGTATATATTTAGATATTTTACGTTTCGTTTTTGAGTAGATATTAGATATTCTGCGATGACTCATATCAACACGGTATCGTAAAATCGTAATATCTAATACATAGTTAGTTTGTCGTCCGATATATAGATATTGGATATTGTACTGATATATAGATATTGTATCTATATACGATTTGTATCGCCCACTCCTAAAACACATGAAGATGTTTTCGTTCTAATATGATCTTATGGTGACATTTATTAGATTTTCGGCATGGAGGCCTTAGCAAAGCATCCTCTAATACAAGCGATAGGACGGCCTGTATAAAGAATTAGGAGGAATTGACTTAATTATTGAATAGTAATGGTAGGAACTTGGGTTTATCAAACGCTATTTACACAAAAACTTGAATACTTCCTTGGAAAAGGCGATATCTATCCTTAAATTGCCAGTCATCGGGATGTAACAAAGGACTAAAATATGCACGAGCTCTTGCTTCAACACTAGCGTTATAATAGCAGTCATCTATTATTATTAGTTATTAATGCCTTTGAGGCTGCAAACATCCTCGAAACGAAAAAAAACGTCATGCCAAAATTATATATCGTTCTCACAAAACGAAATAATATTAACTCTTCAACACTTCACACAAAACTTTTATTTTCATTCTTCTATCTCACTGTAAAAATCTAGGTGAAAACTTTTTCGATATCGACGGCGTAAAGTTTACATAAGTTATGTCTCGAACGATCGAAATTGACGCCCGCACTCGCAAAATACTTGAAACAACCAATCACGTGCGTTAATGTACTCACTGTGGAATGAGAGTCAATGCTCGATGGTCGATATCGACTACGTAATAAACTCGCACTCATGAATTGTGTTTCCGATTATTGCCACTAGTTGGCGCTGATTTTATTCCATACAAATCGCAGTTAACTTTCTCGGGATCGAGCACGTAAAAAAACTCGCACTAGGCACACAGTAGTATGATTTCAATTATAATAAATTTATTAAAAATACGCCAAAAAACAATAGCAATGTAAAGCTTACTTACCAATGATTGAAACAAAAACACTACACAATTTATTCACTCTAAATCGTAGTTTATGACCTAGTAAATGCTACTCGATGCATCGGATTCACGTGCAAAATGACTAAAATGTCACCTGTAAGCCGTATCGGGCGCCACTGACGTCTTCCGCGCCGCGGGGTGATTTGTCAGTTAAGTTTGACTTCTTTCTTTGAGCGAGTGTTAATAAGAACGTTATTTAATGTTTCGACGTGATTTGTCCGGTACTATGTGCTGTCCGGCGCTAGGGGGATTCCCCCTATATATCATATTTATATATTATCGGTAGCATTATATATAGCATAGTGTCAAAAAGGGGAGAAGTTCTCAATTCGACTGTATATTTTTTTGATTTTTACCGGTTTTCTGTAAGAGCGTGGTCCTTCCCCAGGTCGAGCCGATTCATTTGTACTATATTCATCACCTAACTGTATCATGGCTCTACCACGTATAAAAAAATCATTCAATTTTAGCCCTCAGTGGTGACAACGCATCTGCATATTGATTGCTAATTGAGGATAGACTATAGCGCAGACAATCCACTTCCTATCAGAGGGACAGTTTGCTCGTTTGTCAACCTTTATTACAAAAAAAATGTAATAGTAAATACAGTTACAATTATTTGTCCAATTACGAAACCAAGGCGCTTGCGGTCGATCGAACAGGAATTGCTTATTTCCGAACATAAATCACTTTTTTATTACACTTTGAGAATTTAGCCAAAGTCGGTCGCGGGATATTAATCGTTAGAATATTATACCGGCCGTTTAATAGCGCCGGCTCCATTGGATGTTATGATTCTTAAGAAAATGCGTTCAGTACAAAATTTTCTGGTGGATTATTAAACGATATTTAAAGACCACCTGATGGTAAGAGGCTACTGCAGCCCATGTACATTTGCAACACACTTGAAATCTTATCTTATCAGCCCGTAACGTCCCACTGCTGGTCAAAGGCCTCCCCAACCTCTTTCCACCTTTCACGGTTCTGTGCTATGGAGGACCAGTCTTCCATGAAGGAGTCCAGTTCATCCCATCAACGTTTTCTTGGTCTGCCTCGGAGTCGTCTGCCATTTATAAGAGTCCACCGAGTTGTAATTTTGGCCCAAAGTTCTTCTGACATACGACAAACATGACCGGCCCAGTCCCATTTTAGTTTGGCGGATTTACGGGAGACGTCAGTGATTTGGGTTCTGGAGCGCAGTGGTATTTCTGATGCGATCTGTTAGTCTGACTCCTAGCATGCTGCGCTCCATCACACCCTGAGATCGGACCTCTGCTGTTTGGTGAGAGACCAGGTTTAGGCACCATATGTCAAGACGGGGAGGATGCACATGTCCATGAGTTTGCGTTTAAGGGATATTGGTGCGTCGCCTTTCATTCGATGTTTTAAGGCCCAATGGCTCTTCCAGGCGTTTTCTGTTCGTCGTGCGATCTATTTTTCTTGCCTCGTCTGGAAAGAGACTATTTGGCCCAAATAAAAATACTCATCTCATGAACGTATTCAACCTCCACGTCATCTATATGTATCCTGTGCTTGACATGGTTTGTCATTAACTTGGACTTTTCCATTTTCATCAGAAGTCCAACCTCCAGGCTAGCAGTTCGTAGCTCGTTGAGCATTTCTCCCAGTTCGTTGGCCGAGGACGCGAAGAGAATAATGTCATCAGCAAATCTAAGATTGCTTAACCTCTTTGATCCGATCTTGATGCCTTTCTCGAGCCAACTATCTGCCAGTTTCCGAAATACTTCTTCTAAGGTGGCAGTGAAGAGTTTCGGCGATAACTGGTCGCCCTGTTTAAATCCTTTTAGAATAGGGACAGAAGATCCTGTAGTATTCAATTTTATTACGGCGGTACTGTTATTATAAATATTATTAAGTAAAATAAAATTTGAAATAAGGAAATTTATTAATGAATCGTTGTAACTTCTGAAGAATAAAATGTATTTAATTATACTGGCCCTTTATACTCCTTAGACCAGGAAACTGCATTGTGCGGACTACTGCTTGGCGGTAGAAATAGGTCAGAGGATGGTACCTATACAGACTGACTCCTGGGCAGAAAAGGATTCCTACCAATTCCTGGTTTGTTTCCTACAGTCGCCTCTTACGGCACCCACGGAATGATATGGGCAGTGGGTGGATATTCTTACACCGCCACTACATGATAACAAATGTACAAATTAACTCTTAAATCTTGAGTTTTGGCTATGCAGTGCAGATACAGAAAAGGCAGGCAGTGGCAGTGAAGAAGTCCACTGTCACCTAGTAAAAATGAGACATTACTTAATAACGCAAATTATTTCATCATTAGAAGAAAGAAACAAAATAGTGATGTAGGTACATTCTGTAAATACAACCTAGTTATATCAGTTACTCGACTTCAAAAGTCAATAATTCCTTCATGGGGCAATGTATACGCTTATACAATAAAGTACCCCAAAAGTATGCAGGACCTATCTATTAAAAGTTTAAAATTTTACTAAGCGAAAATTGTTTAATAGGGGTTATATTACTTAAGTTGTAATAACCCCTGGGAATGAGGTGTTCGCTACCATGCTGTTTCTAAATGTTTTCATACTTAATTGTATAAAATATTATATGATAAAACTTCCGCTAGGTTTTTGCTGGTTTTCCTAGGACAGAAGTTTTTTTGCGAACCAGTGCTATCACTTAAATGACTAATTAAGTATTCTTGTAACCTTTATTAAATAAGGTAAGTCTATTCTATTCTATTTATATATCAAGAAACAAATTTTTAAGGCAACAAAAAAGAACATTAATAATGAAAAAAGCCTATGTAAATAGGACAGACGACCTTAATTCCAGCGCACCTGTCCGCAAACAGGCAAGACGACGTCGAAGCGGATAGTTGGGACAACTCCTCGCATAAATCACCTCACTCCGGTAAAACGTACTCTCAGCCGGGCCATTAGCATTTTTTATGCATAGGAATCGATCCGGCGACCGTCTAATGCCTCCCGCGATACATTAATATCTTACTTTTTATGACTCCTTGGTAACACACCTTAAGACGTAATGCGAACTTAGCCATAAGCAAAAGGAAATTCTATCACAATGACTTAGATTTCAGTTTGGTTTGGCGGAGCGCCTCCTAAGTTGCGCCGGTACGGAAGTTATGGGAGTTGCAGGAGTTGATAATAGGTGGCGCTGGCGATTTTCTTAACGCCTTCATTTTTCTTTCACGGGCACTTTGAGATTAAAAGTTTGGAAAATGAAATGAAAAGTTAGCGAGCCAGTTAGCGCGCGTTCTCTCGTATCGGCCGGATTGGGGGGTGGCGTTCAGCGCGAGATTTTTAAACTTTTTGAATCACTTTTATACTGACACAGTCGGCCTTTATTTTGAAATGTTACCTTGGCTGGTATATTCGATGGCAAATTCTTTAAATTTTCTCGTGTGATCTGAATACGGACTTCTCATGTTAATAAAGGTGAAATGTTCACATAAGGCATTTACTATTTATTACCAATAGGCATGTGGGATATATTTTTTTAATAAATCTTAAGTGACAAAAACTTACAGTCCACGTTATGGTATGTGACTATTGCAGTACATGGACACCTGTAATTTGAGAACTATGATAGAATGCCTTATAGCTTGCTATAAAAGTGACTCTATACTCTTCAGACTGGAACAAAAAAAAAGGTCCTCAGGGGTGACAACGCATCTGCGTTTCTGTACTTAATTGAGGATAAATGTAGATGTCTATGGACCACAGCTCCCCCTTACCATCAGGTGGACTGTGTGCTCGTTTGTCACCCTTATTTTACAAAAAATACACTAAAGAGATTCGAGGCATCGTGGACAAATAGAATAGCAACATGTGAGATAAATCGAAGATATCCATATTCGGAATGTATCTTTACAATAATAATTAATAAGAAGACATTAGTGAGTCGCTGGCAGCGGCCCAGGCACTACGTTATCGGCCCCGCTCGGTCACTGGCCAAAATATAACCACCAGCGCTGTGTTAGCTATTCCAAAACGACAAACTATTCATATAATATAATTAATGTGCTTTCAAATTAAAATAAAGTTCTTTTGGAAACATATTTCGGTAACGTTTGAGAGGAGTGGTAGCTCAAATGATATGCCCTTGCCTTAAAATGCTTAAGGAAACAAACCAATTGCGACAAAATCAACCTTTACAATTGTAATCAACCATTTCATCGGTGGTACCGTGTAGTGGCTCTAAGAATATTTACTACGTCCCGTGGGTGTCGTAAGAGGCGACAGAGGGATATTGTAACAGGTTGGGCAACAGCATTTTCCTGATAATAAACCAAAATAATAAAAGAACTGCGGTTGCCAAGCATGGCAATTATGGCAAGGCCTCTATGGGAGTCAATAAAAAGGTGGTAATAACAACATATATACAGGTCTCTTATTTCTAAGAAGTTTAGTGATTACTTCGCATGAAAATTAAAAAAAATCCATTTCTTATACGTGCAGATTTACTCACTATACTTTTCTTCACCGCCGAGCACCTGAATCATCTGCATTGACCTAACACCACCAATGAAATTACCATTACCATTACAGCCTATTAAAGTCTACTGCTGAACACAGCTCTCCCCTTGAGGTTGTCTCATAGGGCGGATATTTGCCATAGTTGCCACGCTTCAATGGCGGGTTGGCAACCGCAGGTCTTTTATTCCCCTCTGTCGCCTGGCAACGCCACTACTTGTACAATCTAATTTTGGTTAATTTTCTTTGTTAGAATTCGAACTTTGATGTCAACAAAATAAACATAATTATTGAAGGCATTACTTTTGACGCTGGTGAAAATTTCAAGGGAATTTACATTACGTAAGATCGTTATTCTCTCTGCTTGATAGTGCTGAAGGCAGCTGCGATATTATAGACCGAGACACTCTATATTTATATTAATAAGACGTTACAAATAAGCGATTCCGGCGCTGCGCACAACCGATACGAAGTCTTGGCACCGAGCCCAAGCCCGCTTGATTAGCCATCTCTTCGTATTTATAACAAGTTATGTCTGCACACTATTAATATTGCAACTCTATTATAATCGTGAAACAATTATAGCATATATTTATTAAAATGTTTAATGAAAAAAATTGTTAGTAGGTACTAATCGTGTAGTGGTGGTGTAAGAATGTCCACTACCCCATATTCTCCCGTGGGTGTCGAAAGAAGCGACAGAGGAAACTGAAACAGGAGATGGGCAGCAGCATCTCCCTAATTGCAACTCAAAACCTGCTTACTAAGCGAGGCAACCGCGGCAAGTATCCCCCCTATTAGGCAATCTGTGGGTGATAATTATAGATTGCTTAAAGTAAGATAAATAATAATATTAGTCAGCTTAATATTCTCTGCCTCAAACTTGTCTGGTCTCTCTCAGATATTGCATCATAAATCGTCAGTTATAGACATAAGGACCTATATAATATTAAGTCTGAATAAACAACTGCGTTGTATGGAACTTAGGTTCATAAAAAAGCCCAAAATGTTGCGTTGATTCTTACCTAATATTTTTTTATACAAACGATAAAACCAATAAAGCCGATTTTGGCCAACCCGGGAAAAACTTTGTTTTTCTTTTTATAGAATAAGGGTAACAAACGAGCATACAGTCCACTTGATGGTAAGTGGATGTTGTGGCCCATAAACATCTACATTTATCCTCGATTAAGAATCAAAATGCAGATGCGTTGTCTCGTAGATGGAATGCCTCGTTTCCAGTACAAAGGGTCTCCGGTTCTCTACACTCACCATACGAAACACAGCAGTATTAAGATGCTATTTTACGCTGGTATTCTGTGAGAGCGTGCTACAACCGTAATATTATAGCTGCAGCGTGGCTTTACCACGATTGAAAATTATATAAAGTAGCGTCAAATTCGAAATGCGTTAGTGAAAAAAAAAAACAAAGAAAATAATCTGAAATTAAAAATTTCACTATAATCTTGGACCTGTATTCTCCTAGGTTTTTGGTCATTACTGAAAATCAGCGTCATGGTTTTGCCACAATTCATGCTGAGTAATGAACCTTTTTTTGGCATGCCGTCAACGTACAAAGCCATATTTATTAAATTTCATATTTTTTTATAAATTAGTATATTGTAGAACGTCTATAGTCTGTGCTAAAATAAATTTCTTTCTTTCTTTCTTCTTTAACGAGTATGTGTACTTTGCTTTAAAAATATAAAGAATTTCCACACTGACAAAATTTGCCACTTACCAGACAAAGCTACGTCTTCGAGGAGCAAAATGGCGGCATAAACACGAATCGCTTTAGTTGTTAATAATAAAAAAGCACGGTCCTCTTGCGGGCATTACCGCCGCGGGCTTTTTGCCCGTTTTCACAAATAACCTACGGAGGCCATCGCTAAATGACGTCACGTATTTAATTACCGCGCCTACGGAACCTCAAAAGTGTCGCTTCAGAATTGAAAGTTAACGATAAGTGATACACGGGTTCTAACATAGGACAACAATGTTACATTTATTTAATGGTGATTTAAAAAAAACTCAGGTACCACAAAATTCAGATTGCAGATATTAAAGATAAAAAAATCAAATCAAAAGTGTCATAGATTCAAGTCCAATTAATTACCCAGTGTTTACTCCAATATTTCTAAATCATCATAATAATAAATCCCTGAAACTCAAGGTAGAAAATTGGTAAAAATTCATTTGGGCAAAAGAAATTTTTTAACTTACTGATTAATTTTTACAAACAAAACGTGTTATACTAAATTGGCGAACATTTTAAAATAACAGCTTATACTATGCTAATGTTGGGGACAGGCCTCCTCTGATTTCTTATAGGGTGTTAGTGCAAGAAAGAATCGCTGTCCCAATGCATGTTGGCGCATTTGACATATCCATGCAGCTTATTTCTGATAACGACTCAAAAATATTCCAAAATTGCGGTGGCCAAATCACCAGCCAAGCGTGGCAACCATTGCAAACATCCCCACAATGAGGCTATTATGAGGGAGGCTTATCACACCGACGGCTTTACGTGCTTTCCGAGGCACGATGGTAAAACACCGCCAATTTTCTGACTCTGGGCTGAGAATTTCTTACCAAAAACTCAATAATTGATTTTGGCTTGACCCGAGACCTACCATGAGTCCTACCACCGGTAAGTTAACGGGCTGGTGATAAACAAGATTATAAATAAAATAATATCACGTTACCGAACAAATGGTCGATAAAATAATCAACCGTATGTTACAAAGTCACGAGGTCAATAGAGACGGCCGGCCTAATGTTTGCTGGTAAAAAGAAAACCAATTTGCCTCCACCTACCACCCCGCATTTGCCACAAAGGAACGCTATCTAGCGATAAATTATCGAAATTATTGCATTAAAAATTCCATCTAGTAAGTCAAAGCGAGCCATTATAGCGGAGGCAGCGAATACTTCAGGGTAGAAGAGGCGTAACTGCATTCCGTCATTGGACATAATACGTCGTTTGGGTAGGGATGCTGTTTTTATCTGATATTACGCCAGAACGTTTCTTACTCTATAGTCTCTTTAATCTGAAACGAATAGCGTAATTACATTGTCTAATGATACAATAAATTAAGATTAATTTATTTTTAAAATGAACTTTTTCACCAGAACAATGTAAAACATACTTTTTATAATTTCTTCTTATAATAGTAAAACAAACATTTGTTTTATATAAAACTGATGAGATTAACGAACTTAAAGGCCACCTTATGGGAAGTGAATACTGCAATCCAAAATCAAAATCAAAGGGTAAAATAATACTTCATTAGGTATTATAACCACCTGCTCAATTCAATAAGCTGCGCTTTAGATTTTTGTTTTACTAAAAGCTTTTGTTGTTATGAGTGCTTTGAAATTAGGAAATATTTTTTCACCTTCCTGGTTATTATCGCATACTAAATCGTGTTTTAGATTTGTTGTTATCTCTTGTTTATGAATAGTTTCTTACGTGTTATGTAATGCCAAATTTTTTGTAATAATTGGTTATGTTGCAAATCATCTGTGTATTAGTTTTGAGTGAATAGGCATGTATCAGGCGTGTTACTTCAAATACTTGTTGTGATCAATAATTTCAATAGTGTAAGGTAATTAAATAAAACTGCGTTTTATTGTTCTTATTGTTGACATAATTTATTTCCTAAAATTATTATTGAATTAAATAGTTTACGCCTACAAATATAACTTTTATTTTTATAACATAATCGTAAAATATTGGTATTCAGCTGAATCCGGTTTGACTGGGACACCTGCAGCTTAACTTCATACAAAGAAGGCTAGAGATGCGCTGTCACCCCTGAGGACTTAAATGTAATGCCTCACATCTTCTATTTATGCTGCTGGTACTCTATAACCTTTTAACTGCAATTAAGACAAGTTTATTGCCATATAAATTATCAAAATATAACGACTATTTACAGATATAGAAACATGGAATGCATGGATACTCGATGCATTGTCACCTCTAAAGACTAAAATGGAATGTCTAATAGTTCTTAACTATACTTGTTCTCTATAATCGCACTGGAACATATTTGGCGACAGAAATGGGTAGAGTGGTACCTAACAGACGGACTCCTAGACATGAAAGTACCTAACACGGCCACCACCAACACCTTGTAAACAATTAAGATAATAAAATACCTCTTTTTCAATTGATTTAAAAAAAGGAGGTTCTCAATTCGACTGTATTTTTTTTAATGTTTGTTACCTCAGAACTTTTTTAGGTGAACCGATTTTGATGATTTTTTTTATTTGAAACTAGCTGTTCCCCGCGACTTCACCCGCGTGTTATTTGGGGTTTTAATTTTTTTGCGCGGAACCCTAATTTTTTTTTTAAAAATAAAAGTAGCCTAAGTTACTCCTTATGACATCAGTTATCTGCCAGTGAAAGTCCCGTCCTAATCGGTCCAGCCGTTTCGGAGATTAGCCGGAACAAACAGACAGACAGACAAAAATTAAAAAAAATTGTATTTTTGTTATAAGCACCGTATATAATTTCATATGCATTTAGTAAAAAGCTGTAATTTTGACATTATAAACAGACACTTCAATTTCATTTATTTGTATAGATATAAATTTCATTAAGATTTGGCCAGTAGTTTTTGAGTTATCCTTAATAATGCATATTTAATTGACTTCTACTACATTGATGATGTTCTCATTTTTATTTATATTGAAGTCGGTTGTACAAATTTTTAATTTTACCACTTGTCTTATACCGTCTTGCCGATTTTATAGAAGCTACTGTCACATAATAAATAATGCTACTGTGGGAATAAGGAAACTGGTTAATAACTAAACATTACCTAAAATATAGTACTGTAATCTTCAACCTTAGTACGGCATGATGTTCCAGTATCATTTTAATAATAAAATTTAATAAAGTTCCTTGAAGTATACTTTCAATCTGAAAGCCATTAGAACAAGGCAATACCTTACATTGGTTGCACTGAGCTTAATATTCCGGACCAGTCCGGACGCGTTTCGTTCCGGTGAAACGGTCTAGACACGTTCGTTAATATGAAAATTAGCCGGAATGAGCTACACGAGGAAATTGGCCCGCATATCTGACTCCGCCGCGTTTCAAGCTGGGGTATACTGAATAGTTATTAGTTCAATAATGACATGGCATGGAAACCGTTATATGAAAGTAGGAATAATAATTGCGATAAGTTTAATTAGGTTGAAATAAAAAGGGATGTAGTCGCGTAGTGGCGGTGTAAGTGAATCCACTGCTCCATATCATCCCGTGAGAGTCGCAAGAGGCGACAGAGGGAAACCGTACGTGGAGAGCCACGCTGCATCTGTAGGCTGTAGTACGAATAGATCGGTACGACCGGGGAAGAACCACGCTCTCACAGAATGCCAACCAATTGCCAATTTTAATCTTCCCATTTGGTGTGGGGATATTTAGATACTAGAGAAAAGCTACATATATTATTATTATTTATTTTAAGACTCAGGTCCATATATGTTCAGGTACAATTTTTCTTAGATGCTATGTTAGTAAAAACTGAACACAAAAACTATGCGAAACTATAAATACAGAGACATATATCTTCTGGCTTGTCGGCTTACGGTAATCATAAAACACGTAGCTCATATATATTTCTTATATTGACGCGGCCAAATTGAATAAAACTATTTTTTCGGATGTTCATCATCATCATCATCATCACAGCCCTTCACAAGTCCACTGCTGAACATAGGCCTCCCCCAAGGAATGCCACAAAGCACGGTCCTGAGCCACCTGCATCCATCGACTTCCTGCATATCTTACCAGGTCGTCACTCCATCTAGTGGGGGGACGCCCTACACTTCGTCCGCCGGTACGAGGCTGCCACTCGAGAACCTTTTTTCCCCATCGGTTGTCGGTTCTTCGAGCTATATGGCCGGCCCATTGCCACTTCAGCTTACTAATCCGTTGGGCTATGTCGGTCACTCTGGTTCTCCTCATTTCACAGTTTGTCACGCAGAGAAACTCCGAGCATAGCCCTGTCCATAGCTCGCTGAGCGACCTTGAGCTTCCTCATCCGATCAGCAGTGAAGTTCGGATGTTATCACACTATATTTTAAACGTGGGAAATTACAAATAAGTAAATTAAAATCGATAAAATCCGTAATAATATAATAATCGTTTGTTTCAACATGTAGATCAATAAATCTTGCAAGTAGGTTGGAATCCACTTTGTTGCTTATCACCCATAGGACTCTGTTCATCATATATGACAACCTGATATCTTTTATTAGATACAGCCTATTATATACGTCTGTGGCGGCGCTGTCATCGCGCCGCAAGCGAAAATACATCGAAGCCTAAATCGCGCTATCAAAGTTCCGAAGCAAAACAGTATATAGAATACCTCCGAACTGCCACTTGGAGCGTTGGTTGCCCCGGGCCGATCACCTTGCCCGGCGGAGATCTCCCTTCCTTCCACCGGCCATAGTGGTGACCAACCGACGTGATATGAACACGCAACCAACAAAAACAGCCTTCGGAAAACTACAACTTCAAGCCTTAGTCATTATCCTCAAGAACCCCTACCATTCATCCCAAGAATCGTCTTCTGCAATCTTCAGCTCTTGCAAGCCAGTCCAACTTGTCTTCATCTCGACTCCACCGCAGATTTATAAGGCAGACTTCTGGCACTTGCTCCGGCACATCGTTCGCACCGGCGTCACTTGCCCGGCGGAGATCTCCTTTCCTTTCACCCGCCATACGTCCCACCACTGGGCACAGGCCTCTCCTCATTTCTGAGAGGGTTTTAGGGCAAGGAAGTGTCCGCCGCGCTGCCTCAATGCGTGTTGGCGAACATCACATGTCTTCAAAATACTTTATTTTTGTTTCTCAGACATGCAGGTTTCTTCATGTTTTCCTTCACCGCCAAGCGAGTGGTAAAGGTGCCCGCGGGGATCGAACTCTGGTTACTCGCGCACTGTAAAATTTACAGCGAGCGCTAAGCCCCTGAGCTACCACGACTCTATCTTTATCTCATATTTTATTAATGCACAGTAAATTTAATGATACTCGTTCTTGGGCGCGTCAAAGTCACAAATTAGTTCCACAAGCCCATCGAACTGCTCCCGAGTCAATATAGCCGCCATAAAACACCTGAACGCGTCGCTAACAATTTAATTTAGTATAAGGAGCTAAAGCACCCGATATTGTAAATTCCGCCATGTTAATACAAATTTTCACGGGGCATCGTCAGGGCTGAACAGAACGTTGAACAAGGAAGCTACATTAAATAAACAACGTAAATATTTTGATGATTTCTTATATTTACGCGAACACCACACATTGAATAAAACTATTTTACGGATTTTTATCGCGTTTAATTTTATTTATTCTACAATGGGTTTGTAATCGCAGTTTGAATAATTTAATAAAGGTCAATGACTTCTATAATAATTAAATTAAACGCAATAAAAATACATAAAAATAGTTTTATTTGATGTAAATATTTTAGTATTTTAGTTTTTCAGCCCACTTCAGAACTTTTTGTGTATGTTGTGGGATATCTTCGCCAATTGTGCCAATTGTGCCAAATCTTTCCTTAGGGGTGGCAAAGCATCTGTATTTATTACTTATATTAATTAGATTCTTAATTGAGGGTAAATGTAGTAGTGTATGGGCCACAGTAATAATGTCCTCCAGACCGAATTTCAGTCACGGCGGCCAGTATCAACGGAGATTAGCCATCTGCGCAAGACAGGATTATAGTGCAATCACAGGTACACTCTCTATTCCACCACTCTCATAGTCCCATGGGACGGTAATCCGACACGACCGGAGAAAGATCAGGCGCAAGACCAACGGCTTTGCTTTCCGAAACTCGACACGGGACGAAACACCACCAACTTCCTGACTCCGGGCGATGAGAATTTCTCGACAGAAAAACCCAATAACTGACTTTTGGCGCGTTTACGAGCACTAGACCAACGAGGCAGTCGCACAAGTCCACTGCTGAACATAGGCCTCCCCCAAGGAATGCCACAAAGCACGGTCCTGAGCCACCTACATCCACCGACTTCCTGCATGTATTACCAGGCCGTCACTCCATCTAGAGGTGGGTCGCCGTACACTTCGTCTACCAGTACGAGGCTGCTACTCGAGAATCTTTTTTCCCCGTCGGTTGTCAGTTCTTCGAGCTATATAGCCGGCACATTGCCACGTCAGCTTACTAATCCGTTGGGCTATGTCGGTCACTCTGGTTCTACTGCGGATATCCTCATTTCTAAGTTTATCACGCAAATTATGTACCGGTACAGATAATAAATCAATGTCCTTTTATATTATTATTCTTATATATAGCAACATGATACTGCTGTGTTTCGTTTGGTAAGTGCAGAGAACCGGAGACCCTTTTTACTGGAAAATAGGCATTCCATCTTAGTCCTCACGGGTGACAACGCATCTGCATTTTGATTCTTTATTGAGGATAGATGTAGATGTCTATGGGTCACAGCAACCGCTTACCATGTTGACTGTGTGCTCGTTTGTCACCCTATCCTATAAAAAAATTTTTTTTACCGAATTATAATACCTAAATGAGTGGACTTTTGACAGGCTGTAATGAAAGAATTAATGAAAAATCTTGTTACAAAATATTATCATAATGAGAAATACATACGCAGCTGTGGTATTGATTCCCACGTGAGTTAAACAATAGCACTGCAGAATCAGGATATAAAAATGTTTGTTTTTTGAACAAATGAATGTTCTGATAGACATCTGAAACCACATCACGCGGTGTAGTAGCCAGGTATTCTAACCCTAGGCCGCACGGCTGTCGATAATAGGCGACACCGTGAGAAAATGCACCTCCTTTCATCGAATAATATAGGATTATGACACGACTAACGAAACTGAAATTTTGATATAGGTAAATTCATGTCTTTATCTTAAATTTGCTTGTTCAAAAACACGATTGTATAATTTAACTCGATCATAATTATTTGCGAAAACACCTCTAAAAAATCACTATAGTTGAAATTACAACGCCTAAATCAAATAAATTAATTGCTTAATCTATATGCTTGGGAATCACTCAAATACCTTCATAACATCAATATTCGTAATTTGCTTGCTCATTATTTTGATTACTTAAATCAATTTTTTTAAAATATTTTAAGATTCTAAGGGATTTCTAAGCGGTCTTAATCGTCGCGGGCGCTACGCAGTTTTAGACCTTATGATGGCGTTTTTTAAGTTTTTATAGAAATTATGTACTAACTCGGATTCAGTCGCGATAGCCCGCTTAAACGGTTTTCGATGTTGTCGTCTTAACACATAACAATATTGCTGGCTTCAGGGGTCCAAGTGGTACTGCCACTTACTACGAGGCGCACTATACCTTTATATAAAAAGTTCTCTTCTCCTTCTAAAGATTTTCTTTTTAGATTTTGATAAAAAATTTATAGGGTACTGATTGGATCACCTGGGTGGTTTAGTTAAAGTCGGACCCCGTAGATGGCACTGTTGTCAATATCCAGAAATCACCCGCTATTGCTAGTTGTTCTATAAAATATTATATCACAATTATTACAAAAACTTATCTCTGTTTCAAATAAATTATCTCTTTAGTATTGAGGCTGTACTCTATTAACTTTTACAATATTACTACGAACTGTTGTTTTCCCACGAGCCGAATAACTGCCAACCCTGGAAGATAGGCACGTGGAAAAAAGCAAATTAAAAATATCCAAAGACAAAAAAATCACAACGCTCGACTAATAAACGCGGTGTTCGCTAATTCATCACTGTTTTTTCACTAATAAAAACACGACAAAAACACATCTTTTCCGTCGGCGGCCCTCGCCGGGGAACGCCACCCGGAGGAGGGTCAGCGATATGTCGAATTCTAAAGTGTTTGTACGTTGGTCGCAAAATAAACCGTATACAAAATATTAAAACGACAATACTACGCCAATTGAGTTAGTAATCTCTTTTATGATATAATAAACACATTAATTTATATTTGCTTAAAATTCACCTTTCTTTAAAACCTTGTTTAAAGAACTAAGACACATTCAGCAAGCTCTTCTATAGGAATTTATAATCAAAACAAACAATAATATAATAAATTAACTATTAAAATTAATTATATATAGAACAATGGTGACAAATGGACATGACTGTGTGTCCGTGATGGTAAGTGAATGCTGTGGCCCATGGACATCTACAGTTATCTTCGATTAAGAATCAAAATGCAGATGCGTTGTCACCCCTGAGAACTAAGATGGAATGACTATGCATTTAAGCATTCGAGTAAAAAGGGCCTCCGGTTCTATACACCCACCATACGAAACACAGTAGCATTAAGCTGCTATTTAACGCTGGTATTCTGTGAGAGCGTGTCCTTACCCGGTCGAAATAACTGCGTCTGTTGTCACTGTTTTATAAAAATTACAACTTTATTTAGTGCGTTAGTAATTCAATTTTCATTAATTCATTGCAGTTCAAAAATCCACCGCTGTACTATTTGCCACTCTTAGCAGGTGGATTTGCAATCGCAGTTTGAATAATCAATTAAAGGTATGTAAGTATATGTTTTAGATTTTAATACTAATTAATGTTTAAGTACTATCATATTAATATCATAGTAAATTACAAAAGTTACAAGCGAGGCCGTGGTAAATGCGCTAGTTCGCCATAATGTCTTCCGCTGCCATTCTATATATTGAGAATATTTAAAACTGATGTGCTGGCGTAGAGGGCGCTGAAAATAATGAAATTATGCCGGGAGGGGAGGGTGGAGCGAGCTCGCCCACCTTTTTTCTCTCCGTTTTGTTTGTTCAATCGTTATTTATCGGGAGATCGAGAATCCGCCGTAGATTAACATCAAAGGTACTTGGGGGTCTGTATACGGCGTCGTTAAAATTAAATAGGCTTAGTAATGAGATGGCTTTATTGGCTTCGTTCGCTTAGGACGAACGCGTGAGTTGGTGAAATACACGGTTAGAGTTTTAAATATAATCATGTCAATAATAATTCCTGTTTATGTAATAATTTGGAGCTTTTTAAATTACATTTTACTTCTTAAGTAATACATAAATATAAATTTGAAAGTAAAATGCAGCAATTAAATTTACACTGATGGCTATTTACTTAAATTCAAGTATATAAATCTAATGTAGGGTTATAACGTTTAGTGATTTTTTTTACATTATAGAGCTACAATACTGCACGAATGGGTTGGCTCGACCGGGAAAGGACTACGCTCTCACAGTATATTAGCGTTAAATAGCAGCAGAGACACCAGCGTGAAACCACAGCTTAATACTGCTGTGTTTCGTATGGTGAGTGTAGAGAATCGGTGACTCTGTATACTGGTAACGAGGCGTTCCGTCTTAGTTCTCAGGGTGACAACGCATTTCCATCTGATTCTTATACGAGGATAGATGTAGATGTCTATGGGCTACAGCATCCACTTACCTACCATTAGGTGAACAATGTGCTCGCTTTTCACCCTTATTCTATAAAAAAGCACTTTTTGAAATGAGACTATTTCACCAGATGATGAATTTTCCAAAACCCTTTCTTAGTGGGTGACTACTCGAAAAAGGAATCCTTTTGGAGACCTCGTGATCAGTGAGTGAGTCAGTGGTATTTCGATTATATATTTTTTACTATTCTAAGCCAGCGCTTAACTACAATCCCACCTGATGTTAAGTGGTGATGTAGCCTAAGATGGTAGTTTGTCACCCTGATTCTATAAAAAAGAGACTATATTTACTGGTCCATCTTGGGCGTCAAAGGATTTGCATTTTAACCCTCAATCGAGGATAGTCTTCGGGATACAGATACAGAATCTAATTATCATAAGCAGAACTGCGTGCATGTTTGTCACACTTACTTGAATAAAGTAAAAATTACAATGGGCATATTTAGGCGATCAACTTGGTCAAAATTTACAAATTTTTTAGTAAATTTTAAATTTTTACATAGTGTCATAAACTGCGGCGGTGTAAGAATATCCACTTCCTCATAATGTTCCGTCGGTTTCGTAAGAGGCGATAGAACAAACTAGGAGATGGGCAGCAGCTTCTTTCCAATAACGACCAAAAATAAAATAACAAAGGTTGCCAGTGTGGAAAATATCCCTCCAAGAATTATAAGGAAAACAATGCTGCCCATCTTCTAGTTTGTTTCCCTCTCTCGTCTCCTACGACACCCATAGGACGATATGGGGTAGTGGATATTCTTACACAGCCACTACACGGTCGTTTTATTTGACGATCTCTAATTATTGTATAACATATTTTTATGTATAAAGTTGTAGATTTATAAGGATAAAATTATCATTTAATGTAATTTTTCTATGTTAGACATTTATAACAGAAACAGAAACTTTTTTTATTCAATATAGATTATAAATAATACTTATTGAAAGTCACTCTTTTGTTTAATTACCACTGGTTCGAAAAAAACCTCTGTCCTGGGAAAAACCAGCAAGAAACCCAGCGGGACTTTTTTTTTTTAAATAACAGCTTACAATCATGTATGTTACACAATTAACCACACAAAGCAAATTAGAAATAGCTTGGTAGGGATCACCTCATTCCCAGGGGTTATTATCATATATAATAATTTTAGGGCATACTAATACTAAAATATACTCAAATTACACAAATTCCAAAGATTATGATATTCGAATGTTTAAATTAAGGTCAATAGGTAATAAACATAATCAAAATTTGTCTATCAAATGAAAATATCAGTTTTCGAGTTTATTGTTGTTTTTAATGAAAACCGAAGTGATGATCCTACAAAGCATTGTCCGACGAATCGTGCCCATTATCCCCGAGGTTCCTCTTAATATCCTCGAGGAACCGTCGTAAAATTCGCTATGTGATGCTCCGCACTGATCGAGTGACAACGACTTTGTAATCTCATAACCTACTTTAGTTAGGAGCGAGAACAAAATTGTGTTATTAATTGTTTTTAAAACTATTGAATTGTGCTTCTCATTATAAAAATAAAAGTAATAAAGAAACATTTTGTTTATACCTTCTTCAGTTCTGTAAACACCTGCAATCAACTTCAAACTAACAAGGCTATAGATGCGTTATCACCTAATGACTGAGATGTAATGCCTTACTTCTTGTAATTATGCTGGTCTCTTTCACATTCAAACCGGTACACAAGTGGGTATTCTGCTGTTTAATGACATAAATAGGTACGAGGGTGATAACTGTCCAGACAAACTCCTAGGCTGTTAATAAAATATGTATAGATAATATAAACATTTAAAATTGTCATGTTAACGAATATGTTTCTCACATTTGAGAAATATCTTATACTATATATAATTTACTGTTAATCGCTTGTAAATGTGCATGCACTGCTGTGTCAATAAAGTTTTTCTTTCTTTCTTTCTAGTTTTATAGAAGACTATTGACCCCCGCAACCCCGTTACGGGTGATATTTGGGTCTCAACAACAACGCCACCCACTTAGGGTCGAATTGTGAATGTAAGCCATCTAGAGACCTATTCAAACACGTGGATTGATGATCGCATCACCGGACAAATATTACACTAAATATTACTACAGAGAAAGGGTCCGGTGTCAGCGACACGGAGCATTTTTATTTTAGTTATTGTAATTGTCCTCGATCTAGATTTGCATTGAGAGCTTACACTTTACACAGGCAAGATTTACAACTGAGCAAATGGAGTAGAGAACACATTAGATATTTTGATAGAATCAGGTTGACAAACGAGCACACAGTTCACCTGAGGCTAAGTGGATGATGTGGCCCATAGACATCTTTCCTCGATTAAGAATGAAAATGCAGATGCGTTATCACCCCTGAGCTGGATTACCTCGATTCCAGTAAAAGGGGTCTCCAGTTCTCTACACTCACCATACGAAACACTATTGCTATTTAACGCTGGTATTCTGTGAGAGAGTCGAGCCGACTCATTCGTGCTACATCTATAATATAGCTGCAACATGGCTCTACCACGTTTATTTATTCTCTCAGACATGATAATGCAAATGTTATTTAATCGATAACAATCCAGATACCATTTGAAACTAAACACAAATTTTTCATCTCAGCATATAATGTTAAGATAGGAGAATGACGACGATGAGATTAATAAAGCGAAAACAAGCGGAAAAATAGAGCTAGGGGAGCGTAAAAACGTCCACCATGAACGTGCTCTTCATTAAGGCGGAATGGTAACAGCGGATGAATTGATCAATCAGAAATTTTATGACCGAGAATCACTCAACGGAAAATAATTCGCCGGCCGTTTGGTATGGCTCATCGCCGCCGTTTTAATTTCGTCCTCTTGGGGAGATCGAGTGTCATCCAATCTATCTGACGACTCGGGGTAGAAAAAAGTGCCCCCTCACCCCCTACTTTAGCTTGAAGCGGACGTCTCGAAGACGATAATGCTTGCCGCGGGACTCTTTAATGCGCCACTTCGTGTGTTTTATATCGGTGTCTGTAATTTTTTTATTAATTACCTGTGGATTTACCGAGTGGTTGCGGTGTCCATCTACTACCCCATAACATCCCGTAGGTGTCGTAAGAGGCGACAGAGGGAAACAAATAAAGAGAAAAGCGTCTTCCTAATAACGATAAAAAATAAATAACTGCGGTTGCCAACCCGCTTGCCATGCGTGGCAACTATGGCAAATATATGAGTCAATTTATGGGCGAGACCTATGTTCAGCAGTGGACTTTAATAGCCCTGTATCGGTATTGGTACCTATGGACGCAGATCAACAAAGAAAGTTAGACGAAACTCTGCGTACATTTCAAGTGAAGCCGAAACCATGCTCAACTTCCTGACACGAACTCACGCACACATGTTTTTTCTTTATTTCTATAACATCCCCCAAAAGTCCACTGGTGGACGCATACATGCCCGAATGAATCTAGAACCATGGTGTTGGGTGCAAATTATTTTAGCTAATGATTAGTTGAGTGCGCGTCCTTCAATAAGTTAAGCATGGTATTGGTCTGGTTTCAGCATCACTAGAAATTAACGCAGTGCTCCACCTATCTATTTATAATATTTTTTTTTTCATTTTTTTAAATACGTTGCATATACAAATATTTAGAACTATATATAACAAAATGTACAGTAAATGTAAATTTTCTTGAAATTACAGTGACTTAGATGCAAGTGATACAAGTATTTACCACGTGCTCGGCGGTGAAGGAAAACATCGTGAGGAAACCTGCATGTCTGCGAAATGAGAAAAAATATTTCGAAAGACATGTTTGTGAAGTTTGCCAACACGCATTGAGGCAGCGCGGCGGACATTCCATTGCCCTAAAAACCCTCTCGGAAATGAGAGGATGCCTGTGTCCCAGCAGTGGAACGTATATAGGCTGTAACTTTAACTTTAACTTCGATGCAAGAAAGTTATATGATAATATTTTCTTTAACGTAAGTAAAAAGGCCAACAAACCAGTACAATTCAACCTCATGTTCATGGGGGTTGGATTTAAAAATTAAAACAAGAAAATTAAACGTGGCAGAGCCACGCTGCAGCTATATTATGGTTGTAGCAAGAATACCAGCGTAAACTAGCAGCTTAATGCTGCTGTGTTTCGTATGGTGAGTGTAGAGAATCGGAGACTCTTTTTACTGGAAACGAGGCACTCCATCTTAGTCCTCAGGGGTGACAACGCATCTGCATTTTGTTTGTGTGCTCGTTTGTCATCCTTATTGTATAAAAGAAAAGTAAAAGCGACTTCCAACAACTAAAAATAATAAAATAATTTCTACATAAAAGCTTCTGAAGTCGGTGCTAAGACATAGTGTATCGAAAAATGATATGGACAAAACGATATATTATTGGAAAGTTATTCAAAGAATATACAAAGTGTATATGAATGTGTAATGTAAATAATGTAAGTAAAAATAGAAATAAAAACCCCTTACAACCTGGGAATTTAATAAAACTTTTATGTTTTTTTACCCAAGTTAACAGGGCCCTACCATGTTAACTTGGGTAATAAATAAAATTTTGCAATAATTGTTATAAAGAGACATAATACACTCCTATGCTTAATTTCATTAGTAGTATCCGTCCAGCTGTTTAACCGTTATTGAAGGATAAACGAACACTTTCACATTTAGAAAGATTTTGTAAAAAAAAATGTGTTTCGAGCCGGTCAAGAATATTATCCGGTTGAAAATATTTTATTCATTTCTTTACAAATAATTTTGCATAATACCGAAGAGAAAACTCGAAGGAGGTGGCATTAAAAACGGCAATCAAACTGGCAATTTGAAAGGGAGTGCCGAATTTAAATCTGAAAGAAACGGCCTTCCGATTTGTAATTCAAACGTGCGAGAAAATGGCACGATATCCGATTTGAATAAAGAATCGGATAATACTAGGGGTGGATGGACGGACTTGCGGCAAGATGCTGGAAATGAAATGCTTAAGCTTAATTTTTGGGATTTGATTATTTGAATTTACTTGGTAGTAGGACACTTTTTCTGCCTTTTATATATTTGTACCACCAAATAGCAGAGTTCGCGTCGGAAGGTTAATAGGAGAAGCTAACGGTCCTGAGAGCAAAGTTTTGCTGTAATGGAAACACTTGCTAGCGGATCACCTAGCAGCATCAAACGTCTTACAAATTTCGCGATGTTCCCTGTCGTCGTCGGCTGGGCAATTTTAGAAGTGGCATGTACGAAATGAAGATAGACAATCGGCACAGTATCATAAGTGCAGCGTCGCGCTGGGTACGTGCTGAGAAGAAACAACTTATTTCAGCCAGCTTGGTTAACTGGCTTCCCCCAAGGTGTGCTTGGTGTGACGAGATTTAACGCGACAGTATTAGTTGTGGATTTGAATAAGCCATTTGACTATTATTGTCTTTAAACATTACAAGCTTAATAAGCTTAGTTGCAGTGGTTAATATCGAAATCCAGCGACTAGAGAAGCAGAAACTCCAGACTTGTCATGCAATTGCTTCCGCACTCATTGAACTAATGAGAAAATATTCTGAAAATGCCCAGTTAGCTTATTCTTGAAAAGTCGCGGTTTCTGCATCCTCAATTGGATTACAAGGATGGTAACTATAAGATAAATAAGAAAGACCAATTCACAGCATCCACTTTATCAGATGTGGATTGATATAAATTATTCTATTTTTTTTAATTACGATGATACAATTTAAAACTAACTTTTTAAACCAATGTAGAAATTCAAGTATATCGCAGTTTAATATTTCCTGCCGATAATAATTATACAATAATTTTAATAGCGGTAATAAAAAAATGCAGACATATCAATCTGTGACTACCCCACTATAAAGGCTTGATACAGCGCCGAATAATCAGCCCTAAAGCCTTCATTAATGAAAACCATAAACCCGGGGGCGCGTATCCGGCTCGAAAGACTAAGTAAAAAACGTGTCAAACGACCGACGCCTTGTTACGCCAACGGCAGGTGGGGCGTTGGAAAAATTGTAGTGCTAAAGGAATTATGCCATCGGAGGCGGGGAGGTTAATTGGTTTAGCCATTGGCATATTGATGAAGTGGCGATACTTCGTTACGTTTTTAGATTGATTTCAAATTAAATTATATTCTACGTTGATCTATATATATTACTTGCGATGACATATAAAGTATGATGTTTGATAACTATAATTAATGTTATTTGGACTCTAATGTGAAAGTTTTTACGTCGTAAAGCCACGCTGCAGCTATTTATAGTTCGGCTCGTATGGGTTGGCTTGGCCGGGGTAGGACCACGCTCTCACAGAATACCAGCGTGAAATTGCAGAATAATGCTAATGTGTTTCGTATGTTGAGCGCAGATAACCGGAGTCCCTTTTTACTTGTAACGACGCATTCCAACTTAGTCCTCAGAGGTGACAACGCGTATTCTGAGGATAGATGTAAGTATCTATGACCCACAGCAGTCACTTACCATCAAGTGGACTGTGTGCTCCTTGTCATCCTTATTCTATATATAAAGCGTTCTTTAAAATTCTGCACGTTCTGGTCGACTTGCTTGCTAACTACCGCTTTCACGGGATGAGAATATTTGGTATGAAAGATATGGTCAAAAAGCAAAATAGATGAAAATGAGTGAAATTTAAAAATTAATAATTAAAGGTACTTTTGCATGTCAGTAAAATATGACCTATTATTGCTTGTGACGAATTTGACTTTATAGCTGTCTGAAAACCAGTTGTCAGTAAGTTATTAAATATAACCCTCGCACTCGAGCAATTCGGAAAACAACACAATCGCAACCAGCGGAGCGGGACGGGGCAGTCAATTAAATCGCTTTGATGTTGATAGCAGCGGATGCTGTGACGTAGGCGCCTCTGCTGGAGGCAGATTTGCTGATATTTACTTGCATTAGAAGTAGGTCGAACTATCATATAATTTTATGTAAGTTTGTAAATGGCTTTAGATTTAGTTTATTTTTCTTCAGTATTTAGAATTTCATGTGAACTTTGTAAAAATATAATTAATAGAATCAGGCGTTACTTTGCGGAAATCCATTATAATATAGTCGGTAAAAATTATTTGAGCGGATGTATATACGCAAAGTAATGTTTACCATTTGTAAAAATATCTTTGCCATTACATAAAATTTACAACGTTCTTTGAAAATACATAAATTAATGGATTAACGATTGGAATTTTCTGCAAAACGTGCATCTGTCATCTTATTGGCTATGAGTACATTCCAAATTTTTTATGACTCATTGTTTTTACTTGCACCTGAGTAAGATGTAACATACTGCCGTATCACATTTATATAAAAGCTCATGCAAAACGTAGACATTCCCTCATCCATACTGGCATTTTTGACGTCGAACATATCTTTTTTTTATAGAATATGGGTGACAAACGAGCACACAGTCCACCTGATGGTAAGTGGATGCTGAGGCCCTTGGACATCTACATTTATCCTCGATTAAGAATCAAAATGCAGATGCGTTGTCATTCCTGAGGACCAAGGTGGAATGCCTCGTTTCCAGTAAAAACGGTCGCCGGTTCTATATAAATTTGATCAAAGTCTGACAAATAGTTCTTGAGTTATCCTTAATAATTTATATTGAAGTCGGTTGTATACATTTTTTAATTTTAAATTATTTTTGTTTGTACGTTCAATGGAAAAGGCTATTTATTCTACTTGTATTGCTATAAATGCTCAATTCAAATTTTATCCTGTAACAATGATGTAAAGAAAAATCCGGAAACGCAGTGGAAAAAGTCGACCGTTGTCCCTAATGACTACATTAAAAACAAAATTTGGTAACTCAAGCGACTTTCGCTGGCGCGGTCTTTTGCCCTCCTTTTTTCCCACTAACTACATCATCAACCTGCGGAGTCAACCTCCCACTCCCGTTGCACCTTAATGAGGGCTCCATGAGTCCTCCCCCCACTGTCTCCCCGATTTTATAACTGCCGATAACACAGCAACATTGAATAATTGTCGTAATTTAGAATGCTTGTTACGCAAAAACACGATACTAAGGGTTTTATTACGTAAGGCAATGGGGAACGACGTTGGACGACGTGCAATCATGAATATTGTAACGTGCTTAATGAGTCTCGCAACCGATGTGGAGGTCTGACGTGTCGTATATTTAGGTTTTTTTTTCTTTTGAAATGATAGGTCAGTTGTTTTCCAACAATGGAGTTTTGTTGGAATAATAAGAACGATTGTTTGGAACTCTTCCTCGTTTCAAGACTTGTCATTGTTCTTAAGGAAATACACATTTACTGCATTTGCATGCAATGAACTAATTATTTATTTTTATTCCAAATGATTCCGACATTTTTTTTCTAGTAAAATATTCTTTTATTTATTCAAAAAGGAAGATCTCAATTCGTGTGTATATAATTTTACGTATGTGCGGATATAATTTCTTTGATTTTTCTTCTTTTAAAGTCAGCGCTTTGATTTTGCGATATACTACGGGTATGTATTAGAACTGACTTCAGAAGCTATTATGTGGAAATCATTTTATTCTTTTTAGTTTTTCATCATTAGAATACGAGTATACTATCTATATTATAGAGTTTATCGGGTTTAAGTATACGTGGTAGAGCCACGCTGCAGCTATATTATGGATGTAGCACGAATGGATCGGCTCGACCGGGGTAGGACCACGCTCTCACAGAATACAAGCGTAAAATAACAGTTTAATGCTGATGTGTTTCGTATGGTATGTGTAGAGAACCGGAGACCTTTTTTACTGGATACGAGGCATTCCATCTTAGTATTCAGGGGTGACAACGCATCTGCGTTATGATTCTTAGTCGAGGATAAATTTAGGTGTCTATGGACCACAGCATCCATTTACCATCAGGTGAACTGTGTGCTCGTTTGTCACCCTTATTCTATAAAAAAGCACGTTATTAGTGGGTTTTTCTTATTAACTGTGTTCTTCAAACCATTAAGAAGTTGCTTTCAGACAACACACAGGACACAACACTAGGGTACGTGGCTGCTGTGGCCCATGAACACCTATATCTAATCCTCGATTAGAAATAAATTTCTAAAGACGAAGAAGAAGAAGTCTATAATACCTAAATATGAGATAATTTCATTACTTTTTCAAACATCGAACAGATTAGTTCTGATTTCATTAATTACTGGCGTTTTAGCACATAGAAGTGTCGCATTTTTTCTCATAAGATTCTTTAGACAATTTTACAGCAGTTGTTTTTGTTTGTTGGCAATAGACTTTGTGTACATATCTTATTACACGTAATACCGACGCTCCTTCCTATTGCTACACATCAAAATGAGACATATCTTGTTGCCTTCTAATGGGAGCGCGTCACGTCTCAAATGTAATCCGAATTTTAATATTCGCTATGATTTTTGTTCAGACCATTCACCGTTTATAGCTCTACGGGTGTGCACGCATTTGTGTTCAGTATTGCCTTTTAATAGGGACTCTAATGGCGTGTACGATTCCGACATACGGGTACTTACCGGCTGGATTTTTGTACTTGTTCGAGACTAATAAGCCACTTGTACGTTTTAATAATGTGAAATGTTCTCAGCGGTATCATTAAAATATTGGCAGTTGACGTTACTTGTTTTTTGTTAGCTTAATAAGTAAGGCAATTAGGACTGCGGTTTACTGTATTACCTACCTATTTTACATGCTCATAAAAAAATTGTGACCTTGTATTTTACGTTTATTTTTTTCATACGTTCAGATGAACAAACAAACATCGTGAGGAAACTCATATGTCTGAGAAATTAAAAAAAATTTCAAAGACGTGTGAAGTCCTCCAACACGCATTGGGGCAGCAGGGCGGACATTTCCTAGCCCTAAAACCCTCTCAAAAATGAGAGGAGGCCTGTGACCAGCAGTGGGTCGTATATATGCTGTAACTCCACTTCACTTTTAAGTGATGAAGAAGATTTCAGAATATTGTAATTAACTAACGACAAGGCATATACTTCATTATACATCAAAATTTGTCTATCAACAATTTTAAAAGTTTTATTAAAGAAAATTTGTACAAAAAGGGTTATAATAATATCAAGGAATACATGAATGAAAACAATCCCTGGGAATGAGATGATCGCTATCATGCTGGTTCTATTAAAATTATTAAAAAAATATTGAAAAGTTACATAATATGTTTAAAAAGAGCCGTGGTAGCTCAGATGGTTATCCCCGCCGGCACCTATGAAATTGTTAATGGCAAATTTAAGTGCTGATTTACCACGTGCTCGGCGGCGAAGGAAAACATCGTGAGGAAACTTGCATGTCTAAGAAATAAGAAAAAAAATATTTCGAAGACATGTGGAGTTCGCCAACACGCATTGGGGCAGCGCGGCGGACACTTTCTTTCCCTAAAACCCTCTCAGAAATGAGAGGAGGCCTGTGCCCAGCAGTGGGACGTATATGGGCTGTAACTTTAATAATCTAACGTACGTAACGTAAGTATCACGTACACAACAGTACAACAAGCGTGACCTACGTTACTTGGTAGAAGTACGCCGCAGACATAATGGCTGCAGCTTCAATGAGTCTGCTCTCACATAATACATGCGATGATGATGATGGGAAGAACGTCCGCGCTCTTATAGGAAACAAGCGTAAAATAGCATATTGATGCTTAAGCCGTGTAGCGGCGGTGTAAGATCTACTACGTACTTTATACCCTCCCGTGGGTGTCGTAAGAGGCGACAAAGGGAATAAGCCAAGATAAGGGCAGCAGTGTCCTCCTAATAACAACTTAAGAAAACTGCAGTTGCTAACTTATGAGTATTAATTATTAGTATAATAGAGTATTAATAATAATTTATGAGAGAGGCCTTTGTTCAGCAGTGGACTTTTGATAGGCTATAACTGTTAAGTGTAGAGAACCGGAAACCTTTTTTACTAGTAACGAGACATTCTATCTTATTCCTCTGGGGTGACAACGTATCTGTATTTTGATTCTTAATAGAGGATAGATGTCTATGAACCTCAATATCTATTTACCATTAGTTGAACTGTGTTCTCGTTTGTCACCCTTATTTCTATATTTTTTTATTAAAACACTAAATTCTGAACTTTATACGGTTAAAATTTTCGTCAGCAACTTTCCAGCACTTAAGTAAATGACACTGGAAGGATAATTAAGCCTCTTTTAAAAATATTAAATCAAAACACAGTTAAGACGAGGTCACTTGAAGCTAAGATTTTTTTTTCGTCGATAGCGTCTGCCACACCGCATGCCAGCGAAGTGACGAGACGATTTCCATCCGCCTTGCTCAGAAAAAGAAAAAAATTGTAGGGTGCGCGACGCCTTAAGGGTTTTTCTATTTCACATCTCCTCCTGGCCACTTCACGATTAGTGGTTGTAAGTTGTCTGTTTTTACGTGCGGGCGATTCCTTTGAGCTTTAATGCTGCAAGAAATGCGCCGAGAGGAATGAGAAAGGAGCTCTAGGTGTCACAGGCACGTTAAAGGCCACTTAGTTCGAGCTTTTGTCGTCTTTATAATAAGTGTCGTGATTGATACACGATGATATTATATTTATTTATTACTTGGGAATAAATATTTTACGTGGTAGAGTCACGCCGCAACTATATTATGGTTGTAGCACGTATGGGTGGGCTCGACCGGGGAAGGACCACGCTTAATGTTTCTGTGTTTCGTATGGTGAGTGTAGAGAACCGGAGACCCCATTTTACTGGAAACGGGGCATTCCATCTTAGTCCTCAGGGGTGACAACGTATCTGCTTTTTAATTCTTAATTGAGGATAGATGTAGGTTGTCTATGGGTCACAGCATCCACTTACCATCAGGTGGAATGTGTGCTCGATCGTCACTCTCATTCTATAAAAAAATATTAATTAAATCTTTATTTTAAGACAATAATTTAAACTAAGAGTTAGAATGAGCGGGCTTAATGCCTTATCACATTATCTACCAGTCAACCTGGGAGAAATAGAGCATTAGAAGTATATGTAAACATTAATTTACTTTTTTTAATAGGATTAGGGTGACAAACGAGCACACAGTCGACCTGATGGTAAGTGGTTGCTGCAGCCCATAGACATCTACATCTATCCTCAATTACAAATCAAAATGCAGATGCGTTGTCACCTGTGAGGACTAAGATGGAATGCCTCATTTCCAGTAAAAAGGGTCTCCGGTTCTCTACACTCACCATACGAAACACAGCAGCGTTAAGCTGCTATTTTACGCTGGTATTCTGTAAGAGCGTGGTCCTTCCCCGGTCGAGCCGACCCATTCGTGCTACAACTATACTACTAATATAGTTGCAGCATGGCTCTACCACGTAAAAAATATTACGTAATATTGAAATATATACAAATCTAGCTGATCTCCGCGACTTCGTCCGTATGGAATTTATTACGATTGGATTTCATGAGTTAATTTTTTTATGCGCTGTACACTAATTCTTTTTCTAAAATTAAAACAGCATTAGTTACTCCTTTTAACATTATCTATCTGCCAGTGAAAGCCCCGTCAAAATCGGTCCAGCCAATTTAGAGATCAGCCGGAGCAAACAGACAGACAAAAATTTTAAAATTGTTGTTTTGTTATAAGTATCGTAAATACTTTCTTTATTTTAAATATTTTATTTATTTGTATAGATTTATTACCATAGTAAAAAACTAAAACGAAAAACTTAAATTATCGCACAGTTCTACTCCCCGCGGTATAGTGCCAAGAACACTCGTGTCGTTTACGTAAGCATAATATAAACTTTTTTACTTTTCTTAACTTCCCGTAAAATTTCACTGACATAAGCCTTTTATTTATTACAGAAAGGAGTTGCTTTAATCAACACGCTTGGCGATAGCAGTGCCAGATGTCTCGCACCTCGCCATCGCCAATCTGGGTACTTTACGTCTGACTTAAGCGAAATGGATATAAATAAAATATCGATATCTATCAGAAGTTTTACAGGTGTTATCCATAGTCGCTTTTTACGAGTCCCGCGGGATGAAATGGGGTGATGGGGGGTCCATCACCCCATTAAGCTGTCACCACACGGAAAAATTAATATTGTTAAAAATTGATATTGTAGGCGATTTAATTAATTTTGTTGAAGCGTCTCAGCTACTGGTAATAATACGCGCTAGGACCCCTCTTACTGCCGAGGAGTCCGTCCATCGTTAAGTGTTACCATAAATTCCGCTAACCAGTATCGGTATCGATCATCATCGGTTGTCAGTTCGTCGAACTATATATATAATCTTATATATAAACATTAATATTTATTTGTTCGTATTTTATGCGCTGCCAGACCGTTTATCAGATTGCGCTACAACTTGGTCAACTCATAGCTTGCACTTGCGCGAAAGTTATAGGCATAGTACAATTAACTTACAGTAGGTGGCGCGCGTATCGTACCGACAAATTTATTTGAAAGTCATATATCATTCAATTTCAATGAATGTATTATCATTCCTAATTAAACAATATAATAATTATTTCTTCTGCGGCAGCAATGCGCCGGGTACCAGCTAGTGATTATATAGAGAAAAGTAATTAGAATCAATAATACAGGCTGTGAGGCATCTCGTCTTAGTCCTCAGAGGTGACAACCGTTCTATGGCCCTTGTATGAAAGTGTAGATGCCACCTCTCTATACGATTCGAACAGAACAGTACAGTGGATGCGTTGTTCCTAATGGCAGTAATAGATAAGGGGTTGAAATTTCCCATACGGACGGAATACTGCCGTCTACCACTACAAAAGTAGGAGTGGTTCATGATTGAATTGCGGATTCGAACCTATGTATGTACCAACTTTAGTACAACTTTAAAACTGGGACAATAAAAGGGAATACAAAATATCTACAAAAATATACTAGATAATATAAATATTGACTGTAACTACTATGGTTACCCAATAATCACACCTCGAAAGACCAATCCTCAGGTAGAAAGTACTAAGTTTTTTCTCATATAGAACAGCCCACAAAAAAAAGAATAAACCTAATAATAAAGTACGATAAAAAAAATACTATTGTACTATCAAAATGTAAGAGGTCTACGCACAAAAACTGTTACTTTCCGTAATAATATGTCTTTAATATCAAGTGATCTTATCATCCTTACTGTAACTTTTCTCAACGATTCTGTATGTGACTCTGAACTGTTACCTCCCGAGTATATTGTGCTAAAGAAGGCTCGTGCAGGTAACGGATGGGGTGGTGTTCTCTGAGCAGTAAAGAATAGTTTTACCGTTAAAAGGATTACAAACATAGATGGTTTAACTGATGATAAAGAATTGTTATTTACTATTTTAACGTCGAAAAATATTAAATTCTTAGTGTGTGTTGCATATTTACCACCAAACTACAACGATAAGCAATATCTTGATCTTGATAAATGATAAATGACTTGGACTGGACAGACCTAATGCACCAACAGGACGTAAATGTAGCTGTTGAGATCCTATATAATAAGCTTAATAAAGTCATTAGTAGACGAGGTCCCTATAGATAATTAACTACCAATCATAAATATATATATCCAAAATGGTATACTAAAGAAATCATAAACTACATAAAATTGAAATATTTTAATTTAAAAATGTTTAAAAGTCGTGGCTTGGAATGTAATAAGGAGTTAATTAAATATTATAGAACCAAAGTAAAAAAACTTATTAATACAGCATTTATCAATTATATAATGAAAGTTGAAAATAATATAGCACGCGAACCCTCAAATTTTTGGAAATACGTGTAAGAAAAACGAAAGAATAGACAACAGAATAAGGAATTTGTGTATAATAATAGAACTTTAGAAGGGCAGCAAGCTATTGATGCATTCGCGCAGTATTTCAGCTCAGTTTTTCAACCTGATGCTCCGTTGTTAAACGCAGATGCAGCGGAGCGCGATGCAATGTACGCAGACTGTGTAACTAATGTCAGTATTAATATTATTAAAGCTTCAGATCTGCGATGGGCAATACGCCGTCTTAAGGCATCGGCAGCTTACGGCCCTGATAACATACCTGTGTTTTTAATAAAGGACTGTATGGCAGTTTTAGAGGAACCGTTACTGTATGTCTACAATCTTTCACTTCAACAATGTCTTTATCCCAATGCATGGAAAGTGTCCATGGTAACTCCTGTACCTAAAAGTGGTTCGTCCATTGATATGACTAACTTTAGGCCTATCGCAGTGTTATCAGTATTTGCCAAGGTGTTTGAATCCATTATAAACAATTTCATTTATAAACAAATAGGCGGGCTTCTAGATAACTGTCAACATGGATTCCGGCCGGAACGCTCTACTTTGACGAATCATATACAGTTTGTGGACTACGAGACCACTCGGGCTAAGTCAGGTTGTCAGGTCGACGCGGCCTATTTTGATTTTAAGAGGCGTTTGACATTGTTGATAATGATATCCTTTTATTGAAATTCGCAATGCTTGGATTCTCTACACCATTTTAAAATTTATAGCAGATTATCTTAGGGACCGAAAGCAATTTGTTAAGCTAAGAGGTTATATTTCTCAAGAATATTACACACGCTCGGGTGTGAGTCGAGGTAGTACGCTCGGTCCAGCTCTATTTTTAAAAATGATTAACGATTTGCCCATTATTATCTCAACGGCAAATTGTTTAATGTTCGCTGATGATTTAAAACTTTTCCATGCAGTGACCGTAGCTGAGGATTGTATGGCATTACAGCGCGACATTGACGCAGTGGATGGAGTGTAAAAAACAAATTGCCCCTTAATAATTCAAAGTGTAAATCTCTAACTTTTTCTCGGCACATTTTCATGCAATCTAATCACAACGACGTACCAGCTAGCAGGTACTCCATTAGGACTTGTCTATACAATTCGCGATCTAGGCCTAATCATGGATAGTAATTTAAATTTCCATGAAAATATTATTAAAACGTGAAAAGTTTAAAAATCAGTTTAAAAATGTCCGTGTGATAAAACTCCTGTACAACACCTACGTGCGAAGTAAGTTAGAGTATAATGCCTTAGTATGGAACCCCCGAAAAACCATGTATTTAATGATATTGGAAAAAATCCAACGTAAGTTCGCCAGATATTTGTAAACGCCAGTATGGGTACTACCCATTTCTATATCCGTCAACATTTTTATCGGGCATGGTTGGTCTTGATACCCTACAGTGTAGGCGGGAACTTATGCATATAATACATTATTATTTTTTGTTAACTAACAAAGTAGATAACCCTGCAGTACGTGAGACCATACATCTTTATGTACCGGACCAATATATGCGAGGCGTTGATAGACGAAAGCGTAGACCTCTCCTGTCCGCATACGTGGCGCTCCCCACACGCGGATAACAGTTCCACTTCCAGAGCCGTTAGACTAATAAACTGTTTTCTCAGGGCCAATCCAGAAGCAGATATATTTTTTGACAAAACTAGCGTAATGAAACATCTCTACGCAGTGCCAGTGAGTCCAGCCGATCGGAAAGAACTTGGTCGTCGACAATTCGAGCCGCTCTGCGCTGGATGCGGTCAAGTGGAAGGAGTTGGCACTGGGGAGTCCCTGCCCAGAGATGGGAACAGTATTCCATGTGGGGCCGAACCTGCGCCTTGTAAAGTTGCAAGCGGTGTGTCGGCATGAAATACTGTCCCGCTCTGCTGAGCACGCTTAGCTTTTAGAGGCCTTCTCTTTCAAGTGACCACGAAACTGCACATCACTCGATATGTCGACACCGAGCATTCCGATACTGGCTGAGGCAACAAGGGGAGTGCCTTGAAATTGAGGAGATACGACAAAGGGGTTTTTTTAGCGGTAAACGCGCAAACTTGTGTCTTCTGGGGATTGAACTGGACTAGATTTAGTCGCCCCCAGTCTGAGACTTTGTTCAACAAAGTCTCGACTTCAGACACAAGTTTGTTCCGGTACTCGGCGAGGTTTTCCCGAGAAATATTGGCACGGCCGGTGTATAAAGCATCACCAGTGCTGTCGTCTGCATAGCAATGAATGTTACCGGTTTGCAACATATGATTGATATGCAGAAGAAACAGCGTTGGTCTCATTCACCGTCTACTACGACCTTGATGCTCCGATCTGCAAGAAAGCTGGTGATCCAATTGCACAATTTCTCGCGAAGCCCATAGGACGGGAGCTTCGAAAGAAGCGCTTTGTGCCAAACCCGATCGAAGGCCTTCGCTATGTCCAAACTAACGGCCAACGCCTCCACCTTGGACTCCACTGCCTCCGCCCATCTATGAGTTAGGTAACCTAGAAGATCACCAGCTGAGCGACCTGGACGGAAACCGAACTGGCGGTCACTAATCAGCTGGTGATCCTCAAGGTACCCCGCATGAGCTGGCAGTTAATAATAGTTTCCATTACTTTGGGGAACAAGGAGGTGATAGCGATATGCCTGTAGTTGGACGGATCTGAGCGGTTGCCTTTTTTAGGGATCGGGTGCACCAAAGCTGTCTTCCATGAGTTCGGGACTACACCTAGGGAGTAGGAGTACCGGAAAAGACGCGTTAAAACCGGGGCCAACTCCGGAGCACACGTCTTCAGCACAATAGGTGGGACTCCATCAGGCCCACTCGACTTGTTGACGTCCAGGGAGAGGAGTGCTTTACGCACCGAGCGCTGTGTAAACAGCACTTCCTGCATGGAGCACTCACACCGCGGGATGGTCAGCGGTGTGCAGAGATGGCAGAGATGGCTGACAGAAGTTCCCTGGACAGCCTTGGCGAGAGACCAGAATGCACGTGTTCCCGAAGGAGGAATTCTGCCGATGTGCTCCGACTTTGCCTTGGCAATGACGCTTTGAAGGACCTGGAGGTGGAATTATACTTCTTTTTAAGAGCGCTGGTGTTTACATCCCGGACGTTGATGCGTCAGCCCAGGCCAGTAGCACTCCTGCTTATAGCGTGATGCAATTTACAGGAGTGACCAAAACCATGGCTGAGTTCTGCCTCCGATAGGCACCACAGATGATGGAATAAATAATTCCATTCCTAAAGCACCACATATGCGACAATCAGCAACAACGTTGGGATCATCCGGCGAGAAGCAAACCAGCCCCCGAGGGTAGGATGCAAAAAAAGATTGCATCCCGTCCCAATCGGCCGACCTATTGTGCCAAACACGGCGGTAAGCTGCAGATCGCAACTGAGATGGAAGCGTGAGTGGCACCGTACTCCGGATCAGACAATGGTACGAAGAGCCAAGAGGGGCATCGACGGAGACCTGATATCCGTCCGGATGAGAGGTCAGCAGAAGGTCCAACAGAGAAGGTACATGATTCTCCACATCTGGGATCCGCGTAAACGAAGTAACCAGCTGTGTCAGACCATATGCCAAGGCAAAGTCATAAACAGACCTACCCGCATGATCAGTTAAACGGGAACCAAGCTATTCGGCGTGGTGGGCGTTAAAATCACCGAGTATCACGATCTCTGCGGATGGGACCTGTTGTAGCACGGAATCTGCATCCATTTGGACGTGGTCGATGAGTCGGTCTGTGTCGGCATTACCGCTAAGGGACCTATAGAGGCACCCGTAGACGCGGGGATGGTCGTCGCTGTCTACGCGCAGCCATAGGATGGACAGGTCCGTACATTCAAAACTGCCGAGGCGTCGAAAACAGATGTCCTCTCTGACGTACACGCAAACTCCAGCCCGGGGCACAAAGGAGTGTTGTAATTTGTACCCCGGGCAGGAGAGATACGAAGTATCAGTCGGAGAGGACACCTGTGTATCGGTTAGAAAGAGCAAGGCCGGCTTTGCCGTCTCCAGATGATAGTGGACGGCGTTAAGGTTTGAATGAAGTCCCCTGATATTGCAGAAATTCACGGAAAGCGTGGCATGTGATATTTATGATAAAGTAAAAAGATCTCATTATAAATTGTTGTGTCTGTAATTTATATTATATATGTTAATATTTAATTATCGGTGATTTTTTTGTGTATTTTATTTTATTTTGTAAGTTTAGCATGGATATAAGCGATTTGGTTGTATATACTGTAAGCTTATATTTTATCAATAAATTAATATCATTCGAAATTTAATGTGCCGTAGATGTAACAAAAAAAACGTATGTGTGTTGCCGTTAAAGCAGGTAAAATGAAATGAATGCAGCTTCAAAGAATTAAATGAAAGAATTTTGATGGTTTTTTAAGCTAAGATCCCTTTGCTTTTCTATGCATTGAAAATATTACAAAAAGTATTTCCACATAATTGGTCGAATCTATTCTTCTATTCCTGCAACATTATTTAATGGTAAGCAACTGAATAATTTCCCTTTTGCTAATATGTAACTAAACCTCTACGCGATAGAGGCTACAATGGTATAAGAATATTTTGAACTGAAGCGTATTTTTGTTAAGCAAAGTATCGTCTCGGCGTTTCACACTTGATCTGGCGCTGGCTCACCGGAGCCCGCAATTGAAATGTTTATAGATAAAATAATGCCCCAGGATCAAACCCCGGGCACGCGGAGGCGTTGTTTAATTTATTTTTCCGGCATACCCTCACGAGCCGTTATGGCCTCCCTCTTATTTGCAAATGTAAGACTTCATTTGTCGAACCTGTGGCCGACGAGTTCGAGCGACGAGTTCTTGTGAATTTGAGGAAGGAATGTTGATTTTTTTCTTTCACATAAAATATCATGCGATAATAATATGTTAGAATTAAAACTGGGAGGTGAAGAAAAATATTTATGGAGAATACTAGGTCATTATGAAATTATTGTATTTTCATCGGTCAACGGTTTTTATTAAGATTTTTATTTTATTTTATAGAATAAGGGTGACAAACGATCACACAGTTCACCTTATGGTAAGTAGATGTCGTGGACCATAGACACCTATATTTATCCTTGATTAAGATTCAAAATGCAGATGTAGTGTCACCAATGAGGACTTCTTACGGTATCGTTGATTTTCCATAAAGCTGGATCTTTGTATAGATTTACTGCTGTTTGCACTCGGTTATTACTTAACGTCTGATTCTGAGACGTATCTTCAATTGTTATACTTACTTATTGATGATTCCTCTACCGCCTCTTCGTCAAAAACATAAATATCCGTTTTTTTTCTAAAGTAGATTGTTCAACAGATGACTTTTGTTGTTGAGCCGCAGAGTTCAAATCTGTTTCATGTTTTCCTGATTGTATTTTCGCAGTGCATGTTGTTGAAATTCCTGGTCTTTCAACACTACTTCTACTTCCACTTTAAAAAGCTGTCGATTTTATCGCTTTACGGATATCCTTGTTCTTCTTTTTTAATTTTGGCCTTCTTTTTATACTCAGCTCCACTGTCGCTTTGTCCCATCCTCATTTTATTTTTTATCAAAGAACTAAAATAAAAAATATTTTATTTTCTCTGGGGAGCGCCGCGCTCATGTAGTCTATTCGGCGTTTCGGTCAGACACACTTAGCGAATGGTCATGTCACTCGTTCCCGCGCCACAATCAAACGCGATTACGCAAAATGTAGAAACATTTATCTAAGTGGTGAAACATGTTACATGTTGAATTGTTTGTGGACCTAATAACATTTAGGTATATAAATATGAATCTTTTCAATTTCTGTAAAACACAAAAAAATTTGGACCCAAATTTGCCGCCCCTAAAATCTGCTGCCTCCAGCTTACTCAGCCTGCTGGTAAATCCGCCACTGACACATACTTTAATTGATAGAAGAAAGTGTGAGGACTTTTTTTTTAATAGGATACGGTGACAAACGAGCACACAGTCCACGTGATGGTAAGTGGTTGCTGTGACCCATAGACATCTACATCTATCCTCAATAAAGAATCAAAATGCAGATGCGTTGTCACTCGTGAGGACTAAGATGGAATGGCTCTTTTCCAGTAAAAAGGGTCTCCGGTTCTCTGCACTCACTATACGAAATACAGCAGCATTAAGCTGCTATTTTACGCTGGTATTCTGTGAGAGCGTGGTCCTTCCCCGGTCGAGCCGACCCATTCGTGCTACAACTATACTACTAATATAGCTGCAGCATGGCTCTACCACGTAGTAAAAACCTTTTTTTGTTTAAAATGTTTTCTTTGAAACTTTTTATATATGTATCTCATATAGTTTATGAGATAATTAACAAAATCATTTTTTTTTGATTTCACAAAAATCTTATACGTTTTTCTGATGCAACGTATCATAGACTCCTGGGAATTACTCCTGGGATCGCTCTCTATCCGTCCGTGAAAGTTTTACCACAGCCGGTCCATGACAATTGGTTCAATAATTCCGAAGATTAACACGGACATGCAGACTAGCATACAACTATTACGTAACGTCTACGTGCTAGAGCCACGCTGCAGGTACATTATGGTCGTAGCACGAATGAGTCGACTCGACCGGGGTAGGACCACGCCCTCACAGAATACCAGCGTAAAATAGCAGCATAACGCTGCTGTGCTTCGTATGGTGAGTGTATAAAACCGGAGACCTCTTTTACTGGAAACGAGGCATTCCATCTTAGTCCTAATGGGTGGCAACGCATCTGCATTTTGATTCGTAGTCGAGAATATATGTAGACGTCTATGGGCCACAGCAACTACTTACCATCAGGTGGACTGTGTGCTCGTTTGTCACCCTTATCCTATAAAAAAAGATTAAATATTACTACTACAGCCCATCATAAGTCCACAGCTGAACATAGGCCTCCCACATAGATTGCCACAAAGTACGGCCTTAAGCCACTCGCATCCATGGACTACCTGTGTGTATTATTTATTTATTTTATTGATGATTATATCATATGCAATAAAAACCAATTTTAAGTGATAACAATCAAAGACAAACAAATGCAACCGAAATGTAAACAAATTACTTCAAATAATAACAGTGAGCGCGCTAGGTGTTGTTTTACGTACGCGCCCCTTTTCTTCCCTCAGTTTTGTTTATGCCGAGATGATTATCGATTGAGTTGCTCAGTTTACAAGTCGAGGTGCCTGATAATGCGGTGCGGAACACAGGTACGTGGGGGCACGTACAGAGTTGTTCACAGTGTGACTGCGATCACTTTTGTGTGACAATCTCTCTCTACTTTGCTTGTCACGCGACGAGAAGACAATTTTTATTACGTTCTAGTTCTCGATGACGTATCAGTCAGTGAGTAACAGTGATCAGAGAATAACCTTTTGAAATGTTAGATTACAAGTTTACTTATTGGTAGGTGCGTTATGATTGATCATGAAAACTAAATTAAAAATTCGAGTCTTCATAAGGTCACTTTTGAGGCCACTTGTATTGCGATAAATCGTCACTTTTTGACATTTATATTGGCGTATTTTAAATTTCATATAGCCATCGATCACTAATAAAGAACTTGATACACAATCAGTGACAAAAAAAAATCCATACCGAATGAGCGCCCACTCGAACATTCGGGTGCGCTTTTAATTTGTACGTAGCTTTATGAATACAACTTTAGACAATGCATTTAAGGTTGAATTTACATTAATTTATACTTATTTCAACTAGAATTACGTCAAAACAATTGGCGACAGTTTTTAGAGAACTATTGCATGGGATTGTGTATCTAGTTTTTTATTAGTGATCGATGCATATAGCCCATAATTAACTAATAGCATTTCCTTGGAATTTTCTTTATAATACTTCAATTTTACATAATAAATTAAGAATAATAAATACAATAATAAATTTCAAAAATGTTATTATTAAAGATTAATAAAACATTTATATGTAAATGTATCATGGATTAAACAAAATATAATTTATATTTTACTTATTACTAAATAAGAAATAAGATTTTTGGAAATATCGAATAATGACTAAATACAATCATCATTATTTGTATTGTTACCAATCAATTTAAGAATAACAAACCTTATTAATTTAATAATTTATGATGTAAAATATTCTATTAAAAAGCATTGATCGTCATTTTCTACGTATACAACTTTCAAAGTAATCCGTCGAAAATATACCAGCAAAAGTTACATCGAATCGACGGTTTAAACCTCCGGACGTAAATAAATGATTTCAGAGTTTGCGTTTTGTAACACTGATCGTAAAACCAGCGGCGGTAATAATACCTCGATGTAGATACCCGGCCCCCGCCGCGTTTTTCGCGGGGTATTATCAATTATTAAACATCAGCACGAAGATAGCACCCCGGAGTCCGCGCGCATCCACCACCCGGGTATATATTGCGTACTTGTATTAAATATTCGTAGATCAAGATCTCTTTACAACTTCACGACACCTATACAATTTTTTTTCTTTATTGTTCAAAGAACCAACAGCACGTACCGATAACAGTTCTTACTTTATATACACATATACATACTATCGCTTGTTATAGTTGACAAATCAATTATATTAATTATACGAGTACAGTGCTTAGATATTTAAAAGTTATCTCTAAAATAAGTTTAAACAAATCAGAAGCAATAAGTATGGTTTTTTTTCATAGACTAAGGGTGAAAAACGAACACACAGTCCACCTGATGGTAAATAGCTACTGTGGCCCATAGACATCTACATCTATCCTCGGTTTAGAATTATGCAGATGCATTGTCACCCCTGAGGACAAAGATGGAATGCCTCATTTCCAGTAGAAAGGGTAAAGCTACACTTACGTTGATTCTGCCGTCAAATAGCAGTCAGTGCTTGACCTGCTGTGTTCCGGTCTGAAAGATTATGGTCTTACAGGGATTAAAGGCTGTGAGACATTCCATTTTGGTACTCAAGAGTGACAACGCATCTGTAGCCTTTTTTGTTTGATGTTGATTGAAGATGCCCATAGGCTGCAGTCACTTACAATTAGGCGAACCGTAAATTTGTCGTAGGTTACTTGATTTTTTTTAATCGTGTCGTATCCGTATCGTGTAATAAAAAGGGCATTACGCGTCGTAGGCGGCTTCGGCAGCCGTGAAATGGTTTTCGGTTTTGTGCAAGTTATTAGCGGGATTTGCATGTTTGTGATTTATTGTTTTTTTTTTCACTACAGGAGGGTTGCGACTCAGCGATGGCATCTTTAAGCATAAGCCATATTTTCAATCGGGATGAAAACTTTATTACAAAGAGGCTTTGAGGAATACCTTTAATATGCATCCAAGGGTATCTCTTTTATTATTAGTCGAAATGTATCTCCATTTTATAGCGAATTTTCTTATTCCAATTATACAACCCGGGAAATACACAACAGACCCAAACACGTTTGCAAAAAGTAGACAAGACTAAAAATTTTTTAAACTATTTTCAGTCAGTGTTTGACTACTTTCCATCCGATGGTAAGTGGTGACGCAGTCGAGGATGGTAAAGCACACCGACTTAGCTTAACAAAAGCCTATTCACTCTTGCCTCGAAACCACCTACATTGATCAGTTTAGTCTAGAGTAATTTCCCAACTATCAGTTCATGGATTGATACCCAGGCTTATAGGCTTGTATGAAAAGGTCGTAAGTGATATATGTGTATTTTATTGAAACTAGCTTTGCAAATAGCATGTATAGTTTTTTGTTGATTTTGTCATTTAAGTGTTAAGTAAATGTTATTTTATTTATCATAAATACAACAAAATTATTTTTAAGATACTCATTTCAAAGCATGACGGATCATGACAAAAATAATGTACATCTATCAATGCACCTAGGAATGCAGTAATTAAGACGGACGAAGCTAAGTCGGGCGGTATTCGAGGCAATCGAGCATCGGCGAGTCTCAGCGGTCGCAATCAAACGCATCCCGCAGCTGCCGGACGCTCCTCCGACCTACTAAATCTTAAACGTTAGACTGAGGTTTGAGATGAGATGCAGTTAGGACTGATTGTTGTGTTTCTAGATGATAGTTGTAGAGCAATTTTATTTTAGAAATAGATTTCTTGTTGTAAAGTTGTTTTTTAACTTCCCGCTATGAAAATCGATGATTTCCAAAAAAGTGTGTGTGTGTGTGTGTGTGTGTGTGTGTGTGTGTATGGATGTATGTAACCTTTTCATAACCTTTGAATGGCTTGACCGATTTAAAAATGCATTTAAGGTCTCAAAAATAAAACTTCATTTTTTTTTAAATAACTTTTAAATATATGTAACGATCAATTCCGAAAAATTTCGAAAAAAGTATTTTTTTTCTTCATATAACTTAGAAATTTCTTCGTGGATCGTTTTTGGCGTAATAAATTACGTATAAAAACCATAATAGCTGGAATTTGGAGCGCTTTGCATTTGAAATTAGCGGGAAGTTCCAGGGATGACCTGTAGGGTCAACCGTAATTTTTAATATTATACCTTATATAATAGTTGAAGCGTGAATGGGTCGGCTCGACCGGGAAACGACCACGCTCTCACAGAATACCAGCGTGAAATAGCAGCTAAACGCTGTTTGTGCTTCGTATGGTGACGATGACCCTTTTTATTGGAAACAAAGATTAAGCTGCTGTTATTTGTTGGTATTTTGTGAGATTTGCGCTGTAATCATCACCATAATACAGCAGCTGCAGCAATGCTCTACCATGTAAATATAAGAAGAATCTAGAAGTTCTGTATGTGTTCTGATGTCAATATCTTGCAGCGACCTTTAATCGATAATATCACAAGGAAGATGAAAGAGTTTTGGTCTCGACAATATGATTTTGTTCGTTATACTAAAAAAAAATTTTTTTTTTTTAATTAATAACTTTCCTGTCCGCGAAAAAAATATTAGCATTAAATATATATAACAATAAATGTATCTAATAAACAATAGATAAACAATCGAAAAGTTCATTACTTGACTCACGGGACAGTGAAATGGTTAGTGATATTACCAAGAATTTAACTGACATAAGAAATAACGTTGCAATTATAACAGCTGCAGATGTGTATCAAAGGTAGGTACCGATACGTCTGATACTGGGAGCGGTCAAAGACGGTTGCAAAATTTAACGGGCGCCTGGCGGAGCGCGGAACGGACAAATTTAATTATACTATTCGGAAATGGGCTAGAAAATTGAATGTACGACGGAGATGTTCGCCACGGAGGATCGCGTAAAACCTAATTGATTTACCGAGGAATGCGACTATATTTCTTCATGGAAGCCATGAATAAATTATCGTTTCAATTTTGAAATAAGCTAGGGCGTGACTGATTTGGAAGAAATGAATGAATGAATATACTTTTATTGTACACCACGAACAAATATACAAATCACATAACAAAGAGCAGATTATATGTACAATTTGGCGGCCTTATCGCTACATAGCGATCTCTAAAGAACTCTAGAGAAGAAGAAACGTGATAACAAACATAATATACATTTATATAAGATATAGCAAGACTTTGTAATAATTATTATTTAATATTGTCACCTTTTGAGGAAGGTATAAAATTCTATTCTTCTCATGATTCTTTATATTTACACGATTCTATTACAAATAGTAAAACTAATTTTATTTAAGACTTTTTTACAAATCAAGTGAAATCTGGTGTAATGGTGAGGATGATCCTGAACATGTTCAAAGACTGAATAAAACTATTTTTACGGATTTTATCGCGTTTAATTTTACTAATTTTGATTCCCGGTTTCGGGTGCTTTACAGCACCCATGGTCACGGGGGGGACTGAGGTGTTTGACGTCCCAATCTCATAGTTAGCCCGGCTACCTTCAGTTTTTTGAATATTAATTTTTGGTCCGATCTACGCAGAATGAGCTTACAGTATCTTGAAGTCTTGCAGTGGTATGCTTGGGTTTGTATTTAATTTTGTTAATTATAGGATCCCAAGCAGATGGCAGCACCCATCCATCTTCTCTATTGAAATTAGGATGTTTTTAATTTCAATAGCCTCGTATCATCCTTGGTAGGAATCGTCATATATACTATACTAGACATGACATGACATGACTGCTTCGATGGTCTAATGAGGTCCCGGGTTCGAATCCCGGGTTGGGCAAAAATCAGTTATTGGGTTTTTCTGTCGAGAAATTCTCAGTAGCAGCCCGGAGATAGCAAGTTAGCGGTGTTTCATCCCCGTGCCTCGGAAAGCACGTAAAGTCGTTGGTCCTGTGCCTGATGTTTCTCGGTCGTGTCGAATTACCGTGACGGTAATTCGATTATGAGAGTAAGGGAATAGAGAGTGTATCTGAACTTGTGTGCTATAATCCTGTCCTGTGCAGATGTCTAGTCTCCGCTGAGACTGGCCGCCGTTACCGGAATTCGGTCTGGGGGATATTATTATACTAAACATTCTTTTTCTTTCACCGCTTTTAAAACTTCAATTTTGGTTAGTATGCATATGTCTGCTAGTGTATGCTTTCCAAAAAAGTGCAGGCATGAATCGATTTCTTGAACGAATTGTCCGAACCTTCGCTGGGCACCTGCTCAAAAGGAGTCTTACTACCTTCTTGGACTCCTGTTCTGCCTAGGAAGTTATCAAAACAGGCCTGTTTGTTTTCTACACACATAAGCGTTTGTATAGTAGTGATAGCATAGTGAAGTATCTCATAAAAATAGATATAAGAAAACCCGTGTTACCAATCCTTTTAACACTAAATAGATTTTTTAAATTATTATAAATAAGAAGCGTTATGCTCACCAATTAAACTTACCTGAAATGAAAGTAAAAAACCAATTAGTAAATTCTAAGTAAAAAAATATTTGTAAATTTAAAAGTAATAAGTAAATTTTACTTAGTGAAAAAGGACTCCTTTGCTGCCTAGGAGTCCGTCTGGGAAGGTACCTTTTTCTGTTGCGAAATAGCGGTTCCCGTACTTGTGTCTTTTAGTCTGAAGGGCTGTGGGGCATTCCATCTTTGCTCTCAGAAGTGACAACGAGCGAGTCCTGTAGTCTTCTTTGTTTGAAGTTGGCTATAGGTATCCCCCCACTAGATGGAGTGACGATCTGTTAAGACATGCGGGTACTTGGATGCAGGTGGCTTAGAAGCGTGCATTGTGGCACTCGTTGGGGTAGGCCTATGTTTAGCAGTGGACTTGTGAAGGGCTGTAATGATGATGATGATGATAGGTATCGATGGATTGCAGTTGCCACTTGCTATCAGGTGGAATGTAAACTCTTTTAACACTTCAGTTTTATAAAAAAAATACAGCTTTTATTACCTTATTAGTTCTCGTCTAGATACAGCATATACACACACTTTCAAATCCAGCTCATCTTCAGTTTAGGTAGTTATAAACAACCTTATGTCCAATAAGCAAAGCTAAGAAACATCTGTTGTACCGTAATCAAATTAATCCATCTGGAAACAGATCGAAACGTCAGGTTGGACGTCAGTACTGAAAATAATTTCCATCGAGACACGTTCAGTGATACTTGATCCTTAAGGATAGTTGCGACTACCCCCGCTTTAAATGGTTACAAGCGTTTGCCGAAGGGGGCGGGGGTCACAGTAAAATGGTTACGGATGTACGAAATAGCTCGTATGATGGATCGGACGGAGACCCGATGGGCTTTTGGCACCACCATCGCTCAATGGTCGATCGCCCTTTGACGGAACGGGAGTGCTTTGGTAGTATTTTAGGTCCATTATTCTTCACTTGACATATTGAGCGACAATTGATGTGTGAGAGGAAACGGAAAAACAGATTCCATTGTAAATGGTCAATTGCTATTTATTGGAGATATCATTTATTGTTTTCGAATAATATTAAATATGGACTATGAAATAATATTATTATAAAACGAAAATTATGTCACAATGTCGTATTACTGCTATTTTTTATGCAGGTGGAATAATTTTTATTCCGTAAAGAAACAAGAATACTTCATTCATTTATTACAGCCTATTTAAAGTAAACTGATGAACAAAGGCCTCCCCCATAGATTGCCTGCCTAATAGGGGATTTTGCCATTGTTGCCACGCTTGTGAGGCGGGTTGGCAACCGCAGTTTTATTAATGTTTCCGATATTCCGGAAGACGCTGCTGCCTATTCCCGTTTTCAGTTTTTCTCTGTCGCCTCTTACGACACCTACGTGATGATATAGGGTTGTGGATATTCTTACGCCGCCACTACACAATAATATAAAAATAATTATTAGAAGTTATTCATGCTTTTACCAAAGGTTTCAAAGTGACAACACAATATAATATGCTGTTTAAGTGCCAAAAATGAGGTAGAATTCCTTCTCTGCCCTGGAGTTTTCCTGTCGGAAAATAGCAGTGCTTGCAATACTGTGTTCCGGTTTAAAGGGTAAAGAAAGCCAGTATAATTACAGGCCGTGAGGCATTCCATCTTAAGCCTTAGAACCTCTGTGTAGCCTTCTTTGTTTGAAGTTGACTGCAAGGGTCCATGGACTGCAGTAGCCACTTACCATCAAGTGGTCTGTAAATTCGTAAAAGGAAACCAAAATCTGGACCTGATAGATGGCGCTGTGGTTCAGTTATTAATATATTTTATATTTAGATACACCGTAAAGAGTCAAGAGTGAGTTCGAAGTGAAACACAATGCTTCACTTATCTGAAAGGGTAGAACAACGTCAACCGCGCCAGCTAATTGTTTATAATATTATAATCGCATAATATTTCTTCCTCGTACAAAGCAAATGGTTGTCATTAGTGCAAAACCTTTAATCTTCTAAAACGATCAATTGAACAACATGTCTATACTAATGCTGTGTACACTTAATTACCCGGTCAAACCCACACATTCGGACCGCAAAACATCAAAGGACGTCTTAATACGCTCAGAGCGATTTCTGGTCCGCACGTCGGTATTGCCAACCCTAACAAATTGCGTCGTCTTCCCAAGGTTAAATTTTCACCAACGGTCCTCTATAGTCCATTAAAACGGCGGTACCAATAAGACTACCTTTGTTTATAATAAACACTTTCCATTCCCCCCATCCCTTTTGCGCCTTCGTCCTTAATTGTATCGTCGTCCCTATCGCACGTTTGTTTTGTAGGAGCATCCTAGTGCATATCTAGGGTACAGCAATAGCGAGAACCCTCAGGAACGTTAACGACATACCCCGAGTTCGCCCGAGGCCGATTCAATTACTACTGTCGTATTATTTCGACGAAAATATGCATGTATTTGTGTACGTACGCTGCGGTGTGAATTAAATTCTGTTTCAAGTTTATTGGTCACGGTTGGCGATAAGTTTGGATAAGGGTATAGGGGTCGGCTCGCGTGCTTCAACTATGCTCTATATTGAATGTGTTGGATCGTTTATTTGTATTTTATTTGCTCTGTTTGGGTAATACAGTTCACTGTCCCAACATTTATACTTACACGCATATTTCTAAAAATTAGAATAATTTAGAAAATTGAAAATACAGAGTTTACGAAATATTAATCTTTGATATTAATATCAGTAAGCTTAAGTGGTAATGGGCCGGGGAAATAGCTCGAGGAACTCACAACCGATGGGGAAGAAAGGTTCTCAAGTGGCGACCTCGTACCGGCAAGTGGAGCGTAGGACTTTGATCAGTGGCATTACTTGCGGGAATACTATGTCCATCTGATGGTAAGTGGATACTGTGGCGCATAGACATCTACATCAATTCTCGATGAAGAATTAAAAAAAAAACAGATGCGTTTCTCCTCCTGAGGACTAAGATGGAATGCCTCGTTTCCAGTAAAAAGTATCTCCGGTTCTCTACACTTACCATACGAAACATAGCAGTATTAAGCTGCTATTTTACGCTGGTATTCTGTAAGAGCGTGATCCTTCCCCGGTCGAGCTGACCTATTCGTGCTGCAGACATAATATAGCTGCAGTATGGCTCTACCACGTATCTATTGTTTCGGACAGAGGTCGTTAGGTAGTGCTTCTGCGAAGATAATTCGAAACAGGATATTTTGTTGTCGTGTAGGTGTTCTACCACCGCGTATAACTATTGTTTGGTAGCAAAACTTGACAGAGATTTACTACAACGTAACAAATCATAATTTTAGTTAGGCCACGGTGTACGAGCAGTCCCGGCTGTGAATCAGTAACCGGCTCGATCAACCGCTACAACCCTGCGGGATACAATTATGGGACCGATATTGCTCTTAGCAACTCGATAAGGTGTAATCGGGAGACCTCAGAACAATTTATGGGGAGTTGATAGTTACCCTCGAATGAGCCCCAACTTAATGGACTTGTTAATGCCGAGATGGGTTTTAGTTACGTTTGGCCGCTTCGGTGATTTCGTATACACAACTGCGATATGGGAAATAAAACAAATAAATTTAATATTAGAATTATTAAAGGTAGAAATTTTTTCTAATGCAGTTTCTTCAAGATATTTTTTTTTACTCGAGCCCAATGCTGAACGGATTGACGATCGCAGTGCCAGACTTCTCGCACATTTGACGCTGCTGCCCGTCGCCGATCTGGCTATTTCACGTCCGACACAAACGAGAGGGTTATATCGCCATCTATCTGGAGCCGTATGATGTTTCTGGCATATTCATTAGTCGCCTCTTACTGTACCCAAATGGGTTGATGGTTTTTCTTACGCCGGCACCATAAAACGAATGGTAAATCAGCAACAAAATTTCGACCATTTCAGCACTACAGACGTAATATAAGATTAAAGGTATGTTATTAGCGGTTTAGCTATCATTGCTCTTCATATTATTAATAATACATTCATTTATGTTCAGTTTGTATTTTTTTTCAGGGTGATAATCGGACACAGTACATATGATGGTATGTGGCTTATGAAAAGAGCCTACTCTTTTTCATAAGGCTGTTAACGCATCTGGAATTCTCCTGGTGTTGTAGTCGTTTATAGGCGGCGGTAGTCACTTACCATCAGGCGAGCCACATGTTCGATTGCCTTTTTCTTTTATACAGCCTATATATGTGTCCCACTGCTGGGCACAGGCCTCTCCTCATATCTGAGAAGGTTTTAGGGCAAGGAAGGGTCCGCCGCGCTGCCCCAATGCGTGTTGGTGAACTTTACATGTCTTCGAAATATTTTTTTTCTAATTTCTCCGACATGCAGGTTTCCTCACGATGTTTTCCTTCACCGCCGAGCACGTGGTAAATGAGCACTTAAAATTGCAATTAACAATTTCATTGGTGCCGGCGGGGATCGAACCCGGTTTGCTCGCATGCTGTGAAATTTACAGCGAGCGCTAACCATCTGAGCTACCATGGCTTCGTTTGCCTTATATAAAATAAAACAACTCCTTAATAGATCCTTAATAGATATAGGTGTCTGTGGGACGCAGCATTTATTATTATTGCTCGTTTAACAATTAAAATGCCACATTAGTTTTTTTTTATAGCATAGGGTGACAAACGAGCACACAGTCCACCTGATGGTAAGTGGGTACTGTGGCCTATAGACATCTACATTTATCCTCAATTAAGAATCAAAATGCAGATGCGTTGTCACCCCTGAGGACTAAGATGGAACGCCTCGTTTCCAGTAAAAAGGGTCTCCGGTTCTCAACACTCACCATACGAAACACAGCAGCATTAAGCTGCTATTTTACGCTGGTATTCTGTGAGAGCGTGGTCCTACCCCGGTCGAGCCGACCCATTCGTGCTACAACTATAATATAGTTGCAGCGTGGCTCTACCACGTATCCGATTCTCATAACTCGGCATACGAAACACTCCAGCATAATACTGCTCTTTAACGTAGGCATTGTGCGAGCGTGGTCTTTCCCCGGTTGAGCTGTTCCATTCGTGCTGCAACTAAATATAATAATTCAATACAGCGTTCTACTGCTACAACGTTGCAAAAGGCATTTAAATCCCTAACAGATAGCATAAAAAGTACATGTTCCAGTTATTTATCAAGAAGATATTATAAACGGAATCAGGACAGTAATTCCCATTAGATGTACCTACTGAGCGCAATGCATTTGAGTGTTATATATAACAATTTCATTTCATCATACAGTTAAATACAATTAAATCATTTTACTCTCTATGTTACAAGAGTTTGTCAAACATTCTTCATCGCAAACTTGCACCAAGTACATTTCGAGTCCACGAATTGCAAAGTTCCATGCAGAGGTGCAATGAAATCTGCCGAACACTTCATATGTCTTCCGCTGGAGAACGGTGTTGCACACAACATAAAACTTGCTATATATTAATTTTTCAGAGAGCCCTGTGTGCGAGCTCTTGAAACGTCGCCGCGGGCGTGCAGACAGACGCGGGTGTGGCAGACGCGCTCGTCTGAAGGCAGGGCCTTGAAACCGGCGAGTGATTTAACCGCGGCAGTTTTATAACGTTTTTTTTACAAAATTGAAGTGACAAAGAAACTAACAGTCCACATAGGTAAGTGGCTATTGCAGTCCATGGACATCTGCAACCAATGTCAAACGAATGAGGCTACAGAATCGTTGTCACTTCCGAGGACCAAGATGGCAATATGCCCCCAGCCTGTTATCATGTTTGCTCTTTACACCGTTCACAAAGGGATTCAATAGTGTACAAACTACTGTTTAGCAGTACTAGTGAAAGGGTGGTATCTACGCAGACGGATTCCTAGGCAGAAAAGGAATCCTACCACCTAGTGAAAATTATTTATCATATTATTTTCTTTACCTATGTAGGTGGAAGAACGAAAACTGTAAAAAGAGTGTAGGGCACCCTCCCTACAAGAGGGAGTGAAAAATTACAAAGTACTTAATTTTTATCTTTAATTTAAGGATCTATAATTTAGGAATATTTTACGGAAATCGTTCCGAGAAACAAACATACATAGTGATTTCATTTCAGTATAATAAAACACAAAAAATACTTTTATAATTGTTTAGGCGCCATTTAAAATAATAGAGTAACAATGCAATAATTACGAATGTATTTTAAAGATATGGCATTGTTTTAAGTAAATAAAACACACTAAAAATTACCAATATATATAAATAAATTAAACGCTATTTCCGTGGCCAGATCACCAGCCATGCACAGACATGATATCGCGCGGAGTAAAATATGGAGTTGCCATAATATTTAAGATTACCAAACTGTAATATTTTTAATTGTGATTTGTAAGATATTAACGAAGCACGATGTACGAATTACAAGGATACAATATAAAACATATAGACACTTTCAGTAACAGGATTACTAGCAATACTTCTGTAAATGAATAAAATTTCATATCAATTAAGGCTGCATTATAAATTTCTACCATTGAAGACTTTATAAATACAAATAAAGCTGATATCGAATGTTGATGAAACTACGTAGAAGTGTTTTCGTCGAAGCCTATAAATTATTAATACTTTTAATAGGTGAAATTTTGGTATGTCAGTTTAATTCGCATGTTTGACGGTCAGGTAGCACAGTGGCTTATAGCCTAGTAGCAGCGCTGCAGTGCCGTTGGTTTGTATCCTGCACGAAACAATTGTTTGTTCGGCCTACGAATAATTTTACCGGGTCTGGTTGATGGTTCTTGTACAATGGTATGTATGAAATACGCCTTCACGATGTGGTATTAATTCTACTGTGGGGGTAACGTTTTTTTATATGTAATAAATAGACCTAAGGTATTTGAAGACAAAAGCTGTTATAGTGAGTTTGGCACAGGAACTTAGTACATGTGTCTTAAGTAATAAAACAGGTTCGATCACAAGAAAAAAGTATTATGCTATAAAATTAAACCCTTTCACACTATTCAGTATTCTTCAGTGCAATATAACGTTTGGTAAAGTGCAGGTTTATATCTCTTTCTACCTAATTCGCTTATTTCTTGCCCCCCGCCCCATTGTCTTGGCATCGGAAGCGAGGGCGGGGAGGTTCCCGAATGATCAATTATAAAGGTTTTCGTATGCAAATATTGCGGGAGCAATTTTAATTACATGTTTTGATTGCATCTAAGGATTGCATTTTGTATTGGTTAGATATAACACACTGAAGGGAAATAATAAAGGGTTTTATAATCCTACATTGTAAATCCTAACCACGTCGCTTAGACCACCTCGTTAATAAAAAGGGGTTTTGTGCCCAGCTGTGGGACGTATATCGGCTGTAACTTTAACTATATAATAATAAAGTCCCCGTAACCGAATTTCGGTCACGCGGCCAGCCTCTACGGAGACTAGCCATCTGCGCATTACAGGAATATAGTATAGTAGGTACAGTAGTAAGTGCGCAAACACAGGTACACTCTCTTTTCCCAACTTTTAAATGAAGTTTTTTTTTATAGGATAAGGTTGACAAACGAGCACACAGTCCACCTGATGGTAAGTGGTTGCTGTGGCCCATAGACAGCTACATCTATCTTCGATTACGAATCAAAATGCAGATGCATTGTCACCCGTGAGGACTAAGATGGAATGCCTCGTTTCCAGTAAAAATGGTCTCCAGTTCTCTACACTCACCATACGAAACACAGCGGCATTAAGCTGCTATTTCACGCTGGTATTCAGTGAGAGCGTGGTCCTTACCCGGTCGAGCCGACCCATTATGACATTTTCCGCAGTCATCTCTTGCGATATCTATGCGACGAAATGGGAATGGAATCAACGCGTTCGTGAGTTCTTATTTATTTAAACTAAACATTGGTTATTGAAGTAAAACTGAATTAACTTAAATTACTATGATGATACGGATGAAACTAATTTTAGAGGTTTTTATCACGTTTAATTTTAACTTATTTTGAGATCCCGAGTTTTGTGTGGTTTGCAGCACAATGAGGTAGTGTAATAGTTCAACCGGGCTACCTTCAACTTTTATTACAGTGTGGCGGCGCTGTCTTCGCGCTACAAGCGAAAATATATCGAATCCTAAATCGCGCTATCAAAGTTCTATTTTATTCTATTCTGTAAATCCAAATCATCGATGTGCCGCAGAGTCGCTATGATCAAATAGAAAAAATGAGCTGTGAGCAAAAACTACAATTTAATGTGTCCGACCAGGCGTGAAACGAGAGAGTGGCAGGCTCAGAATATGAGCTCAGAATAAGACATGAGCTCGACAGAAGCTACAGACCCAACACAGTGGAATAAGACGAGAGGCTTTTACACTGCTGTAGGTCAGTACATGTACAGTAATATATTTGAATAAAACTGAACTGGCAAACGAACTTACAATCCATCTGATGATAAAAGACTACCGTAGTCTATGTACACCTGCAGTGAACTTCAAACAAAGAAGGCTACAGATGTGTTGTCAGCTCTGAGGACTAAGATGGAATGCCCACAGCCTGTATGTACTGACTATCTATACCCCTCAGACCGGAACACAGTAGTCACTGCTATTTGGCGGCGAAAACAGGTGAGAGGGTGGTACCTAAACAGACGGAGTCATAGGCAGAAAAGAAACCGAACCAATCTCTACTAAATATTAGGTCCTTACATATGAAATTAGCGTTTTGTCGTACTGACCACTATGATCTGAAATAACTCCTCTTTGGTTAAGAATTCCAAATTCAAATTTATAAATTCATTTAGCTGGTACATTTGAGTTTTTTTTCCTCATTATTTTATTCTTTGGCGTCGCTTATTACCGCACAATGGAAAACATGAAATATCGGTATATTTACGAGTACGAGTTCTACCGTGGCACCAGTGTTGTAGAAACAGCTCGAAGGATTAATTATGTGTACGGCGCTGGTGTCGCAAAAGAAAGCACGGTACGTTTTTGGTTTCAACGTTTTCGTTCTGGAAATTTCGACCTTCAGAACCAACCCGTGGACGGCCGGAGATCAAAGTGGAAAATCAAGAATTAAAGACTATTGTGGAAGCGGATCCATCACAAAGCACTTCAGAGATAGCTGCAGGCTTCGGGGTAAGTGATAAAACTGTATTTATCCACTTGAAGCAAATCGGGAAAGTTAAAAAAAACTTGAACGATGGGTACCTCATGAATTGAGTGAATCGAACTTGCATACACGCGTCGACTGCTGTGTTACTTTGCTCAACCGACACAATAATGAAGGGATTTTAAATCGAATCATTACTTGTGATGAAAAGTGGATACTGTACGATAATCGGAAGCGCTCGTCGCAATGGCTGAACTCTGGAGACCAGCCAAATCCTGCCCTAAACGAAAATTGACTCAGAAAAAGTTACTTGTGAGTGTTTGGTGGACTAGCGCCGGTGTCGTTCACTACAGCTTTCTAAAATCTGGCCAAACGATTACGGCAGATATCTATTGTCAGCAACTGCAAACCATGAAGGAAGAACTAGCTGCTAAACAACCGAGATTGGTCAATCGCTCTAGCCCACTGCTGCTTCACGATAACGCAAGACCACACACTGCACAACAAACAACCACTAAGTTAGATGAGTCACAATTGGAATGTCTGCGACATCCACCGTACTCCTCGGACCTTGCTCCAACAGATTACCATTTTTCCCGGAATTTGGACCACTTATTACATGGAAAAAAATTCAACTCCGATGCGGCAGTCCAAACCGCCTTCAAAGAGTTTATTGATTCTCGCCCCCATGGTTTTTTTAGTAAAGGGATCAATGAACTACCTATGAGATGGCAAAAGTGCGTAGATAACAACGGTGCATTTTTTGATTAATTAAATATATTTTACAAAAAAAATTGACTTTATATTCCTCACGTACAAAACGCCAATTTCATATGTAAGGACCTAATATTATATTGAATGTGTTTGTTAAAAAAATACAACTGACAAAATTCATACAGCTAGACAAATCTTCATCTACAGGGAGGCAGCAGCGTATTCTTCATCATCAACATCATCATTACAGCCCTTCACAAGTCCACTGCTCAACATAGGCTTCCCCCAAGGAATGCCACAAAGCACGATCCCGAGCTACCTGCATCCATTGACTTCTTGCATGTCTTACCAGGTCGTCACTCCATCTAGTGGGGGGACGCCCTACACTTCGCCTGCCGGTACGAGGCTGCCACTCGAGAACCTTTCTTCCCCAAGCAGCGTCTTCTTAATAAGGACTAAAAATAAAAGCTGCGGTTGCCTACCCGCTTGCCAAGCGTGGTAACTGAGGCAAAAACTGTGGCAATAGATTCCTTATAAGCCGATCTATGAGGTAGGTCCAGCGGTGGACTAATAGCCTGTAACGGTAACGGACAAAATTATAAAACACTCATTAACAAAGAAATCGAAAAATCAAACAAAAAACCTTCCTAAATCGACTCATTGTTAGCACGGAACTCGAAGTAAAGATATCATCCCAATATCCGATGAATGGTTAACGAGTTTGAAAATCGACGGAGTTCAACCCTTCTGCGGCACCTCGCGCGGAACGAATCGTTGAATTTTTGATCTCCAACGGGAAGGGGTGTCGCCGACATTATTAACACTTAATATTTAGTGCCGCGAGGGGCCCCGGATATATTTGCCCCCGCGAAACCCTCTGTTATCCTATTTGAGGCACTTCTACCAATTCTTTAATCTGCTGAAAGTATTTAACGCTTTCGAGGGATTCGTTTCAGGTTAGAGTTTAAATTCGGTGTGGTAATTATATGAAGTATAAGTATTTTTTCTTTAGATATATTAACAGGATTATGCAATATAAAGTAATCTAACAGTCCACGGCTGGTATGGGTTTCTTCTAAGTTTAAAGGAATTCCTATCAATAATTACTTTTTTTTTAGGATAAGGGTGACAAACGAGCACACAGACCACCTGATGGTAAGTGGATTCTTTGGCCCATGGACATCTACATCCATCCTCGATTAAAAATCAAAATGCAGATATTATGTTGTCACCCCCGAGGACTAAGAAGGAATGCCTCGTTTTTGTGCTACCTACGATTTGCCGTGGTAGCTCTGGGGCTAAGCGCTCGCAGTAAATTTCACTGTACGCTAGCAACCCGGGTCCGATCTCCGTCGGTACTAATGAAATTGTTAATTAAAATTTTCTGACAGATGTACATTTAAATAAGTTCACTCGGCGGTGAAGAACATTGTGAGGAAACATGCATGTTTGAAGAATAAAAATATTTCGAAGAACAGTGACTAATTGCTCAACTTTCAGAAATCAGACATGGTCTGTGCCCGTTTGTAGGACGTACATATATAGACTGTTGCTTCACCTTTTTTACGTTACAATTTTTGGGGTCTCTTGCGCCCTGAGTTCTGCGTTGTTATGATGGCTTTTAACTACAGAGCATAATATTTAATATATATAAAGTGAAATCCAACCTTATCGAAAATAAGTTTTTGTTATTTATATAACTATTATTATTTATTTAGACTGTATCATGTTACATTACATTTTATGCCGATGTCATAAAACAGTCTGATACTCGCGCAATTATAAAACATCAACATATAGAGAGTTATCTTTGTCAAAAATCTGGCGGTTAGGTTAGAAGTTACGGGCTGACATAGAAAGGGGAAAAATAGAAAGGAGAAACAATATTACACTCCCTTTGGTTTTCACCGCAGTCGGAAAATAAGATACGCAGGTTCGAAGCTAACAATAAAACCGAATCACATTCACATCACAAAGCAATTTTATACGCAAACATCAGTACAACTTCGCAAACTGTATACGACGTAACACGCATGAAAACAAAATATTCTAGTAGCAATAAAACTCGCCTTTCAGCGTAACATCAAACGTATCTCCCGCCACCCCAACGATATCGCCAAAGCGCCACAACTCAAAGTAATTAATATTTTAATTGGGCATTTCGTGCGTTGTTACTTAGCTGATACAGCTCGATAAATTCCGCGACGCTAATAATGTCCCCTGCCGGCGACTGTTTGATGTCGCGCTTTTACACGATTTAAGTGCTCAGCGGTTATTGGGCGGAGTCGTTAGTCGCTTTAAAAACGTTTTAATCGGAGTCATTGAGACGGGATACTAAAAATAATAATTGGAAACGAATATACCAGCGTAAAATACCAGCTTAATACTGCTGTGTTTCGTAGTGAGGGTAGAGAACCGGAGACCCTTTTTACTGTCCTCAGGGCTGACAACGCATCTGCATTTTGATTAATAATTGAGGATAGATGTAGATGTCTATGGGCCACAGCATCCACTTACAATTAGGTAGACTTTGTGCTCGATTTGACAATCGTACGGGCAAGAGAATCGAAGAAATGGTGATCCATTACTTCGATTCTCTTCACCATACGTTACAAAGTAGTATCACACCCCTGCCACACTACGATTTCTGACACGTCAGTAATAACATATATTAAGAAAAAATTATATTTTTTTATAGAATATGGGTGACAAACAGGCACACAGTCCACCTGATGGTAAGTGAATGCTGTGACCCATAGACACCTACAATTATCCCCGATTATGAATTAATATATATTATATACATAACGGACATATTATACGCAATGATTCTTAATCGAGATATTTCTTTAGAGACCCAGAGACCCTGTTTACCGGTAACGAGACATTCCATCTTAGTCCTCAATGGTAACAACGGATCTGCGTTTTGCTTAATGGAGGGTAGATGTAGATAACCTATAGATTATATTATCCATTTACCTTCAGGTGGACTGTTTGCTCGTATTTTCGATCTTATCAAATCATCAAATGAACGTTTTCTAATAAAACAAATCGCTTTCATACAGAAGCGGGCTTTGACGCGACACTTGTCGGTTAATGAGCCACCTGAACTGGTGAGTGGGGCGGAGCGCCGCGACACTTAGCGCCGGTTTACGATCGCGATCTGTGTTAAACGCGCATTAAAAATGTGACGGTGCGGGGTGTGTAAGTAAGAGGCAGCGTTGCTGAGACCGGTAGACTATATCGGAGGAGTTGAAATCAGTTAAGTTTTAAGTTGTTAAAACGCAATACTTAGTTTTAAATAATTTATTTCGGTTTTAACCAATTACTTTCTTTGGTAGGAATAATCTCGCTATAAAATTGTAAGTATATTAACAACCTATATAAGATTCACAGCTGGGTATAGGTTTCCACTTATGTCAGTGTTTTGGAGCAAGGACGAGACTGCCGCGTTGCAATTATAAGCTTAGGTGGTATTTTCACGTGTTCTCAAAATCTGCAGCCCATCTCATGGTTTGTTTTCCTCGGTCGCCTCTTACAACAACCATGAGACAATATGTGGTGGTGGTCATTTACTTGTAACTCAGCATTTAATTTTTTTTGTTTATATTGATTAAAAAAATTAACAATATTTTACAGTTTTCAACACACTCTAAACGTATGATTATAACAACCAAATCTTGCTTGTCGTCATATTTCATCGACACACCACCACATAAGACGTATAAACCCGAACGCAATTAGTCGGATGATAATGAAAAGGGCCCGGGATATGAACCACGCCTTGAAGCGATCCCAAGGCGGCCACTGGAATCAATAAATCATCGCGTCTCAAAGTGCCGGCGTCTGTGTACATACGTGGATGATTAACTGCTTCGATGCTATGTCGCATTACACAAAGCCCTAACGGAGTGGCAGCATTTGTTTGATTTGGATATTATTCACTTATTTATTTTATTTATTTACCATTTATTGCTTTTCCTTTGAATATGTAGGGTAACAATGGACTGACTTATGTCTGTCAAAATTCTTTGTGGGTTAATCCAAAGCGTGGTGAGCTATTGTGGCAGGTGACATGTGTAAAACTTACTATAAATATATTTTAAGTTTTTTATAATTACCTATTTAAAGGGGTTACAAATGGCGAATTTCTTTCCCAGTCAAGTCTTTTGGCATTCTCTACTAGTCAACCTTTGTTGTTAGTTAGTATTATAAATTCATTCATCATTCACACATCCTTAGAAATCATTATCTCCAGTTTTATCATCACATAAAAGTCCACGGTTACTTAAATCTTTTTAGTAGGCGCGATTTGCCTTCGGCACGCTTGGGTTTGGCGATCGTAATACCATGCATTTCGCAGCTTTGGCATTGTTACCTGTCGCCAGACTGATGGAAAAACGAAGGCCATGAAACAGGCATTTTTGATAGTCGCCCCTACCGACACCCACACGATATGGGGTAATCACTTCTCATCTGTATCCTTGTTGTTGCTTACAGGGTTCCATGAGATACAGTAACAGCTCGATTTTTTTCTTTTATTACTTACTGCCTATCAAATGTTTAATGTTGGACATTGGCCTACTCCATAGATTTGCCATAGTTGTCATGCTTGGCATGCAGGTTGGTAACAGCAGTTCTTTATTATTTTCTAATTTAACCAGAAAAATTCTGCTACTCATCACCTCTTTCGATTGCCCCCTGTCGTCTCTTACAAAATCCACGGGATTTTAAGGGGTGGTGGATATTCCTACCCCGCCACTACGTAATAATATTGCCATTAGCTTAATAGTAAACTCTAATATAAATAAATATTGATGTTTTTCTGTTAGTAATTGTTTGGAGATCGTCATCCTTCACGTCCGTGGATCGCAAAGTATTAGTCAAACAAACTTCTATACGAGTTACAATTGTAGGCCTGCGGAGCGACTCGCGAGTCCAGACCGCAAAATGTCCCCGCGGGATGCTTCATATCGGGAGCGTTCATCGTGGCCCACAGTTACGCGACGTCTTAAACGCAGGAGGTATTAGTGGATGAACAAGAGAATTCTTGCATTGTTAAATATGGCATATGATTAGTGTGGCCAAGCTTCTTGAATGTGTGAGGATATTTTTTAAGAGACAGTAAAAATAAGTGGGTGCATTTCGGTTTATCATAGCCCTGCTATACATCAAGTCCCCATAAGATATATTGTAACTTCAGTTTTTTCTTAAGAAAATGCAAAATCAATAGAAACTTTTTGGAATTAGTTGAGCCTTTGGGAGTAGTAGAATAAATAAAAAAATAGATTGTCCTTTCGTTAAGTCTTTTGTACATCAAAGCAAAAGAGAAAGAAGAATCAAAGAAAACATACAAAAATGTTGCATTTTTTTGTGTCAATTGCCACCTTCACGAGGTTACAGATGCGTTGTCACCTCTCTGGACTAAGGTGAAATGCCTCCATAGCCTGTAATTATACTGGCTCTCTTTACTGCACTTCGTGGAAGAACGAAGCCAATGCCGCATAGAGAATCCGATTGCTGTACATTTGCAGTGTCTGCAATCGAATAGACCAACGAATTTCAAATCCTATAAACACCAGCAGGTTTCTACAAAACTCAAAGATATATTCTTGCTCCCGATTTCTGGCCTTCTAGGGTAGCGTAGCGTCAATACAGGGACGCGCCAAAGAAAAAAAGTTCCCTAAATAGTGTAATGTTTTATTTTTATATATTTTAGGTTAAGAATATATCTCTGTGGGCCAATGTCATATTACATAATATATAAACAAGTATTTTATTACACATATGCCGATATACTAATTTGTAAGTATGGATGCATAATTTAAAGATATTGTATAGTATACCCTTCAGAGCTTTAGACCGTAACGCAGCAGTGGAAGCAATGATATAATATATTTTATACGTGGTAGAGCTATGCTGCAGCTATATTAGTAGTATAGTTATAGCACGAATGGGTCGGCTCGACCGGGGAAGGACCACGCTCTCACAGAATACCAGCGTAAAATAGCAGCTTAACGCTGCTGTGTTTCGTATACTCACCTCACGTAGGGAACCGGAGACCATTTTTACTGGAAATGAGGCATTCCATCTTAGTCCTCACGGGTGACAACGCATCTACATTTTGATTTGTAATCGAGGATAGATGTAGATGTCTATGGGTCGCAGCAACCAATTACCATCAGGTGGACTGTGTGCTCGTTTGTCACCCTTATCCTATAAAAAAAAATATTTATAAATAGGTAAGAGGGTGGTTCCAACCCAGACCGGCTACGAGGCAGAAAAACTTTCCTAACACCTAAAAATCATTTATTTTACATAACGTCGTATTTATGTAGAACGCGAAGAAAATTTATTTATGTAAATCGCATCCACGATACACAAGAAATTTTGTTATATTTTTTTTAAAAGAAAAGAAAAAAATATCCATATGTCATATTATCATCGACGTTTATATTATGGATACACTACCATTACAAGTCAACTAAAATTTCCAGATGGTAACCCTAGTCGTTGTTCGTGTACGTAATGAGAAGGGGGTCTATGTGAAAATTGGCAATTGTGCCTGTTTCCCAAATCGAGGGCGCTTAGTAGAAACACCATCGGCATCTTGACATCATTCCAACCTTCACGCAGGTAAAAGAGAAGATAAAATGTTAAGATGCTCTAATGAAGAATTATTTATAGAAAAGTCTAATTAAAACAAAATTTTGAAGCTTAGTCAAATAGGTATTTAAAAGACAGCGGCGAGATGTAGTATGTTTACCAATAATTAAGTTTAAAAATAAAGTTAAATCGATTTGAAATTTAAATATTTTTCCCATAAAAGTGGACTAAGGAATATCACAAGTTCAAGGTAACAACTAGAATGTCATTTAGTTAAGTACAATAAAAGCTTCATCCCCTATTTTTATCCCTTAGAGGTGAATTTTTTCTATGAATTCATAGAGGACCATCTTTGAAGTTTTACCTATTTAATAAAAGAAGAATCGTTAAAATCGATTCAGCCGATAATAATACATAAAAAAATACGTGTCGAACATAAAACTCCTTTTTTTTTTGAGAACTCGTTTAAAATTAAGTGGAAACTAAGTCCGTTTAATTCTAAACTTTTTTTTGCATGATCGATTTGATTGATGCAGATTTTAATTACTAACGTAATGTTGCTACAGGTTAAAATATTTGTAGTAACATAGTAAAATAATAATTACATTAAAACGTGGAAAACGTATAACGGTATAAAATTAATAAAAGTTAAGTAACAGCCTATATTGTTCCACAGCTGGGCGCAGGTCTACTCTCATTCCTGGAGGATTAGGGAGAATTTGTCCACCGCGCGATTTTTTTCGAAATATTTTTACTCCTCGCTTAAGCAGTTCTCTGTATGTTTTACTTCACCGCCGAGCACGAGGTTCTTAAATCGGGGTTGGATTTTAAGGTAACTACGAATAATTTCATGGCAACGTAATAATTATTATTTAAAATAATTAATGATTTAATTATTCGTATAAAAACTAATAAGTACCTACTGAACTTCAGCTCATAATATATAAAGTCTCTTTTTTTAATAGATAGCCCCATACTAGGATTTTCTCTTGTATCGTTGAGGCAGTTTACATATATTAATTGCACAAAAACAAACATCCAGATCAGGAACAATTATTTGTAGGCCATACAAACTTGTTCCGTGCGGGATTCGAAACCGCTGCCCTCAGCGCCGTAGTTCATATTGCTAAGGCACTTCGCCACGAAACCATCGAAATATTTATTACGTCATCTGTCTTAAGAGTTTGATCAATTATAAAATTAGTTGAAGAATAGGCCACGAAATCTCCACAGCAAGCTCACAGTGTCCACATCGATATTTATTTACGCAATCACCCCTTCTCTAAACAGAGACAAAGTGCTGGCGTACATTAGTGGGCGGAGGGAGATTTTATTGCCCCAGCGCCTTAAAATATTGTCTGATTCATTAGAGGATATTTCACATTTAAGTTTCGTGTGTGCTCTTAGCTTCCTTAGAATGTTTCAGCTTTGCCGACTTCGCGCCAAATTTTCCGAGGCGATCATTTCGGAGGGGAGGCGGGGGCTGTTATAAGGGGATGTTATAACGACACTGTTGTTACAATTTTCTAAAAGGATACCGTTACGTACACGTAATAAGACGCTAAGATTCTCTTATACCCTTAATTATGGTGGGGGTGAGATGGGGTGTAATGACACATGTATGTAAATATTCGCCGTAACGACTCGAGGTGGCGACGTGTGCTCGCTTTAATGGGCGCTCGGTTGTTTTCTTTGATTAAAGAATTTTATTACGGCGTATAATTCACGATTAGAGTTTAAAGGGTTTGGAGACGCGTCTCTAGATAAAACGGCGTAATGACGGCTGCGTGATTCTGAATTGTAATTGTTATTGCCAGGAAATGCGTTTGTTAAAAATTAATCGCCACAGAATTGGGAATTCGACTTGTAAACAAAGCTAAGCTATGGGTCCTAATTCCTATACGAATTATTCGCAAATTGAAGAATTGTATGGACGGACACGTGAACAGATCAGTAAACATTTTTACGTGGCAGAGCCACGCTGCAGCTATAATATGAATGTAGCACGAATGGGTCGGCTCTACTGGGGTAGGCCCACGCTCTCACAGAATACCAGCGTGAAATAGCAGCCTAATTCTGCTGTGTTTCGTATGGTGAGTGTAGAGAACCGGAGATAATTTTTACTGGAAACGAGGTTTCCACCTTAGTCCTCAGGGGTATCAACGCATCTGCATTTTGATTCTTAATCGATGATAGATGTAGATGTCTAGGGACCATAGCATCGACTTACCATCAGGTGGACTGTGTTGTGCACCTTTGTCAACCTTATTTTATTAAAAAAAACTGAAGTGGCAATGTGGTAGGCCGGCCATATAGCTCGAAGAATCGACAATCGACGGGGAAGAAAATGTGTCTTCTCATCCAATCACAATAGGGGTTATTTCAAGGCAGGAGTGAATAGGCTTTTGTTAAGCTAAGTAAGTATGCTTTATCATCTTGATTATATTTCGAGAAGATGCGAAGTTCGCCAACATGCATTGGGACAGCGCGATGAACTCATCTCTTTATCCGCTTTCATGTGTTAGGACCTATGAAGACAGCCACGCCTCGTCGCGAAATATTATTGCTCGCTTGCATTTTTAATTTTAATGAAAACGAATAGTTTTATTCGCAGATATCGGAGGCGCATTAATACGGAAATGGTTATTGTATAATATACAATGCACTGGGTGAGTGATTTGTAAAAAAAGAGTTGCTTTCTATAAAAGCTGATTACTTTTAAACTTGTTTTGATAGATGGGAGACAAACGAGCACACAGCCCGCCTAATGGTAAGTGCACGATATCGCCCAGACACCTACATTTGTTGTCGATTATGAATTAGATTGACATACATATGCGTTGTCACCTCTGAGGATTAAGATGAAATGTTTCCTTACCAATAAATACCTGTTATTGTCACGCATCTCAAACACAGCACCATGATGACCCGGTTCATTCGTACTGCAGCCATAATACAGCTGCAGCGTGCCTATCCTATAATGGATAATATGCATAATTAAGAAATCCGCGGATTACCAAAGCTACCGTCATAACCTTCCGTGTTTTAAAACTGAAGTAGCAACGGGCTGGCCGCGTAAGTGGATACTGTCGCCCATAGACATACACATACATTTATCCTCAATTAAGGATCAAAATGCAGATGCGTTGTCACCCCTGAGGACTAAGATGGAACGTCTCGCATCCAGTAAAAGGGTCTCCGGTTAAGATGAAAAAGAAGTCTAGAGGTTATAATAAACTACTGCGTCACTTACTTTACATGCCCTACTTGATAATACATGTCTCTCACTGCGATGCCAATCTTGTGAGATTTAACACCTTCTCTACACAAGCGTGTCTCTTCACCGAAAAGGAGCCCGCTCACCTTAGCATCTAATTTTTGGGATGTATTTTTGGAGTAAACTAACCGCAGCAGTTGATAGGTTGAGATCCCTCCGAAGCTCAACTTTGGACGGGTAGTTGAGTCCAAGGGCAAAGCAGCCGTAAGGAAAGGTGTCCTTGCAAGGATACTTAGTTTCCTTGCGGCAGCTTTTTACCCTGTATAAAGTGCAAGTCCTATCGTGCATGGACACATAGGACATTACTTGCTGGTTACATACTGGCTAGTGCTGCAAAATGTCACTTAACACTGTCGTACTGAAGACTGTAGGGAGGCGTGCTGAGGCCTATGGGTGACCTTAATTTGGTTGAAATCAATCTTTTCAGCCTCAAACACAGGCGCAGAGTAGCTACTCTCTGAGTATGTCATATGATTCATTTAGGAGAGTGTGCAAAAAAGAATCCAATGAAAAAACTAATAAATCACAAATACGTCGCCAAAAAATGAACAGGCCCAAACATGTTACACCAGGCGGAACTCAATTAGCACTTAATTGTCCAGTCTATATGCGTCACTAATCACCGGCTATCAGCTGCTCGGTCACGCCCACCGCACGTCAAACCGCTTCATATTAATCGACGCAGTAATTAATGACTTCTAATGAAATTGCCTCGGTATATACTGCCTTGAAATACAATACTTCGCTTATTCATCAAGGAATAACAGAACTATTACCTACTTGCACAAGGAATCTGTCGGGGTAAATTAAGTTTTAGAAAAAATTACAAGTGCATGAGATATGACTAAGATTTTTAAACAATAATTTATCTATATAAAAACTACAGGATACATTTCAATTAGGTTTTCTAAGTTTTATTTATTAGACACTTGACCCTTATATAAAAAAAAAATTACGATATCTTCATTTAATAAAAAATTAATAAAGTTTTAAGAAACAACGATTTTTATACGGGGTTTTTCACACGGTCAACTGTACGTCGGTTGCTCCCGCGTTACTAACCCAGATAATTCATAATTTATTATTATATTACACTACATTACATACATTATTATTTAGCTACAAACGGAGCAATGAATAACATTGTTTACAACGAAATTTTTAAGCAAAGTATATTTTTGCTTGCGATCTTTTTGATGTTTTTCCTTCGCGCATACAAAAACTTTGTTAATATATCAAGCAACGCGGACGAAGTCGCGGGTATCAGCTAGTTTTTTAATAAAAGTAAAAGCCGACTTCAAAAAAACTAAGAAGAATAAAACAATTTTCACATTAGCTGCTGAAGTTAGTGCTAAGACATAGTGTATGAAATACATAAAGGCCCAGTTTCGTATGATAAGTAGAAAAACGGATACTTGTTACTGGAAACGAGGCATTCCAACTTAGTCCTCAGGGGTGGCAACGCATCTGCATTTTGATTCTTAATCGAGATAGATGTATATGCCGATGAACCACAGCATCTGCTTGCTATCAGGTGGACTGTGTGCTCGTATGTCACCCTTATTCTATGAAAATGGTTGCAGAATATGTGTCAATTAATTTATTCCATTTATTTCTTTGAAGTCAACTTCTACTTTTTATTGAAAGTTTATTTTTTGTTGCTTTAGAGTGGACTTAGGAATACCACACATGCTTACTATAGCAAGTAGAATATCGTCAAAATAGTTATATTGAAAACTTCATTCCCTATATTGCCACTAAAGTTGATGAATATTTTGCCCAAATGTATACGGGTCCACCCCTAAAGTATAACACACAATTGACGAAGATATCACGTAACAATCATACAATAAAATCGAAAACATCCCACTTTTTGAAATCAGCTAGAAGAACCAAAAAAAGTAGCATTTAAAATTGGTATGTAATTGAACAAGCAATAAAACAGCATGTGCTCTGCCTTTACAATGAGAATAAATATCATGAATTATTAAGACATGGTTTCAAAAATAAAATCGATACAATGACTATCATCGTTCATTAAAACAGTCTTTCTTAGTCGAAAATTTGTTCTGCATTTTCATTCAAAGTACATATTTATTTTCAATTCTTTTTTTATTTTTACACAAAACATTAATATAATATATCCTTCATATTAGGGAATACATAAGTGAAACAAAGTTAAATCATTATTTTAATATTCTATTTAAAATTAAATTATTAAATAGTAGTGCACGTAGTTAGTACGTAACATAGTTCGTAGACATTTCGTAGCACGTCTACGCCGGAATCAGTACTAGATAAACCAGATATTAAATTCAAATAGAGATAAACATCATGTGAATAGAAAAAGTATTCAGTGCTGGATAATATCAAAGTGTGGACAAAAGTCTCAAGTACATCCTACACAATAGATGTCGCGCTAGAGAAAACAAAAGATTGTAAAGTTTGAAATTTTCACTAATTGAAGTGGTGTGTACAGCAGGAGAAAAGCCTACCCATATTTTATTGCTTCAGTCTTATTTACATAACATACAAACGAGATAGGTATTACCCTATCTAAATATAATTTAAGACTGGTAGCAAATATGCTATCTTATTATTTATATTTTAAATCAGCCAAGTTTTTGGCTACAAATAATTTGACATTTAATTTGGAATCAATTCTAACTAATATAAATTATTAAATGCGATAATAGAGGCAATCTTTAGCAATAAAAAGACTTTGATTAATTTAGAATGCAGCCTACAAGGAAATAATAAAAATTTACATGAAAAAAAAAAGGATTTTGTCATATAATAGCACTGCTTGTCCTGGAATAAAGCTTAGAACACTGTGTTTCCTCGTTATACCTAACCAACCTACTTTCAATTAAAGTGGCAAGCGAACTTACAGACCACTTGAAAGCAAGTGGCCACTGCAACTAACTTTAAATAAAGAACAGATGCGTTGTCACATCCGAGGACTAAGTTGGAATGCCTTACAGCCTGTAATATTATTTTGGCCTTACTGGTCTAATGAAGCGTCGAGGCTACTGTAATTATGCCTCCTGTGAGGCAATATATGAGGGAGACCTATGTTGACTTTTGATAGGCTTTAATTGTCACCGTGTTTGTCATGTTCCACTGATGGCTTACATGACTCTAGTACTCAAGTGATATTGCCAATTATCACATTGTCAGGCACAAAGCGTCACGTATCAAGGAAATGCCCGTCGCACGGCATCGCTATCGGACTATTTCCCCGGGCGACGCCGTGCCGATGAGGGAATATTATTCTTATTTCATTGAAGCGGTATGGATATAGGATCACTAGATAAGCTATCATCAAAACGACTTGTTGATAGTGTAACTGATATAGACAGTGTACGAATAATTTTCGAAATTACACACAATGATTAGATTTTTTTGAAGTGAAATCTTCTTTGGCATCGTTGTGATTTGAAGCCCAATGAAACGAAAAAGCGACCCTAAAAAGAGACAAATATATAAATCTATAGGATAGGCCTACGAGAGAATGAGACAGAATCTATATTTTTTACTAATATAAATAAGCGGAAGAGGTTTTTTGTTTGTTTAAACGCTAATCTCTGGAACTACCAGTCCGATTTGATAAATTATTTTTTGTATATGATAGCCAGATTCACAAGGAATAATTATAATGGAATAATTCACAAGTAAATATTGATTTTTGTTAAGCAAGTCGGAAGAAAAGCGCTCCTGAACTGCTTTATCCACGTGCGCTAGCGTAATGGTAGTGATACGAAAAAGTCCGCGATACCATAGCCATATTTCTTATACATAAGCCACAATAAGGTATTCTTATGTAGCGTATAAAGTAAATTATATCTTATGAGCGTTATTATTAGGCATGACATATTAATCCTTACGAACGAAAATTACTATGAAGTAATGAAGATAAACTTTGCTCCTTATAGCATGTTATTTGGGCGCATAGTTTAAGAGATAATGAAAAATTAAAATAATTCAACACTAGACTCGGCGCGCGAACGATGCCTAGCCACCAGTCCCTCTACAAGATGTGTCATGTCGCACGACTCAGAAGCGTGATATACACGGGTGATATCGCGGGGAACAGCTAGTTCAGTATAGTGTTTCCTATTATTATCTCAGTCTCTTCTGCGAGCGGTGCTTTAGAAATGGTTAGTATAACTTTTAACTGTTAAAATAAATATTTAAAAACTACAAATTTATTATAAAATTAATTATATTGAATAAAATTATCATATCATATTAACCATTATTAACAATCCACGATTTCATATCTCTTACCGATTTATATTAAATTTGTCGTGATTAGGCCATGTAGTGTCTACTTTCGGACCACCTTGAGAGTCAATCAATTTTTGTTGGATAAAATGATTTTACCTATAGAATGAAGTAGACGTCGCTATTACAAAGCAAAAAATATTTTGATTTAATTCACTAAAATTTAGGCTCTACATGTCTAAAAATAAGGATTGTTACATATTTTTGCTATAAAATTAAACTTTTATCTTATAAATTACGCCGCACTTGTGGTTGAAAATTATCAAATTAAATAAATCATTTGCTGTGAAATGTTTTTATTTTATAATTCATTTCATTTGAAAGAAAGGTTTTTTTAAAGAAACGTTACCCCCCCCCCCCTCCCCCACACGGGGATTTTGTCATGTATCCAAATACTTGTTCCGTGCGGAATTCGAACCCGTGGCTCTCAGCGCCGCAAATGATTGCAAAGCCACTGCGCCACAGAGGTTTCATAAATCAATTACATCAATTGCACTTGGTGGTAAAGAAAAATATTGTGAGGAAACAGGTAAGTATAAGAAATGATATTTCGATGTCACATCTGATAGTCATAATATTTTAATCAAAAGATGGCCTTTACGAATAAGTTTTTTGAAGGTCGTAAAAACTACGCCATCGCTTCAACAAGTCCCTAGTGCAGGAACCTCGTGAGAAAAATCGCCAAGAAATCTCAAGTAGCATAATTTTCTTCAATCAGTTACAGTTTAAACTTCATTCTTATCTTTATCTCATTATATAAATACTTTACTTAACACCTTTTTAAAATCCTGCAAGTATATTTCATTAATTCGGTATAATATCTTTGGGCTAAATATAATCTAAGCCTTCCAGTAGTGATCTACATCTACGATACTTTGGAACAGCTCTGCGCCACGACGGACCTGTGGTCACTAATCAATTATCTTTTTCGCTGTCCACTAGTTGACAATACACGACATTAGAAAGCGTTTCTCAAACTTTTATAAGATGTTATTTTAAAACTAGCGATCCGCTTCGGGTGATTTCTGGATCTCGCTAACAGCGCCACCTTTTTGTGAATCTAAGCCATCCAGAAACCCACTCAAACGCACACATAAAATTTCATCAAAATCGTTCGAGCCGTTTTCGAGTTTTAGCGAGACTAACGTACAGCAAGTGATTTTTATATATAGAGATATATGTAGGATATAAGATTACTTATGGATAAACGAAACAGTACCTGACTAAATATTCTCTAGACACGAGTAGTTAACTCATATATTTTTAACTTTTTAATGTGAATAAAACCATTACTAGCTCGTTGATAGCCTAGAGGACATGGGCCTCTTTAACACCACGATGATAGATTATAAAAAATTGCAAACTTCTACATGTTATCATAGTAACAAATAAGAAGGAACTTTTCTACATACAACACTTTGAGAGCTACTGAATCGACGAGGAGCGAATGACGAATACGAATGATTAATAAATATAATACCATTAGCACCCAAGAGGCCGGAGGCGCAAAAACATCGATATGAAGCCAACATAAAAACAATCATTAACCATAAGAACAAGATACGTATTATGTCAGCGCAGATATGTTAGAATACTCTGCACCCTTTTCACAATTCTGAACAATACATGTGCTCCAGTGTCTAAAATCCAAATTTCAATACTTGGGAGATTCTCATAATTGTTCTCTCCGTTCTTCGGCTCCTAAGTTGCTCACTCGTTTACACCGTACTGGTTACTTATCTCACTCTTTCGCCATGACGGCCATCAGACTTTGGAACGACATCCCTCTTGACATTAAAAAAGCTACCAACAAGTTTGTTTTTAAAAATCAAGTCCGTAAGCGCACCCAAATGTTCCAAGCGTTGCAAGTTTGAACTAACACAGCTCTAATGTTCATATACATATGTTACATATTTGTTCTGACATAGAGAAAAAAGTAAATAACGAGCATTCAATAAATTTGTAATAATTGAAATAAATTAACGAAATATCAGCACAGTTTAAAGACAGTATACAGTACCTTTATCTACTAGACAATGAAATTTAGGGACCACTCTCCCTCTTACCTATTTCTGCCGCCAAATAGTAATGCCTGCACTGTTGTGTTTCGGTCTGAAGGGTATAAAGAGAGTAAGTTTAATTACACTCATCTTAGTCATCGATCACTAATAAAAAACTAGATTCCATGCAAGTTCTCTAAAAACTGTCGCCAATTGTTTTGACGTAATTCTAGTTGAAATAAATATACATTAATGTAAATTCAACCTTAAATGCATTACCTAAAGTTGTATTCACAAAGTTACGTACAAATTAAAAGCGCACCCGAATGTTCGAGTGGGCGCTCATTCGGTAAGGACATTTTTTTGTCACTGATTGTGTATCTAGTTTTTTATTAGTAACCGATGATCTTAGGACTCAGAGGTGACAACGCATCTGTTTCTGTAGCTTTCCTTGTTTGAAGTTGGTTTCAGGTGTCCATGTATGTGCATTAGCCACTTACTATCAAGTGGACTGTATGTTCGTTTGTCACTTTAGTTTTATAAAAGAAAACTGTACAATTTCTCACACGTTTCCGCTGAAACAATAACGAACCGAAGCGTGCGCGAGTTGATTAATTAAAAATCCACTCCTCACCACTGTCCGAAGAAAGCGCACGGCCACGAACAAGGGGACAGTCTATAATCATTTATCTCGACGAGTTTAATAAAAGCGGGATTATTTATGGTGGCCCGGTCGGACGGGAGGCTGCTAATGTCGCATGATTTAATCCCATTAAAGTGACGGTGGGAGCTGTGCCAACGTGTATCGGAACGTTAAAAATATGCCATTTGAACTCTCTTTGGAGAAAAGGACTTGAAAGTATGAATAATAGTGATGACAGTTTTACAATAAAAAAAAATAGATAGAAAGAAAAGTAACAGCCTACCTATACGTACGTATATCCTATTTCTACGAGCCATGTTGCAGCTATATTATGGTTATAGCACGACTGGGTCGACCCGACCGGGGACGGACCATGCTCTCACATATAACCAGCGTGAAATAGCAGCTTAATGCCGCTGTGTTTCGTATGGTGAATGTAGAGAGCCAGATACCCCTTTCTACTGGAAACGAGGCAATCAATCTTAGTCCTCAGGGGTGACAACGCATCTGCATTTTGATTCTTAATTGAGGATAGATGTAGATGTCTATGAGCTACAGCTCTTGGATCTCTTATCATTCCCATTTTAGGGCTAGAAGGAGTAATGGCATACTTCAAATGTACTAAAAATTTTGATTCATAAGACATGCCGGTTTTCTTACGATATTTTCCTTTACCGCAGAGCACATACTCAAAATTGCAATTCAACTTCACTGGCTCCAGCGGGTATCGAACCCGAGTTACCCGGTAACTTCAAAATTTACGACGGGCGCTTAGACCCTGAGAGCTCACGGCTATTAGTTAGATATAAAAATATTTATTTATAATACATTTTTTTGAAATTTTGACTTTAATCCAAAGATTTCGAATCTTCTTTAATTTGAAAACATTGGACTATATAGAAATTTGTGTTATTTTGTGGCAGAGATTGTGTTATTAAAAATTGCACGCGCGTCCCTTGTATTTTTGATAGATTTTGTCACATTTACCGTGTAAGAATCATAAAATCTATAATATCTGCGCCCCACTTCCATTTTGTTTTAGTAGCAAAAATGCCAAAAAAACGAAGACGGCTTTTATTTAAAACAGCTAAAATGCCAAAAATACAAAGGTATTTTTGGCATTTTTGCTGTTTTAAATTAGACAATCTCTACCTTTGTGGAGATATTATTTAAGAGAGAAAACGTAAATCACATAAATGAATTGTGATATATAACTAAAATTATATTTTGAGATGATTGGTATTTTATTAGCACGTTTTTATTAACTAGTTTTCGTGTATGTCTGTTCGGATCGAATTTAGTAATTGATTTTAAACTAACTTCCCATTGAGCTACAGACTTGAAATGTTGAACATAGCTCGGAATCGGATGACAATGTAAGAATATGAAGAAAAAAATACATGGTATATTATTAAATACACATTTTTTTTAAATTTCACTTGTTTTAAAAAAACTTTATTACGATATGTAAACAATTCAATGTAGACATTTCATAGAATTAGGAGGTTACAGTAAAGTATAATTAAACTTTTAAAAAGAAAGTAAAACTGATTTCAAAACAAAAATTATACATAGCCCCTGAAGTCTGTACTAAAACATATTTTGAAGAAGAATAAAATAACTAAAGCCACAAATTCTGAAGCTATTATGTATATACTAAATTTTACAAAAATTTATATGAAACCACCCTGAAACAAAATATAACTAAAAAGATGAATCATTAAAATCGGTTCAGCCGTGGAAAGGGCAAAAATCAGTAAACATACATTAAAAAATAGCGTCGAGTGTAGTAACTTCTCATTTATGAAACTCGGTTAAATACGTTTCAAAGAATTATCGACTGCGTAGATATGAGTATCTCACACAAAAGAAAACAAGACGGGCATCCCCACAGCAATAAGAAACCGAACACAATTGAACCCATAGATACGTTTCCACTAAACCGTCTATTATATCAGTAGATTAAGGGCCACTTAACTCAATATTCCATAAAATATTGCCCCGTAAATAGAGGGCAGCTGAGGAGACGTGGTCAAGCCGGGCCCGTGTGTAATCCCCTTAAAAATTGCCAAACTGAAAACAAACCGACAATGGCCGAATGTTATATATCAAGTGGCTTAAAAAGAAAGTATATTTATTGCCAAAATATATTAGGAGCGTCATGTATGGTCCCGTACGAAAATGTAGTTTATTTTAAAACAAAAAAAACTGCATTTTAATAGAATTTAATGCATTTACACTTCCATAATTATATAATAATGATAATAATGTAAACTAATTTATTTAAAAAAAATCTAGCTGAGATCATTGCTGGTTTTTTTTTAATAGAAGAGGGTAAACTTCAAACGTCCTCTGTCTTAAGAGAATACTGTCGATGTTTTCTAAAATTTGTTTAGAATGCATGCAAAAGTAAAAATAGTTATAGGTTCAAAAATAAAAAATTAAAAAAACATACACTCGAATTGAGTACCTCCTCCTTTTTGAAGTCGGTTGAAAATTGCCTATTTGAAGTTTATTTTAACAAAATATTTTCATTAAATGAAACTATTTTTTACGGATTCTATCGCGTTTAATTTAACTTTTTAATGAGGGCTAATAATTTTCTGCTCACCAGATGTCACTAGTTGACACTGAGGTAAGGTTTTTGGTTACACAATGTCATTTAATTGAGAAATTAGTTTATAATAAACGTTTATCAGTTTCTAGAGTATTATATTAATACACAAAACAATGCCTCAGTGGTTTGCTGTTTAATTTTTTGCACATTTTTTTACTTTTTTTAAATTTTTCTTTTTCGAATATCTGTTATATATATTATAAGTCTGCAGTTTGTGAACATGTTCAAGATCGTCCCCGCCATTACATTCGATTTGATAGACCACAAATCCTCGCGAAAGAACACCGATTCCTACCAAGGATGATTCGCAAGGCTATTGAAATTAAAAAAACATCCTAATTTCAATAAAGAAGATGGATGGGCGCTGCCATCTGCTTGGGATCCTGTAATTAATTAAATTAAATCCAAACCCAAGTATACCACTGAAAGACAATTAGCTTACAGTATCTTGAAGATACTGTAAGCTAATTTTGCGTAGATCAGACCAAAAATTAATATTCAAAAACTGAAGGTAGCCGGGCTAACTATGACATCGGGACGTCAAACACCTCAGTCCCCCTCTGTGACCATGGGTGCTGTAAAGCACCCGAAACGTCAGGAATTAAAAAGTTAAATTAAACGCGATAGAATCCGTAAAAAAAATAGTTTCATTTAATGAAAATGTTTTGTTGAAATAAACTTCAAAGAGGCAATTTTCAACCGACTTCAAAAAGGAGGAGGTACTCAATTCGAGTGTATGTTTTTTTATTTTATTTTTGGATTTATGTTACGCGATATCTTCGCAGATTGAGAACCAATTTTGATAGTGGATGGCAGAATAACCATCTTTAAAAAAATACTTTCTAAGATCCGCATGCAAATCCGCACGTCGTATCAATTGTCAATAACTGTTTAACAATATGGATTTACTTTGAATAATCAGTAAAGAAATACAGTTTTAAGTTAATTAATATCAATATAACTCGCACCTAGGACTATATTAAGAATATATAATAAAAAATATATGCTAGTATACGAGTTGGGCCTATCATTTGAGTCTTGAACCTATTAAAGTTTTTTCTTTGTTAAATATCAAATAATTTAGAAATCTTTTCAACTTTATGTAAAAAAATATTTCCCATATCACACTATTGCAACTTGTACAAACAAATCACAGTAAGGAACCCTAAAGACTTCTCTAAAATCCATAAGCATTCCCGATGACATACGAAGACGCATCCCGACGTCCCCGCGCGACAGATACGAATGGAATCGGACGAGTGTAATACAGACGCGGCGCAGCCAAATGACCGGCATCCGGACGTAGACAAAAGCGAAGCCGCTGTAATAAAGCAGGATTGATGAAAAAGCGCTAAGCCAGGCCGATATAGCGGTGCCGACCAAGATGCGAGAGTCGAGCGACGTTTTCCCGCTAATCGAACTCCTCTGAATCTAAACAGCATCAGAAATCAGAAGTCTTTATGATATTATCCAGTATTAATAGCAAAATAAAGTAGGAAAATTCAAAAATGTCTTCAATATAAAGGTCTCAAAAAGTTCTTGTCAAAGATTTCATTAATGATTGATAATTTTATACGTGTTAGAGCCATGCTGCAGCTATATATCTTGTATAGTTGTAGCACAAATGGGTCGGCTCGATCGGGGAACGACCACGCTCTCACAGAATACCAGCGTAAAATAGCAGCTTAACGCTGCTGTGTTTCGTATGGTGAATGTAGAGAACCGGAGACCCTTTTTACTGGAAAAGAGGCATTCCATCTAAGTCCTCACGGGTGACAACGCATCTGCATTTTGATTCGCAAACGAGGATAGATGTAGATGTCTATGGGCCACAGCAGCCACTCACCATCAGGTGGACTGTGTGCTCGTTTGCCCTTATCCTATAAAAAATTTAAAATAATTTTAATAGAGATCGTCTAAAGGATAAGTGGATACTTTTGGTAAGATAGATTAGTTCATGAATTGCCCAACGCACACAGACCAATGGACCGAACAGTAAGGAATGACTTATCGAATTTTTCTACGCTTACATTAAAAGTAACTCAATCTAACTTAACCGTGTTGTGGCGGTGTAAGAATTAATTTATACGTGGTACAACCATGGGTGGGGAAGGACCACGCTCTCACAGAATACCAGCATAAAATAGGAGCATAATGCTGTTGTGTTTCGTATGATGAGAGTAGATAACCGGAGACCTTTTTTACTGGAAACCAGGCATTCCATCTTAGTCCTCTGGGGTGACAACGCATCTGCATTTTGATTCTTTATCGAGGATTGATGTAGATGTCTATGGGCCACAGTATCCACTTACCATCAGGTAGACTGTGTGCTTGTTTGTCAATTTAATTCTATAAAAAAGTGACATTAACATTTTATTTTAAAATTGTTATTTAGTTTTCACAATGACAGACAGGATTAAAAGAGAGAACATCGCGTCATGTCGATTTGAGGACGGTAAAGCACAACTGACACTTTCACGATCGAGGTGTTCCATGAATTCCGTCATAAGGTTTACGTAGTTAATATAAAAGTATAGTCACAACACTATAGCATTTAGGTACAAAGTTTTATTGCAAATATTATAATGAATGAATATGTTTGTAACACTAAATACACTATAAGAACAACAATAGATAGAGAAGGCATGGAGTCTAAAATAATAGTTCTAGAAGGCCATGAAGTCTAGAAACAAATTCAAAACCTATGTAATAAGTGAGCGAATTGTTAAAACGACTTTCAGGAAATGTATGGAATAAGAAAACTTTTCTTAACACTCGGACCAAACCCGAAGGCGTCTTCCCAACTGCTTTAATACAAAGCTATTGCTATTACTGAGATCGCAACGAGCGGGACCGACCATCGAACACCGCCCGGCTTAACTGGACTCACTTTACCGGGATTTCGGATATGACGTAAAGCACTCACTTAGCCCCACCCGCGCCTCTCCCTGACCGACTTTTTCTCCTCTTATTTATTAGCTTAGGTTACATTCGAGGACGGAACGAGGCTTCGGCGAGATTATCTTCGGAATATGGATGCGGATTACGCATCCGACTCCTCTATTTTCGACGTTTATTAAATAAGGATACGAATTCAGAGTTAACTTAAGTCTTAAATATATTTGGTCTTAAAGAGAGACGATTGAGCAAAATATTTTAAGTACAAAGAAAAGATTCTATAATGATAGGTAATTTACTTTTTTAGTCAGTGTGTTCAATATAAAAGATTAAATTAGCATGACCCATGGAAAAAATTGATTAAACAAAACAAATTGATATTTGTTTTAAGCTTTAAAATAAATACTGGAGCTTTGAAGCCGAATCCAAAGGTAGGCGCTTAAGGGGCTTAGAAATAAGCTCAGACTTTCATACATAGTACCCAACAAATCGTTATGTTTGTTAACATAAAAGGAAAGAGTAATGAATTCAACAAAAGCGTTCGCCACTATTCCTCTAATTATTAATTCAAGCAGGCACAAAAAGCGGAACGACCGTTATTTACAGTTGAACCGAAATTAGCGTTTCTTGAACTCTCCTTTGTTGAAACGGCATACACAACGCCCTAGAGGGACACCTGTCGACCATAGGGTCACACAAACATATATTAATAACACGTTAATTTATTAACAAGCACTGTTTATCCAGGGATTAACCGAGAATAGTTTTAGTTGAATAACAAAGGACCAAAAGGGTTCAAAGCGAATTTCTTGCCGACATATTTACCTAAGGTTGGAGGTGATAGTAATTTTACGCGGGGCAGGTCCGAGCTTTGGTTTCGGGCAAACATTTACCCAGTATGTGCGGTACCGTAATATCTATATCGCATTGAAATTGTCTAAGTTGTTGTGAACTTAATATCGTTTGTATTGCCAGCGAAATATAATTTAGAAGCTTGTTTAATGTTTTTGACTTATGTCGATGCATTGTTATAATGAATGTATAAACAATGTCTTGGTTAAAATTGAAAATACACTACTTTATAGCATATAATTCACATATTATCAAACAAAACTTTCTAACTATTTAATGGTAAGAATACGTACTTAATAATTATATTAATCACATTCGTACGTAATAACATTATTACATACTAGCTCATACCCGCTCGCTTCGCTAGGAGCACGGATGTAAAATATCAAGATTTTTTTTGATTGGACTATCGTAAAATCCCTTCTTAGTGAGCGTCTTTATTGGGAAATGAGTAACTATACTAAATTTCAAGTCAATCGGGTGTATAGTTTTAGAGATCTTGTGATGAGTCAGTCAGTCAGTGGTATTTCGTGTATATACAGATTATAATATAAAACATCTTATCGAATCCTTCTACAATAATGGACTTAACACCTCGTGAAAGTCCACTGCTTGTCGTGTGCCTCCTCGATGTAGGACGGATTTGCCTTAGAAGTCAATGGTATCGTACATTTGATGCTCCTTATTCTCTACATAATCCAAACTCTTTATATTACCACGGACCTGTGTTAAATTACACAAACTTCAATAAAAACGCACCTTTATTAATCAAACATCAAACCCGAGCTCCTAGAGAGGGCAGGCAAACAGTCGGGAGATCGCACAAAAGGCGAAAGGTCCGAAACCGAAGCGATGCATCATTAATAAGCCACCGGCCACATTCATTGTTGCAATACATTTAACAACTACCCGCAATACGTCAGCAAGGACCAAGTACTGATGGCGACACATATCGCGACTCGAGTTTTGATAGTTTTGATATCTAGACAATCCCAGTTAGAGCTGAATTTTATAACAAAACATAGAACGTAGAACATGTTTGCCTAAATGTCCATGCCATGTTTGAAATGATTGCGTAGTTATTTGACGCTGAATTCAAGTTCCGCTGATTTTATTGTCTAGATTACACTTAAGACACTATTAGAATAGTTGGAGAAGAAAAAGGTAATCGAATAAAATTAATTTATTCGAATATTACAAATAATTAATCAAAAATTAAACTTTTAATTAAAAAGTAAAAACTGTTTTCAAAGAAAAAAAATTCCACGTAACAGCTTCTAACTATAACTAAGAGTATCAAAATTATGAAGACCCGCGACTTAGAAGCTATAAAGTTACAGCCTATATACGTCCCACTGCTGAGCACAGGCCTCCCCTCATTTCTGAGAGGGTTTTAGGGCAAGGAAGTGTCCGCCGCCCTAGAAGCTATAATGTGGAAATTATTTTATTATTTTTAGTATTTATTTGACGGACTAAATATTATTTGTTTTTACCCCTTTGAACGATCTATGCAATATTATAACCTCAAGGCAGCGAATCAATGTCGTCTAAATCTAAATAGTTACACTAAAAACTTTACCCCTATTATTCCACCTTTAGCGGTTAAATTTTTCTTCAAATTTAAATGGGACCACTCTAAAGGCCTATTCAGTAAATAAATAATCATTAAAATCAGTTCAGAATTGGCGAAGATGTCGCATAAATACAAATAATAAAGCACACAGTCGAATTCATTCCTTAATTGAAGTCATCTAAAACACTGTTGAGACTTATGACAGAAAATGGCCGAGTGCTACTATCTACTTGAGATCCTATAATAAATATAATTAAGACCAAACCCAAGCATACCACTGCAAGACTTCAAGATATTGTAAACTCGTTCTGCGTAGATCGGAGCAAAAATTAATATTCAAAAGCTGAAGGTAACCCAATTGGGTGAGGCCTATGTTCAGCAGTGAATTTTTGATAGCCTGTAACGGAAGGTTACAGCTGTAGCCCAACAGGTTGGGTAAGCTTATATTTTACAACAGGACGTCAATCATCTCAGTTCCTCCTTGACCAAGAGCTGTGAAGTGCTGTAAAGCACTCGAAACATCGGGAATTAAAATAAGTAAAAACAAGTCAAATTAAACGCGATAAAATCAGTTATATTCAATGTGCAATATCTCGAATACTACTAAATGTAAGAAATCATTACGTGAAACAATATAATTTCAAGCGCCTTGAAACAAACGAAGAGGAAATTAAATACATCATGCTAAGTAATAACGATAGATTAAATTAACTCTTGCATTTCAATGATCATAGTACGGTACTAAGTCCAAACTTGTGCTCGTGACGGGTGCGATGCTGTGTGGTGGGGTGTAACAAATTAAACTCCTACAACTGAATAGAAAGTAACGTCGGCAACTCTTTGTTGTAGCCATTGGTGTTGAGCAAATAAAACTATTGTTACGAGCGGTACTAGAGTTAATTAATGTGATTTACAAAGCCGCCGTTCAAAAACGAAAATTATTGTCTTTAGACGTATATATTTTAATTTGACTAAGGGCTGATTTTTTTAAAGTTCAGATAAAAGTTATCCATGAAATAAGTTAAATAATTTATACTTGCGATTGTTGTCACTTGGTGAAATTCCAGCTTCATTTTTGTGATTTGGATAAACAAAAATATAACGTGCCTGAATATAAAGGTGACACAATTGACCTGTTTTATACATACAACTTGTGTAGTGGCGGGTAAGAATACCCACTACCCCATATCTTCCCGTGGGTGTCGTAAGAGGCGACAAAGGGAAACTGAGGCAGAAGATGGGCAGCAGCATCTTTTTGATAAAAGCAAAAAGAAAAAAAAATCACGAATGGAAACTGTCCATGCGGTCGGAGCTAAGTTTTGCAAGACCCGCCGCAGAAGAACACAAAAACTCTCCGATCACACTCTTAATCTCATGGCTGTTAGACGGGAAATGAAGCTGCAGTCTTCAGTAGATTTGATAGCATACAGGCAACTGAACAGACAGATCTCCAAATGCATGCGGCGGGACTTACGCAACTTTAATACTGCTCGTATTGAAGAAGCGATCGAGCGGAACCAGGGCTCCAAAGTCTTTGCCAGAGATCTGTCTGCCAGAAAGAGCCAACTGTCGAAGCTGAAGACCGAATGTGGCAGCATCGTTTCCGGGACACCTGAGAATTTGAGTGAGATTGAGAGGTTCTATGGGCAGCTGTACACGTCATCGTTGGAGCCACATGCAAGTGTGAGTAACGATCCAAGAGCAAGTCTTATCCGACACCATTCCGATGATATCCCGGACGTCAGTCTGAGCGAGATTAGAATGGCTCTCCAGCACCTAAAAAACGGCAAGTCCTTGGACGAGGATGAAATTACAGCGGAGCATCTAAAAGCGGGTGGAAAACCGGTACTTGAAGTCCTTCAGAAGCTCTTTAATTCCGTCCTCCATGGTGGCACTACGCCGGAGGCGTGGAGCAGAAGTGCGGTGGTCTTGTTCTTCAAAAAAGGCGACAACGCTCTCTTGAAGAACTACAGACCGATTTCCCTTCTGAGCCGCGTCTAAGTGCTGTTTTCGAGAGTCATTACGAATAGTCTCGCACGCAGACTCGACGACTTCCAGCCTCCCGAACAAGCTGGTTTCCGAAAAGGCTTTAGCACCATAGACCACATACATACCCTTAGGCAAAATTGTACAGAAGGTCGAAGAGTACAATCTACCACTTTGTCTTGCTTATGTGGACAATGAGAAAGCCTTTGATTCCGTCGAAATTTATGGTGCTGCAGTCCTTCAGCGGTGCCAAGTGGACTGCCGGTATATCGAAGTGCTGAAGTGTTTGTACAGTAGGGCTACGATGGCTATCCGAGTAAAGAACTAGAGTACGAAACCTATCCAACTGCAGAGAGGTAAGACAGGGTGACTTAATATCCCCGAAACTCTTCACCGCTGCATTGAAGACGTTTTCAAGCTACTGGACTGGAAAGGATACGGTATTAACGTTAATGGCGAGTACATCAATCACCTTCGATTTGCCGACGATATAGTCCTTCTGGCAGAATAGCTGGAGGACCTAAGCACTATGCTCAATGACCTCAATAGTGTCTCCCAACGGATAGATCTTAAGATGAACATGGACAAAACAAAATCATGTTTAACATCACACCTATGCCGGTAGTTGTTGGGAGCACTAAGCCCGAAGTTGTTGACGAATATGTTTACCTGGGACAAATAGTCCGACTAGGTAAGTCCAACTTCGACCGAGAGGTCAATCGACGGATTCAACTCGGCTGGGCAGCGTTCGGGAAATTACGGCACATCTTCTCGTCAGGTGTACCTCAAAACTTGAAAACGAGACTGTACAACCAGTGCGTATTACCAGTGATGACCTATGGAACTGAGACGTGGTCCTTCACTGCTGGCCGTATGAGGAAGCTCAAAGTCGCTCAGCGAGCTATGGAGAGGGCTATGCTCGGTGTTTCTCTGCGTGATAGACTTAAAAACGAGGATATCAACAGTAGAACCAGAGTAACCGACATAGTCCAAAGAATTAGTATGCTGAAGTGGCAATGGGCCGGCCATATAGCTCGAAGAACCGACAACCGATGGGGAAGAAAGGTTCTCGAGTGGCAGCCTTGTACCGGTAGGCGAAGTGTAGGGCGTCCCCCCACTAGATGGAGTGACGACCTGGTAAGACATGCAGGAAGTCAATGGATGCAGGTGGCTCGGGACCGTGCTTTGTGGCATTCCTTGGGGAGGCCTATGTTCAGCAGTGGACTTGTAAAGGGCTGTAATGATAATGATGATGATGATGAAATTGTATTTTATTCTATGAATCACTTTTACATGATGATTGAAAAATCAACCCTAATTTAGTAATATGTGGGGAACATCATACAAAATATAAAGACGTTGAAGATGATGATGTTCCTATTCAGTATCTACCACGTGTCAACTTTCAATATTTTGTGAGTTATCAACTGTGCATGTTAGTTTTTTGGACCGAAAGCTAGAGACGAATTAGTTAGTTATATATAACTGAACCAGGCATACCGATATATTGCATAATAGTTATATATTTATATTAGACGCAAAGAAATGGTAAGTTTGTCTGGTCTTTTTTTCTGACAGCGCATTCTCAGAACTGACAGCGCATTCTCAGAAAAAAAGTCCAAAACGATTTATCAAATTCGTAATATAAAAGAAAATATTTGTATATAAGGCTACCTATTGACCATGTGGTGGCGGTATAAGAATATCCACTACCCCATATCGTACAATGAGTGTCGTAAGAGGCGACAGGGGGAAACTGAAACAGAAGATAGGCAGCAACATCTTCCTGATAACAATTTAAAATAATAAAAAACTGCGGTTGCGAACCCTGCCAAGTGTAACAACTATGGCCAAATTCCCCCTATGTGCTAATCTGTGGGGATGCCTATATTTCTTTCATCCATTACAGACTTTTATAGCCTGTAATGGATGAAAGAACTACTAAGACTACCCATATTTTTTAGCCATTTCAAAATTGTAATTATCTCAAATTCTACACTTTCTCGAATACAAAAATGAAATTCATAGTTTCACGTAGAGTAAATATGTATATTTAAGATACGCTGAAAGTTTTCTAGCGGGTTTCTGTTTCTTTGGCTTTTTGATTGATCTGAAAATTTATATTTTTTCTTCCTAATAAATAGTCAGTATTAAATAGCTCTTTATAGACATATTCTTAACACTTTTACTGTCCAATTTTCAGACACAATAGTAAGACAATAGCAATGAACTATATGTAGTACACGGTACAGCGAATGGTTTAAAGCGCTAAGTAAAAACTGACTTTCATAAAGCATTTTATGATAATCAGTTTTTACTTCTACCACTGGTTTGGAAAAAAACGTCTATCCTGGGAAGAACCATAGCAAACTCAGCGGAATATTATAGAATCCGTTACAGTATAATATTTTATAACTTCACCTCAAACATGCTATGTACATCGAATCTCAAAAGTCAAGAGTCCGAATCCGCCATTCAATAACGTTCGTGAACCACTTCTAGCATTAATCTTTTAAGAGAGATTGGTTAAATTACGTTAATAGCATATCTAGTATGTATTTTTGATGTGAAACATCTATTGGTGCGCTTTGGCAGTTAAACCGACTCGTATGGCGTGACGGCAAACGGCATGACACTCACCACCACTCTCGACTCCCTTGTGCGTGCGCGTATACTGTTCCCTTTGTTGCTTCTCTGTGTGAGTTGTGTACTGCGTATGCCTTTACATTCGACTATAATATACTTGTCGCGTTCACCACTAATATACACACTTAGGAATTTATTTTTAATATAATTTTATTTATTTTACGTCATATTTCTTTAATGGTTTTCATTAATTGTAAATTCATCTTTTCCTCCCTTGACGGCCAACTTTTTTTTACTATAAATGAAACTGTTGCGTCACAAACATCAATAGATGTTTACAAAAAACACATCTCTCGATCCGAGTGAGTTGTTTCGAAAATTTTCGACTTCCGTTGCGAAAAAAACAAAGAAAGAATCAGATTTCCGAGTGGGGAACCCTTCAGTTTCCTGCGAAGTGGCGTTATAATTATCCCTTAATGATTCGTTCGGGCTCCATCGGTGTGGCCCCGGTATTAATATTCCATGCATTGAGTGCGCGTTCAGACATCACACACTTTTTCTTTTAGTGCTTAGAAAACTGTCAGTGTCTAATATGAAGTCAGTTAGTGGCATACGTCGCGTCATTATGCCAATTTTTAGTTAAGTAGATGGTGATTGAAATTCTGTAATATAATAATTATAGTTTAAAAAAGCTAAAGAAACACGCTAAAGTTAAAATTATTTTATTTTATCCTAGTAATCCCGATCAGGATACCAGGATAAAGTTATTAAATTATTGTATTGTCATCGGTCCTTGATACGAGTGCAAATTTTCAAGTCGATCGGCCGTCTACAAGTTGGAGAAAATTAAATTAAAAGATTCCGTTACATAGATAGATAGATACACGCAAAGCTAATAAAAGCGTGTTAAAAAAGGTGTCAGGAGGAATATGCCAATTCGTTTTTATTGTTAACGTAGCCTCTGAATGACAAGAATATTAAATGTAAATAATTTTACGGCTTTTATTGTATTTTATATAATCATGACGTTTCAATTGATTCGTAGCACCCATGGTTACGGGGTACTACAAAGTAGCCTTACGGACTGACAAGCTCGATAGGTTCAAATCCGGCATTCAACAATTATCGCTTACCTACTACATGTATAACTAGCTGTTCCCCGCGACTTCGCCCGCGTGAAATTTATTACGATTGGATTTTATGGGTTTTAATTTTTTTGCGCGGAACCCTAATTCTTTTTCTAAAATAAGAATAGCATAAGTTACTCCTTATAACATAAGCTATCTGCCAGTGCAAGTCCCGTCAAAATCGGTCCTGCCGTTTCGGAGATTAGCCGGAACAAACAGACAGACAAAAATTTTAAAAATTGTGGTTTTGTTAAAGTACCGTATATACTTTCATATGCATTTAGTAAAATGCTGTTATTTTGACATTACAAACAGACACTTCAATTTTATTTATTTGTATAGATTCAATTTAGTTGAAGCGGTAAGCGGGGGTCGTGTCATCAGCACTGCAGAGCTACTCTTTAAAAAAATAGGAAAAGAAGTTTAAACGTAGCTTTTCGATCAATATGTAATATTGATGTAAATAAAATAAATCATCAAGAATATTACAACTACTTTTGCAGTTTGTATTTCGACTAGATATGGGACGAATACTCGGTTTGGATTCGGTACTCGGCGGATTCGGCCTTTTTTTAGGGTTCGGCCGAGCACCGAGTATTAACAACGGCCGAGTACCGAGTACTCGGCCGTTAATACTCGGTGAGAAACAGCAGAAATATTAAGAACGTACATAAGAATCTATAATAGAAATTATTATTACTAATATTTAAAATCTTATCGGAAAACATCTAATTTTTCTAGATGTTTTCCGATAAAACGATTTCTATAAGCAGTCATTTTCGCGCCAGATAACGAAAACAATCTCTCGAACATGAGTTATTTGACAAGAAATCAGTAATCACTCATCAACAGTGTCCGTGGGTGTGTGACTGATCGAGTACCTATACAAGTACTTTTCTTTCGATCCTACTTGGTACTGAGTTTTAAAGTATCGATACCAAAAGTACTTGGTATCGAAAGAAAAGTATCGAGTAAGTACTTGTATTTACTCGTATCGTTTCATCCCTAACTCTGTGTAAGGGAAAAAACCGCGCGCCGCCCGCTACCGCGTTTTTTTTAAAGCCGAGTATTCGGCCGAGTACTCGGCGAATCACTACTCGTTCCATGTCTAATTTCGACTGCCTCGTTGGTCTAGTGGTCCCAGGTCCGAATCCTGGGTCGGGCCACAGTCAATGCGTGTGTGGCGGCGCTGTCGTCCCGCCACAAGCACAAGCGAAATACATCGAAGCCTAAATCGCGCTATCAAAGTTCCGAATTAAAAATAGTATATATACAATAGCTCCGAACTACCACTCGGAGCGTTGGCCGCTCCCCGGGCAGAACACCTTGCCTGCGGGAGATCTCCCCTTTTCCTTCCACCCGCCACAATTGAGGACTATGATGAAGATTTGAAGGTAGTTTTTTCGAAGGCTGTTGGTTGCGTGTTCATATCACGTCGGTTGGTCACCACTGTGGCGGGGGTGGAAGGAAAAGGGGAGTGAAAAGAATACCCCTGGGAATGATATGGTGGCTTCCGAGGTGTTTCTTAAATAAGTTTTGTAAGTAGTTTGTACAAACTGTGTTTTTATTGTTGTTTAGGATAGTAATTTATTAGTTGCGGCACAATGAAACTATTATTACTTTTCTCATGATTTTATGCGAGCAGATACTGACTTGAACATGTAAAAGAAGAAGAGAGAAATTGTTGCCAGTGCAATAAAATTCAGATGATTAATTTATGTCATGGACAATTGTATAATCTTCTTTGAAAAAAAACGTCGCGCTAGGTTTCTTGCCAGTCCTTCCCAGGACAGAGATTTTTTTCCGAACCAAAAATAAAAAATAATTTTAATGATAATTATTTACTTATAATCTATATTGAATAAAATATTAATATCTATTATGCTCAGAGACGGGGCCTGAAAAGCGCATCCTATTTCATAAATAAACTATAGTTACAATATGGCAAAAATGACAATTAAAGCCTGCTCAAATCTTTTATTTACAGCTGACATCTGCAATTACTGTAGTTTTACTACTGGCTGAAAAAGAAAGCAAAAATAATTTAAAATTCTGCGAACGCGCGAACTCGTTGTCAACAACACCAACCGAAGTCACCCACTGCGTACACGGAGCGCGGAAGTGCGCTTTCGAGTCGATTGTTTCACGAGATTTTAATAACGGTGCAACGCAAAGAACAAGTCGAAAGCCATTGTTGACTTCAAGATGGTGGGCGTTCGCTCCGAATTATATTCCAGTTTGATTTCTGTCAAGAAGCCGGTGTCCTCTGATTATACGAAATTTCTGAGGAAATAAGGAAGACGGAAAGCAATACTTAGTTACTTTGAGATAGACGAAACGAAATAATAGATCTTAGTTGTGTGGAAAAGCTTTATAGCATTTTGTTTTAGGTTAATTAAATAATGTGAAACGTTTTCTTTTTACCCGACTGCCAAGGAAGGGTTATGTTTTGTGCGCGTATCTTTATGTATGTTTGCTTGTAAATTTCTTTATTACCTTTAAGGTATCGTTATATTCGTATTAAAAACCCAAGTGTTCTTAGATAGATATTAGAAAAAAATAAACAAAATGTCGGATTTTAGGCGTGAAATAGTAATACGTTAATAAAAAAAAATAACCAAACCTATCGAGTAGGATATCAAAATAAAGGAAATTAAAAGGGGATTACAAAAATATATATAAGTTATATGTTTAAATTTAATTAGGAATAATACATTGGTTTAAAACGTTTTTGATAGCGCAAAAATGGGCCACGTTTGTGTCGGACCTCGTGCTATCATATGAAATTTAGTTCATAAGAGTGTGTCAGGACACTTAAATATCTAAAATAAAATAAATAGGTAATTAAATATTATATATATGGTATTTTACTTAGGCTTTCAGCTCATAATATAGTCTGTTAAACTGAAGTAGAGTTTATTTTGTTTACAATTTATTTTAATTTTGTTTTGTATTCTCAATCTTGTTTCGGTCTTTTTAGTGCATTACTTTTAAATTGCTTTGTTTGCAGTCGGTTTATTTTTATTATTTTTATTATTTATTTTATAATCATAAGAAAATTACATCACCGTCAGCCACCATGTAAGGATTTATTTATATTTTATCTCTCTAGGAGTAAAATTTCTTTTCTGCCTAGAAGTACGTTTTGGGGATACCATCCTCTTATCTGATTGTGCCGCTAAATAGCAATGAGTGCATTGTGCACTGTGTACTGCTGTGTTCCGATCTGAAGTACCTATAGAGTCAGAATAGTTATAGAATGTGAGGCATTTCATCTAAGCGTGAAAACTCTAAGAGGCGAAAACCCATCTGTAGCCTTTTGTAGTAGAGTAGTTACAGGAATTCCAAGCTACCACTGCAATACTTCAAAATGCAGTAAGCTCATTCTGCGTAGATCGGACCAACATAATTAAAAGCTGAAGGTACTCCAAATTTACTATGACACGGTGCGCAAAACACCTTACACCTACACCCTCCCCCTCTCCCCGTGATCATAAGTGCTGAAAAGCTTTTGAAACGTCGGGAACGCTACAAAAACGTTGTTTAATTTAACGCATAAAAATAAGTTTAATAAAAAGCGGTAAGATTGGTTGCAGGTGTCCACGGACTGCAGTAGCCACTTACCATCAGGTGGACTGCAAGTTCGTTTGCCACTTCAGTTTTATAAAATAATAATTTAAAATTTTGTACAACCGACTTCAATATAAATTATTAAGAATAACTCAAAAACTATTGGTCAGACCTTTATCAAAGGAGTCAATCGTTTTTGGGCCCACTAGAAATTTTCGCGACCCTTAATGGTATTATATACAAAAAAAAAGATACCAATTTATTATTGTAAATAGCATAAAGATTTTATGAAAATCTAAACGGAATTAAGAAATCTGAAAAAAAAAAAGAGTTGTTTTGATATTTGTGTTCTTGTCATTGATTCAGATAATGTAATATTAAAAAAAATTGTAGTAGAGATGTGTCAACTCGGAAGAAACTCGACTCGAGTTAACTTGAGTTGAAATTCACGTAACTCGAATTGTTACGAAGTTGTGTCAGTTTGTTACAAGTTATTTTTATATTTGTTCCTCCATCCAAGATAATTATTATTACTTAACTTAATAGGTAGTTATATTTTATTGGTTTGCGTATAGACAATTTTCATAAAATAATATCACTCTAATTTTATGACGTAGCGTATAGTTAATGTTATTAATAATTTAACTATCACGTATTATACTTAATTAGCTTGTTGATATTACATAATATATCAATAAATTGTTCGAATTAGTAAGTTGAGTTCATCACTAAATTGTAGACAGACATTGAATTGACCGTAAGATATAAATGCGACTCGAGTAGAATTTTGTGACTCGAGTCACTCGGGTTTTATCAGGTCGCTGTAGTTGTACTCGAGTTTTGAGTTATGAATTAACTATTTACAGTCCCTGCATCGATTGAAGTTTATCACCGAGTTGATAATAGCGATTACCTTAGTTAAAGCATTTTAAATAATAATAATAATAATACTGTTTGATAATTAAATTACTAATTTAAGTTTTTTATTATACTTTTAATACAATATAAAGTGAATTTCTATATTAATATACTTTTTAAATAGGTACCTTTATTAAATAAGTAATATGTGACAATATCAAATAAAATACAAATATTTATTATTTATTTATTTGTAGTATTTCCATGTTTTTTATTTACTACAGACATGTGTAGCATTTCAAAATCTATAAACTGCTTTTCGCCTGTAAAAAATAGTCTCCACACCACGTTTGTTTGTCTGTGCACTGTTTTGCCGGAACTGCTAAAAGGATTTTCCATCTATCTTAAAATATCTATAATTGCTGAATGTACCTACAACTTTGTTTAATACTAGTAGAAGTTTTCATGTATTTTTTATATTTACAAACCAGACAACCAATGCTTGACTCTAACCCCACTTGGTGGTAAGTGATGATGTAGTCTTCTTCGATATACAACTTGTAATGTGTAATAGTAATTAATATGTGTATAAGAATTATTCATTACACTTGTTTATGCTATATTATATTGTTATAAATGTATACAGTGTAGTGGCGGAATATCCACTACCCCCTAACGTCCTGTGGGTGTCGTGAGAGACGACTGAGGCAAACTGAAACAGGAAATAGGCAGCAGAATCTTCAGGTGAAACACCCCTACCTCCTGACTTCAGGCTTCGAATGGCTCCGGCACTGTGGCGTTCTTGACGTAAAAACCCAGGATCACACGATCAACAGTTGCACTTACAACCAACCAACCAGGCAGTAGAATAGAATAGAACAACTGAGACATAGTGTATCGATGAATCAAGCCCCGACTTCAGAAGCTATTTTGTGGAAATTATTTTATTCTTTTTAGTTTTTATTAGGTTTTTAATATTTATGGAAAGATTTTTTTTTACCCTTTTGAGTAGTCTAATAAATATCACCGGTTCAAGATAACAATTGGAATTATTCTTCATATTTTAAAACGACCCCTGAAGTATATAATAAAAAATAATTTACCCGATTTAAATGATTCCTTTTATTTAAGTCTTTTCCGAGATATCGGTGAAAATACTTAAAAAAACATACACGTCTAATACAGAAACTCCTTTTGTTTTTTGATCTCGGTTAGAAATTCAATTTAACTTTTATGATACTACTAAAACTATTATTTTAAATTATATGATGTGACTATTTATTAATAACGGTGTCAAGTGTTCACCACTAATTGCATAATTTTATTGAAGTTAAATATTAAAACTTTAAGGAAATATAAAAAATAATTGGAAAAATACTCACTCTATTATATTATATATTGTTCACATATTATAAGCTACAAAAACAGTTTCACATTTATATTACGTTTCTTAATTTTATAATAGGTAATAGAAAATTATTGCACCTAAAACAACTTGGTACTAGGGCGAACTTAATACCGAAAAGGCATTCTCTGCCATTGAATAAAACTATTTTTACGGATTTTATCGCGTTTAATTTACTCATTATTAATTCCCGACGTTTCGGATGCTTTGCAGCACCCATGGTCACGGTCACGGGGGACTGAGGTGTTTGACGTCCCGATGTCAGAGTTAACCCGGTGTACCTTTAGCTCTAGCTTTTTAATTACTTTTGATCCGATCTACGCAAATGAGCTTATTTTGTCTTGAGGTTTTGGAGTGGTATGCTTGGGTTTAGTTTTAATTTTATTAATTACAGGATCCCAAGCAGGTGGTAGTACCCACCCTCCTTCTGTATTAAAATTAGGATGTTTTTTAATTTCAATAGCCTCACGTATCATTCTTGGTAGGAATCGATGTTCTTTCGCGACGATTTGTGGTCTATCAAATCTGATGTAATGGCGGGGGCCGTCTAGGATATGATCACAAACTGCAGACTTCCCTGAGCGTTGGTGTTTCACGCATATTATGTTCTTTTACGCGAGTTTTTATTGATTTTTTTTTTGTTTGCCTTATATAAGAAATAAACTAACTTATTTAAACATATTATTTAAAATGCATTATATAATGTGAATATGTTAGTTTATACATATATACAGTCACTATATATACTCACACATATACATATATACACTTATATACACATATATGTTTAATATCTTCAATAGAATACATACAATATAGTATAGGAATAACAAACACATGTGGAAATATAAACCAATACTATTAATCAAGTAATTTTAAATAATGTGCCTCAAGTTTACGTTAATACACCCTTAGCATATTTCAAAGTGTGTAGTAAACTCGACCCGATGTGTCGCAGTTCATATAGATTTAATGGCATCCCAAATTTACGTATTGTTCCTCAAGATGCTTTACGGTGTCCCTTGAACAGGTAATGGCGTTATTTATTGCCAGTAAACCGGGTCCTAAGGTCGGGGCACAAAGAGTCCTGCGGTTGAGTTTGAGATCATTAACAGTCATTATTTAATAGTTTAAGTTGTTGAACTAATGATATACGGGCGTGTCTTGGACATTAAACGCTAGTAATCTCAAAATGTGACCGTGTAGTGGCGGTGTAAGAATATCCGCTACCCTACCCGTCCCGTGGGTGTTGTAAGAAGCGACAGAGGGTAATAAACCCGGAGATGGGCAGCAGCGTCTTCCTAAAAAAATCAAAAAACTGCACTTGACAAAATCCCCCTTTTTTAACATTGGTAAAGTAGTAGCCTGCGCATACCCGCTCGCGGGGGCAGGGACAGGTTATGTCAGACTCGCACCGACTAAAACCCCATGGGGTTCCACCTTCGTCGCATATGGCAGGGCCACGGGAACGCTTTTGCACACATCTTCGGCCCCACCAGCGCCGGCCGCCCCATGGCGACTCCTCCTCGGGAGAGGATTACTCCTCCCCCATCTCCTTCTCAGGTAAGGCGCACCAGAACACATGGCGCGCCTTCCTCCACGACCTCCAACTTCAACAAACTCCAAAATCTCCCCTATGAAACAAAATATGGTGAAGGCCTATGTTCAGCTAGACTTTTATAGGCTGTAATTGATAATTTTATGATGTAGGTTTCTTCAAGGCAAGAATGAATAGGTTTTTGTTACGCTAATACAGTGCGATTATCATCTAGAACTTCGTCACCACTTACCACTAGCTTTGATTGTATTCAAGCACTAGGTTCTAAGTGAAATATTATAATGCTAATATAATAGTAAAATAAGTAATAGGACTTCTGTACATAATTTTCATTTATTTTTTAGCCGACATCAAAAAAGGAGGAGGCTTAGAGTGCAACTGTATGCTCTTTTTTTGTAGGTATGTTACACGATATCTTTATACTTCAGGTAAATTAGGGGATGAAGTTTTTAACATAACTATTTAGACAATATTGAGATTGTGATATTCCTTAGTTAACTCAAAAGGTTGCAAAAATATATATAGGTATAGTGTATAGAATATATTCTATATAGTGTATAGAAGAATTACATCCCCGATTTCAGAATGTGAAATTTTTTTTTTAGTTCTTTGGAGCCGGCTTTTACTTTATGTTGAAAGTTAAATTATATTTAATTAAAAATATCAAAATCTTTCCACAATTGGTGAACATATCGCGTAACATACATAGAAAAATAATTTAAAAGAAAACGTGCGTGAGTGACGTGGAACACTCGGTTGGAACGAAGTTCCTTTCGTAGTATACTATTATTGATAAACGTAAATTATTATTGATTAACAAATACAAATAAATGAATTACTAGCGTCTATTAAAATGAAGCGTCATTTAAAATAAAATAATATTTATTTAATGGCAAGATAAGAAAAAATGCGAGGGAGATGGATATTATTCCATCTCGTTTCCTTAAACAAAGGCCGTCTACACTACGTCAGAAGGGGTCGTGACGGAAAAATCTTACACTTTTTGTCGCCTAGCCCCCATCCGCCAAATCCGTACCGTCCGATAAAGAACTTCGTTCCAAAAACATACAGTCGAATTGTAAGACTTCCTTTTGTGAAGTCAGTTAAAAATAAAATAACATTCACAAATCCTATTACTTATTTTCTTAGCTATAATAAGAGCGTTATAATTCAAAACAGCCTCTACGGAAGCCTATTTCAGATTCCGTGCTAAATTAAGCAGTGACGCGCTGTGCTAAATGAACCGCGCATCGAATTCAAAAACAACGATCTCGAATGAAACATATATATTTATTTATTTTTTCGCTTTCGCAGCGAGCGGGGGCAATTACCCGCATCTCGGACAGAACAGCGCAGACGTCCTCAACTCACAATGGCTGCCACTCGAGGTCTCAGTGTAACGAATCCACTACTGGTACTATCAACCGGTCCCTTTCGCGAAACTGGAGCGAGATTGTTTGCGCGACACCCCCACCAGTTAATGATGTATGGGAGTACAGCGGCGAGGGGGGGTAGGTTCATTAAATGTTGTTTGTCGACGCCCTTTTTTAAAAATTTCAGCCTACGTTCCTTGGAAATATATTTTCATTGCGAAGTATAGTGATTAGCGTTCATTGTGTTTGTTATGATGACGACACGGCTGAAACTTAATTCGCTATCTTATTGAACGGTCCAGTAGCTCATTGGTCAAAGTACTTAAGTAATGAGGTCCTAGGTTCGAATCACAGCCATAGCCAATACGTGTGCAAGATTATCAACTTTCCAGTCTGAGCTTAAAGATCAAAAGCATTAGTATGACCTTGAATACGACTAGATTAAGAAATTAAGAAAATAGAGTATAGCTGATAAATGTTAATTCCCGTTCAGAAGAACCTTATATAAAAAACCACGTTTGAAAAAAAATTTCTTTTTAATGTTGTACTACAATAGAATTTCATATCAATTGTGTTCGTAAAAGTGTTTTTAAACATAGGTAAATAAAAATAAAAAGCAATTTAATATTTATCTAGGTTATCGAGCTTTGATTGGCGTTAGAAAAAAGAATATTTTTTCAGGGATGAAACCTTATCATCATTTAGATAGGTTGAAAAGTAAAACATTATCCAATTACAAAATAACCATTCAAATTGTTAGAACCGATTGATGGACTGATTGATTCATTCGTTCACAGCTGAATATAGGCATTTCCATAGAACAGAAAATAAACAACCTCATAAGGGGGATATTTACCATAGTTGCCACGCTTAGCAGGCGGGTCAGCAACCGCAGTTTTTTTCTAGTTGTTATTAGAGACGCTGCTGTCCATCTCCGAGTTCTTTCCATCTGTCGCCTCCTACGACACCCACGGGACGATGTGAGATAGTTGATATTCTTACACCGTCACTACACGGTTTACACAAATGTACATTTACACAAGAATTGTTTAGTTGAAGTTTTAGGATTTCATTTCTATCAGTGTATTAGGTCCTTGCATATGAAATTAGCGTTTTGTACGGGAGGAATATAAAGTCAATTTTTTTTGTAAAATATATTTAACTAATCAAAGTATGCACCGTTGTTATCTATGCACTTTTTCCATCTCATAGGTAGTTCATTGATCCCTTTACTTAAAAACCATGGGGCGAGTCAATAAACTCTTGGAAGGTTTGAACTGCCGCATCGGAGTTGAATTTTTTCCTTGTAAGTTGTCCAAATTCCGGAAAAATGGTAATCTGTTGGAGCAAGGTCCGGGAGCACGGTGGATGTCGCAGACATTCCAATTGTAGCTCATCTAACTTAGTGGTTGTTTGTTGTGCAGTGTGTGGTTTTGCGTTGTCGTGAATCAGCAGTGGCCTAGAGCGATTGACCAATCTCGGTTGTTTAGCAGCTAGTTCTTCCTTCATGGTTTGCATTTGCTGACAATAAATATCTGCCGTAATCGTTTGGCCAGATTTTAGAAAGCTGTAGTGAACGACACCGGCGCTAGTCCACCAACCACTCACAAGTAACTTTTCTGAGTCAATTTTCGTTTAGGACAGGATTTGGCTGGGTCACCAGGGTTCAGCCATTGCGACGAGCGCTTCCGATTATTGTACAGTATCCACTTTTCATCACAAGTAATGATTCGATTTAAAATCCTTCATTATTGTGTCGGTTGAGCAAAGTAACACAGCAGTCGACGCGTGTTTTTTTTTTATATTAGGTCCTTACATATGAAATTAGCGTTTTGTCGTACTGACCACTTTGATCTGAAATATCTCCTCTTTGGTTAAGAATTCCAAATTCAAATTTATAAATTCATTTAGCTGGTACATTTGAGTTTTGAAAACAGTCATTGATTTGTCTTTTCCTCATTATTTTATTCTTTGGCGTCGCTTATTACCGCACAATGGAAAACATGAAATATCAGTATATTTACAGTACGAGTTCTACCGTGGCAAGAGTGCTGCAGAAACAGCTCGAAGGATTAATGATGTGTACGGCGCTGGTGTCGCAAAAGAAAGCACGGTACGTTTTGGTTTCAACGTTTTCGTTCTGGAAATTGCGACCTTCAGAACCAACCCGTGGACGGCCGGAGACCAAAGTGGAAAATGAAGAATTAAAGGCTATTGTGGAAGCGGATCCATCACAAAGCACTTCAGAGATAGCTGCAGGCTTCGGGGTAAGTGATAAACTGTATTAATCCACTTGAAGCAAATCGGAAAGTAAAAACTTGAACGATGGGTACCTCATGAATTGAGTGAATCAAATTACACGAATCAATCTAATGGACCAATTCATAACAAATTGCGACTATAAGGAATTTATATAAAGCTGAACATGTGTACATACTTTGTTAAATTAATGAATTGACCTTCAAGCAACAATACGGCGTGTTACGAGAATTTTATAAGCAACAATGTCCCCAGAAACAAGGATGACAAGCTTACAAAGGTTTTATTGGGGCTATCCCACACAATCCATCACTCGAAGCAATTGTTCGCCCCGCCCGCCGACCTCTCTCGGCCCTGATCATTATTTAAAATATAGATGAGTGTTTTCTTTTCGATAATCGAGACCGCGATTGAGGGTCCAACACAATAGCGCCTCTGAAAGCGTCGCCTGTAGGTACACTGGGGCTCGAAGGACCAAAGTCTCGCTTATTTGTATTAGTAAATTGAAGGTGCAGTGCAGTGTCCACTGTATCAAGGCCCCCGGCGCAGTTGGGGCACTCAGCTGTGGAGTTTGATTTTTAAAACCGGTGGGCGGAGTGGGGGATCAATTAACGTGGTCTTTGTGAACATTCTATCGGCGTGCAATGAAAAGAGTTGTGATTTTCTTTGATATGCGGAGACGCGGTTTGCCGAGTGAGAAATCAAAGGGCTCCATCGTGATGCATGACGGGTTTTATTAAGATTTAATGCCGCCAACGACACTCGGAGGCGGGAAAAGAACGAGTCTCAAGTATTCGATGTACGTTTTTCATGACGCCATGTTGAATTCGGTCGCACTAGGGCTGATGTGGAAACGAAATACAAGCTCAACGCAATTCTATAAGATTTTTTTTTAAATAAGCGAATATGCAACATGTATATCTGTTTCTTTTAAATATCCCATAGAGTTGCGAATTGCAATCGAAAACGAATATAATATTTTCATGTCGTTAGAGTAATATTTAGTATATCATGAAATTAAACACCGATTTATTAGTAATAAACTGGCAACATGTATAAAAGATACCTATATAAGATATACACACAAAGTTAATAAAAATCGCTTCTTAATAGCGGAATAAAATCAATATTTCATTATTATACTGACTACTTCACCGGGCATTATCATAAAGTTAATTCGCGGAATAAAAAAAGTTTCTGAAGTTATCCCTGAGTAAACCCGAAACTGACAGAAAGAAAACATTTATTTGCACAGAATACAGGTGGTACCAGATTTAACAGTGGTGCATAGTTCAAGCTATATTCTGCCTTTAATAGGCATGCAAATATTTATAATTATATAAAGCAATTAAAATACAATTATATTACATATACAAAATGTCAAGTTATGTTATTATTTAGCATATTTATTATTATTATTATATTACATTATATTTAATTTTACAAATAATCATGTACATTAGTTTTATGTTGCATAAATTCTTGTATCGTATAAAACACTTATCCACTAGCCATTTTCTTAACTTAATTTTAAAATATTTAAATGGAAGTTCCGTAGACTCTTAGGCAGTTTATTAAAACTGATATGCACATATGATATACATATTAGACAGCCCAACATTCACACGAGCAGTCATCAAGAAGTGAATTAAATGCCTAAAATCCCTCGGAAAATTTAAAATTATGGGCACGCAAACTAGATGGCAATCCATAAGAAGGACGCTTGCTGCTGACTAGCATGCCAAGCTCTGTTAAATGCCTTAATCATATCCAGTGACACAGCAAGTGGTTAATTAAAATTCTCATCTACAACCACAAGATCTATAGAAGACCAGTTTCAGCGAACCCGTATTAAGGCGACACATCGAAAACCGTTGAAGCGGGCTATCGCCAGACTGACTCGAGTGAAACATAATTTCTATAAAAACTTCAAAAACGCTGTCATAAGGTCTAAAATTGCGTAGCGCCCGCGACGATTAAGACCGCTTAGAAATCGCTTAGAATCTTAAAATATTTAAAAGAAATTATTGATTTAAGTAATCAAAATAATGAGCAAGTAAATTACGAATATTGATGTTATGAATGTATTTGAGTGATTCTCAAGCATATAGATTAAGTAATTACGTTGTAATTACAACTATAGTGATTTTTAGAGGTGTTTTCGCAAATAATTATGATCGAGTCAATATTAGACAATCGTGTTTTTGAGCAAGCAAATTCAAGATAAATACATGAATTTACCTATATCAAAATTCCAGTTTCGTTAGTCGTGTCATACTCCTATACTATTCGATGAAAGGAGGCATTTTTTCGCGGTGTCGCCTTAACGGCCACTGAAAATGTCATTATTTTCAGAGAGCCTTACAAGCAAAGTAATCAAGGCATTGCGTAGAAGGGTGTTAGGATAGGGCACAATACAGGTGCAGTTTTATTTATTTATTCATACTGTATTCCCATAGAGCATTATTTGCACAGCAGCGCCTTCACAGAGTGATTGATGTTGGACTCTTACATTTTTTAATTGTTACCTATACTGTTGGATCATTTACACCCTTATTTGTTGCACTATCATCATCATAACCGTCATTACAACCCATCACAAGACCATTGCTGAACACAGGCCTTCACCCATAGATTGCCACAAAATACGGTCCTGAAACAGGTGGTTCAGGACCGTATTTTCATCGCACCGCATCCTCCCTTCAGGGTTTATTAGGTTTTTGTTCCATCTAGACGGGGACACTCAACACTACGCTTGCCGGTACGAGGCTGCCACTCGAGAACCTTTCTTTCCCATCGGTTGTCGGTTCTTCAAGCTATATGGCTATATTACCACTTCAGGATACTGATCCGCTGGGCTATGTCAGTTATTATTGTTATTAATTGCTGTACAGAACTGTGGAACTAATTTACTTACTTCAGCGACGCAATTGTAATTTTGAGCTCTGATTTACAATGTGGTCGGCGGTGAAGGTAACTAGTAAAGAGGCAGGTTATGAGGGAACCCAAATGTCTCAGAAATTTTAAATATTACGCGGACATATCCACCATTTTCGTCCCGTGGGTGTCGTAAGAGGTGACTATAGGATACTTATGCCAAAAAGATCCCCTGGCTTCTGATAGATGGCAGTATCATCATCATCATCATCACAGCCCTTCACAAGTCCACTGCTGAAAATAGACCTCCCTCAAGGAATGCGACAATGCACGTTCCTGAGCCACCTGCTTCCATCGACTTCCTGCATGTCTTACCAGATCGTCACTACATCTAGTGGGGGGCCGCCCTACACTTCGCGAACCGGTACGAGGCTGCCACTCAAGAACCTTTCTTCCCCATCAATTGTCGATTCTTCGAGCTATATGGCATGTAACATCTATGGCAGTATAACGAACACAAATATCCAGAACGGTGACGTGAAGCAGCGATAGGCCCATATCCTGCAGTGGACTTTTACGGCCTTATGAAAAAGAAGAAGATATCCACCAGATCGGTCCTTTTCTGCACCATAACATAAGAGAAGACCTATGACCAGCAGAAAGACTCATGTAAGATGTTACTTACATAAATACATACATAAATCCTCACTCCTGTCAGCCAGAGGAGTAAGCGGAGCCTACAGACTTTTCTTTGTTACGATCCTAATTCTCTCGAATTTTTTTACATCCACTTACCCACATAGTTTATACGAAATGAAGTAATTAAACACTAATTAAAGCAAAACCGAGATAGCTTTATGACAGGACCACGTGTAATACGCGCAAAAGCAGAGTGACATACCTGGTATCTGCACCGCTAAAAGTAATCATTGGGTATTCGACACTAATCGATTGAAATACATTTTAGGATAAACAGACATTTCTATAGAAATTGCATGATAGTGTTAAAATGTAATGATGACACATAGTAATTATAGTCAAAGAGCAACACATTAGAAAAAATCAGATTAGAAAATCGACGAAGTTTTTGGAATCTACTTAAAAGCAGCAAACTCAAATGGTGTAGTTACAATACATACAATGGTGTCGTTACGGTACACTTATTAATGGTGGTGTTAACTAAACTAACGCAACTTTTATCATATTAACCATTCGCTCAGCGGTGAACGAAAATATCGTAACGAAATTAATACATCAAAAGGATGCACAAAGTCTGTCATCTTACACTGGATCAATGGAGCTGATAAACTTTTCTATCTATAACCTACCATTCCCGTTTAAAAAAGACAACTGTACATGGAAATGGGACATCAAAATCTCACAAATCACGTAAATCGAAAGCATTCTTCGTTTACGTACCTTAAAGAAAAGCTTTTGAGCCGTTGTAGCTCAGGGGCTAAGCACTCGCTGTAAATTTCACAGTACGCGAGAAAACTGGGTTCGATCACCGCCGGCAATAGGTAATGAAATTGTTAATTGCAATTCTAAGTGCTGATTTACCAAGTGCTCGGCGGTGAAAGCAAACATCGTGAGGACACCTGCATGTCTGAGAATTAAAAATAATTAAAATGGATGTGAATACCACCAACACGCATTGGGGCAGCACGGTGAAAATATCCTTTTCATAAAACCCTCTCAGAAATTAGAGATAAGCCTGTGTTCAGCAGTGAGGTTTATATAGTATTTAACTTTATTTTACAATATGCAACGTTTGTAATGTTTTTATTATTGTTTTGTTTATCAAAACATTACTAAAGTCCAATAAAAATTATATTATGTTTATTACGCAACAAACAGGTACGAAAACCTTTAAAAGCTAATGTCGTCCTAACGTCTTCAAATCAGTAAAGACCCGATAAATCCCTCAAAGAGCGCTCCAAAGCCGACCCACATAACCCAGTCCTTTCTCAATCAAGGTCCACCAACGCTATCTGCGATCATCGGCTTAACATGCAAGTTAATGAACACCCGTGGGCATACACATTCGCGCTAACCGTGTACCGTATACCTTGGCCCGAGAGGGGGGGTGAGGTGGTGGGCGGGAGAAAACCCCCATCGCCCATCTAGACACGGCGTCTTAAGCCCGTCTTACACAGGCTCTTGTAAAATTGTAACCGATATGTTGTTTAGTAACATAGTTCAGAAAAATCTACCTTTTTTCTCACAAGGAAGAATATTAATTTTTTTTTAGTAAAAGGACAAACGAGCATGCGGCTCACCTGATGTTATGTAACTACCGCCGCCCATGAACAACTGCAACACTACGGCAATATAGGTGCGTTGGCGGCCTTTTAAAAAGGAGTAAGTTCTTTTCTTGATGGTCCCTAACTCGAATCAGTCGGGAAAAATCGCTGGTGGCATCCCATTCCACAAAAGTCGTGAGTATATATATTATATATAATTACATTTTTGCATGTCACCTACTTTTTGAAACCTTATCAATAAAGTTCATATCAAAATTCTTCGCTGTATTCTTGCATACGTAAATACCATGCAATGCATTGTCTACTCTACAAAAGTTAGCAGACAAGTTTAGTCTAGTCTCTTAAGTTAGAATTTAATAAATTAAATGATAAACCGACGCTCCGTGGCGCAGTGGCTTAGCAATTGAGTTGCAGCGCTAAGGGGTTCGAATCCTGCACGGAACAAGTATTTGTATGGCCTACAAATAATTGTTCCGGGTCTGGATGTTTGTCCTTGTGCAATTTATGTTTGTAAACTGCCCCCGCGATACAGGAGAAAATCCTAGTGTGGAGGTTACGTTTTAAAACCACGTAGCAGTGGCAGCGCAAGCTATTACACCATTTCATCCCGTGGATGTAAGAGTCGACTATGGGAAATGCTAAAAGACTTCCGACAAGTTGCGAATTGATAAATCCTACTTAGATGGTAAATCGCACTGTGTTAGCGTAACATTATCCCGTGGTTGTTGTAAAAGGCGTGGTTAACTGAAACAGAAGTTGGACAGCAAGCATCATCTTTCTTATAAGAACTAAAAATAAAAATAAATGCCTAGCGTTACAGCTATGGTAAATATCTCCCTTTTTTCTTCCTTACAACTCTTACCTGTGTCTGCCGCCAAATAAAAGTGACAAAAAGTGAAAGACTGATGTTTAAACGTTTTAGAATACTTCGGTTTTGCCTCTCCACTTATCCATTCTGTTGGGGCCAATATGGTATTGTGTTGTGAAGAATTATACCACATTCTTGCAGGTGATTTCGAAACTCTTGACTAACAAATTGTCTACCGTTATCTGCAGTGATGGTAACTGGATAACCAAGTGAAAATATATCTTTTAGTAACCTAATAATATCATGTGAATTTACACTTTTGTAACTTTTACTTCCTTATAACGACTGTAATTACCTACTCGCACTGCTGTGTTTCGGTGTGAAGTTTTAGAGTGAGTATAATTACAGACTGTACGGCGTGCCATGTTAGTCCTTAGAGGTGACAAAGCATCTGTAGTTTTCTATAGTTGAAGTGGACCATGGCCTGCAGTTGCCACTTACGATCAGGTGGACTGTAAGTTAGTTTGTCACTTAGGTTTTAAAAAAAGTCGGAGCCTACACCTAGCCTAGGTTCAGTAGTGGGCATTTAACAGGCTCTAGTGAATAAGTGATAATGAATATCTCATAGCTATGATAGCTTAGAGCGTTCTTCCTAACTTATATAGCACGGGAGCAAACTGTAAGGGCGGCTTGATTACAGATACATGAATAACTGAAATTGTTACTTGCAAATTTATCTGCCGATTTACAATATTTTCGAAGGTTTTTTTATACAATGAGGGAGGCGAACGAGCACACAGTCCACCTGATGGTAAGTGAATGCTGTGGGCCATATACATCGACATTCATCCTCGATTAAGAATCGAAATGCAGATGATTTGTCACCCCTGAGTACTAAGATGGAATGTACAATAGTAGTCTTGTTTCCAGTTAAAAGGGTCACCGATACTCTAAACTCAATATCAGCTCGAAACAGCAGCATTATTCTGATATTACACGCTGTTATTCTATGAGGTCGTGGTCATTCCCCGGTCGAGCCCATTCGTGCTACTATCGTAATACAGCTGCAACGTATCTTTACCGCGTATGAAACGGTTAAGGAAAACATTGCGAGGAGTACACGTCCAAGTAACATAACAAAATACTCGCAGACATTTGAAGTTCGCCAAGACGCACCGGAGCCATGCGGCGGACTCGTCTCCCTTAAGGTGGTTTCAATAATAAGAGCAAGCATGTAGGTATCAAACATTAATAATTTTATAAGGTCTTATTTCATACATACACACTTAAAGGGGATTGCTCATTCTTGGCTTAACGTGGACAAGTTGTTCTGTAAAAAGTATTTTTACGAAAAAATATAATTAAATCTAAAATTAATATTTCTTTAATTGTCGTAGTAGGAAAGTAAATGTAAAAACAAGTCGTTTAATAAGTATTTAAGCCGATTGAGTTCAAAACGCGTCGCCATTTTTTTGGTTGGAGGCTGATTCTGTGTTGCCACATTAATAATAATTGTGATTACAGTCTTAATAATCGATTATTAAAATAATCGATTTCTAAATCTGAGTAAAAATACGCGCACATTGGTAAGGGTCGATCGGTAGGCAAAAACGTTGTTACCCATAAATCACATTCAATTTGGGATAATTTCAAACAAAAATAGAAGCCTTATTTACTCGTATTTTCTAAAACTGCTGTAGCGGTATATCATTATTTATATAATTGAACTTAAGTTTAAAATTTGACTACTCTTTGAAAAATAACCCTGTATATTATTAACAACCTACTTTGATTTTTAGATTTTTCTCCGATGAGAGTCGCATCGTTTAAAATATACATATATTAAAATACGAATTCTTAGTTTCGTTTGACATTTCGAAAATCAAGCTTAAGTCGTACGCGAAAAACACATTAACAATTTTGTTTCTTCAATCGAACAATCGAAATGTTCATATATGCCTTACCGGACGGTGAAATAGTTAATCAAATTCGGTTAAAAGTAGATGTTAGATATATGTCAACAGACGTATATAACAACATTTTAAATTTTCCATGTCCTTAACAGCTGAACGCTACAAATAATCAAAACAAAACTTTACACAATGAATGATAACAAAATAAAACGTACCTTCAATAAAACAACAAAGCACCGTCCCGTATCTGTGCCACGCTGTTCGTTTAGAGATCTAAAACACTAACACCACACTATCGAGTCATTATTAATTAAAATCCTGCTTAGGAAGCCGCACCTGTCCCCGGGCAATCGGGTTAGACAAAGAAAGGACAGAATCGCCTCGGGAGCGTAGCTTCTATCGGGTAATCCGGTCTCGAAGGACCAAGTATCGATGAAACCTTCGATGGTAAGATTAGTGCGGTGTGTGTAAGGTTTTAATTATTCAGACACTTATTAAGATGTTTGCAAGTTCTAGGATTACAGAAAGATTAGAAGACTGCTAATTATTTTAAGGGTTCCGGTGACATACAAGGAAACCTTATTTCAATCTGTCGTGTGCAGGACACATTAATACAAATATTAGTCTCGACGAAGCTAGATAAAAGTAAAGGAATTTGTAAATCCTTAAACTATTTTTTTAAGATAAGAAAATAATATTATAAACAATGAAAAAAGTCTTTGAGCAAAATTACGCTGATCTTTGAACCACTTTTTGTAGCCAGCTATACTCACTTTTTGGAATATGAAGATTTTAAATAGTCTGCAATGTTGTAAATATTGTTGTTATAATCAAAAATCTTTCGGTTAAAATTAAAACGACTACTGTAGGATTTGAACTTAAATAAATATTAAAGATGATCTGCATAGTGGAAACCTACCATACTTGTATCCCAACGAGCACTAGGCATATTTTCAAATCAAGTATGCATACAGGAAGCAACAGTTGAGAAACAGTCGTTTTCAATTTCTTTACAAACAATTGTAATCAAATAAATAGCTTGATATTAATTGATTTCGTATTAATGAATAAAAAGTTACCATAACTGCTTTATGTTTTAATTAAAAACGAAAAGCACACGTATTTGTTGTCTTATTCGTGGTATATCCACACTACATAAATTATGATTGTAGCTCGAATGGGTCCTAGCATATCAAAAGTCTACTGCTAAACATAGGTTTCCCCCATTGATTCCTGCATTGCCTCATAGGGGGGATATTTGCCATAGTTGCCACGCTTAGTAAGCGGGATTGCAACCGCTTTTTTATTTTTTAGTTGTAATTAGGTAGATGCTGCTTTCCTTTTGACGGTTTGTTTCCCTCTGTCGACAAACGAGATTATTATATTATTGTCATGGTGGCATAAGAGAATCTATCACGTCCCGCTTGAGCCATAAGGAGCAAAGCTATGGAAATGTCAGAAAGATATAATTATTTATAAAACATCAAATTATTTTAAATAGTTAGGTGTTTTATCAACACTTTCTTCTACACTTCTTATGTGCACTTCGCTATCTTCGGCTACATCACCATTTACCATCAGGTGGGATAGTAGTGAAGCGCTGGCTTAGAATACTAAAAAACCGGCCAAGTGCGAGTCGGACTCGCGCACCGGGGAAGAACGGGGACACTCGACCGGGGCTTTGTTTCGTACGATGAGTGTAGAGTTCTAGAGACTATTTTTACTGGAAACGAAGCATTCCATCTTAGTCATCAGGGGTGACAACGCTTCTGCATTTTGATTCTTAACTTAGAATAGATGTCTTTAGGTCACAGAATCGATTTACCATCAGATGAACACGTTTGTCACCCTTATTCTATAAAAAAATGCTACGATGTTAATTTCCGTATAAATGACTTCATCATCATCATCATTACAACCCATCACAAGTACACTGCTGAACATAGACACAAGGTAATGCCACAAAGCACGTTCCTGAGCCACCTGCATCCATAGATTTCCTGCATGTCTTAACAAGTCGTCACTCCTATCCTATCCTATCTAGTGGCGGGCCGCCCTACATTTCGTCTACCGGTACGATAAATGACTTTCAGATTTCTTGTCTGCGACACAGACACAATAGTTAAACAGTTGAAATGTTCATATATGATTCATGGGACAGGGAAAGGGAAAGGGTGAAATTGGATTTATTTTTTCACAAATTAGAAGGCTCCATCAACAATTTCGCAACAGCCCTTAACTGCCAAACTAAACACGCCGACGATCACTCCCACGGAACGCACGCCAATTCACAACGCCACGATAAATAAGCCCACAATCGGAACAAATGGACAGGAGGCGAATTAAACCCGGCGTTGTATTTCGATTCCCATATATTAGGCACATCGATCTTACACGTCTCGGCGAAGGCCTCGGCAAATGTTCACAAACACGCGATCGTCTTAAGTTCTAGCCCCCCTGGATCTTTGTACCACCACCATCCACGATTCGATTGTAATTTCGAGCTCTATTCCGATCAGATTAAGTCGAGATTTGGTTGGACTGGTAGTGAATGAAACTCGTAAGTGGATTGTGTTACACCGATGTTGGAAATAATGTCACAATTAAGCCATGCTTATGATAAAGGTAATGAGCACGTGGTCGTGACATAAGAGATTTTAGCTGTAAATCATTCCATCTTAGCCATCAGAGGTGACAAATCATTTGTAGCCTTATTTGTTTGAAGTTGGTAACAGGTCCATGTGCAGCAGTAGTGACTTACCATCAAGTGGACTGTGATTTCGTTTGTCACTTCAGTTTTATAAAAAACAGATCTTGTAGCTTTGAATAAAACTATTTTTACGGATTTTATCGCGTTTAATTTACTATTTTAATTCCCGACGTTTCGGGTCCTTTACAGCACCCATCCGGTCACGGGGGGGACTGAGGTGTTTGACGTCCCAATGTCATAGTTAGCCCGGCTACCTTCAGTTTTTGAATATTAATTTTGGTCCGATCTACGCAGAATGAGCTTACAGTATCTTGAAGTCTTGCAGTGGTGTATCCATCTGATGTAGTGGCGGGACGATCTTGAACATGTTCACACACTGCAGACTTTACACTATTCAAGATTGTGCCCGCCACTACATCAGATTTGATAGACCACAAATCCTCGCAAAGAACACCGATTCCTACCAAGGATGATACGCGAGGTTATTGAGATTAAAAACATCCTAATTTCAATAGAGAAGATGGATGGGTGCTGCCATCTGCTTGGGATCTATAATTAACAAATTAAATCCAAACCCAAGCATACCACTGCAAGACTTCAAGATACTGTAAGCTCATTCTGCGTAGATCGGATCAAAATTAATATTCAAAACTGAAGGTAGCCGGGCTAACTATGACATTGGGACGTCAACACCTCAGTCCCCCGTGACCATGGGTGCTGTAAAGCACCCGAAACGTCAGGAATTAAAATAGTAAATTAAACGCGATAAAATCCGTAAAAATAGTTTTATTCAATGTGTAGTGTTCGCGTAAATATTAGAGATCTTGTAGCTTTCAAAGGACAGTGGTAGAACCATCTCGTGTTATACTGTACTAGCGATCCGCCCCGGCTTTGCACGGGTGATTTCTGGACCTCAACAGCAACAGCAATTTTCGAGTTTTTGCGAGACTAACGGACAGCAATTGATTTTTATATAATAGAGATAATTTATTTATATTTTTTTAATTTATATTATTATATATTACATACCGGACATAAAATCCCCAGACCGCTGACGAAAAGCAGCGTTAAAGTCGCCCGCTTGGTACTGCGAATGCGATCAGTGATTCGTCTGCCAAGCGTGAAGATTCATACTATGAGAGAGGCCTTTCTAAGACACTTCCATCACATTTTACTTGGTGATTTAAATCAACAAATGAAATTGGAATAAAATCAATTTTTTTATTTATTTTACTCGGGACACTAACAGGACAGGTTTATAGTGCCAGAGGGTATGCACAAGCACAGGTGCACTCTTGATTCCTTCACTCTCATAGTCCGATGAGACGGTTATCCGACACGACCGAAGAGAGCAGGCGCAGGACCAACGGCTTTACGTGCTTTCCGAGACACGAGGGTGAAACACCGCCAACTTCTTGACTCGGGCTTTTTATTAATAATTTCTCACAGAAAAACGCAAAAATTGATTTTGGGCTCGAACCCTAGACCTCAAGATCAGCAATCGCGTTTACGATCACTAGATTAACAAGGCAGTAAGTTAACCAGGTCAAAGTGATTAGGCACTAAGTAAGTTTCTAAACTAAATATGCATAATAGCAAAGTTTTACTTCGGTGTGTAGCGCGGCCTCCTTAATACGGCACAACCAAAAACAAAACAATCCGATGCTCACCTCCTCGCGTCCGGTTCCGTACAGTAAATTTACATTCCCCGCCATCTATCCCAGCAGTCCGTTCGGGTTGGTAATAAAATGTTCTTAAGGCGGAGGAAACGTCTTAACGCCCTTCTGTTAGAAGCTACTAGCGATCACTTTCAAAGTAGTAGGGTCCGTTGACTACCGTTAAGTTTTCTAGTAATCGTTGTGTATTTACGATAGCTGCTGTTTTCTTTTTTCTTGTAATTTTATCTAGATATATAGAAATACTAGAAAACATTAAATCGTTGCTTTCATACATACATAAAATATTAATTATATCGGACACGTTTAGAAAATTACGATTTCTTAATAGAAATTTAATTATGAAATAAAATTACGAAGGGAAGGCCAATTTTGGGGCTCATCCGTGGACAAAGCTAAATGAATAAGCTATAAATAAATTCACTTTCACTTAATGTTGATAAAACCAAATATATTACGTTTACGATTCGCAAATTACCAAAATATATTAACAATTATAAAATTATAGCTCATGCATGTTATCAAGTTCCTAGTTCACACTGCAACTGCTTTAATATAATAAATACACGAGAAATTAAATACTTAGGTATAACAATAGATAATAATCTTAAATTCAAAGCACATAATAAGAAATTTAACCCAAAAAGTCAGAAAACTTACTTACATTTTTAAAAACTTAAGACATGTCACAAAATGGACTTTGTTAAAAACTGTTTATATATCTTTATGCCAATCTATATTACCCTACGGTATTACTGTTTGGGGAGGTTCCAATAAAACACACATGCTTGAATTGGAAAGAGCTCAACGAATGATTTTAAAAGTTGCACTTTATAAGCCAAATTTTTTCTCATCTACCAGTTTATTCAGGAAAGCTAACGTGCTATATATATACATACGGAATATATATACGCAAACTATATATTGTCTACAATTTTAAAAAAACACACTTGCACTGTGTTCACACCTAATTTACTACAAACCAGGAGAAGAAATTATGATGTATGCGAAACGATACAAGCAAAATCTACTTTCGCCTAAAAGTTTTATGGGTACAGAATAGGCAGGTTATATAATAAAGTTAATAGACAACACTCAATTTTTCAACTAACAAAATATAAATGTAAAAACACACACATACATACATACACACACACACACATACGCACGCACGCGCACACAAGAGCACGCACGCGCACCCACGCACACGCACACACACACACGCACGCACACGCACACACACACACGCGCGCACACACACACACACGCACGCGCACGCGCACACACACACACACACACACACACACACACACACACACACACACACACGCGCGCGCACACATGTATATTTATATGTGTATCCGTATTATGCTTTTATAAATTATTTTGATTATATACTTTTACTTAAAACATATTGCAAGCTATATGTATTTAACGTGCCTTTTATTGTTATTTACACTTTAGAAATCTTATATTCGATCTTCACAGGCAACGCTCACTTCATGTCTAGGTATATTATCATCGAATTGTATTAAAGCCAAGAGGGGGAGCCAGGAGACCCATAGCACAGGGTAACTTAGTTTGGGCTCCTGTCTCCCACAACAACTTAAAATTCTTAAACTATTTATGAAAGAAATGTAACTGTGTAAAAAGTGGGAGAAATAAATGTTTATTATTATTATGATTATAGAATCGTTAAAAAAAAACGAAATATGAGTAACATCCACATAGACATCCACATCTTTCCTCAGTTAGGCTGCGTTTTCACCAGAGATGTGCGAGGTAGCTAGGTGGTGCGAGGATGCGTAGCGAGGCTGTGGAACTGTGTGAGCGTTTCCACCAGAGATGTGCTAGGCCGCTGAGCGGTGCGAGGATGTGTAGCGTGGTAGAGAACACATACCTCGCACACAGCCCTTGAACACACCCCTCGTAACACATCCTTCGCACACATTCTTCGCTTGTTTTGTATGTACAAAAACCTCGCTCCACTGAGCCGTTTCCACTAGAGCTGCGCGGAGCGAGGCTAGGTAAATGAAGTGATTCTATTGATTCTTAACAAATCTGGTGGAAACGCAGCCTAAAGAATCAAAATACAGATACGTTTCCAGTAAGAAGCGTCTCCGGTTCTCTACACTTTCCATACGAAACACAGCAACATAAACTGTTATTTTACGCTGGAATTCTGTGAGAGCGTAGTCTTTCCCCGGTCGAGCCGACCCATCCGTGCTACAACTATAATATAGCTGCAGTGTGGCTCTACCACGGGAGGCGCACTGCAGCTATAATATAATATGGAGTTGTATATTGAGTATTGGGTTGCAATAGATGGAATGGAATGGATGAATGATTATGATTTATTTATCCTTTATTTATTTAGTTTTTGTAAAATAAACAAATCAGGCTCAAAGAAGCCAACGAATTTTAAAGGATAACGATTAAAATTCAATCGAATAAAAATAATAAACCTTGAATACACAGACATGTACTAATCTCAATGCGTAACGAAACTTAAAATATATCGGCGGTGAAGATATACGCCGAAGGGTCTGCTTGTTTGCTGGCTGATGTTATCTTGTAATTGTGACAATATTTGGCCAAAGCTTTCAAAGGTGCGCGGTAAATTGGCGAGCCGTTAACATTAAACTTTAAGTGGATTAGAAATTTGCTACTTGCTATCTGATCGGCCTAAATTTGGGCTGCTTTGTAAGACAAATTTGAAGATTATGCATGTAAATTTGTTACAGTAGCCCATACATAAATTAAATATAGTAACAAAGACTTTGAATTCAAAACTGTAACGGTCTTATCTTGATACCTGACTGAAGGTTGGCTATAAGACAGACAGACGCTGGGAAATTGTTCCACTCCTCCGTTGTTACGAAAAATGTACATCAAAATAAAAATAAGAATGAATAGTTTAAAAGCCAATCGTGATATTACTTTTTATATATTTCCTTAATGTGCACTTTTAAATCTAGATAACGTAAGAAGAGCGCCAAGCATGGGGTGTTTTAAGAGATTAGTATACTCGTATGATTACTTTTTTGAAACTTTAGACTGATTTTTCAACCGTCAGATAAAAGTTATCCATCAAATAAATTATAATCTGACTGATAATAAAAACGAAACAATTGAACTGCAACTATTTTATATTTTATTTTGTTCTATGAATTTTTCTGATTTTCTAATTGACTTTTATTTGAGGAACATCCTCAAAGCCTTAGTTACGATGTTATTGCCATTTTATATGCAATTATATAGTTATGTATTTTATCATTATGTTAAAGGTGTATGTATTTATGTGTTAGTGTAATGTATATGTTTCATATCATATTTAATATAGTCTATGTTTATATATTCGCTAGCTTGCTGAGGCAACTCGTTGCTGAGGTACAATAAGTTTTTCAAAAATTATATAAAAACGCGTGTGTTCGAATGCAACGTTGTGTCAAAATATTAAAGCAATCAGTGAAGAACTTTATATAGATTTATGAATATATGCATATACCTATGTGTATATATAATGTGTATGTGCATATTATATTCGATCAAGAAGAATGCATGTAATGTACACATCACGGGTTGACTGGAGAGCATGACAGAGCACACAGAGCATACCTACCGTCAAGCATTAAGTCCGCCCATTGTTACTTTGTTTATAAAGGTGAAAACAATTAAGTTTAAATAAATAAATAAATATTTTGAAATCTTACGGACGATACTATCGGGATCCACAGTTTCTTTAAGTCCACTGGCCTCTTGGAGAAACCTATATCCAGGCCTGTATATTTGAGGCGGGGCTGTACGAGGGATACAGAGCGGCGAAGACCGCCCTCCGGAGGCTGTCCTGGGCCCGGATCGGGCCCGTGAGGAGATGCTGGACCTCGATAGAGATCCGTGGGGGCGCCTTACAAGATGGTGCGGGATAAACTCCGCACCTGGGCCCCTGCTGACGCAGAGTCTCCGGCCTCAGCTCGTGGAGGATGTGGTGAGCGCTCTGTTCCTGCGCGCGGGGAACATCCGCCCCGTTTATGGCTCCGCCACCTGCGGTGCCGGAAGCGGACCACCAGGACGACGACGACGACATCCCGGAAGGGACCGGGGTAGACCTGAGTGGCGGTACGTGGCTCAAGGCCAGAATACCGCCCAGGACCCGATGGCTTGCCTGGCAAAGCCTGGGTCCTGGCCTCGGAGGCCTCGGCCCCGACTGGAGGGCTCAAGCGCATGCTTGGAGAGGCCAATTCCCGCTTCGTTGGAAGACGGGAAGCTGGTCCTCATTCGGAAGTGGGCGCCCTGCGGACTCTCCGTCCGCATACGGCCCGTGGTGCTGCTCGACGAGGTGGGCAAGCTCTTTGAAAGAGTAATTGCAAACCGCCTCGCCGAGCACCTGCGGGACGGGCCGGATCTTGCGGAACACCAGTTTGGTTTCCGCAAGAGGCGCTCTGGTGGACGCCATCATGCGCGTGAGAGCCCTCACGACGGGGATGCAGTGGCCAGGGTTGTATTGGTGTCTCGACATCGCCAACGCCTTCAACTCCATGCCCTGGAGCTGCATTAGGAGGCACCTGGTATCACCGGGTGCCGACCTATCTCCGTCGTATAGTCGGGACTATCTGACGGACAGGGCCGTCATCTACCCCGGTCGAAACGGTGAGTGGAACCGGCGAGAGATGTCGTGCGGTGTCCCACAGGGTTCGGTTCTGGGGCCGCCCCTGTGGAACATCGGTTACGACTGGTGCTGCGCGCCGACCTCCTACCGGCGTCAGCGTAGTTTGCTACGCTGACGATACGCTGGTACTGGCACAGGGGTCGTACGAGGCGGCGGCGGAAACTATGACACGCGGGGCTGCGATAGTCGTTGAGGATCCGGCAACTGGGTCTCGAGGTGGTTTCAGACAAGTCCGAGGCCATGCACTTCCATGGTCTCGGAACAGGCCACCACTGGGATCCTCAGTGATGGTAGGAGGGTATCCGTCGGCGTCAGTCGACGTTGAAGCACCTAGGACTCGTCCTCGACGGCCGATGGAACTTCGTTGAGCACTTCCGACGTTTGGCTCCCAAACTGGAACGGACCGGGGCTGCCTTCAGCGGCTCCTGCCGAACCTGGGGCCAAACGCTTGCCGGAGGCTCTACGCGGGATCGTGAGGTCCCCGCACAGGGGCCCCGGTGTGGGCGCGTGGTTTGGCGCGGCTTGCCGTCCACCACCTAAACGCGCCCCAAAGGGTGGTTGCCGTAAAGATGGTTCGCGGCTACCGCGATCTCCGCGAGGCGGCGAGCCTCCTTGCTGGATTGCCGCCATGGGATCTGGAGGCGATAGTCCTCGCGCGCCTGCACGAATGGCGCGCGGAGGCACTATGCCGGGGAAACCCGCTGCCGCGGCAAGTTGTCGCGCAGCGACAGACTTCGGCATGATCTCATGGCGACATGGAGAGCGACTGTCGCAACCCCGTGCTGGGCACGCCACTATAGCGGCGATAAGACCCTCTTTGAGGAGTGGCTTGAGAGACGCCACGGTGTCCTCACCTTCCGCCTGACGCAGGTCCTCACCGGACACGGTGTGTTCGGGAGGTTCCTGCACCGAATCGGGCGGGAGGAAACGCCTGGTGCTCCCACTGCGAGGATCGACCGGAGGACACGGTGGAGCAACCGTGGAGGTGTGCCCTGCTTGGGCGGAGCACCGCCGTGTACTCGTAGCGGCGATAGCGGTGCGACTCGCGTCCGGCCCTGGTCGAAGCCATGGTCCGGAGCGAGACGGATGGGATGCCGTCACCACCTTCTGCGAAGCAGTGATGCTGAAGGAAGGAGGTGGCGGAGCGGAGAAGGAAAGAGCAACAGCTTTCCTTCCCTGCCGCCGCGGAGACGCCCTGGGCGTCGGGGCTACGTCGTGGCCCCTGACCACCGTAAGGCGCGTACCTGTGACGGACGGACGGCGAGCAATGGTAGCTCGTGCCGTCCGTCCGTTCAACGACGACAGGCCGTGTCGACGGCGCGTTTTGTTCCACGCGCGCCTCAAAGAGCTCAGCAGCGTGAAGGGGCTGCATGTCGACGCTGCCGGGGCTGCGGGCTGTTCGAAAGAGATACCGCGGCTCCGGAACGTAAGTGGGCATTGAAGGAACACGGATGGTTTTAGTCAGTAAAGTTCGACAATCCTTCCGCTCCACCCAGCGAAAGGCGTCATTAGATGATTTTCCATCCGCAAAAAAAAAAAAAAGGCCTGTATATTACAAGAACTTGTTCGCTGGCATGCACCATCTAATAAGTGGAATATATGACCAAGCGCATCACGCTGGATAAGCAGGTTGGTCCGCGCAAAGTTGCTAACCTCGCTCTAGTAATGCTGCGCAATATCACAAATATGTGGAATGCAGGTTTAGCATTATTGGAATATCTTTTTTACAAAATTGAAGCGACAATAGAGCTAAGAATCTACCTGATGGTAAGTGGCTACTGCAGCCCATGGATACCTGCCAGCAACTTTAAACAAAGGCTCCGGATGCGTCGACTAAAATGGAATATTTATCAGCTTGTAATATATTAGCCCCTTCAGACCGAATAGGTTAGAGGGAAAGGTGGTTTTTTTGCTATCAGTAGGTCGCCAGAGCATAGTTTGATTTTTTTTGATATAATAAGTCAGTGTTTGATATTATAATATTATATCGAATACACATCTTCATCGGATGGAAAGACAGATGCTAGCAAAATATTCTACTCCCTTAGTGTACGCATTACGAACGAAAAAAGCACACCGTTTTATCAACAGGGTGCGCCATTGTCTATCTATCGTGTAACGGAAATAATGTATTATAATATTACTAAAGTAAATCCTTTACTGATGCAATTTGTAAGACAAAAGCACACTTCTGAGGAAATGTTCGTAGAATAGCTAAGAAGTTTAAAATCCTTAAATCTGCAAACGGCCAAGGTGAAAGGCACCTAAGGTCAGATTAACAATCGGACCGGGCAAAAGGGCTCCTATTTGGCCGGACAAAGGGCCACCTCGCAGCTACAAATGCTGACTAGAAATGACACATAAATTCTTATTAAAGTAGGTAAGATAGTCCTATTTTAGTTGGATTGACTGTGATGTTGGTGGGACATAATATAAGATCCATGTTTATGTGAGACTTATAAAAAAACTAAAATAATGAGTGTGTAGCGGGTGTGAAGTCTGTTATTGTGAGAACAGTAGCGGGCGTACAGATAAATAATAGTCCTGCACTTATTACACTAACACATTTATTGTACAGAAATATAAAGTCACACCGATAACTATATAGTCAGAAGGAGAATGCAACACTTACAAGAAGAAACAAGCATAAAGATATAAAGAAAGGCGGAGAAGGTTAAGATAAAATTTAAATAACAAGCGTCCGTAATCCAAAGCGACAATCTCTCCGTTGTCGTACGTAACCGACTGATCAAGGTTCAAGGAGGCGGTGCGCTCGCACCGCCCGCCTGCAGCCGCTGCCGCACGAGATTACCTTATATGGTAATGTATCGATGATACCACCGGGATGAAACCTATGAGCGTCGGCCAACTGGTAAGTATGGTGTTGTGTTACTAGTGTAAAATGTAGTTTGTTAAATGCGCGTGTGTGTGTGAATGTATGTTCGTGTTATATATTATGTGTGAGTTGCAAGTTCCTTTTATTTATTTTTTATAGGATAGGGTGACAAACGAGCACACAGTCCACCTGATGGTAAGTGGTTGCTGTGGCCCATAGACATCTACATCTATCCTCGTTTGCGAATCAAAATGCAGATGCGTTGTCACCCGTGAGGACTAAAATGGAATGCCTCTTTTCCAGTAAAAGGATCTCCGGTTCTCTACACTCACCACGCTGGTATTCTGTGAGAGCGTGGTCCTTCCCCGTCTAGCTGACCCATTTGTGCTAAAATTATACTACTTATATAGCTGCATGGTTCTACCACGTATATGACTCAAGTGATGACTACCCCTCGGTATTACAGCCGTGATGTTACGTAAAGCTGAACGATATTTGTCCGCACAGCTCGCTCGTACGCGTCGTACGCGTCGTACGCGCCGTACGCGCCGAGTTTAACTGATGCCCGCACATTTGCACTACGCACCGTCCGCGCGTACGCAAATCTTTTGTGTTACCAACAACTTTAGTTTTTCCAACCACGTGAAACGGTAAAGTGAAATTGATCGCTCGAAATCACTATGGAAAGAAATATAATAGCCTGCTTATTGGCAGAGGAAGAAGATAAAATTTACGAAGAAGATTCTGGATTCATAATATTAATTTAAAAGGCAATTGTATGGAGTATACTTTATTTAAAGACGTATTAGATGGTGATGAACGATTTGATATTTGCATTTAAGATACAAGAAATTTCAAGAATTTTAGTACTAAAACCAAATCTTTCTATGGAAAACTCAAGATTTAGAAGGCCAATTGAACCAGAGCAAAAGACTTGTTGTATGTTTGAGGTCAGTATTTTTATTGATAATTAAGTAATCAGGTATAATTGGGTTTTTGAATTAAAATTAACTATTTTTTATAGTTCAGTATTTAAATAATTTATCACTAAGTATTCATATTGATATTCGATGCAAAAAAAATCAAATTATGTATAATTAATTACGAATTAATTAAAAGTTATAAACATACAAAAATTATCACGTAAGTCGAAACCACCAGTTATAGTGGAAAATCCACTAAGTTGGCAACATTAGATAATACTGAGTATCAGCACGCGCCGAACGCGCCGCGTTATATGACGTCTACCTAACGGATACCTACCGCATTTTATAAAATTCGGCGCGTACGGTGCGGGTGTAATATGCGAGGTTTCATATGATTTCATACAACGAATTCTAAAATTCGGCGCGTACGGCGCGGTCAAATGTGCGTTCAGCTTATGATAACATTTTAGCATACAAAATGACTCTGACTCTGACTCTGATAGTCTGAGAAACTTGGTTTGTTAAAAACTACTAGCTTTTCTTAAAATAATAAAGTAGTAGTCTTTATTAAGTCCTAGTTCAAGAGTTGGATATAGCCAAAAAATAATGAGGATTTTACATTTTTATTCTACATTGCTACACCCACGTCAAATTCTCACCACTCCATAGGATGACTGGTAGAGGATGCCTCAAGGCATTAAGGCCGCCCTTTGTATTATTTTGTTATAAATAAATAAATAAGAATTCAAAAGCAAAACTTTTTTGTTGGTCACACAGATGACATTCAGAGTTTCTAATATTACTGTTACTTCTGATATAATTTTATTATTAAAACAAACGCTTAATAATACTCTAATTAATTTCACGTAAGCCGCTTCCAGCGTTTGATATCCTGTGTACTCCACATCTTGATTCCGCCACTGGTCACTATAAATTGCCCTATGAGAAGTAGTGATTTAATCGGGAACCTCAGGGTCCCTCAGGAAACCCATTAAATCGTATGGTCAGAGAGGATAATTAATTCCGCGGTGGCTCCAAGTGAGATTAATGGCGGCCGTTGTAATCGAGAGCTCTTTCCGATGTTCATTGGTGACTGAATGCCATTTTGATAGATTTATTTAAACTGAATTAAGATAAATCATCATCTACAAAGCATAACGTCAACCTATCATTGATAAAATATTTAATTCTTCTCAATTTGTAAAAATAATGAATCATTAACGTCATCACGGAATACAACTAAGCACGGTCCTGAGTTATTTACATCCATCGACTTCCTAAATGTCTTACAAGATTTTCACTATATTTAGTGGAGCGGGTATGGCATGATCTTTGTCTTATCCATGTTTATTTTAATATCAAGGCACTATTGAGGGCATTGAACATAGTGCTGACATCCTTCAGCGATTCTATATATTGACTATATCGTCGGCAAGCCGAAGGAACGTCTTCCAATGCAGCGGTGAAGATTTTCTGGGATATAACGTCGTCTGCGATTGGGTAGGTTTCGTACTCTGGTTATGTACTCGGATAGCCATCGTAGTCTTACTGTACAAATACTTTATCGCTTCGATATTCCGATAGTCAACCTAGCCACGCTGTAAGGACAGTAGCACCGCCAAAATTTCGACGACATTAAAGGTTTTTTTCTAGTCCACAAAATATTATCACAGTTACAGTTTACAAAACTAATATTACAAACGGATTCATTTCATACTAATTGTATAAAATATTATATTGTAAATTATGGACAGTTTTTTCCGTTTAAATGACTTTCAATAAGTATTCTTGTGATTTATATTGACTAAAAATGATTATATTCTATACACTACGTTAAGTGAATATTTTCGCGTTTTCACCAAAATTTTGATATTATTTAAAATTTGAGACAATTAAAATTTGAGAGTTTTATAGAAAAAAGTTTCAAGCTCTAAGCTCTATGTGGAGACTATTTTTTTTCCTATTGGTACTTAAGTTGCGCTTGCTCAATCTCAACTTCTAACTATTATTGACTATGGTGCTATGCTGACTTTATTTAAATGCAGATTAATAAGTCTAGGCGAATTCAAAATTTTAATATAAATTCTTATTCCTATTCTTCTTAGCAAGAAGATTCATATTTACTCAACTCCACCTACTTGTGCACAACGAGGCAAAATAAATAATGAAGAATTTAAGCCTACTGTTTAATATTTTTTTTTTATAGGATAGGGTGACAAACGAGCACACAGTCCACCTGATGGTAAGTGGTTGCTGTGGCCCATAGACATCTACATCTAAGTAAGGTAAGTAAAAAGTGTTAAGCTGCTATTTCGAATGGGTCGAGCGGACCCATTCGTGCTACAACTATACTACTAATATAGCTGCAGCATGGCTCTACCACGTATTAAATTTATTTCCCGTAATTCCCTCTATCGCCTCTTACGATACCCACGGAATGATAATTTGGAGTAATTGATATTCTTAGACCGCCTTTATACGGAAATGAAACAGGAGATGGGCAGCATCTTCCTGATAGTTGTTATCAAAATTATTAAAAAATTCAGTTGACAATCCGCCTGCCAAGCGTGGCAGCTGTGGCAAAACCCTATGAGGCAATCTACGGGAAAGATCTATGTTCAGCAGTGGAATTTCATAGGTTGTAATAGATGGATGGGTGGATGGAAAACATACTGCGGAAGCTGTGTGCCATGTCATGACAGCTTTAGATAATCGATCAACACATTTCCTCCTTCTGGTGACGTAAGAGGCAACTATGGGACATACAAGAAAAACTAATAACTTATGAAAGAACACGATATACTATCTCGTACGTCAATCGGTTACAGGCAGCAGAGTGAAAGGTTCGAAACGTCTGGCACTGTCTCAATTCGCCTACTAAGCGTGATGATTACAACTGAAGAGGCCCATGTCCAGCATTCACGCAACATCCACTGGCTGGTGTAGAAGAAGAATAAGAAGAAGATGAAAAGGAGTGGATGCGGATTCATTTCAAACTGCATCAGATTTAGCAGCAGCGAGTCAAATTAGTAAAATAAAAAAAAATCGGAAAGTAATTGTGTTTTTTCTTTTAATAGTCATTAAGTTAATTTGTATGGTATTCATACGGACGTTCAACAAAAAATTCGCATCGATTTTATGTTAATTTGTTGAATCGAAAAACAAATGAGATTTTGAATCAGATTGTCACTTATTATTAAAAATGATAATGTTCTTCGCAATGTGTCCAGGGAAGGCAGTCAAATCATGTTCTAAATACAAATAGTGGATCTGTGCCAGCTATGTGTATAGTTACGTGGTAAAACTCTTGGCTCGACCAGGGAAGGACCAACAGAATATCGGCGTAAAATACCAGCTTCTGTGTTTAGTACGGCGAGTGTAGAGAACTGGTGACCCTTTTTACTGTTAATAGCGGGGCGTTCTATTTTGGTCCTCAGGGGTGACAGCGTATGAAATTTTGCGGATAGAGCTCGTTCTGGGTAAGACATAGGATAAAAACCCGATAAAAGGATCCCGTGGGATAATTTTCAATGTTGGTCTATACCACCTACCCACATTTTTATTCTTAATCGAGGACAGATGAAGGTGCCTGTCTGTGGGTCACATCATCCACTTCTCGTACTATAGTAGTAGTAGTATTTTTTGATATAGAACATCATTTTCATAGGTAAGGACCTCATCAAAGAATGAATAATAGTTGACCTGAATTATAATTATCATATTGTTATGATTAAGACCGTAATTCTATGAATCAAGCAACAAGATTGCCAATGTGTGCGTTTTTCTTCAACGAACTTTTTTTTTAAAGTTATAGTTACAGCCTATATTCGTCCCACAGCTGGGCACAGGCCTCCTCCTCATTTCTGACAGGGTTTTAAGGCAAGGAAGTGTCCGCCGCGCTGCCCCAATGCGTGTTGGCGAACTTCACATGTCTTCGAAAAATTCTTCTTAGTTTTTATTTCTCAGACATGCATGATTCCTCATGATGTTTTCCTTCACCACCGAGCACGTGATAAATCAGCACTTAAAATTGCAAATAACAATTTCGGTGCCGGCGGAGATCGAATTCGGGTTGCTCGCGTACTGTGAAATTTACAGCGAGCGCTAACCATCTGAGCTACCAATATATGTATATTTTACTAAAGGTAAAACTATTTTTACCTTTAGTAAAATATTTTCAGAAATCACTTCTCTTACCAATCTTTTTGATACTAGATCATTTTTTTATTATTATTAAAAATAAATCATTATGCTCACCAATTGAAGTTAACTTACCTGAAATTAAAGTAAACAACAATTAGTACAAATTGTTGATTCCAATAGATGAGTTTGAATTGATAAATAAAAGTAATAAAAAACACTCGGTTGGAACGAAGTTCCTTTCGTAGTATATTATTATTGATAAACGTATTATATTATTGATTAACAAATACAAATAAATGAATTACTAGCGTCTATTAAAATGAAGCGTCATTTAAAATAATATTTCTTTCATGGCAAGATAAGAAAAAGTGCGAGGGAGATAGATATTATTCTATCTCGCTCGCACTATAGAACGAAACGGGGTCGGGACGGAAAAATCTTACACTTTTTCTCGCCTAGCCCACATCCTCCAAATTCTTACCGTGCAGCAAGGAACTTCGTTCCAAAAGTAAGGTAAAGTTACAGCATATCCCACTACTGGTATAGCACTCAGAGAGTCCTCACCTCACATGTCCTCAAAATATTTTTATTTCTCAGACATGCAGGTCCTCATGAAGCTTTTCTTCATCGTCCAACATGTGATAAATCAGAACTTGATATTACAATGAACAATTACATTAGTGTAGGTGAATGAAATTTACAAAGAGCACTTAGCACCTAAGCATCCACAACTAAAAGTAATAAATTAAGCAAAATCATACACATATATACATATACATAGCTAGTAGAATATATACATATATATTCTACTAGCTGTACCCCGCGACTTCGTCCACGTGGAATTTATTACGATTGGATTTCATGGCTTTTAATTTTTTTGCGTCGAACCCTAATTCTTTTTCTAAAATAAAAGTAGTCCAAGTCACTTTTTACACCATCAGCTATCTGCCAGTGAAAGTCCCGTCAAAATCCGTCCAGTCATTTCGGAGATTAGCCGGAACAAACGGTTCAATTTTATTTATTTGTATAATATAGAACATCCATAAAAGTTTGAAAGTATAGTAAAAGCCTATATACGTCCCACAGCTGGGTACAGTCCTCTCGTTCCTGGGAGGGTTTTAGGGCATGGAAGTGTCCATGTGGTTTGGCGGACTACACATGTCTTCGATTTTTTTTAATTTCTCAGACATACGGGTTTCTTCATGATGTTTCACCTGTGTTTTTCATTCACCGCCGAGCACGTGCACAGCACTTAAAAATGCCAACAACTTCAGAATATCACATTATTTTATTCTTTTTAGTTCTTTAAAGTAATATATAGGCTTAAATACTTTTAATTAAAATGTTTCTTTTGACATAAAAAAAAAATTACTTTATATAATTTACACATCTTTTAAGATCTTTATTTTATATTCAACGATTTAAAGATAATGTAGAAATATAAAAGCTTAAATTCGAGTATCGACTGATTAAGTACCTAATCCATTCGACTCTAAAGCTCCCAATAGAATCAATATGCAGTTTCGCTTTTTTCCCCCTCTCCAACTAGTGACGAACAGTTATGTCACGAACCGGAAGCAAACCTCGTCAACTACATAAATAAAACTAATTTTTGGAATAATACAACTAAACATATTTTTTTATTTATATCTTAAATTACTTATTTTTAATGAAATTGTGTTTACGGCAATAATTTCATATAAACCTTTAAAACCCAAAATATACATGATTATATTAATTAATTTTCTTCATAAACTTCAAAAGTACAGTGTTGCTAACTGTAATAAATAATTTTCTAAACTTAACACCTAAAATCATGACACATCATTTTCTATTAAATCTCCCACAATTTGAAAATAATTTTCTCATTTTGTCTCATTTCATCTCATCTCGGATTTCTCCTGTCCTGTCATCGTTGTTACAGGTACAGCCCAACAAAAGTACACTGCTGACAATATGCCTCCCAATAGATTGCCAAAGCATCATCTTGAGTCACATGTATCCACTGACTTTCTGCATGTCTTGTAACTGTATCTTTAAACATATTCTAGTATCCTATATAAGTTTATATATTCAGTTTAGTATTAATATACCATACTGTATATAATATATACTTGCCAAATGTCTTCCAAATAATATTAAAACTTAAGAAAATTTAAAAAACATGTGTTGATCATGAATGAGCTGTGTTGATTCTAGAGAGAATTATCCTGGTGATCCTGATCAAGATACTAGGATAAAGTTATTAAATTATTGTATTGTCATCGTTCCTCCATATGCAAATTTTCAAGCCAATCGGCCGTCTACAAGTTGGTGAAAATTACATTAAAAGATTCCATTACATAGATACATGAGAAACTAATAAAAGTGTGTTGGAAAAAAGAACAATCAACACACTAGTTGGAAAATAAGATTCTTTACTAATTTTCATAAATTATAGTTATAATCATAGAATACTATACTATGTATGTATTATAGTATTCTATGGGTATAATGAACTCATATACAAGTACAACTCTTAATCAAAAGTATGTAGTTACTTTTAAATAATTTAAATACAAAAATTTTGTACAACCGACTTCAATATAAATTATTAAAAATAACTCAAGAACTATTGGTCAGACCTTGATCAAATTTATATGGGACCACATGAGAAGCACCACCTTGCAAATAAAAAAATAATCATAGAAATCGGTTCACCCAGAAAAAAGTTATGAGGTAACACACAAAAAAACATACAATCAAATTGAGTACCTCTTCCTTTTTGAAGTCGGTAGAAAATTGCAAACTATAAACATGTAGTTTCTCATGGAATACATGTTTATGTAGGCAGATTGAACTTTTGCATTGAAAACACAAGTATTGAGTTTTACTAGTATCACATCTTGTATTTTTTCTTTGGGTCCCAAACAAAGCAGATCTTTTTTTTAATAAAATAATGTGACAAACAAACTTCCAGTCCACTTGATGGTTACTACAGCCACTGCTAAACATAGGTCTCCCCTATAGATTACCTCATTTGCCATAGTTGGCAAGCGGGATGGCAACTGCAGTTTTTTATTTTATGTCATTATTAGGAAGATGCATCTGTCCATCTCCCGATTTCTTTACCTCTGTCGCCTCTTATGACACCCACGGGATGATATGGAGTAGTGGATATTCTTACACCCCACTACACGGTACGGTAAACTATAGCACATGGACACCTGTATCCGACATCTAAAGAAAAAAACTACAGATGCATTGTAACCTCTGAGATTAAGGTACCTCACAGTCTGTAATTACCCTTTAAACCGAAACACAGCAGTGGAACCACTGACGGCAGGAATAGGTGAGAGGGTAGGCACCACCCAGACAGTTCATCTGAAAAGTTGTGCCACCTAGTAAATTTGTAACCTGATCCCCTTTGAAGTTCAGTGTCTAATAAAGAGTAAGTATGATGTCCTGCTGATTGGCTCTACACCGCCATATGGTCTTGTAAGCTCCCTGGCAACTTATTTACAAACTTAACTTACTGTTTGCCTTGTTTGGTTCAGTGGATATGCTTACAGCATGAATTCAACACTGAAACATGAGCCAAATAACCAGTATATATATTTGTAATTTGTATAGGGAAGGAGTGGAATAATTCCTCAGCGACTGTCTTTTTGTACGACTGCAATCTGAGTGTCTTCAAGCTAAGAGTAAATAGGGTTTTGTTAGTTTTACCATCTAGGGCTTCATCGCCACTTTTAACCATGTGGGATTGAGATGATGCACTGGCTTATTATAAGTTAAAAAACATATATATAGCCAGTAGCAATCTATATGTCTGATAACCCTTTGGATAATCGGAATACCTTTGGTCAAGTAAATCAACTTCAATTTTGGTTTAATAAAAAAGTAATATGATTTTAACTTTTTGCAGTTTTTAACAATGTTAGGCGCAAGATACAAATAAAAGAAAATTCATTTATTTGCTACAAAAAGGTGTACACATACTAAATTTAAGTAATAATAATAGAGCATAATAAAACTATTATTAAAACACAATCTAGTAAAAATTCTAACCTAACACAAGTAACCAATTGAAGAAAATATAAAACAAATATGTCAAAAAATTGAAAAATCTATTCCGAAGTAGCACTGATTTTTAGTGCCAACTGTATGTTTGAAATGATAACTGCTTTGTTTGGCTTTGGCACAAGGAATGCAATTGTTATAATGCTTATTAAAAACAAAAGATGTTTAAAAGTTGTTGACGACATGCAGACTAGAATTCAGGAGGAATTTCTTGATGGAATGATTTCCATTGTCTTGAACATTCATCATTGAATTCTTTGAATAAAGTAGAATAGAATAAAATACAATCATTTTTATTCAATATAGATTACAAGAATACTTATCGAAAGTCATTGAAGCTTTACCACTGGTTCGGGAAAAAACACTGTCCTGTTTATTTATCATTGTTCATTGTTTGTGTCATTGATAAAACAAAAAATTGCAAATGAAATAAATACTAGTCTGTTGTATGATCTACTACTAGTCTATCTACTAGTACATTTTTATGTTGAACAAATTATTTTTTTTATCATATTATAGAGGTACTTCTATGAACACTACAATTTACAAAGTGTTACAAAATACCCTGTAAAAAATATAATTAATTATCAAAGCCAAAAATTTTGTCAACCCTAGTAAGCTGTCATGTCAGGGAACCAGATTATTTAACAGAAAGGCCTACGTACCTATTTTACCTAATAATTGTCTACTTTAATGGTTTTTCTATTTTTCATTCATAAATGTTTGCTACCTCGATACAAGGATGTTATTATACTCAAGTACTGGCTTAAAAAAAGTCAAGTTCAAAAAAAAATATGTTGTCAATTTCAAATATTCTAATCGATATCCTACAACTGTTTCGAGTTTATTTTCCAACATTTTTTGCAAAATAACGATGCTTTCTAACTCGGAATATTACGATATGATGTTATGCGTAGGCCATGAAGATAGCAATTTAAATTGTGCTCGCGAACTGTATCTGCAATGATTTATCATTTCATTCAACAGAGATTTCAATAAGAATTACACATGTATATATTGAATAAAAAATTATTCTACTCTATTCTATTCTATCAATGGTAGACCCCCCACTAAACAGCGACGGCTGCCTTCGTACCAGTATTTTCTGAATATGTCAAGATGACTACATTCCACCGGCTCTTTTCATTGGTCTACTGAAAGTGGACATCCAAGCACAGTCAATGCCAGGCAGGCTGAATTAGTGTTAGAGCATTTTGAAGAAGAGCCGACCACAAGTACGAGGGGAGCCGTAACAATGTGCGAAATGCCACACAAGCCATATCCCGACGAGCGAGGTTGTGTATTGAGCAAGGCGGAGCACACTTTGCGCCGTTTCTGTAAATCTGACGTTTATTATGAAAAAGTAAGTGTTTGTTTAGGTTGTTTCTTTAAGTTAGGTCTTTTAAAATTTTTGTCTTTCCGGGAATTAGGTTGAAATGTAGGTTCATGCGTAGTTTACTCTTTAATTTTACTGAAATAGGGTTTGCACATCAGTGAAAATAATAATATTTTTTTATTTTTTTGTGGTATGCTATACAGCGTTACTACGGTTCTTAAATATTGTGAATGGACTCGTTATAAGGCCCCATTTAACCTCCTTTCGGCTTTACGGGTAGTTTTGTAACACCCAGTATATTAACAGAAAATAGGAGTAAGATAAAAAATGGGCAATCTTGCGACCTAACATTCTCTGAGAATGAAAACAAAAACTATTTTCGAGGAAAACTCAGGCTTTAGGTATATTTTAGGGTTGCAAATACTAAAATACTATCTAGTTTAGACCTAACTTGCGTCAAATTTTGAAATTTGAATAGATATAAATTCAATTTAAAAGACAATGAATTTAAAAACAATGTAATTTTTTTTTATTTTTCAATCTAGAAACGCAATTCGTATGAAATTATGATACATATTACAACTTTCAGTCTAAAAACAAAACATAACCTCTAATTTGCTAAAGTTAATCTTGTCGGTGTTATGGAAGATAGGATCTTATTAGAGAAAATTTATAACAGATTGAATACCTGGTACGGAGTTTCATCAGGGTGTTCTTCTAAGTGTTTCACATTTACACTAAATAAACAGTTTTCAATAGAGTTCCATGCGTAAAGTACATCGTCCTTTAGGTCTATCAAATTATGCAGTTTTCCACTTGAACTTTCTTGCAAACTTTCTTTGATATCTTCGAAAATTTTATGGTTAGCTAACACGGTATCGTACAATCGTGAATCCATCGTAAATTTTAGTAAACAAATGTTGTTTTGAAAAGTTCTGTCTGTTCATAAACTGACAGGTGACAGCAACCGAAACCGGCACTGACACTAATCATGCTTCGCGGTATTTTGCGTTTCGTTCTGTGGTCTTACATTAAGATTTTTCTTAAATTAAGAACAATCATAAAAAAATTGCTTTAATTTTAAATTACTTTATATTTCCTGTACAGTTTGAATGAATATATAACGTTTGTTTTCAAATGTCTAATACTAAAAAAGTTGAAGGCTGGATTTCATAAACTCAAATTATATTTTTTAATATGATATGATTATAATAAATAATATTATGAGATAATTTTTATACGTTCATGATTATGGTATTTAAATTAATAACATTATCATGAATGTATAAAAAAGTAAAGTATCTTATGTTCATGACCATTATGTATGTAGCCTTATGTATTAAAATGCGTATTTTAGATAATTTTGATAGATTTCCAAACTTTGACTTTTGGGAAAAATTAAATTAACTTGATACTAAAATGCATAAAAAGTAGGAATCGAAGGTGCGAGGTTTGGACTGTGTGTGGGATGGGTCACGAGCTCCACCTTTTCAGAAGCAAAAATATCTTGTTCGCGATGTGCGTCGAAGCACTGACATGGTGCAATAAGCGGGGCTCGGATAACGGTATATTTTTCGAAACGGTTTCGCCTTAAATACTTAAAAACTTATTTGTTTCGTTTATGTTCGAACGGAATCATAATAAAAACGTTTATTAAGAGAACGAAATTTTTAATCGTTCTTGTTCAATAAAACGTTTTTAACCATTTTAAACTGTCTTTTCCCATTTTTTGGCCTTGCAATACGAAACAAAAATAATACATATCCAGTCATTGAGTTATATGTACTACGTACATATATATCGATGTATCCAGTCCAGTTGTAATTTTACGGCCGCGCAAATAGGTGTATGGATTATTATATATTTACAGTAATTTAATTAAAGTACTGTGATTGATATACATTATTCTATGTGTACGTTATTTTTATCAAAACAAATATCTATTTGTTTCATAAATTTAAAGCATACATTTATGTAAAAACACCAGCATCATCTTTTGAGTCATTCATTATTATATATAGAAATAAACGATGCCGATGCCCAATGTAGTTAAACTCATGTGCTTCTGAAATCTGAACCTCATGTAGACTAAAGTTTACAATCTACAACAACTATGACGTTCTTCCATCTAGGTTTGCCGCCTTTTTTTTGAACAAATATAGTATGTTTTCCAAAAAAGGTGCAAAATTATAGTACTTTTGGGAAATTCAGGAAAAAAAGTAAACATTTATTTTTAATATTTATGTATATTTCCATATACATATTAATTATTGCTCTCCGTTTTGGCCATCAATGATCTATTACCTTTAAAATAATTATAGGAATCTGATACCCAAATACTCAAACGCTACTCAATTTTAAGACGCCGTTAAATCTCGTGTTGTCTCTATCACTTTAAGTCAAAGTGACAGTGACACTACGAGATTTAACGGCGTTTTAAAATTGAATAGCGTTTGAGTATTTCGTCATCATCATCATCATTACAGCCCTTCACAAGTAAGCCCACTGCTGAACATAGGCCTCCCGCAAGGAATGCCACAAAGCACGGTCCTGAGCCACCTGCATCCATCGACTTCCTGCATGTCTTACCAGGTCGTCACTCCATCTAGTGGGGGGTCGCCCTACACTTCGCCTACCGGTACGAGGCTGCCACTCGAGAACCTTTTTTCCCCATCGGTTGTCGGTTCTTCGAGCTATATGGCCGGCCCATTGCCACTTCAGCTTACGAATCCGTTGGGCTTTGTCGGTTACTCTGGTTCTACTGCGGATATCCTCATTTCTAAGTTTATCATGCAGAGAAACACTGAACATAGCCCTTTCCATAGCTCGCTGAGCGACCTTGAGCGTCCTCATACGGCCAGCAGTGAAGGACCACGTCTCAGATCTATAATTCATCACTGGCAACACGCACTGGTTGTACAATCTCGTTTTCAGGTTTTGAGGTATACCTGACAAGAAGATGTGTCGTAATTTCCCGAACACTGCCCAGCCGAGTTGAATCCGTCGATTGACCTCTCGGTCGAAGTTGGACTTATCTAGTCGGACTATTTGCCCCAGGTAAACATACTCGTCAACAACTTCGAGCTTAGTGCTCCCAACAACTACCGGCATAGGTGTGACATGGATATTAAACATGATCTTTGTTTTGTCCATGTTCATCTTAAGACCTATCCAACTTAACGTTTAGGTTTAGTGTGCCTCTAACCATTCGGTGTTCGCTACCAGTTTTTACCCTCGCGATCACTAAGACATCACTGAACAGTTGTCGTCTGGCCGTCATAATGAAGTCAATCTCATTTTTTGTCGAACCGTCGGGGCTCAACCAGGTCCACTTCCTGTGGGGCCGCTTCTGGAAGAAAGAGTTCATCATAAATAGTCCCTCTTTATCCACGAAGTCGGCAGCTGCTGGCCCCTTGGGTGCCGTTGCCCTATTCCGAATTTCCCTACCTTCAGCTCACCGTTCTCTATTGTGCCTAGTTTTGCATTGAAGTCTCCCATTAACACCTTATAGTGGGTTTTGGAGGAATGTATCGCTTTAGAGATATCCTCATACATTTCCTCCACCTCCACATCAGGATGTGCCGAGGTTGGTGCGAAAACCTGTATGACTTTCAACGAATACCGTTTGGTGATTCTGAGTGTAAGGTACGCAACCCTCGTCGACACACTCACAATCTTTACAACGTTTTTAACGAGAGACTTGTGGACGATAAATCCGACACCTCCTTAGGACAGATGGTCGCCCTCCCGGTGATAGAACAAGTTGCCGGATTCGAGGATTACCGTGTCCTCCCGCTCTCTTTGGACCTCAGATAATCCTATAATATCCCAGCGCAACTTGTCTATCTCTTCTTCCAGCTCCAGGATCTTCTCGTCAGTCCTCAGGGTGCGTGCGTTGTATGTTGCCAGGTCGAGTCTTCTTAGGTGGCAACCGAACCTCCACCGGAGATTCTTAGCACCCCCTGCCCCTCCGTTACCATGGTCGCCACCGTAGCCAGGAATAGCGGGGCCGCCGGGGACTGGGGGCCGTCTCTTTGTAACTTTCATCATGGGGGTATATTTGCCATAGTTGCTACACTTGGCGAGCGGGTTGGCAACCGCAGTTTTTTTTTATTGTAATACTGCTGTTATCAGGAAGATGCTGCTGCCCATCTCCTGCCTGTTTCCCACTGTCGCCTCTTACGGCACCCACGGGAAGATATGGGGGTAGTAGATATTCTTAACCGCCACTACACGGCAACGGTTTGAGTATTTGGGCATGAGCAATTGAGATTCATATTAAAATAAATTACAATTCATTTTTAATTAAATGAAAAGAAATAGAGCATGTAGCTTTATTTCTTTCTTCTTTACATTTCACATTGATGACTGAATCTTTCCGTAAAATTTACTTGTTCCAAACTTCCACAGTTAATATAAAAAAGTGCGACAGTGGAAATATGGGTAAAATATAGTATTTTTCTATAATATATAGTACAATTGACTGAAATATAGTACGATATTATATATTATAGTACGGGTGGCAACCCTACTTCCATCTGACATTTTGATTTGCGAGTTTCATCATTAGGATAAAAAACAATTAACACGCGTTTCCCGACAAAAATTATTTAAATCCAATGAGAAAAAAGTATGTATTTAAAATAATATTAATAAATCTAGAATCGAAGAACTTTCAGTGTGCCCTATGGCCCTGTTTCTAATTAAAGATTTATACTTTTATATATCACCTTGTTTTTGAGTGAGATGATCTATCTTGTTTTTTGAGTACAATTAATATTTTTTGTATATTTTCATAACGAATGTAAAACAGCGTAAAACAATTAATATAACAAATAAATTCCATTTTTTGAAATTTAATCAAAACATGCAAAAGGGCTACCATAAAACGTAAACATATTCTTGCACAATAAACAACACCTTACGCGGATGTTATTCAGCAGCAGTACCTATATTTCTCCATGGCAACTAATTTATCATTGATATTCCTCGCGAGCAATTGACTAAGTATACTCGAATGAAAATATAACGCCACCCTCGCATAGGTGGAAACGGATTGTTGGATTGTTCCCACTGTAGCGAGTTGTATATCACTCAGCTCAAAATGGTATCACGTAATTTCATCTCCCAAGGCACGGCCCGTGCTTTCTTATAAATAATACAAGATATAGGCAACGATAAATTTCGCTTTCCGAGATTCGCGAAGCTCTCTGTGTAATTTAAATCTGTGTTTGTTTTAAAGGTTGGTGTGTTGTTGGTATTGAGATGCGAAGTCGTTAGTTAAATTACGTGACTCACCTGAAGTTAAATTTTGACTAAGAATCTTGGAAGAATGGGTTTTTACCAGAATAAAGGTGACAAACAAGCACACAGTTCACCTGATGGTAAGTGGATGCTGTAGCCCACAGACATCTACATTTTTTCTCGATTAAGAATGAAAATGCAGATTCCTTGTCACCCCTGAGGACTAAGATGGAAACCTCGATTGTAGTAAAAGGGGTCTCCGGTTCTCTACTCTCACCATACGAAACACAGCAGCATTGAGCTGCTATTTTACGCTGGTATTCTGTGAGAGCATGGTCCTTCCCTGGTCGAGTCGAACCATTCGTGTTACAACCTTATATAGCTGCAGCTTGGTTCTACCACGTATAGATATGTGTTCAAGCTTGTAAGCTATTTAATTAAATAAAAAGTAATCAGAGATACAAAAAGACTGAAAGAAGAAAATAGAGTTATTGAGCGATTGCCGCCACACGTTGGCCTGTTCACATATTCGTTTATAGTACCTATTATCTTTTTAATATTCTAAGCCGGCGATTGACTACTATCCCACCTGATGGTAAGTGGTGATGCAGCCAAAGATAGCGAAGCGCACTGACTTAAGAAAAGCCCATTCACTATTGCCTTTGTGATCGGATGGAAAGACAAATACTGGCAACTTATTCAACTTATAGGTTTACATTGAAATCGTGATTAATCGGTGGGCCGTTCATAAAGTTATTAGTAACTAAAAAGCAGTTTTATTATTAAATATTTTCAAAAAACGCTCCATCGGCATCTATACATAGTTTCATGCATCTGAACCAATTTTACCAATCCGCCTCAGATACTTCTTCCACAGACTGCACATGCTAGCACGTCTTCCGGCGATGATAACTGAATCACTCCATCTAATTTTTGCTCCAGGGAATAAAAATAAATCCCTCTGTAAGGAACTGTAATGAAGGTGACCCAAAAGTTTAACCGCTGTGGTGTGAATCAATACATAGCCCACGGAGCCCCGAGTATGGACGTTTGTTGCTCACAGCAGTAAACATTTCCGGCAAGCCTTTGGTACCAAGCCATTCGACATTGATGCTACTTCATACCACTCTTCATCATCATAGTCATAATCATCATCAGCTTTAAAAGACCACTGATGGACATAAGTCTCCTGTTATGTTAATTTATATATTTACCTTAATCGCCACAATTAGCTTGGCAATCGCGGCGTCAGAAATCTCAACTACTTTAATTTCAAATTATGTATTTAGAATAATTAGATTTTTTATAAATAATTATATTTTTCAGACATTTCCATAACTTTGTTTCTTATGACACAAGAGGGATGTGATAGATTCTCCTATGCCGCCATGACAATAATATAATAATCTCGTTTGTCGACAGAGGGAGACAAACCGACAAATGGAAAACAGCATCTACCTAATTACAACTAAAAAAGCGGTTCCAATCCCGCCTACTAAGCGTGGCAACTATGGCAAATACCCCCCCTATGAGGCAATCAATGGGGAACCTATGTTCAGCAATGCACTTTTGATAGGCTGGTACGGTTACAGAACCTGGATTTTCGAATCTGATAGTATTGTGATATCCCCTTGTCCCCTTGTGTAAGAAATAAGGGGATTATTTGAGACATTGAAAATTAAATGACATTTATCCACAAAATATACCTTCACCGTTACAACCCATTTATACTTGTATATGATTTCACAATAAGTCCTATTATTATCTATGTGAGGTCTTCCTATGACATTGTCGTTTTATATAGAAAAATTTAAATATTTCCTTTTTACAAAACAATTTTAATTAATGATTTCTTATATTTATGCGATAAAATCCGTAAAAAATAGTTTTATACAATTTTAATTATCAATATATTTGCATAAATATTTACGTGATAGAGCCATGCTGCAGCTATATTACTGGTATAGTTGTAGCACGAATGGGTCGGCTCGACCGGGGAAGGACCACGCTCTCACAGAATACCAGCATAAAATAGCAGCTTAATGCTGCTGTGTTTCGTATGGTGAGTGTTGAGAACCAGAGGTCCTTTTTACTGGAAACGATGCATTCCATCTTAGTCTTCACGGGTGAAATCGCATCTGCATTTTGATTCGTAACCGAGGATAGATGTAGATGTCTATGGGCCACAGCAACCACTTACCATCAGGTGGACTGTGTGCTCGTTTGTCAACCTTATCCTATAAAAAAAAACTATGAAGAAATTCTCGCCAATTCATGGGTAGTCTTTTTTTGGTCATGGTCTCGTACGGTTATTAATAATAAAATATTTTCATAAATATTTACGTGATAGATCCATGCTGCGGCTATATCACTGGTATAGTTGTAGCACGAATGGGTCGGCTCGACCGGTGTATGACCACGCTCTCACAGAATACCAGCATAAAATAGCAGCTTAACGCCGCTGTGTTTCGTATGGTGAGTGTTGAGAACCAGAGGCCCTTTTTACTGGAAACGAGGCATTCCATCTTAGTCCTCACGGGTGACAACGCATCTGCATTTTGATTCGTAATCGAGGATAGATGTAGATGTCTATGGGCCATAACAACCACTTACCATCAGGTGGACTGTGTGCCCGTTTGTCACCTTATCCAATAAAAAAAAAACAATGAGAGCGCTTCAAATCGGCATAAGCATTTTGTATGGTATAGCCAGTCCAGCGTACTTGTACATATAGAGGTCAGTGCGGTTTAAGAATATCTACTACTCCTTATCGTCAAGTAAGTGCCAAGAGATGGGTAGCAGCATCCCCTAATAACAAATAATTTGCCAAACCGTCTGCCAAGCGTGACAACTAAGGCAAATATACCCCACCCCTTATGAGGCAAAATATACAGAGGTTTACTATATTCAGCAGTGGACTTGATAGGCTGTAATGATAATGATGATGATAATGAATAAAAATAATCTCTTAGAATGAGGTAGTCACTATTATGCTGGTTCTGTTACAATTAATATAAATCATTGTACAAAATAATTGTAAAATTTTATATCTAAAAAAATAATCCCGCTGAGTTTCTTGCTGCTTCTTCCCAGGGCAAAGATATTGTCAGAACCAGTGATAAATAAAATTTACTTTCAAGACATTTAAATAAGCAATAAGTAATAATCTATTATCAATAAGAAATATTTTATTCTGTTCCATTTTATTCGAATGCATTTATATTTTAGGATCATCGAGGACAAAATTTTTAATTGTATGTGAGTGGGGGCGGAGTTGCCTAAATGGATTTCATATAATAACCAGGCAAATACTACACATTGAATATAATATTTAAGTTTTACGGACTTTTCGTTATACTTATGTACTTAATTTTATTATTTTTATATTCCGGACATTTCAAGTGTGCGAATATAGAATAAGTAAATAAAACGCAATAAAGTTTGTACAAAAATTAGTTTTACCAAGCCTAAAGTAATCAAAATTTTATTGGCTTCTGCTTGATCATCATCATTTAAAAGGATGCCGCTGAGCACAAGTCCTCCCAAAGCATGCCTTAAAGCACGGATCTTATTCGCCTGCATCCATCGATTCTTTACCTGCTTCATCTAATTGTCACTTGATCTAGTGGGGGTTCGCTTTACACTCAGTTTGTTGGTACGAGGTTGGTACTCGAGAACCTTTCTTTGATTATACTATACTTAATATATATATCTATACTTAATATAAAGAGGAAAGATTTTTTTGTTTGTTTATACCGAATAAGCTCCGAAACTACTGGACCGACTTAAACAATTTTTTCACCAATAGAAAGTAATTTTTTTTATAGTTTAAGGGTGACAAACGAGCACACAGTCCACCTGATGCTCAGTGGTTGCTGTGACCTATAGACATCTACATCTATCCTCGTTTGCGAATACCTCCCCGGGATCCGGGTCCCTCCCCGGTCGAGCTTTTTTACCACGTAATACTACATCACATGAAGAACACTCGGTATGTATCTTTGGAAATAAAGACGCCTACTTGAAATTTTTCATTGATTGCAAATCACACACCGTGGAGGTGAATTTATACAAGCGGCATTTTACGTGTATTCAATGATCTTGAATACAGGTAAAATGCCGTTTGAAGATAGTGTTTCCGCGACTGCCTAGCCTAGCCTAGCCTGCGTAGCCCCAAGTGGCATACGCGAACACACACAACAGGGAATTATGTCTTAAGCACTATTTTCAACTTTATTTAGTTGTCATTTAGTTCATTATCAATTTACAAAGTTACTCCAGCATGTTGCTGCTCAGTGCTGTTTTCAGTACTGAACCGTCAAACCGATAGCTCACTAACCAACTTTTGGTTTTCTCGTACGAATGGCAGTAAAGCACCAAGTTTTGTTTTCGTAGGTTAACCTTGGCGAAGTTATTTCAATAAAACATTTTTTTGAAAATAAAATTTTTGAGATTTCTCAAAATCTACCGGTTCGAATCGGTTCAAATGGTTTAGAAAATCTAAGTTTGGTGAAGCCCTTTCGAACGCCGCCAAGTTCGTTCAAATCGGTCAAGCCATTCAAAAGCTATGAAAGGGTTACATACATCCATACACACACATACATACAGACATAGTGACATCCTCGTAGGAGTAGTCAGAATACCTTCCTAGGAACTCAAAACGTCGACATCTGATGAAACCTCGATTTTCGAGAACTGGGGTAAAACCAATAACTTACCGATTTTTTGAAAATCATTGCTTTTCATAGCGGGAAGTTAAAAAAAGTTTTTTCATGAACCGTGTTTATAATGAAACGGTTCGTAAGAATAAAAGAAATGTTTCTTGTTTGTAGGAATCGGATATAACACGTTTGAAATCTTCATTAGCTTTTTACTGTTGGTTTCTTTATCCAAAACACTCAAACCAAGCATCAACATCAACCAGCGGTGATCGATGTCAAAACATCGTACCCTGAATAAAATATAAGGAGAGGCAAGTGCTCAGTTTTCGCGAAATAATGCTATTGATAAATTTACCAACGCGTCTCACATGATATTACAGGGTGGCGATGTGCCACCCCGCAGCCCGATCTATTATTATGCCGGGCAGGTTGCGGCGTGCGAGAACTTCAGGGTTGCCACAAGATACAAAAGTCATATTGTAACTCATTGGCCTTTAAAAATGACTAAAGATTCCTGCGGAGTTTCTTCTACCGTTTATTTTCCAAGGGTAACCTTACTTTGACACGACAGTAATTAAATAAACAGAAAATAACATTAAATTTTTTAAGTTGATATAATACAAATATATTATTTCTTTCGTGTGGTTAAAAATTTCGTTTTACTTCCAGGGGGTTTTGAAAATTTTTAAGGTACTTAATTTTTGCCTAGTTATATATTGTTTTATCCTACAATACACTGTAATATTACGTATGGTGGGTATGAGAACAAGAGATAACAGAAAATATATTCAAAGTAAAATAATGTCACACTCAAAAGAAGGCGCGAAAAATATTTAAAATATTAATAGTATTTTGCATTTTTTTTTCAATTTTTGTAAACAACTCACAAAATAAATAAAAGTTAAATGATCTCCTTTTTTCCATGTTTTAATTTTATTCGCGAAGTAGATTTGTTAGAAGATTTGACAATAAAATTAATTTGACATTTTTTAAAAGCTTTAAACGTTTATAAGTAAGGCTGTAAGTTACTTATAAACGTTTCATCATCATCATCATTACAGCCCATCACAAGTCCACTGCTGAACATAGGCCTCCCAAAAGGAATGCCACAAAGGTCTTGAGCCACCTGCATCCATCGACTTCCTGCATGTCTTACCAGGTCGTCACTCCATCTAGTGGGGACGCCCACACTTCGTCCGCCGGTACGAGGCCGCCACTCGAGAACCTTTTTTCCCCATTGGTTATCGGTTCTTCGAGCTACACTTCAGCTTACTAATCCGTTGGGCTATGTCGGTCACTCTGGTTCTACTGCGGATACCCTCATTTCTAAGTTTATCACGCATCCTCTACCGGCATAGGAGTGCTGGTAGTTGATGGGAGCACTAAGCTCGATGTTGCTTAATTATCTTTATACCTGTCTCTTACAATTGTCATTTAGTAAAGAGAGAACGAGCATCTTCAAGCATTTTACTTCTTAGTTTGACGTCGATTTTGATGCATAAGGCCGTTATTCTTTAAAAGTGAGTAAATCTTTATCGAACGCAAGATTGTAATAACTCAAAAATAAAAGATACATTTCAAGTTTACTACGTCTGTTATTTTGGGCAGCCCTACGACCAGCAACCCGCCGGGACGGCACCGATGACTTGTCATTAATAACGACAGCGGAAATGTATCAAAAGGTGACGCGTGTCCCTCTGTCTGTCTCCAGCCTTATTTATGATACAAGAGAACAATATTTATTTTTGCTTATAGTTTATAGATCTATATTCTCTACGGGTATTAGCAGTTACGTGTATTGTTTCCGCTACAATGCGATGCTATACGTCTGTATATTATTCAGTAAAGTTTGTTTTATGTAATCAAAATTATTTACTTCGTATTCGTCATCACCATTATCATCATTACTATTCTTCACTATTAGAATGCCACTAAACGTGGCCCTGAGACATCCTGCATCTATCGGCTTCTTGAATGTCTTATCCGTCACTCAATCTACAAGCTGCCCGCTCTGCACTTCGCTTACGGGCCGAGGCTGCCACTCAAGAATGCTCTAGAACCTTTCTTTCCCATCGGTTATCTGTTTATCAAACTGCTCGTATATGGCCTACTCGTATATCTTTGCAAAGTTAAGGCTAGTAAAGTCTGGGTAGTTAGCTTTATTTCTACCTGGAAAATCGTTGTGATACGAATCACCCTCTTGCCTGTTTCTGCTGACACTAGTCTGAAGGGTAGAGCAGTATAGTTACAGGCTATGAGGTATTCCATCTTAGTCCTCAGAGGTAAAAACGTGTGTTAAAGTACGCTGCAGGTGTCCATGGTTTGCAGTAACCACTTACCATCAGGTGGGCTGTGAGTTATTGGTCACTTCAGTTTTATAAAGAAACATAGTTCCGTTTACGTCCGCACAGAGACGCTGTTCATTTATCCAGAGTTTTAGTCGATGACGATAGGAAAACTAGTGTCAAAAACTTGTGCTAAGGGCACAGGTCTTCTGACACATCTGATCACAATCATGGCAATGTAACACGTGTAATCTTGTAAAAAGATCAACACTAAAGACGTGAGCTTTCTGTACGCGTCACGTACGTAATATGGGTATACAATTTACACAATATCGTCATATGTCTCCATGTCAGAGGTCCTCCCGAGGCGTCTACCCCAATTACCGTTGGAATTGTTTCAACGTGCCCTATCTATTACTTTTCTGTCCTGGGAATTTGGGACGGGAGTGGATAGTAAAAAATAGTTATATTTCGTCCTTCCATGGGCACGTCGGGCTTTCTAATTACGATGATTGATTTTCCCGTCGCATGATCTATCATCTGCACGTGTTTATATGGAAATGTTTCATTTTATTATAAGAAAGAAATGGATAATTAATGCTACACGATTTTCATCTACCCATAACAGCATATAAAAGTCCACTGCTGAATATAGGCTTCCCCCACATATTGGCGCACTAGCATACTGCCCGGCTAGCATGGGCGGGGGACAAAATTTTTATCCCCCGATTATATCCACTGACAAGAGATAAAATTATCTTGTTTTGTCAAACGGGGAGAAGTATATCCCCGTTTGACATAACGAGTAGACATATATCCCCGTTCGTGCTAAATTAAAGATAAAAAATATGCTTTTTTGACATTTGAAAGGGATGATTTTATCCTAGTTCATTGGATGTGGGTTTAAGTTTATATTCATACAAAAAAATCTATCTAAGTCTAAGTCTATCTCCCATTTTATCTACTGTAGATATTATATCCACCGGTGTGCCCATGCTTTAAGGGTGGATAAAACTAAGCGAGGGGATAAATATTTAGGGGATAAAATTGTCTCCTGCCCATGCTAGCCCTGTTGGTGATTTTTCCATAGTTGACATGCTTGACAGACGGGTAGGCAACCACAGTTTTTTATTATTTCGAGTTATTATCAGGAAAATGCTCCTGCTCACCTTCCATTTCATTAATCCCTCCGTCGCCTCTCACGACTCTTACGGTTACGCCTCTTATTTTTACACCACTACTATACGGTTGCTGCATTCGCTTTGGTATATAAATTAATGAGCTTTTTATTCAAATATATTATTAAGTAGAATAACGCTGCATGTATTATGACTGTGGCAAAAATGGGTCAACTCTACCGAATAAGGACTACGCACCAAATCGTCATTATGTCCACAGCTAAACATAACCCCCATGGATTACCACGATGCACGGTCACAAGCCAACTGTATCCATCGTAACTGCTTGTCTTACCAAATCGTCAGTACTTCCATTAGGAGGCCTTTGGTACGAGGCTATAACTCAAAAACCTTTCTTCTCCATCGGTTGTTGGCTCTCTGAGCTATATGGTCGGCCCAGTGCTACTTCAGCCTACTGATTTGCTGGAATATGTCTTATTAAAAGTAAGTTACTCTTTTTACATTCTCTGCTTATCATGTAGAGAAACTCAAAGGCACTTTCAATTCTTTATCAAATAACTTATATTGGCTTCTTTATATGGCTAGCATTGAAGGACCTCGTTTTGGTTCCATAATTCATCCATCACTGGCAATACGCATTGGCTGAACACTTTTTTCTCAGGTTCTGAGGTATATGAATTTTTCACAATTTCCCGAACGCGTTTTAGCCGAGTTGGATTGCAAAAGAGAGCCGTACGGACGATTTATAACTCAAATTGTAAAGCTTCCCTTACAGAAAATTTTTAAGAAATAGACATGTTAACTTTGGCATCGCAATATATTTATAAAATGTAATGTATGTACATAGAAACAAATAGCTTTGATAAGAATAAAGATGTTCGTACTTTAAACACTAGAAACAAACATAAACTTGTAATACCAGTTACTAAACTCCACAGAATTAGTAATTAATTTATGGGGCATCTTTTACAACAAAATCCCAGAAAATGTACAAAATTTGTCAATAAACAAGTTTAAATGTTTTATTAAAGAAAAATTGTACAAAAAGGGTTATTATAATATAAATGAAAACATAAATGAAAATAATCCCTGGGAATGAGGTGATCGCCACCATGCTGGTTCTATTAAAATTCATTTAAAAATTGTACAAACAAAATTATTATAAAGTGAAATATGTCTAAAAAAGTCGCGCTGGGTTTCTTGCTGGTTCTTCCCAGGACAGAGGTATTTTCCGAACCAGTGGTAAATAAAAAAATGACTTTCAATAAGTATTATGTAATAATCTAAAATGAATAAAAATATTCTATCCTATTCTATTCGTCGGTTGACCTCTTGATCGAGGTTAGACTTACCTAAACGGAAATTTTGTCCCAGGTATACCTATACTCGTCAACAACTTCGGTCGTAATAATTACCGTTAATAGGTGTAACATGGGCGGTAGATATGATTTTTGTCTTATTCATATTTGTCTGGAAAGATCGTAATCTTTAAGCATAGAGCTAAGAACCCCCAGAAATTCTGCCATAATAACAATATCATCAGCAAATTGAAGGTGAATGGTGTTAGTAACGCATCTGCATATTAACTGATGATGTCTGCGTTTATTACCGATTGCCTCCTCTTACCATCAGGTAGACTTTATGATCATTTGCCACTCTTACTTATATAAAAACGTAAGTCACAGTGATACTATGACGTAGTATTATATTATTTAATTTAATTTAATAATAAATACGGATTTAATAATAAAAACAGACGCACACCGTCCCGTGGTCGTGGTAAGAGACTATGGGATATGCCTGTAAGATCTTATGGCTTCTGACAGATGGCGCTTTAGTCTATTTTGTACCATTTGTAAATGCCCAGAAGGGCAATGAGAAGCAGGTGTGAAACGTTTAGTACTGCGATCGTCCATCCTCTCCCCCAGAGAGACGATTATTCTCCCGACTACGGGATAGGTTCTTGCCCAACAGTCGATTTTTATGAAAATGAGAAATAAATTTAGGCCTCTCTTCTCTTCTTGACGCAGGACCACTTCTATCCCTAAGGGTGAAAAATAAGGGATGATTTTTATTTTTATTTTTTTATCACAACTCACCGTTTATTGTTCCCACCGCTGGGAACAGGGCTCCTCTTATTTCGGAGGTTATTCCGCGCATTACATTGTGTGCAAGCGAGCTTCACGTCTTGGAAATATTTTATTCTCCAGACATGCAGGTATCCTCACGATGTTTACTTTCACCGTTGTACACGTGGTAAATCAGCGCAATGTCATTGTTACCGGCGGGTTCGAACCCGCTAATATAAAACTTATACTTATATAAAGCAGAAATAGTAACAGAAACTTTTTTTGAATAAAGATTATAAATAAAACTTATTGAAAGTCACTCTTTTGTTTAATTTACCACTGGTTCGGGAAAAAAACCTCTGTCTTGTAAAGAACCAGCAAGAAACCCATCGGGACTAAGTAATAACAGCTTACAATCATAATATTTGTTACACAATTAACAACACAAAACAAATTAGAAATAGCTTGGTCGAAACGTCGAATAAAATAAAATAAAAACCGACTTCAAAAAAACTTCAAAGAATAATACAATTATTTCCACATAATTAAACAAAAGTCAGCGCTAAGACATAGTGTATCGAAGAATTAAATATTATATCTATATTAATCGACATAATTATGTTTGTATGTATATTTATATACATATTTAATTTCACCTTTTATCACATTTTTCTTTTTTACCACACTTTTCTCTCTAACCTTATGGTTATGTGCGATATTCTTGATCATTATTACCGCGCGCTTCCTATACTAACTTATGTACGAAACACGCAACAGCTTGGCTCATAAATTGCTTTCAGCGCGCTCCATTCAAATTTCTCGTGTACCCTCACGAAACAAAACCAATACGATCCGCCTATAAATCTCAAGGTACGTCCGAAACACTTGAAGTGTCTTAACCGCACACGTTCTTGTATGGTACATATGTTAGCCAAGAAAGGGTTGAGAGAGTGCTACCTGTGGGGGATGGGGAGGAGTGAGGGTGAGGGCCGCGAGCGGATTTACCCCCCTCATTTGTTTGCGATGACCCCCAAGTACTATCTCGTGAGCGCCGTATCCACGTTTCATCTTGTCTTGTTTAGGTTTGGTTTACAAAGTAACTATATCAAGTTTTTTCCCACTTTTATCATTTTATAGGTGTTATACTTTTTATCTGACTGTCCCAGAAAAAGGGTGATGTTTTTCGAGTGTATGTATGTATGCATGTATATATATGTCTATTTCTTTAACACGCTTGGATTGATGGATTTTAACATATATGGGGTGTCGTTAGATTTGTTAAAGTTATGTAAGTGAAATAGGGTATAAAATGTTTCTCTTTTCAGTGAACTGTTTTACAGATCCGAGTTTTTTAAATTAACTTTTTAACCATTAGGCTGGGTAGGAAAGAAGGAATAAAACATATGAGTGTACAATATAATAAGGAGAGTTAAAAAAAAAACAGAAATATTAATTTAATTTCTTACGTCGAAAATTTTTTTAATAAATTTTTCAATTGACGAACTAGTTGCAAAATAAGACTGTCCCGTTTTGCGTATCACTACCCCAGTAAAATATTATATGGCCATTTTAATATAAAGCCGGTTCACGATGTTTAAGTGGCATATTAGTGTCGTTATGATCCATTCAGGCACACTTAACTTAAAACGAGCACCTAAGGTTAAGACGCGTGATGTAAGTGGATAGTTCCAAGAGTAAGTTTTACTTAATGATAAGTATAGGAGATTGTGAAGATTCTTATAAGGAATCACGATTTGAGTTTTAATACTAATATATAATTTTTAATTACAAGATGTGAAATGAGCACACAGTCCACCTCTTTCTTCTTTCTTTATCTTTGACTAGTAATCAAAAGGCAGATGCGTTGTCACCACCGAGGACTAGGATGAAATGAATCGTTTAGATACGCAACAAAGCAGCATTATCATGGCTACTTGATTGTGGTATCCCTAAGAATGTAATCCTTCCCCGGCCGAGCCGAGCCGATACATACATATTGCAGGTATTTTTGGTGCAAGTAGCTATACAGGTCTGATAAGACCAATATCACTGCAACCAGTAACTTCTATCATGATTGCTGCTATGGCTATAGTTCACTGCTAAGTCCTATAATCGAATTAAAAGAGTTGCTTAGCTGTGAGCAATTTACCCAGATGAGTGTCACGTTTGCGCCTTAAGGATTCACAATCAGTTACGATGTGCATAGGTGTTTCTTCCGTTAAGGAACAGAATCGGCACATCCTTGAGTTGCTTATACCCAATATGGACATGTGCTTTTCTTAACGGCAATGTCCAGTCAGGGATCTTGCCAAAATACGCAGTTAATTCTTACTTACTCCCAGGACTTCTGAAGTGAATATTGATGTTGCAGGCATACTACGGCTGCAGTGTGTCTCTAACATATAATTTTTAATAAAGTGTAGTTTTTGTTTAACATACGCGTATCTTAGCAATTAATGATTGTGTTTCATTTAAAAGCTAAGTTGTCTGAGGCCAAATAAAAATGCGCCGTTAATAATATAATTATTATTGAAGTATTTATTTCTTAATGTACAGACGTACAATACATTATATTATGTGCCGTGTAGTGGTGTCGTAAGAGAGTCCACTACCCCGTGACATCCCGTGGGTGTCGTTAGAAGAACATAGGAAAATAGAACAAGTGATGAACAGCAGATTTCCTTCAGCAGAGTTCCTGATAACAACTAAAATAATAAAAAACTGCGGTTGCAAATCCACCTGCCAAGCGTGGTGACCCTGGCACTTATCTCTATAAGGCAATCTATGGAGGAGGCCTATGTTCAGCAATGGACTTTTGATAGGCTGTAATGGAAAATATAAATATTATCATCATCATCATATCAGAAAACCTCATTAAGAAATGGTAGTAGATTAAAAAAATACGTTTGCCAGAGGTAAATTGTTGACTTTGACAAATACGCTAGAACCATTTAAGCTTTTTCTTTGTCATTACAGTGAGGTACATATGTGATCTAATGGCTCTTTACCTTCTTATCGTTTGAGATATGTTGCGCTATACTAGGCTAGAGCCACGCTCTCACAGCATACCCAGGGTGAATTAGCAACATAATGCGTGTGTTTCGTATGGTGAGTGTAGAGAACCGTAGATTTATTTTATTGGTAACTAGACATTTCATATTCGTCCTTAAGGATGACACTGCGTTTACATTTTATTTCTTAATCGATGATAGATGCTAGGATCTTTGGACTACAGTATCCACTGATAATCAAGTGGACTGTGTGCTGGTTATTCTCCCTTATTTCTATAAATACTAATAAATAATGTCCTCCAAACCGATTTTCTATCACGGCGGCCATTCTCAACGGAGATGATAGATGCTAGGATCTTTGGACTACAGTATCCACTGATAATCAAGTGGACTGTGTGCTGGTTATTCTCCCTTATTTCTATAAATACTACTAAATAATGTCCTCCAAACCGAATTTCTATCACGGCGGCCATTCTCAACGGAGATGATAGATGCTAGGATCTTTAGACTACAGTATCCACTGATAATCAAGTGGACTGTGTGCTGGTTATTCTCCCTTATTTCTATAAATACTACTAAATAATGTCCTCCAAACCGAATTTCTATCACGGCGGCCATTCTCAACGGAGACTAGCCACATGCGCAGGACAGGATTATAGTGTCCGAGTGTATGCAAGCACAGGTGCACTCTCCATTGCCTCACTCTCATAGTCCGATAGGATAGTAATCCGACACGACCGGAGAGAGCTCAGGCGCAGGACGAACGGCTTTACGTGCTTTCCGAGACAAGGGGGTGAAACACCGCCAACTTCCTGACTCTGGGCAGCTACTGAGAATTTCTTGACAGAAAAACCCAATAACTCATTTTTGACCCGACCCGGGATAAGTACTAAAATAACTACTAAATACTACGGATCGATAAAACGCACGTAAAAGAACATAAAGCTGTCTTTGTTCTCTGAACATGTTCGGGATCAACTCAACCATTACATAGGATTAGCATCGCATCTACCACGGGGAGTGCTCTGAGGAATTGTTCGGACTTTTTTTTTTTTTTTATAGAATTAGGGTGACAAACGAGCACACAGTCCACCTGATGGTAAGTGGTTGCTGTGACCCATAGACATCTACATTTATCCTCAATAAAGAATCAAAATGCAGATGCGTCGTCACCTGTGAGGACTAAGATGGAATGCCTCTTTTCCAGTAAAATGGGTCTCCGGTTCTCTACACTCACCATACGAAACACAGCAGTGTCAAGCTGCCATTTTACGCTGGTATTCTGTGAGAGCGTGGTCCTTCCCCGGTCGAGCCGACCCATTCGTGCTACAATTATACTATTAATATAGCTGCAGCATGGCTCTACCACGTAAGAAACTTATTCCAGCCGCTCAATTTCACCATCGCACATCGCGACAAAACTCGCGATACCATCCATACCATCTGGATGATTGGCGGTCCACCACTGTGCGATTTAGAAGATGTTTTCTTCCTCGCACAACTTCCTTGTGGAATCGATTACCACCAGCGATTTTTCCGGACCAATACGGCTTAGAGACCTTCAAGAAAAAAACCTACTCCTTTTTAAAAGGCCGGCAACGCATCTGAAATTACCCTGGTGTTGCAGTTGTTCATGGGCGGCGTTAGTCACTTACCATCAGGTGAGCCGCATGCTCCTTTGCCCCCTCTCCTATATAAAAAAAAGATTTACTAGTTCATAAATACCAAGGATGATTCGCAAGACTATTAAAAACTTCCATAGAAAACCAATCTCCCTCGCCTTACAGCTTTCTACAGGGCATTTCAGAGAGTGTGTGCAGCAATTGCCTTTTGAAACCTTTTTTTGTCAACCTAATACGCATTCAAACCAAACGGTTTGCTTCATCGTTCCTCAGCAAATGAGTGGAATAACATCTGTCTTTCCATCCAATTATAATGTGGGTGTTTTCAAGACAAGAGTGAATAGGCTTTTGTTAAATCAGTGCGCTGTACTAACTTCGGCTGCATCACCACTTAATCAGGGAAGTAGTTAAGCACTGAATTAGAATAGTAAAAAAAGAAAATGGGTGGGTATCTGTGTGGTGTACCAACGTCGAAAACTAAAAAAAGTAAAAATGAAATGCAAAAAAATCCCAGAAATGAGTTTTATTATAAGTAAAAATATGTTCATTGAGTTTAAATTTAAAGATTCGTTATGACTTTCATTTGCATACTTAGAAAAAGGATTTATTTATTTTTCTGATAATATTCTTTTTGAAACAGAAAAAAAGAAATAATAATTATGTTAACTGAGTTTTAATCTAAAGATTCGTTTTGACTTTCGGTTGCAAACTGAGAAAAAGAGGTTATTTATTTCTTTGAAAATATAGATTTTACTGCTATTGTTTACTACTCTGTGTTGCGAAGCCGCGTTAGAGCCAATAAAGTAAATGCTATCTCGAGCCCGGAGCCTGCAAGTTCCTGAATTGTATCGCATCGTAAACATGGCGTCGTGTAAATTTAGACATTTTGACTTTAAGCGTTAATTGTCGCACACTGATAACAATTCTTAAGCTTTATATGAATATACAAAATGTACTTAAAACGGTTTCCATGTATTGCTAAAGATATTGTGTTTGGTTTTTAGCTAAACTAAATAATTAATTATTTCAATCGTCAACCTCAATTAAAATTATCATTCATTCATTCATTATAGTCCATCAAAAGTTCACTGCTGAACATATGCTTCCCCATAAATTGACTCATAGGGGGATATTTGCCAAAGTTGCTATGCTTGGGTGGGCAATCGCAGATTTTATTTTTCAATTGTTATTAGGAAGACGCTGCATCCCATCTGGTGGTTTGTTTCTTTCTGTCGCCTCTTACGATGTCGACGATTGAATTAGTAATAAACAATTTAATAGACGGTCTAATGATTTTCAGTTTCCGCGTACCCATTTAGAATTGCAGTTGACAACTCTTGAGTATTTGGGTGTTGACGTCGTTATCGAAAATCGGCCAACTGGACATTGTTATCATCCTTTGCGCTACGTACCTACATAATTCGCAATCTTAGTTAAAATAGAATAGAATAATAATAATTCCAAATAGTTTTTTTTTTTTATAGGATAGGGTGACAAACGAGCACACAGTCCACCTGATGGTAAGTGGTTGCTGTGACCCATAGACATCTACATTTATCCTCAATAAAGAATCAAAATGCAGATGCGTCGTCACCTGTGAGGACTAAGATGGAATGCCTCTTTTCCAGTAAAATGGGTCTCCGGTTCTCTACACTCACCATACGAAACACAGCAGTGTCAAGCTGCCATTTTACGCTGGTATTCTGTGAGAGCGTGGTCCTTCCCCGGTCGAGCCGACCCATTCGTGCTACAACTATACTACTAATATAGCTGCAGCATGGCTCTACCACGTACAAAAATAAAAATAAAACTTATTGATAGTCATTTATGCTCTTACCACTATTTCGGAAAAAACTTCTATCCTAAGAAGAATCTGCAAGAGATTCATTAGAATAAAAAAAAACTTACGATATTATGCTGTTCATATGTATATGAAAAATATTTAAAAACAGCATGGTAGCGATCATCTCATTCCCATGGGAAATCATGTATCATTTAATACTAGGTAATAACCCTTTATAAATAACTTTCAATAATAATTTATTAAAACTTTTTGATAGATCCTGCATATTTTCTAGGACTTTATTGTAAAAGTGTATACATTATCCCATAAAGGAATTACCGACTCGTTGGAGTCGAGTAACTAGTATTACCAGCTTATTTTATTTCTAGTATTTACAGAATCATTATCACAGCCCTTCACAACTCCACTGCTGAACGTAGGTCTTCCTAAGGAATCATCCATAATTTCCCGAACGCTGCCATTAAGAGAATGTTTTTAGTAGAACTGTTCTTGTTTTTAAAATGTATATATTTAATTATTTTGATTTTTCTCTCTTTACACTCCTTCTGATTTAGATTACAAATTGCTCTTGCAAAAAAAGATAGCTTCAATGTCAGTCGCATTGGCCCATAGCAAGATTCCATACGACATTATGCTACGGAAATTATTAAAATACTAACCTAATCTTTACAGCATATACCAGAAAGTAGTAGCTTCAACAAGACCCAGCTCCTTTCCATTCAAAAACACACTGGTATTGGTGAAATTCACAACATGAATTAACTGAAATGTATTAACACACATTTGGTTTTGTGTGTTAATACATTTCGTTTTAATACCATTCAAGATATAGCATTTTGATTCCATTCAAGATATAGCATAGCGGCTTTGAATCCCGCACGGAACAAGTATTTGTATGGCTTACAAATAATTGTGTCGGGTTTGTTCTTGTACAAAATTATGTATGTTGAACTAGCACGGCATATAAGAAAATCCTAGAGTAATGAGTACAGAATAAAGAAAAGAAAGAATATAGCTTTACTAGCTGTTACCCGCGGCTTCGCCCGCATGGTCACTGGGAAATGAACTATCCATTGCTTTTTGAATTGAAAGAAAACTGAGTTTTATAGATTTGTCAGAGATGCAGCCATTAAAAGGAAACTGAGCAAAATTGATTCGTCAGCCTATTTAAATGTTTTGAAACGCAGGTTATAGGAAAGCATGAAAATAGCCTGTTTATTCCAAATGGAAATGGGATATTTTTTTAATTAAAGGAAACTGAGCATGATTATCCGTCAGGGATGCAGACTTTTGAAAAGAAACTGAGCTAAATTGATTCGTCAGAGATGCAGTTTTCTGAATTGAAAGGAAACTGAGCCAAATAAAAGATCCGTCAGAGATGCAGCCTTTTGAGTTGAAAGGAAACTGAGCTTAATAGGTCCGTCAGAGGTGCAGCATTTGGAATTGAAAAGAAACTGAGCTAAATAGGAAATTTTGAATTGAAAAGGAAGATCTGTGGAATTCTGATTAATTGATTGTGGGAATTTTGGAAAAAACTAACTGAACACTATTTTAAGACGCTACTGTACACAATGTTATATGTTTTTCCATTCAGGGAAAGAATGTGGAAATTCTGGGCATTTGACACACGCGAACATGCTACATACAGCTGACCATGAGAGAAGCACGGTTTTACTAAGTTGACCCTCGCTACCTGTAACGTTTGCCCTTGCGCTTTATTAATTGTCATTGCAAAACTGAGCTTAATAGGGAACTGCAACCTTTTGAATTGAAAAGGAAGATCTGTGGGAATTATAGGGATCCGTGGTATAATAACATTTTCACCTTTTCCTACGCCTGTCAAAATTGTAGCACCGATTATGTTTCGTCCAAGATGTGTCACACGCAGCCTTGTCCCGTTACATAACCGAGGAGCATCTAAATTTCGCATTAGCATGACTGGGACGCCTAATTTTAATTGAAGCTTATGTGAGGGCACACCTGACAACTCTAGAGAATTTAGAAACTCTACGGGATATGAAGTGCTCTGTTCTGTGTGTCCTACTGTGTCTACTGACAAATACTCTGTTATTTCTCTTGCTACTTCGCTTAATATATCTGAATTTATTTTGTTAACGCTTTCATTTTTTGGTGCATTAATCGCCCTTTCACATAACCATTTGTCTTCATGCATGTTGTTCGTTAAATCTGAATAAACGCTCGCAATTAATTCGGAATGACTCTGTACTAAATTACAAAAATCTCTCGTCAATTTAACGCAGCCCTAAGCATCCGTTTCCAACCGCCCATCGCCAATTTTTAATAGTGTGTCAGCATAGTTTCCAGCATTGATATCATTATACAAATGCACTCTCATATTCGTAGTTAAACTGAATTTTGTCACCTTGTTCCATAAAATAGACGACTTGAGGCATGCTTTAATTTCATCTGCAGGTGTGCCCTTTTGAATGACAGGTAAAGTTTGGCGAAAGTCACCAGCCAGTAAAACCACCATTCCTCCCATTACATCGGTATTGCTGCAAATCCTGGAGCGTTCTATTTAGTGCTTCTACAGCTTTTTATGCGACATTGTACTTTCGTCCCACACTAAAAGTTTGCATTGTCGTAGCATTATACCTCGTGCACTATTTTTGCTAAAGTTGCAGATCGGCGATTCTTCCTGGGCTAGATTTAGAGGGAGTTTTAAAACAGAATGTGCAGTGCGGCCCCCGCTTAACAGCGTGGCAGCTATACCGGAGGAAGCTACGGCCACAGCAATGTTTTTATCTTTCCGTACTTGCGCTAATAATAAATTTAACAAAAATGTCTCCCAGTTCCTCCAGGGGCATCTAAAAAGAAAAGTGCACCATTTCCAGATTCAATTTGTCCTAATACTTTGTCAAAAACTCGTGTTTGTTCGGGAAGCAAGCGGGGTACAAATTCGGCTACTTGCTGCTGCAAAGCTGGTATATCGTAGTTTGTTTCACGTATAATTTCATCACTTAGTTCATTTTCGGTTGTTCGCTGAGGCTTATCATTCCAAAGTCGCTTAATTTTTGCCTACCATTGCCATTACTTTATCTTCAATTTTTCCAAGTGCTTCATTATAAATGTGTTCATTGTATGTCATGTTCGCGTGTGTCTGCTGTAACCTTCGCAAAATATCTACCGCCATGTACTCTTTATATTTGTCCCACAATTTATGTGCATTAGATAGCCCGCAAGATGATATGAGAGTTGCATAAATCCCTAATTTTGGCTGGTGACTGGCACTGCACAGCTTCCTCCATGGTTTCATCCCAGTGATTATCGTTTTCTAAAAGATGCAGAGCTTCACATGCTTCTCTATAAGTTGCGCATTCCTGACCGTTGACAGTTTTAAGGTCTTTATATCCTGTAGGACCCCGAACATGGTGCAGCAGCAATCGTAAACAAAACATTCAAAATTAGTTACATGGACGGGGTATACACGACCAAGGGCATCTGATGACTTTACACCGGGCCAATTTGCAACAGGCGCACCTTGAATACGGCGTTTCCTCCTTCCTAGATGTGTTCCAAGTATAATAGCGGGGACTTCAGAATATAACAACGTTTTTGCAAAGGGTCGGTTTGACAAAGTTGAAAGAAGGCTGTTAGTGTAGTTTTGGCGGTGATGCAATTCTTTCTTGGAAATTTCTTTCGGTGAAATATACACGCTCTCCATTTTCTAAGTGCAGCAAGGTGAGTAACTGTTGGGTGCCTTTCGTGTAAAGGAAGCCAAGGAGACGCCACGCTGCCTCGTTACTGCTGACATAACGCCCTGCTTGAAAGGTCTGTACTTCATTAACGGGATTTGCCTCACCTTCACTCCTGAGATTAAATATTGCTTGGTCGCTTCCTTTATTTATGTACTTACAGATATACTTGATTGCGCGGACAGAGCTACATGCTTCTACATTAATGTGGGCATTAAACATTTTACATAGAATGGGCGAATACGGGACAATCCAGCTGTTATCTAAGGTTTCGAACGCTCCAGAGCGAGATTTGATTGTAACTTTCCTGCCACCATCTTCGGGAGCTCTGTCTCTGTCTGTATAAAGGGTAGCCATTGTCATTGTGCACTGTTTCTTTTAATAGCTGTTTAGGGAATTTCTTTGTACATTTTCCTTCTTTCATACATGGCGATATTGAATTTCGTGCTCCACATGGACCGTGAATCATATTTCGGACGATGGTATCATACAATTCTTTATCTTGCTCAGGATCCGGAATCTCGGCGCTTATTATGTCGTCTATTTGGCTGGGACGCAACTTCTCTTTAAGCCATATTAGAATGTGGGCATGCGGTAATCCTCTTTTTTGACGTTCAATTGAATACATGAAGCACTGCACCTCTCCGAAAATTTTCCCTTTGTTAATTACATACATTAATTTTTGTACTTTTAATCTAAATACTCTAGCAACTAAATCGTGTCTGTCAGTACTTTTTGGCCCGGCATTAGCTCCTCGGTTATTTCTTTCCATGTGGGATTGCAAGTAAAAGTAACAAAAAGATCAGGTCTTCCGTAAGTTCGTACATAGGCGAATGCGTCTTGTGTGTACTCATGTAGGTAGCGGGGACTGTTAACGAATGATGAAGGCAGAATTACCATTTTACCTAAATCTCTGGGGTTTACATTGGCGTCGCTAGAAACTGCATCTTGTAAATGTATATAATTCTCAACGCGCAGCTTTTTTTGATTTAAAGATATATAACGGAGACGTTCACTTTCTACCTTCACATACATGTCTACCAAAAATTGATGAAATAATTGTCTACACCGGGCTAAGAGGTTAAAATCATTTTCTCGCAACATCATATGATACGCATAAAAATCCATACATGATACTTTTTTGTTCGGAGTAGGCTCCTTTGTGACCGGGTTAATGAGTGGAATTTGAAAATGATAACCTCTTGTCCTTTGCAATAAATCAATGGGTATTGCAGAGCGTCATTAAGCTTGTGTGTATCGGCTACCCGTTGCAACGTATCATCACGTGCTCGCAAGACAATGTCTCGTGAAGAAAATTGATCACCACTAATTACGGCTGCTATTTCGTTTATCAAAGGTGCATTGTAGCGCCTTTCATGCTCTCCTCGAGGGGTCCGATCTGCGTGAATGACGACTTTATAATCCTCTTCAGGTAGGTTTTCTAAAGCAGTTTTAAATGTTTTGACTAAAATGTTACGTTCATGCAAGAATCTTTGAATTTTGAACACTGTGTCTCTCTCAACTCCCTGGATAAATTGGCAGCGACGGTCTACCTCAATTTCTTCGTCACCCATAAAATATACTTGTAAAATTTATGCTGTTCGTTTTCAGCTGGAAAAAGTGAACCTATTCTATGATAAATTTGCCCTTGCACCGTAAATGTAGGCGAAAATCCCGGCATTATTATTTCCCGGTCAACTCGAAGGACGTCATTTGAAAGCATGAGTTATATTTCGGATCCTGTTTAAAAAGCGCCGTGACTTATTAGCATCATATAAAAGAGAGTTTTCAAAGGTTCTTCTGGTTCCCAAGTAACGGAAGAGACACTTTGCCATTGGAACAGCACATGCCTGCGGTCTCATCTTTCCATTTTAAAGCGCTGCAAAATCGACACGCCTTGTCCATCAGTCCGATAACAACTAACCTGTGATTTCTATAATCAATCAACGGATCATAATTGAATGCTGCGTCATTAAAACCGACCAATTGTTTCTTTGAAAATTTTGTCGACGTTCAGCTTGGAGCTGTGCATTTGCATCTCTTCGCGCCTGTGTCTGTTCTGGTGTTTCAGATGCCCTTATAGTAGATTGACGTTCAGCTTGCTCAATGAGTCTGTTTTGAGTTTCATCAGGTGTTTCCGCGGCTCTTAAGGCGGCCTGACGTTCCGCTTGTTCGAATAGCCTTTGCTGACTTTGAGCAGGTGTTTCAGTAGCTCTTAAAGTAGATTGACGTTCTGCCTGTTCAAGACGCCTTTGCTGACTTTGATCAGGTGTTTCAGTAGCTCTTAAAGTAGCTTGACGCTCTGCCTGTTCAAGACGCCTTTGCTGACTTTGAGCAGGTGTTTCAGTAGCTCTTAAAGTAGCTTGACGCTCTGCCTGTTCAAGACGCCTTCGCTGACTTTGAGAAGGTGTTTCAGAAGCTCTTAAAGTAGCTTGACGCTCTGCCTGTTCAAGACGCCTTTCTGACTTTGAGAAGGTGTTTCGGAAGCTCTTAAAGCAGCCTGACGCTCTGTCTGTTCAAGACGCCTTTGCTGACGTTGAGAAGGTGTCTCAGATGCTCTAAAAGCAGCCTAACGCTCTGCTTGTTCTTGCCTTCTCAGTTCAGCATCTTCTAAAGATTCTAGCGATCGAGCTAATCTTTTCGCTTTTCTTTGAGAAGATACTCTTGAAAGGCTGGACTTACGTTTGCGAGGCATTATGAAGTAAGAAAAAACCTATTTATAAAAAAACGTTAAAATACCTAAAAGGAATTAAATTTCCTTTTAAATATTTTTTTTAAAAGCAAATCCAAAATATCTAAAAGGAATAAATATTCCTTTTAAATATTTTTTAAAATCAAACCAACAAAACCAATTCAAGACACAACACAAATCCGAAAATGAAAGCCAATATAAATCCATTCAACCTTAACCAAATCACAAAGCAAATAACAAACAACCGAAATCGAAAGCAGGTACATAGTCGAATATGCTACGAAATAGAAACAATTTAAGCGTATAGGTACCGTATGCACTATATCAAGCGTACAGGAAACATTTCGTTACCGCGTTTTAAAAACCTAGTAACTTCTTTCTTATAATTTTGCACAATTTTTCTTATTGTAATACCGATTCATTCATAACCGAATAAGAACTGTATTCATTTCCGTTCAATAAATATTACTAAGGCTTATTAATAAAGCTTACTAAGAACTGTTTCTACCATTGTTATGTAATAGTTAAGGGTGAAAGCGTGACAGGTGGTGACAGTATTTCTGATCCATACTTATAATCACGCCTGTAACCCTTGCGGGGTAGGCAGAGCATCAACGGATTACTTAATATCGTCTGCGAGGTTATCGCCTATTCTGTGAATTACGATGCACCAAAACGTTTGAAGAAAATCAGCTGGTGAATTTTATGTTTTTTATCGCTCTCTTCCCGGTCCTGCGTGGAAAAATACAGATCCATACATTTTTTATCTTAATTTTGGTAAAAGACATAATAATCCAGATATTCTGACCTTCTGTGTTCGTCCATCGTACCGTCGTCCGTCTTGTAGAATCACGGTGGCGCCACCTAGCTGAATTTAATTTTGCAACATATTCGATTTTCCCACGGGAATGATATGTTTTTCCGCTGAAAAAGTAGCCTATGTCACTCTACAGCCACCGAACTATCCCCATACAAATAATCATGCCATGCCGACGCTCTGTTGCGACGTGAAAGAAGGACAAACTTGTGCAACATATTCGATTTTCCACAGGAATGATATGTTTTCCGCTGAAAAAGTAGCCTATGTCACTCTACAGCCACCGAACTATCCCCATACAAATAATCATGCCATGCCGACGCTCTGTTGCGACGTGAAAGAAGGACAAACTTGTGCAACATATTCGATTTTCCCACGGGAATGAGATGTTTTTCTGCGGAAAAAAGTAGCCTATGTTACTCTACAGCCACCGAACTATCCCCATATAAAAAATCATGCCATGCCCACGCTCGGTTGCGACGTGAAAGAAGGACAAACAAACAAACAAACAAACAAATAAACACACTTTCGCATTATTATTATGGATTAACTTCGTCTTAAATATTTTATCTGTAAATATCGACTAAATTTTTATTTTAAATACCGATATCAGTTTATAGTGTACGTAAACAAAGATAAATAATACATATTGTTAGAGATATCGTGATTGCAATGTAAAACGTTTTACATAAAAATATATTACGTAATTACTGCAGATATAATTATAATGTAAAAGAGATTTGCCAGTACACTCTTAAAGCGACGCGCGACTGACGTTTGATCAACTTAGCAACGATGAGTTTCAAGGATAAAGTAGTGTTCATTAGTGGAGCCAGCTCAGGAATTGGTGCAGCCACAGCCAAAGAATTTTCTAAGGAAGGCGCTTACGTTGTTATAGTCGGTCGCAATGAGACTAAAATGGAAAAAGTTGCTGCTGAATGTGAGTCCTATGGGAAGAAACCTTTGGTAATAAAAGCTGATGTGTCAAAAGACGACGAAGCTAAAGCAGCTATAAACAAAACTATACAGAAATTTCAGAAACTGGATATTTTAGTGAACAATGCAGGGATTTTAAGGTATGGCAATCTAATAGATGGCCGAATATTGGAAGCTTATGATGAAGTAATGGCAACGAATCTTCGGGCAGCTATTCAACTTACAAGATTAGCTGTTCCACATTTGATAAAAACGAAAGGCAGCATTGTAAACATTTCTAGCGTTGATGGTTCTTCTGTGGTTTCATCATTACTAGTCCCTTACAGCGTGTCCAAAGCCGGCTTGGATCATTTTTCCCGTGGGGCTGCTTTAGAACTGGCTTCGTATGGAGTAAGGGTAAATTCAATAAGCCCTGGACCAGTGTACACTGATATCTACGAAAATGCTGGACCTGTGCATCCTATAGATAATAGCAATATAGAGACACCCCTCGGCACGATATCCGATCCAATTGAAATAGCTCATCTAGTTTTATTTTTGTCTAGTGATAAAGCTAAAGCAATCACGGGCTCCAATTATGTATCTGACAATGGATACCTTTTGTCACACTAAATGTAAAATGTTGTTCATTTTAATAGACGTATATGGAAAAATCATTAATATTTTTTTATTTTGTAACGACTTTCTTGACCGACCTTTCTGGACCGTATAGTGACAGTGTAAGAATATCAACTACTGAAAAAGGAGATGAGCAGCAGAATCTTCCTGACAACAACTCAAAATTACAAAAATTGCGGTCGCCAACTCGCTTGCCGAGCGTGGCAACAATGGCAACACCCCTATGAGTTACCACTGGTTGGGAAAAAATCTCTGTCCTGGGAAGAACCAGCAAAAAACCCAGCGGAACTTTTTCTTCAAAGTACAATAAGAAGTGTCCCCCGGGTGGTGCTAAACGAGCGACAAAGCCGAAAGGATAGACTCGGCTCCTCGCCGTATGGTAGCGGCGTAAAATCTACCACCCCCTTAGATCGCACCATGAGCCAACACAGTTAAAAGCAATGAAAGGCATGAAAGCAGGTAAGGCAGCCGGATATGATAAAGTATCACTCGAAATGCTAAGGGCTGGAGAGGGAGTGGTGGCAGGCCTGCTGTACACCTTGTTTAATTTATGTTGGGAACTGAAACGGGTACCGGAAGACTGGTGCAAAGCCGTTATAGTCCCAATATATAAAGGAAAAGGGTCACAGCAGGACTGTAAAAACTTCCGTGGTATCAGCTTGCTTAGCATTGTGGGTAAACTGTATGCTAAGGTGTTAATTGAAAGAGTTATGGAAGAAACTGATGGAAAATTTGGGATGTGCAAGCTGGATTTAGAAAGGAATGGGGTGTACGGATCAAGTATTTTCCATGCGCATGATTGCGGAGAAGTTTTGGCCAAAACCAGAAAGTTTTTGTGCTTTCATGGACTTGGAAAAGGCTTATGATAGAGTGGACAGGAATGAGTTATGGCAAACACTTAACTCATTTGGTTTGAGCGCTGGTTTGATACAGGCATTGAAGTCTCTTTATAGGGACTCTAGTGCTTGTGTCAGGATCAACGGGGTCTACTCGGACTGGTTTGGCATCCAAAAAGGTGTCAGACAGGGCTGTGTACCTTCCCCCTGGCTGTTTAACCTATTCATGGACAGTTGTTTGCAAACTTTGAAAGTTGAAGAATGTAGGTTGAGAATGGGTGAGTTAACCGTTAAATGCCTTTTGTACGCCGATGATCAAGTCATATTTGCTTCGTCGGCGGCCGAGTTGCAAATGATGGTTACTTTAATGAACCGATCATTAAAAGAAAGAGGTATGAAAGTGAACGCAAGTAAGACGAAAGTGATGGTTTTGAAAGAGAAGAAAGTAAAACGTTATGTGAAATAAGAATAGAAGGAGTTGATTGAGCAAGTGGAGGAGTTTGTATATTTGGGATGTTTATTTAGTAGGGATGGTAGATATGATAAGGATATAGAACGACTAGTGAACGCAGGAAATAGAGTGAATGGGGCTCTACACGCTATTATGAAGAGTCAGAATGTGTCAAAAAAGGCACGTTTGGCAATTCATAATGCTGTGTTAGTCCCTACTTTAATGTATGGTAGTGAAAGTTGGGTCTGGCAGAAGAAGCATGAGAGTAGAATAAATGCTGTGAAATGCGGTCATTAAGGAGTATGCTAGGGCTGAATCTGAATGACAGGGTGAGAAATAGTGTGATAAGAGAAAAGTGTGGTTTGCAAGATGACGTTGTGACCAGGATTAAGAAAGGAATGCTTCGGTGGTTTGGTCATGTAGAAAGAATGAACGAAGAAAGAGTGACAAAGCAAATTTATGCTGCAGAAGTGAACGGCAGAGTCGGAAAGGGACGCCCTAGACGAAGGTTTATCGACCAAATTGGCGATATATTGAAAATGGGCCAGATTAGGAGTACCCTTAACCGACGAGCGTGTATGCGTAGATATATGGATGTAAAGGAGGCGAGAGAGGTGTGCCTACCCCTCTGGGTGACAGGCGTGACTGTTTATGTTTATGTTACAATAAGAAGTCAAGATGTACAAACTACTTACAAAACTTATTTAAGAAACAGCTTGGAAACGACTACCTCATTTCCAGGAATTATTATCAACCATGTATTCATTTATATTATAATAACCCTTTTGATACAGTTTTTGTTTAAAAAAATATTTAAACTTGGTAACAGAGAGACCTTGCTTACTTTCTGGGACTCTGTTGTAATATCGTATACATTGCACCATGAATGGGTCTGTGGAGTCGAGAAACTGGTATCATTAGCTTGTGTTTGTTTGCTTGCGACTGCGCGTCTCAAAGGATGGTAATGTGTTTATAAGCCTATATATGTATGTATGTATGTTTGTTCCTTTGTGGCGCTTTAGAGACAAAACTCGTGGGCCAATTTTGATTATTATTACGTCAATAGATTTGTCTTAATCTTGCGAGTGGCACTAAAGACATGACAGTTACCAAAATTCAATATGGCGGCAACCAGAAGCCATATAGTAGAAAAGGAAAAAACGAAAGTCAACGAACTATGTCAAGCGGGGACATCATTGAGTAGGTCTTTGAAAATCATCTTTAGGTTTTTGTAATATTTTATTTTTATTTTGAATGGCTGTTTAGGATTATTTTTTTATAGAATAAGAGTGTTAAAGATGGTAAAAATTACTTTTAACATCTTTAATATAATGGATTTCCGCATAGTAACGCCTGATTCTATTAATTAAAATAAGGGTGACAAACGAGCACACAGTGCACCAGATGGTAAGTAGATGCTGTAGCCCATAGACATCTAAATTTATCCTCAATTAAGAATTAAAATGCAGATGCGTTGTCACCCCTGAGGACTTCCTTTAATCTAAAGACTGTACTAGAGCGAGTGCTATATAGTACACGCTTATGGACGCCACTGAATTTTGTTGTCGGCCTTTTTTTTTTTTTTTTTATAGAATAGGGTGACAAACGAGCACACAGTCCACCTGATGGTAAGTGGATGATGTGGCCCATAGACATCTACATTTATCCTCAATTAAGAATCAAAAAGCAGATGCGTTGTCACCCTTGAGGACTAAGATGAAATGCCTCTTTTCCAGTAAAAAGGGTCTCCGGTTCTCTACACTCACCATACGGAACACAGCAGCATGAAGCTGCTATTTTACGCTGGTATTCTATGAGAGCGTGGTCCTACCCCGGTCGAGCCGACCCATTCGTGCTACAACCATAATATAGCTGCAGCGTGGCTCTACCACGTACCTGTCCTATCATCCAGGCCGACAACACGGTACCACGTACCGTGTTGTCGGCCTGGATGACAGGACCTCAATATATGTCTGCCATGCAAAATATATATGTCAAATAATATTACCAACAACATATATAAATTGCAGCTTTATTGAAATAACGTATATTATAAAGAAAATATTGTACTTGTCAACCTATCTGCCATGACCTTGGAACTGCCATAGGTGTCTGCCAATGTTATTTTTCAGTAACTTTTATTGAATATTTCAAGATGTCAAAACGGCAGACTTATTACTTTCACGTATTTTCGGTCATTTTTTACACCTTTCCTACCTGAGCGTCTCTATATCAACCACCGGTCAAACTAAAGAGTCCCCATTTCATGTACCTCAGGTATAGGGGATTAACTGAAAAAAAAACGTGTAGCTTATTGAAATACCGTAAGTCTGCCGCTCACTGGCTCTTAGACTAAAATTCAAAATTCAAATTCAAATTTCAAATTCATATTCGAATTTTGAATATAAATAAAGGCATTAATCATAATTTCTATTAAATATCTTTCTTACTCCCTATTTAAAACGTAATACTAAAAATAATATAATGTACATTATTTTATCATAGGAGATATCAGGGATATAAGAGACTAAAGGCATGCAAATATAAATAATACAAATACAAGTTTTGTTATGTTCTAATTTATAAATTGCAGTCTTACAGTAATTTAGATAACTTTGCTAGGAAAATAAACAAAATATTTGAATGCAAATTATGTTGTCAACAGTTCTAAATATCAGTTACACTTATAAAGATAATCTTAATTATCTTTAATATCTAGGGTAGGTACATACACATTCTGCTTACAACCAACAAACACATTATAAATACAATTTTCTTTTAAATTTTAACTCTATTTTCATGCACATTAATGCTTTAAGAGATATCCGTTGTCTGAGACATAATTTGAACCAGTAATGCTCTTTGCTTTATCGCTGGATAAGTATAAAATGAGTTCGGCGATTTCTTCGGGTTCTGCTACTCGGTCCAGTGCAGTCATCTGTTTGAATGAATCAACTGTGATCGGAGAGTTGGCATTTTCAAATATATCCGTTTTAACTGGTCCAGGACTGATAGTGTTCACCCGGACACCGTATTGAGCTAACTCTAGAGCAACTCCGCGAGAAAAATGATCCAAAGCAGCTTTTGATATGAAATATGGCAACGTACGCGATGACATACTTATTGATGAGCCCGCCGTGCTGGATATGTTGACAATACTGCCTTTTGTTTTTATTAGGTGTGGAGCTGCTAAATTAGTTATGTGAACATGCGCTCGGAGATTAGTATTTAGTGTCTCGTCGTAAATTTTCATCAGATTTTCGTCTAAAATACTGGTAAATCTACAAATTCCAGCATTATTCACTAAAACATCGAGTTTGCCAAACGAGTCAATTGTTTTTTTGACTACGTTTATGGCATCTTCGTCGTTTGAAATATCAGCTACAATTAGGAAGTGTTTCTTGCTATATTTTTCACACTGTTCCAAAACATTCTTCAGTTTCACTTCGTTTCTTCCCACTAAAGCTACACAAGCACCTTCTTTTGCAAATAGGATAGCTGTAGCAGCACCGATTCCGGAGCTAGCTCCCGTCACAAGCGCAACTTTGTCAACGAAACTCATCTTGATCCCGCACTGCGCAGTGAGTCACTGAAACTGTTTGCTTGTAACTGGCCTGTACTAAAAATATGTCATTGGCCGCGTTATCGCTCATTCGTTAGATTAGACGGTGTTTGATGTAGTCATCTATAAATTTATTTTTAGGGTTCCGTAACTCTAAACGTAAAACGGGACCATTAAATATCAATTTACTGTACGTCTCTTTTTTTTAAGAAAAAGGAAAAGGTATAAAGTTGAAAAATCACAAGTGCAGTAAATATTTATGTATAAATATAGTACGTATATATATATGTGTGTTTTCGAGGTAATTCGACATTTTCGAAAATTCAAAAAAATTACACTCTTTGCCAGTCTTTTGGTGGCAAGACTCCAAATGAAGGAATGTTTTCAATCTGTTTTTTGGCTAGTATTAGCGATGGGTCGTTGACGGTTTTTCCGTTAACGAAACGTTAACGTTGATTTACGTTTGTCAACTGGTTAATCAACTAGTTAAATTCGTCAACAAGTTAACGTACTACTAATGTCAAGTTGCAACGTAAACCTTTCATTCATTGAACGGTTTTAATTCAACGCTGCGACGTTCAATTTTAGAAACAATTTGATTCAATGTATGTATTGGAAAACGTTTGATTGATGGTTCTACTTGCTTGCTTGCGTTCTATGTATACAAATCAATTATTATTTACAATATGTTTTTGAAGTTATATTATATAAGTTATATTACGTGGTAGAGCCATGCTGCAGCTATATTAGTAGGATAGTTGTAGCACGAATGGGTAGGCTCGACCGGGGAAGGAACACGGTCTCACAAAATACCAGCGTAAAATAGCAGCTCAACGCTGCTGTGTTTCGTATGGTGAGTGTAGAGAACCGGCGACCCTTTTTACTAGAAACGAGGCATTCCATCTTAGTCCTCACGGGTGACAACGCATCTGCATTTTGATTCGTAATCGAGGATAGATGTAGATGTGTATGGGCCACAGCAACCACTTACCATCAGGTGGACTGTGTACTGGTTTGTCACCCTTATTCTATAAAAAAAAACTTCTTTTGGGGCGTTTGGGAAAAATTATGCGAGTGAATTTTTTAAAATGCGCGCGCACACCGACATCTAAAAACGAAACCATTAAGTTGTTACGATGCGCGCGCACATCGACACCTCAAAGCGACAACTTCATTGGGTAACGTAGTTATGTTTAGTTATTTTGTTTTGTTAAGCTATAGAAGTATAACTTCCTACGTGCGTACATAAGTACACACACGTTTTTTATAGTTTCATTTTTTTTTTGTTTTTCGAAATGCTGCCACAATTTTTCTTCTTTAATCTTGTTGGGGTTTCTGCATCACTCGTCCGTTCGTGATGCAGTTCGACGCAATATCACACTAAACAGCTCTACATTTCCAGACACGATGCGCGACGGTGTGGGATTCAATAATCTGCTTCTCGCTGAGATAGTTGGTTACTCTAAAACACGTATGGACGCAGCGCTCATGTTATTGTATTTGATCTCGATCGATTCGCCATTGTGTGATTGTTTGAACTGTTTCAAGTTATGATTATATTCATATTATCATTTCGAGTTGATCAGTTCGCATTACATTTCACTTAGCACATATTGAGGCTGATATCAGCGGAACTGTCCGCCATTATACTTACACACACACACACACAACATATTATTAAAGGCTACATCACATATTTTTGCAATTGTCGCACATGTTTGATTGATGAGTTTTTAGTAGACCAATACTTTAATAGGTAGACTAACATAATGTTGGATTTTTCATATGATTCAGGGAGACTTTACCATGGTAGATCAATTGAGACTCCAGCGCTAGGGCTCGCCTGCGCAGATATACAAACATACCTAGCAAATAACATATTTTTCCCATATGAAAACAGCATTGTGTTCAGTCTTCTTGATTTTGAATTAATTATGAATGAATAAGAACCTTTCCGAGGGGTTTTTTATTATGCATGCTATTAATTAAGATATTAAATAACATAACTTTTTTTAAACTTACCTTATCTATATAGGGTAACTATTATAGTATTGAGTGTGTTAGCATTTAGGTATTACATATTATTATTAATTATAGGACGACAGGGAGATTTCTTTTATATTAGTCAATTGGTTGTCTAGAAGCGATCGCTACTTGCAGCCGTTTTTAATATCCTATCTATTCTTGGACTTGCGTACTAGAGATGGATTTTTGACACATTTTATATATCTGAGCTTAGCTTATGTCAAATATTTTATTTCTTGCAGCCAAATCCAGCGATAGAAATATTTTTTGATAGGTACAATTATACAATAGTTTCGTTTTGCAATAAAAGTGGTTCACAATAAAGGAATTTTGCAATGTAGGTAGGTAGGTACCTAAATATAAGAATTACCTTTGAATAGATCACTTGCGCAGACATTTATGTCTAAATATTTTAATAAAATAAGTATATATTTTAATTGTAAAATTTTAGTGTACAAGGAAAACGTTTATTATTGACATAAATATAAATAATATAACAGTGGTTTATAATCTGAATTTAGATATTATAATCTCAAATCAACTACGATATATAAAAATATTTCAAGATGGTGACTTATGACAAATGTAACGAAACAATTCGCAACAAATGATTTCCGAACTATATATTGCTGTCTGGACACAAAAGTGACAAGCAGGCTCAGTGCCTGTTCAGTCTTTAAAATTTCTAATCCGCGTGTGATAATCTCCAGACACGGTTGCTAAAGCCGCCATCGGTTGTCCTAGCGACGAAATGCGTCGCTAGATCTCTTCCACAGATCTCTTCTGCAGCGTCGAATTGCAAGACCATCCTGTGACGCACCTACTTAACGATATTTGGACTTTGACTTATTTTTATATTTTCAGTGTACTTTTTAAGTTACTTTATTGTGTTTTTAAATTTGTTTTAAGTTATTCTTTTTTGTGATTGTATTTAACTGTTGTGAATGCAGTCCGTGACCCAATCTTGTGATGGCACGTCGAACGCGACCCATACATGTACACAGTGCAACAAGTCATTCAAATCTTTGAAAGGCCTCAACATACACACTACAAAAACACACAGGAAATGTATTAGCCAAAATAGTTCACCTTTAGACATCCATCCCATTATTTCGAGTGCGCCTACTTATGTAGCCAACGATCCAACTCCTTTCCACATATCTTAGCCATTTGAAAATAGTATACCGATAGTTAAAAGAATCCCTCGAGGAGCTCGAATAACCGTTGCTACACATTTGTCACAATTAATCCAGAAATGTTACATAAGCAATTGTACTCAAGACTGGCAGAACCTATTTTTATTTTCATACAGCACACTACATATAATAAAAACTGATGAACTGAATTTATCTTTGACTCAAAAGATTAAAAATAACTGTGCTGTAAGCTCCTCACCTTCTCCCGCACCTCTAATCAAATATGATGCCCCTCGTAATCGCAACAAACTCATCGAAAACAAAATCTGTGACGGAGATCTCAAAGGTGCCGCTCGCCTTTTGTTCTCCAACGACGTGCTATCACCAGATACCCCTGACACCCTTCAGGCCTTACGGACAAAACATCCTCCAGCTCCATTAAACCCATATTTTCTCGACCGACCAACAGCAGGGCAAGCATGCCTTCAAATTCATAAAAAAGATGTTACAGGTGCCATTTTATCTTTTAAACCAGGTTCGGCTGCAGGTTTGGATGGAATCTCCCCAACATCTGAAAGACTTAACATCGCACTCAGTGGGTGATGGGCGAGCAACTTGTAAATTCGATCACTAAATTAATCAACTTTATGTATTCCGGTAATGTCAATCCAGAAATTGTTCCCATTCTTTTCGGCGCGAACCTCATTGCCCTCACCAAAAAGGACGGAGGGGTGAGGCCAATTGCTGTTGGATCAACACTACGACGCCTGGCCTCCAAAATTGCTGTTCGACATATTTTACCAAAATTAAATTCGGAATTTGAACCCGTACAGTTAGGCTTCGGTGTAAAGGAGGGTGTGAGGCAGCCGTCCATGCCCTACGCTCTTTCTAACTTACGGACATCCTGACGTGTTGCTCAAAATTGATGTCAAAAATGCTTTCAATTCGGTAAATAGGGATACCCTGCTGACGGAAATAAAACAACATATACCGGAAATATACAATTATCTTTTTCTCAGTTACGCAGACCCAACAAAATTGTTATATCGTTCTAATGAACTGTCCTCGGAAGTAGGTTGTCAACAAGGTGATCCCCTTGGGCCAGCAATTTTTAGTTTGGCTATAAATCCGATAATCAAAATTTAAATTCTAAATTCAACGTTTGGTATTTGGACGACGGAACTCTAGGAGGTGATATGGATACTGTGTTTTCGGACCTTTTTAATCAAAATAAATTTGAAGCCATTGGTTTGGAGCTTAATTTTAGCAAATGCGAACTTTTATAAATAACTGCAACTTAAATTTAAATGACGTAAAACAAAAAATTTATATTTTGGCTCCAAATATTAAAATAGTTAACAGTAATTCTAGGTTCTCCAATTTTTAATGAATCTATTTCTGAATATATTAATAATTCAATTACTAAATTTCAAAATTCCGCCGACCGTCTCTTGAAATTAGTCCACATTATGCACTTTGCATCTTAAAATTCTGTCTTTTCGTCCCAAAATTTACGTATGTGCTCCGTTGCTGCTCCTTTTGGAATCACCCAGACCTCTTGACACAATTAGACAACTTAATCAAAATTAATTTAGAATCGATTCTTAATATGCACCTGAACGAGCAATCTTGGACCCAAGAATCCCTACCCATCCGTTATGGTGGTTTAGGATTCGCAAAATTTCAGTGTCTCTTTACCAGCCTTTCTATCTTCTGTCCATAGTTCAGCAAATCTCATAAGTAAAATTTTAAGGGCATCCCTTCAAACTTTGAGATTGCTGGCCTGAAGAAGCTAGAAACGCTTTCTTAATTGCATGCCCAGGTCAAAATTCCTGTTTCTCCAAATTCACAGAGGAGCTGGGACGACATAAACTGCAAATTGACTTATGACAATCTTTTGAGCTGTAGTACAGGTTCGGCGCGTGCTAGGCTTTTGGCCGTGGGTACGCATGAGGCCGGCTACTGGCTTCACGCGTACCCTTCGTCAAATACAGGAACATTTCTTGAGCCTGACACGCTCCGAATCGCAACCTGTCTACGGCTTGGGGTTCCGGTCTGCGTTCCTCATAAATGTCCGTGTGGCAGTGACGTCGACAAGCCAGGACATCACGGACTATCATGCCAAAAAAGTGCAGGCCGCTTCTCGAGACATGCAGCACTTAACGATATCATACGCCGGTCTCTTGCCACCGTCAACGTGCCAAGTCTACTTGAGCCGTCTGGTATTGCAAGAGACGATGGCAAGAGACCGGACGGTATGAGTTTGATTCCATGGAAGATGGGCCGGGTGCTGGTATGGGATGCAACCTGTTCAGACACACTTGCCCTTCCATCTACATGGAACCAACAACAGAGCTGGTGCGACGAAGCGGCTGAAAAGCTAAAGCATGCAAATACAGGGTCTAGGCTCCGAATATGTTTTGTCCCATTCGGTGTCGAGACCCTTGGTCCGTGGGGTCCTAGCGCTATAAGGCTTTTAGGAAATAGAAAAAGGTTAGTCGACGTCACAGGAGACCGAAGAGCTGGCAGCTACCTCGGACAAAGAATTAGTATAGCTATTCAAAGGGGAACGCTGCCAGTATCTTCGGAACCTTGCCTAAAGGGACTATTTTTAATAATATATTTTAGTTATTACAATATATTTTTTTAGGTTTTAGTTTTAGTTTCATTATCCTAGTATATATTTATTTTCAAAACAAAATACCAGTTCAACTGTATAAAGTAAGTTATTACATACCAACTAGACTGAAAGGCATAAAATACTTATGTAACTTATTTAAACAGTAAATGCATATAAAAAATATTTTACCTAAATCAAGCATCGATGAGCATAGAAAAGTTTTCATTTCAAACTTTCAGAAAGTCAAAATAGATTTTAAGTTAACCTGTAGGAGCCTGTTGCATACTAGATAGCTCAAATGTATTTGGTTAATAAGTTCAAACTAGAATAACCACCAAAAATTGAGCCATCATGTTTTTTATTCCAAAATTAAACTTTTGATGAATAATGTTTATCTGGTTATCTAATCACAATAAAAGTAATACTTGTGTTTGGTGGTTAAGTGGTTAAAAATGTAAATAAACCTTAAAAGAAAATCAGAAGTTAGATAGCTCAAAGTTTATCGGTTTTATAACACAAAAACAGTAACATCAATATAATAAGAACCTTCATAAGAATGCAACTTCCTAAACGAATTTCATACTTATATTTCAAATACTACTAACATTAATATTTGAAATAATTACAGGAGATAACGAGTTGCAAGAACCCATTAGAGCGACGGCGCTGATAAGTTTTTATCGCGGCGCGCGGGTTCAGCTATACGCTGCAGAGGGCAGATCCTACGAAGACGGGCGACTACTACGTAGAGCTGTGTGTGTACAACACGAAAGAAGCCGAAAAGCTTGGCTCCGATCGGTGGCTGCTATACAGCCAATTTTATACCCATGTAATGTTTTCTAAACTTTGTTTAGGCACCTATAATAAAGTAATTGCGCTCATAATAGCTTAATATTAAATGTAGCACATTATTTTCTTAACTTTATGTCTTTTCCTTACAGCAAAGAAAAATAAAATTAAAATCTGAATTTAAAAAAAACAAAAAGGCAGATATTGAAAGTTTAATTTGAATGAAGTAAATATTTTCAAAAATTGCATTTATTTTTCCTTGCAGCAACGAAAAACTAAGAACTAAAAAACAAAAGCCAGATATTGAAAGTTAGATTTTGAAATACCTGGATAAAGTAATTATAATTTAAAGTTGCGAATCATTTTATTATATTATTGCGCGATATACCATATTATTTTCAAAACTGTGTCTCTCCTTACAGCAACGAAAAATTAAAAACTAAAATCTGAATCTAAAAGAACAAAAAAGCTGGATTGAAACTTAAATTTTGAAATACCAAGAATCTAGACAAAGTAATTATAATTTAGAGTTGTTAATTAGAATTTAAATCTATAAGACAAATATAAATAAAGATTGAAATACATATTTATATACAAGTTTTTGAGCAGTATTACACTAAACATCAATAATAGATATATGATTGAAAATGAAATTCTGTCAGGACTGTAATGCATATACATCAAATCATTCATCACATAAGAAGAGTAATATACATAAAATTAATTGTTTACTTAGAACCAAGTTTGATAATGTTCAGTTAATAGCTACTGCTTTCAAGAATAGGATTGCAAGTTATAGAGTAAATCCAGATTTATTCTTATCTAGTATTTCTAGCACTTTTGCAATATAATTAAAACATTACTAACCATGCACAAATCAATCAAGGTAAACTTTGATATATTTGTATAGTACGAACTTCAAAGAATGATGAAATATCATTAAAAAGCTTCAATACTAAATATACGCCTATATTACAAAGTACTGATTTAAAGTTTCTTTTTGAAGAATACTCGAAAAATTTAATCAGCAAATGCATGGAGTTTGAATTATCTGAATCTGGGTGGACAATTGAGTCAATTAACCATTTAGAACTAAATATAGCTAAATATAATCCGTTAAGAGCTGGTCATTTCATTTCATTACCAAAAAGTATTGTCAGAACAAAGTCATGTCTTAATATTCATAATACAGACAGTCACTGCTTCCTTTGGTGTATCATAGCACAAATGTATCCAGCGAAATGTAATCCAAATCGAGTTACATCTTATCCACACTATTCTAAAGTTTTAAATGTGTCCGGTATGTCTTTTCCACCGACGTTTGAAGATATAAAACGCTTTGAAAAACAGAATACAAACATAAGTGTCAATATATATGGATTAGTAAAAATTATACAGTAACAGGACCTTGTACAAAACATCACAAAGAAAGTTAATGCATGCAAACTTATTGCTTTGAATAAACAAAACAAGACTCATTTTGTTTTAACCAAACGTTTTGAAAAGCTCGTACATAAACAACTTACGAAACACAAATGTAAAATTCATTTATGTGATGAATGTTTTCTTTACTTTGATTCTGAGGCAAAGTTAGAGTCACATGATTGTGCTCGCATGCAAACAATCCTTCCAGAAATGAATTCAAAGCTACGATTTTCTAATCCAGAAAGGTCTCAAAGAATTCCAATTGTTATTTATGGTGACTTTGAAAGTTTACTTAGAGAATATTCTGACAAAAATAAAAGTCAGCATGTACAAAATGTTCAGATTCATGAAGCTACTTGTTTTGCTTATTATATATGCTGTGAATCCAATCCCGAATTGAATGACTTTGTTTCTTATCGAGGACCTAATTGCTCAAAAAAATTTGTAAATTCAATTTATAAGGATATAGAAAGATTATATAAAATTTTAAATATTTCCAAAGACATGAATCCGCTTAATAGTGAAGAGCAGAGCTCTTTTAATAGTGCAGCAGTGTGTTATATTTGTAAAAAAAAGTTTTGTTCTTCTGATTACAAAGTATATGATCATGACCATTTCACAGGTAAATACAGAGGTCCAGCTCATAATTCATGTAATTTAAACAATAGAAAATGTAATTTCATTCCTATTATATTTCATAATCTTTCTGGATATGATTGCCATTTATTTATAAAAGAAGTTTTAAAACAAAAGAATTAAGAAGTTTTGATATTAACTCTATTAGTCTTAATAGTAATGAAGGATTTATAATCGAAGTTGACATGCAATATCCTCGCAATATTCATGATGAAAATTCTGACTTACCGTTTGCAGCAGAAAAGTTAACAGTTCCAATATCATCAAACATTAGTAACAAGAAATTGGTTGCGAATCTACGATAAATATAAATATATTATCCATTACCTTCATTTACAAGAATGCCTAAGAAACGGACTTGTTTTATTGAAGATTCATAGGATTTTAGCTTTCAATCAAAAAGCATTTTAGAGCCATATATTTCCTAAATACATCTTTAAGGCAAAATGCTACATCTGATTTTGAAAGAGACTTTTTAAAAACAAAAAAAAAAACAATTTTGGAAAACTGTAGAGAACAAAAGAAAACAAGTCGATGTTAAGCTAGTAAATGTATGGAAAGATAATTTTAATAACACAAATAAAGTCTGTGGTGCCGAAAAATATGTTAGTGCGCCTAATTTCAAAAATTGCCTGATAGCCTCGTAGCCATGCAACTCCGATCAACAAAAGTGATCTTGAATCGTCCAATATATGTGGGCTTTACCATTTTGGAACTTGCAAAAAGTCATTTATATAATTTTGATTATTCTGTAATGAAGAAAATATACAAAGATAATAATATCAAACTTTGTTACACTAATACAGATAGTCTTTTGTATTTAATTTACAGTGAAGACTTCTATAAAGATATGAAAGATAATATTAAGTACTTTAATACAAGTAATTTTCCTGAAAATAATATATACCATATTACAAAAGGGAATAAACTAATACCAGGGTATTTTAAAGATGAACTAGGTGGTGATATTATAACAGAGTTTATTGGCTTGAAAGCAAAATTATACTGCGTTAATACTTTAAAGTCCGCAATTAAAAAAAGCAAAAGGTGTAAAAATGCATATTACAAAAAAACTGACTATTGAAAAGTACAGATATATTTTAAATTCTAAGAAAACCCATAGAGACACTATGTACCTACGTAATACGATCTAAGAATCATATACTTTACACGCAAAAAATGAATAAGCTCATTCTTAGTGGCAATGATGATAAGCGACAAATATGTGAAGATATCTATAAAACTTTGCCTTGGGGACATTATAGCAATTTATTTTAAATAGCATTATATTTTAACTAATTTACTATTTACATTGGTTTTCTGATCGCTGTTGTTTAACTTCCATGATCCTGATTTTACATATGATAAAATAAAGTAATAGTAATTTATAAAAATTATACATAATATGCAAATGAAAACAAATTACTTTATTTTGAATATTCTTTACTGCAAATATGTTCTATATTGTAACTAGTATATTATCGTAGTTATAACTCTAGCTAAAATATAAATTAAAATCTTTATATGTAAGTTGAAATAAAAATACTGTATTATCATAATCATATCTTGTTTTATTTATTATCCCATTAGATCCTTCAATACTAAATATTACATGAAAACAATAAATTTAAATACACTTAACTTTACAACAGAGTTATACATGTCGAAACAATTAATCATTTATTTATAAATATTTTATTAACATAAATTTTATTAATTGATTTCAAACTTTAATACTAGATTTGCTTATTTTTTACCACTTTACAAACTAAATGTTCTGTCTCATCCATGATGTCATCATATGCACTTGTCACTAGATATTGCACGTTCACAGCTGCATTTCCAGATTCAGTATTTATTTCATCGATATTACGACCATCTAAATCATGTATTATAATTTTTATTAAATGACGTACATTACCCGTTTCCTTTCGCATGATAAATGATGTATTTTTCAAAGAATTTGATTTGATTTTTTCCTTTTTCATTTTTTCCTCCGATTTTTGGCGACGGCTCTGCTCGCACGCCTTTGTCGCTACTTCATCGTACCAGCCTTGCCTATCTTGAGCATAGTAAAATGGATTAGTAATTGGGTCCGAGTCTTCTATCAAATTCTGAAAGCCAAATATAAATATATAATTAAACATTAATTAATTACTACCCATGAATTTAAAATCAATTAAAATAATAAAACTAAATAGTAACTTACCTCATGTATATTTTCTAAACTATCCAAAACAGGACAGTAAGATGGTGTATGTGACATGATTCTGAAAAACAAAAATGAGTATAAGTTATATATTTTATTACATTTATTATAACATTAGAATTACAATAGAATAGAATAAGTTTCTTTATTATTTAAATATTTCATTTAAAATACTTACTTCAAATTTCAGCTAAAAAAACAAACGTGCTCTTTATAGAAAGTACTGTAGCGAAATGACGTGATCGTGCGTTGTAAGATGAGAATTGTATACAATTTACAGAATAAGCATAATATACTCAGGTTTGTAAGATCAGAATAGCATTATTTTGCAAAGTAAGCATAGATCTACTAAAAATTTATAACATGAGAATAGGAAAACATTTAGCAGAACAGACGATGGTGTGACATGCATTTCTCTCTAATATTGTTCATGCAAAATTTAAATATATACCTATGTTTGTAGGTTAGTAACTCATTCAATAACCACGATGAAGTTGATCAAACAACCCATATCGCTAAGCGTTAGCAATATTAATATTGATCACTCTGCTCACAAGATCAGACATAGCATTCTCTTACCAAATACCATTCGCTGTATAATATGCGGTCCCTCTAATTGCGGTAAAACAAACGTTGTAATAAGTTTATTGTTGCATGAAAATGGACTTAAATTTCAAAATCTTAACTTGTATTCAAAAACTAACTATCAACCAAAAATCGTTTTTACGAGAAGTAATTAAGAGAGTGCCTAATATTTCATTTTTGAGTTCAATGATAACAAAGATGTCATAGGTCCAAGTGAAGCTTTAAACAATTCTGTATTTATTTTGATGATGTTGCTTGTGAAAATCAAATCAACATTTGTAATTATTTTTCTATGGGCAGGCATAAGCAAATCGATTGCTTTTATTTATCTCAGACCTACTCAAAATTCCGAAACAATTGCTACGAGACAATACCAATTTTATTATAATATTTAAACAAGATGATGTGAACTTAAAACATATTTATGAAGAACATGTTAGTTCTGATATGTCATGGAATCAATTTAAAAATATTTGTAGTATAGTTTGGAGTAAGCCGTATAATTTTGTTTGTATTAACAAAACTCATCGTTAAACAATGGCAGGTATAGAAAGAATTTTGATATTATTTTAACCTCGAGTAAACTTTATATATGTATAAAATTATTTAGTTTTATTGTAGTCGCGATAGAATGAAGTATTGTAAAACATTATGGAATAGCAAATTAAAATGGAATTAATGAAGCCTGTGGACTCCATAAAGAATAAAATAAAAAATAAAAAATAATGAACATGAACTGAACTTATCTCTAGATAAAATGCTAAAACTTGTTACAGAGCCCCTTAAAATCATAGTAAATAAGCAAAAACCAAATCAAGATCATAATTTATCGATGCAATCATGCGCAAGTTCTGCTGGATCATTTGAATCGTAATTTCAGAACTATTACGATACTGACTTGAGTTCTGCAAAATCCCCAAAATGAAATTAAAGACAATTTAGAGGTTTCATTAGATCGGAATGATGTCTGTGATATTTACGATGATAATTTAAACATACCATTTGGGATAAGAAAAGAAAAGAAAACGTACATGATGGGAAATTCAAAGTAACATTTTCTAAAATTGACAGTTTGGATAACGAAACTGTATTTTTAGTAAAAATTGGAGACAAATCTTACAATTTAACTAACGGGTTAAGAGAACTTCTACTTAGAAAAAAACCTGATTTGAATTTAGTATCAAGTGCTGATAAACTCGTATACAAAGATATTCTACATCATACTAACGCTCATAAGAGAGATTTTAACCCTAGAGGTCAAATAAGAGGTGATAAGGGAATTAAATATCGAAAAATAATTAAACCATTATTTTCCGAGACCTTAATCAAATATAAAAAAATCAAAGAAAAGCTTGGGTAATTTACTAAGCTTAGAAATATAAAATCAATACTGATATTGTATATTGGGACGATCCAAATGAATTAGTTGATAGATTAAACTTTGATAGCTTCAAGAGATGCGGGCAATACAAATCATGATAATGAAATTTTATCGATCATTGAAGAATTAAAAGCTAACATTATAAAGGAATAAATACTACTTATTACTAGCTTTTACTCAGTATTGGCGAAGTTGCTCATGTTGCAAATTACTAAAAATTGTCTGTATTTATTTAAGTAACAAGCAGCATACGAATCATTTTTAATAACTACTAACATAATAATAAAATAAAATACCTATGATATTTTATTTATTATAAATAATAATAATAATGTAAAAATATGGTCACCTGAGTGCCAAATTAAGAAAAAAATGCCTGTTTCTTATAGGTTCCGAAATGGTATAACTCACCGGGTCGTTCGTAAAATGGGTGTCCTCAGGGCTCGATTCTTGGCCCATTCCTATTTCTAGTATATATTAATGACTTACCTTCCTTGTAGGAGATAATCATGATATAGTATTATTTGCTGATGATACTTCCTTGATTTTAAACTTATACGTCAATCATTTTTTTAATAGGATAGGTGACAAACGAGCACACAGTCCACCTGATGGTAAGTGGTTGCTGTGACCCATAGACATCTACATCTATCCTCAATAAAGAATCAAAATGCAGATGCGTTATCACCCGTGAGGACTCAGATGGAATGCCTCTTTTCCAGTAAAAAGGGTCTCCGGTTCTCTACACTCACCATACGAAACACAGCAGCATTAAGCTGCTATTTTACGGTGGTATTCTGTGAGAGCGTGGTCCTTCCCGGTCGAGCCGACCATTCGTGCTACAACTATACTACTAATATAGCTGCAGCATGGCTCTACCACGTATATGTGTACCATTAAATGTGATGAAGTGAATAATGCTATATCAAAATTAGTGCATTGATTTAACGTTAATAATCTACATTTAAACGGCAATAAAACTAAATGTATTAAATTTACAACAACAAATGAAAAAATCTGCATACCAATGTGTTTTAAATGGGAAGAACTGAGCCTTGTTGAATCCTCTGTTTTCTTTGCATCACTCTCGACGCAAAGCTTCAGTGGGGCCCCATATATCCAAACTAACAAGCAGACTAAGCTCTGCAGCTTATGCTGTAAAAATATTAGAGATCTCACTAGTGTCGAGACAGCTAGATTAGTTTACTTCAGTTATTTCCATAGCATAATGTTTTACGGATTTGCTATGGAAATGCGGCTGATTTAGAAACTATTTTGTTTCGCAGAAGAGGGCCATAAGAGCTATTTACAACCTTAAACCGAGAGAGTCACTTAGAAAAAAATTTAAAGAAATAAATATATTAACTTTGGCCTCTCAGTATATTTATGAAAATTTAATGTATGTTCACAAAACAAAGATTTTTGTGAACATACATTAAAGTTTTAGTAAAAAGAGATATACACTCTGTAAACATTAAGAACAAACACAAGCTAGTGATACCAGTCTCTCGACTCCACAGAGTTAGTAATTCATTCTTGGGGCAATGTATACGCTATTACAACAGAGTCCCAGAAAATATACAAGGTCTCTCTATTACCAAGTTTAAATATTTAATTAAACAAAAACTGTATAAAAGGGTTATTATAATATAAATGAATACATGGTTGATAATAACCCCTGGGAATGAGGTGATCGCTTCCAAGCTGTTTCTAAAATAAAATTTGTAAATAGTTTGTAACCATTTATATTGTAAAATTTATTCAAAAAGTCCCGCTGGGTTTCTTGCTGGTTCTTCCCAGGACAGAGGTTTTTTCCGAACCAGTGGTAAAGTAAAAAAATGACTTTCAATAATAATTACTTGTAAACAATATTGAATATTTCCATTCTATTCTATTCTATACTGTGTTTCCAGCATTTAATACAAAATAAATTCCTATTACAATGAGTCAAGGCCTAGTTTAATGTAAACCTTGTTTTTAATTTTTTTTGCAACAATGTCCTTCATAGTCCATTGAATTCACAGAATCGTTTTACCCTCCTTTGGAATGAAATTCATCGATTTGTGCTGTGATCGTAGACTTGATTTTGCCTAGCGATTTGGACTTTTTAATTTGGTGTATCAACTTTATACTGTGACTTTGGACTTGATTTGCTTCGTGATTTGGATTTTCTATTAACTGCAATGCCTTAGCTATACACTAGTTCTGATTATGCTCAAATGCATTTAATCTACGGCAAGTGTGGTGGTAACGCCAATCGAGCTGCAGCACTGTATCGGGAAAGATTCGAAGATCGTGTGTTTACTCGCGTGCATAATACATTCATGGAAGGCCGAATACCTGGAACTGGTATCGGCGGAAGGAGCTCCGGGAGGCCACGAGTATGCAATGAAGAGGATGTACATGATGAAATCGCAGCTGATCCGACCACCTCTGTGAGCACCATAGCAAGATAGTTTACGTTCGATAGCGCTTTTATCCAAAAACAGATTGAAAAAATTCCTTCATTTGGAGTCTTGCCACCAAAAGAGTGGCAAAGGATGTAATTTTTTTGAATTTTCGAAAATGTCGAATTATCTCGAAAACCGAGGGACTTTTACTAAACATAAAACATATTTTTCTAAACCGTCACAACGTTTTCTACGCGCAGGTACAGCAGGTAATATTATCAATTCATTTCTCCACATACTGTATATATATTGGGTTATTTTGCAATAATCGGCCAAATTTGCAAAGAAAAATTAATTTAAAAAAACATGCGTAAGTGTCGTGGAACACTCGGTTAGAACGAAGTTCCTTTCGTAGTATATTATTATTGATAAACGTATTATATTATTGATTAACAAATACAAATAAATGAATTATTTGTTTTATTGCGTCTATTAAAATAAAGCGTCATTTAAAATAACATTTCTTTCATGGCAAGATAAGAAAAAGTGCGAGGGAGATGGATATTATTCCATCTCGCTCGCACTATAGAAAGGGGGTCGTGACGGAAAAAACTTACACTTTTTCTCGTCTAGCCCCCATCCGCCAATTTCGTACGGTGCGATAAAGAACTTCGTTCCAAAAATCTCAAACATTCTGTCCCTTTTATCTTTTAAATTCAAAATGCGTGGTAATGCATTATTTTAACTAAGTGTGAACAAGTGTTATTACATTATATTGCGAGACACATTGGTGTATAATGTATATCCACTATCAGGTGGACTTTGAGCTCGTCTGTCACCATTTCTTATATCAATAATAATATACTCGTAAATGTCATAGATATGAGCAATCACCAATTGATATACTATTTCTGAAACGACTCGACGATGACAATAACTAAAATTTTACTACAATAGATGATTTAAATAAATATATTGTTACGTGTGTAATACTGATTAACTTTTAATAATATTAGTGACAAGTGTAAGTAATTTCATACAGTTATTATTAACTAGGGGTCACCTAGTGGTCGAAATTTGACCGTATTTCATAGAATTTTTAGTTTTGTATATAAGGCAAGCCGTATATCACTTTCAACTGCACATTAATATACAAAACACATATATTTAATATATACAAAGAATTAGCTACGCTTGAAAAAATAACACTCATTTCGAGTGTTGTCACACGAAATTCACAGTAATTAGGTACTTGTTGGCAATATTTTAAAATTCTTTATATAGCGACAAACTCTACTCTGTGCGACTCTGTCAAACAGACTATTAAGTGTTTGACATTGGCCTTAGAGCTGCGCCGCATTTAACTTATTGATGGCCCAGGTTTTTATAGCAAAATGGCCTTAGTTTTTCATTTATTGATAACATTGGTTTTTTATTTGAAGTAAAATAACTACAATTTTTAAGGTATACTTTAGTGGCTGAAATACTGTTTCATTGACTTTTTAATAGTGAAATCCCTATTATATCCCTATAATATTTTAATGTTTTTAATTACATTTTAAGCATCCTATACAAACCTGAGGTACTATTTCGTTGTGACTATCAATTTGCATAGTTATAAATGAAAATACGTGCAATATGAAATATGAGAAAATAAAACATTCCTAATTTGGCCGTGGAAGGAAAAGGGGAGATCTCCCGCCGGGCAAGGTGTTCTGCCCGGGTAGCGGCCAACGCTCCGAGTGGTAGTTCGGAGCTATTCTATATAATATACTGCGACAGCGCCGCCACACTAATATTGATACCATATACACATTTACAAATCGCTAAATTTTCAAAAAAAAAAATAGTATAATTTTTTTTCCATTTCAATTATGTTTCACTATAAATCGAATTTAAATGCATTTAGTGCATTTGTAATAGTAAGGGATACATTTCTATTTAATTTAATAGTAACATGCATTTTTCCTTAATAAAATATATAATTTTTATCAGAATTTAAATCAGACCAGTGCCTATGAAATCTCACACTCCTTCGTGAGCGCAATATGCTCAAATAAGGTACAAAGTTTTTGTGAAGAACGCATTAATATATAGATAATGCATCTCTGTAAAGGTCTCCTTTTGGAACAGGTTGTTAGATTTTGTCATTCATAGACATACGGAGCTTAAAACTGTATTTTTACATAGAATTAGAGTGACAAATAACAATCTAGCACACAGTTCACCTAATGGCAAGTAGATGCCGTGGCCCAGACAACAAATACATACACATATATAATATATCCTCGATTAAAAATTAAATGTAGATGTGTTGTTCCCCGTAGGATGGAATGCCTCATTTCCAGTAAAAAGAGCCTCAGTTTCTATGCTGCTTCTGTTTTACGCTGGTATTATTTTAGAGTGTGTTCCTTTGCCGGTTGAGCTCAGCAATAAGCTGTTTCGAAAAGTGAGTATAAAGGAAATAGAGACCCTTTAACTGGTAACGAGTCATTCAATCTTAGTGTCCAGGGTAAGAACAACATCCTGTGTGCTCGTATGATACTAAATAAGAAAATCATGTCATGTTTCCTATTGGGATCATTCGTTATCCCCATCGCTGAGATCCGGAAGTTTCTCTGATAGGCATATTTGCTGATCGATTCAGAACCAAAATCTTACCTTGCGCTTCGACTTATTTTGTAATTAATTGCAATAAGAATTAAAATATATCGCGACACAAGGTCAGTTTACGTTGGGTAAGCAACTAAGCGACGCGTACTTTTTTTATAGAGTAAGGGTGATGAGCACATAGTCCACCTGATGGTAAGTGGATGCTGTGGCCCATAGACATCTTTATTTCTTCTGAATCTATCACAATATATAAAAATCAATTGCTGTCCGTTAGTCTCGCTAAAACTTAAAAACGGCTCGACCGGTTTTGAAGAAAGTTTTGTTGTTCGAATGGGTCCATAGATGTTTAAAAACACACAAATTTGAACCCGGTAGGTGAAACTGTTGTCGACATCCAGCAATTACTCGTGCAAAGCCGGGGCAGATCACTAGTTAACAATCAAAATGCAGATGCGTTGTTACCCTGACGACTAAAATGGAATGCCTCGTTTGCAGTAAAGGGTAACCTACACTCACCATGATAAACACAACAGCATTAAGTTGCTATTTTACGTTGGTATTATATGAGAGCGTGGTCCTACCATGATCGAGCCGACCCATTCGTGCTACAACCATGATATAGCTGCAGCGTGGCTCTACCGCGTATAAACTTCTATCATGTCATAGTATCAACATCAATATTACATTAATATCATATATGGTGATAAGAGGGCTGGCTCTTTTCTCGCTCAAAGGCTAAGTATAGCCATTCAGCGGGAAACGAAGCCAGCGTTCTTGGCACAATACCGCGTGGAGTAGGACTGTTTGATAATTAAATTACTAGTTTTAGTTTTTTTTATTATAGTTTTTAATATTGTATATAATAAAATATCATATCAAAAATATTATCATCTAAGTATAGATTATCCAATAAATTGTTTGAATAATATTTGCAGTCAATCTATCATTTATATATCATGTCATCATTCGTCACCACCGTTGTTAGGTGCAAACACCAACAGTTGCAAATTGTTGTTTCCCAAAAACTTGAAACAGTTATACCCATTACATCCCAAACACTAAATCCTCTTGTGCTGACAATAGCTTCAATTACTTCATTTGCCAAGCTAGGCAATTTCAAAATGTCTCTGTCATAGTTATGTATCCCTTATGAGGCAATCTATGGGAGGCTTACGTTCAGCAGTGGACTTTAAATAGGCTGTAATGAATGATGAATATAACCTGTATTGTAATTAACATATACAATATTAACTATGTCTAACATACATATAGGCTGATAAACACGAATATACTTCTCGATGGACAAAGCCCTCTTTCAAAAGGCGATACCTGATTGTCGGGGTATATACGGAATTTTAAAATAATGCAACTCAGGACATTTGTGTTAGTATCACAATTGTACATAAGGTGATAAATAATTGAAAGGTACAAAATACCTGTGTTTTAGGGTTAATATCTGAGAACCCAGTAGTACTAAATACTGTCTGGTCATATAATTAATAACGCTGAACATAATTTACTTTTTAAAATTCAAACTAAGAACTCTTGTTTTAAGTCTCTTTTCATTGTAATTTGCGCCATTTAGGATTTACAAAAATACCTGAAAAGGTTCTAATTTCAAATAAAACAATGGAAAAAATATTGTGACAAACCTACTAGAGAAAAGTAATTCGACTTGTTGCTCAGAGAAAATAGACAGTCGCTAAACACTGTAAAACATACGCAGAAATTATGTTAATAGTATTGACGATCGCAGTATCAGACGTTTTGGATGTTTGACGCTGCTTCCCATCACCACTTCTCGAGTGGCAGCCTCGTGTCTGTAGGCGAAGTGTAGGGTGAACCCCACTAGATGGAGTGACGACCTGGTAAGACATGCAGGAAGTCGATGGATGCAGGTGGCTTAAAACCGTACTTTGTGGCATTCCTTGGGGAGGCCTATGTTCAGCAGTGGACTTGTGAAGGGCTGTAATGATAATGATGAATGACTATAACTCGCGCGCGAAAACCTATTCTCTGTGAGTAGAAGATAGGCGCAAGTTTGCTTTACCGCAGAATTGTCGTTTCTCGTTGACATTACTGATATTTATAAAAGGCGTATTGGAATCTAGGTTTCATACTTTTTTTTATAGGAGAGGGGCAAACGAGCATACGGCTCACCTGATGGTAAGTGACTACCGCCGCCCATGAACAACTGCAACACCAGGGAATTGCAGGTGCGTTGCTAGCCTTTTAAAAAGGAGTAAGGTCTTTTCTTGAAGGTCCCTAAGTCGTATCGGTCCGGAAAAATCGCCGGTGGTAAATTATTCCACAGAGAGGTCGTACGCGGAACAAAACTCCTAGTGAAACGTACAGTGGTGGACCGCCAAGCATCCAGATGGTGTGGATGGTATCGAATTTGCCGTGATGTGCGTTCGTGAAATTTGGCAGCTGTGATTAATCCGAACAATTCCTCAGAGCACTCCCGTGATAAATGCGAAAGAAAATGCAAAGGGATACAAGATCTGCAGCGCCAGTGAATCGAGCCGATCGGAAAGGATTCGGTCGTCAACGTCGAGTGGAAGAAGCTGGCACTGGGGAGCCCCAGCCCAGAAATGGGAACAGTATTCCATGTGAGGCCGAACCTGCGCCTTGTAAAGTTGTAGGTGGTGTGCCGGCATGAAATACTGTGCCGCTCTGCTGAGCACGCCAAGCTTTTAGAGGCTAATTTGGCCTTCTCTTCCAACTGACCACGAAACTGCACGTCACTCGATATGTCGACGCCGAGTTCCGATACTGGCTGAGGCAACAAGGGAGTGCCTTGAAACTGACTGACTGACTGGAGATAGAGGAGGTAGAGCCAAGCTGCAGCTATATTTTATATAGTTGTAGCACGAATAGGTCGGCTCGACCGGGAAGGACCACACTCTCACAGAATACCAGCTTAAAATAGCAGCTTAATGCTGCTGTGTTTCGTATGGTGAGTGTAGAGAACCGGAGACCGTTTTACTGTAAAAGAGGCATTCCATCTTAGTCCTCAAGGCTGACAACGCATCTGCATTTTGATTCGCAAACGAGGATAGATGTAGATGTCTATGGGCCACAGCAACCACTTAACATCACGTGGACTGCGTGCTCGTTTGTCACCCTATTTCTTATAATATTGGCACGGCCGGTTTATAGAGCATCACCAGTGCTGTCATCTGTATAGCAATGAATGTTACCGGTTTGCAACATATCATTGATATGCAGATGAAACAGCGTTGGTGATAACACGCAGCCTTGTGGAACACCAGCATTAATAGGCTTGTAGTCGGAGCATGCACCGTCTACAACGACCTTGATGCTCCGATCTGCAAGAAAGCTGGTGATCCAATTGCACAATTTCTCAAGAAGCCCATAGGAAGGGAGCTTCGAAAGAAGCGTTTTGTGCCAAACCCGATCGAAGGCCTTCGCAATGTCCAAACTAACGGCCAATGCCTCCCCCTTGAACTCTACTGCCTTCGCCCATCTATGAGCCAGGTAGACCAGAAGATCACCAGCTGATCGACCCCGACGAAAACCGTATTGGCGGCGGTCGCTAATCAGCTGGTGATCCTCAAGATACCGCATGAGCTGGCAGTTTATATTGGATTCCATTATTTTGGAGAACAAGGAGGTGATGGCGATAGGCCTGTAGTTAGACGGGTCTGAGCGGTCGCCTTTTTTAGGGATCGGGTGGACAAAAGCCGTCATCCATGATTTCAGGACTACGCCTAGAGAGTAGGAGTACCGGAAACCACACTCCGGACTAGACAATGGTCCGAGGAGCCAAGAGGAGCGTTGACGGAGACCTGATATCTGTCCGGATGAGAGGTCAGCAGAAGGTCCAACAGGGAGGGTGCATGATCCTCCACATCTGGAATCCGCGTAGGCGAAGTAACCAGTTGTGTCAGACCATATGTCAAGGCAAAATCATGAACAGATCTCCCCGCATGATCGGTTAAACGTGAACTGAGCCATTCGGCGTGGTTAAAATCGCCAAGGATCACGATCTCTGCGGATGGGACCTGTTATAGCAAGGAATCTGTAGCCATTTGGACGTGTTCGATGAGTCGGTGTGTTTCGACATTACTGCTATGGGACGTATAAAGGCACCCGTAGACGCGCGGATGATCGTCACTGTCTATCGTACGCGTAGCCAAAGGATGGACAGGTCCGAATCTTCAAGACTGCCGAGGCGTCGAGAACAGATGTCCTCTCTGACGTATACGTAAACTCCAGCCCGAGGCACAAAGGAGTGTTCCAATATGTTCCCCCGGTAGGAGAGATACGAAGTATCAGCTGGAGAGGACACCTGTGTCTCGGTCAAGAGACACAGGTATCCTCTCCGGCTAAAGAGCAACGCCGGCTTCGCCGTCTCGAGATGGTAGTGGACGGCGTTAAGGTTCGAGTGAAGTCCCCTGATGTTGCAGAAATTTATGGATAGCGTGGTAGGGGTCGCCTTGGTCTTGTTGCCTCAGCTTACCACGAGCAGTTATTGTCTTGAGCAGAATTTCAACTCGCTTGCCAAGCGTGGCAACAATGGCAGCACTTCTATGAGTTATCACTGGTTCGGAAATAAACCTCTGTCCTGGGAAGAACCAGCAAGAAACCCAGCGGAACTTTTTCTTCAAAGTACAATAAGAAGTCAAGTTGTACAAACTACTTACAAAACTTATTTAAGAAACAGCTTGGAAACGACCATCTCATTTCCAGGATTTATTATCAACCATGTATTCATTTATATTATAATAACCCTTTTGATACAGTTTTTGTTTAATAAAATATTTAAACTTGGTCAAAGAGAGCCTTGCTTACTTTCTGGGACTTTGTTGTAATATCGTATACATTGCACCATGAATGGGTCTGTGGAGTCGAGAAACTGGTATCATTAGCTTGTGTTTGTTCCTGGTGTTTATAAAGTGAACATCACTTTTTACCCGACTGCGCGTCGCAAAGGATGATAATGTGTTGCTGTTTAGGATTTCTTTTTATAGAATAAGGGTGACAAACAAGCACACAGTCCACCTGATGGTAAGTGGATGCTGTAGCCCATAGAAATCTACATTTATCCTAAATTAAGAATCAAAAGGCAATGCTTTGTCACCCCTGAGGACTGAGATGGAACGCCTCGAAAATTTCTCTGAGTCTCTCGTAATAAGTAACCGCGCGGCTTGTGACAGTCAGCTCATATTATCATAACGACATATGAATCTTTAAGAAAACATTTCCACGAAAATCTTTCCGATATTATTGTTTGTTTAAACATAAATTTTTCGGGGTATTTTATTTTAAGTACCTAATTAAGATAAGAAATTTGTTGCGATGTGACAAGGTCAAACGATACGATGTACTCGAATTAATAGTATTTTTATGCACCGTATTAAGTTGATTATCGACTGTTGAATTTCTCTGATTCTTTCCAATATGCCTAAATACTAAAAAAAGTTAAATTTCGGCCCGTAATAACGTCCTCCAGACTGATTTACGGTCAAGGCGGCCGGTCTCAACGGAGACTAGCCATCTACGCGGGACAGGATTACAGTGTCCGAGTGTATGCGCAAACACAGTTGCAGTCTCTATTCCCTCACTCTCATAGTCCGATGGGATGGCAATCCAACACGACCGGAGAGAGATCAGGTTCAGGACCGACGGCTTTATGTACTTTCCGAGGCACAGGCGTGAAACACCGCCTGCTCCTGACTCCGGACTGCTACTGAGAATTTCTTGACAGAAAAACTCAATAACTAATTTTTGTCACGACCCAGAAATCGAACCTGGGATCTCATGATCAGGAGTCCCGTTTATGAACCCTAGACCAACGAGGCAGTCAGTCATTTTCGGCCTGTATATACCCTATGGCTGGGCTTCCTCTCATTTCTAAAAGGGTTCTGTTTACCTTCATCGCTGAGCATGTGGTAAATCAGCACTTAAAATTGCAATTGAGGAGACCGGAGATTCTTACTGGTAACGAGGCATTCTATCTAAACATTTTTACGTGGTAGAGCCATGCTGCAGCTACATTATGGTTGCAGCACGAATTGGTCGGCTCGACTGAGGAAGGACCAAGCTCTCATAGATTACTGAAACACTTATTTAATAGGCTAAATAAGCCTTAATTATATCTACATAATACATATATCAATATTTATTTCTAGCGCCTACTTAAAATATTAATAGACAAAATGCTCCACAAAAACAGAAGCAGCCTATCCAGTTCTGTTCTGTTGTGCTATCTGTATAGCGGTGTCATTATACATTATCTATATAGTTTATTTGGAATACATAGAGATACCAATAATTATTTGTAACGATAATAAATTCAGTTCAGTTTGCGATATCACACAAAGCAGGCATAAAGCTAAAACATGAGTTTTAATCATAAAATAGTGTTAATCACTGGAGCCAGTTCCGGGATTGGTGCAGCGACAGCTATAGAATTCGCTAAAGAAGGCGCTAATGTCATTATAGTCGGGAGAAATGAGGTGAAAATGAAAAAAATCTCCGAAGAATGTGAAAGGTATGGCAAAAAACCGTTAGTAATCAAAGCAGACATATCGAAGGATGAAGAAGCTATTGCGGCTGTGGAAAAAACGATTGAGACGTTTGGAAAACTGGATGTGTTAGTTAACAATGCGGGAATTTTAAAATGTATTAATATCTTGGATAAAGGAGCATTAGAGTGTTATGATGAATTAATGGGAACAAACCTTCGCGCGGTTGTTCATCTCACTACCTTAGCAGCTCCATACCTAATTGAAACGAAGGGAAACATTGTAAACATTTCTAGTGTTTCTGGATCTTGTATAACACACACATCATTTGGATTGTACAGTGTGACTAAAGCGGGGCTGAATCATTTCACTCGTGCAGCTGCTTTGGAACTGGCTCCGTATGGAGTCCGAGTAAATGCGATCAGTCCTGGACCTGTAGATACTGATATATTAGAAAACACTGGCCCATCAATTTATTTAGATGACATTAAGATAAATACGCCACTTGGAAGATCGTCCAAAAGTGTTGAGATTGCAGATTTAGTTTTATTTTTATCAAGTGAAAAAGCTAAAGCCTGCACTGGTTGTAACTATGTGAGTGATAACGGTTTCCTTTTAAGAAAATAAAAAAAATGTTGATAAAATTTATTTTAATGTAACCAGTACGTTTTTAAAAATAAAACTGAAGTATAAATGGACTCACAGTTCGCCTGATGGCAGGTGGCTACTGTAGCCCTTTCACACCTGTAGCACGAATGGGTCGGCTTGACCGGGGTATAAACACGCTTACAAAGAATACCAGCGTAAAGTAGAGTGTAGAGAACCGGAAACCTTTTTACTGGAAAAGAAGCATTCCATCTTAGTCCTCATGGGTGACAACACGGATGTAAATGTATATGGGCCACAGCATTCACTTTCCACCATGTGGACTATGTGCTCGTTTTATCATCCTTATTCTATACCATTACCATACCATACCATTACAGATTATCAAAGTCTACTGCTGAACATTGGCCTCCTCTATATGTTTTCTCATAGGAGGGATATTTGCCATAGTTGCCACGTTTGGCATGCGGGTTGGCAACCGCAGTTATATATTTTTATTCAGCTGTTATCAGTCTAGAATACAGCTCGAAGAATCGACAACCGATGGGGAAGAAAGGTTCTCGAGTGGCAGCCCGTACCGGCAGACGAAGTGTAGGGCGGCCCTTCACTAGATAGAGTGACGACCTGGTAAGACATGATGGATGTAGGTGGCTCAGGACCGTGCTTTGCGGCATTCCTTGGGCGGTACGGGAGTGGCAGCTCGTACCGGCAGACGAAGTGTAGGGCGGCTTATGTTCAGCAGTGGACTTGTGAAGAGCTGTAACGATGATGATGTTATCAGGAAGATGCTGCTACCCGTTTCTTAATTCACTTTCCCTCTTTCACCTCTCACAACACCCACGGGATGAAATGTGGTAGAGGATATTCTTACACCGCCACTATAAAATGTAATTACTATGTAAATATAAGATAACGATCTAGTCTTGATTGTCGACCGATACGTATAGATTTATGCAGGCGCTATATTTATCTGACTTTTTGGTATAAATCATATTTGGTATAAAGTCCTTTATTACGAGATATTTTATAATTAAATTAAAACTCACTTAACATGCAACCTTTTAGTTCAGAATAAAGGTATTCAAATTCAAATTTCAAATTCATTTATTATTATATTCATTTATATTTTCTTATATTATTCCTCGAATTTGGAATAAGAATAAAGGCATTAATCATAATTTCTATTAAATATCTTTCTTACTCCCATTTTAGAACGTGATACTTAAAATAATATAATGTGCATTATTTTATCATAGGAAATATCAGGGATATAAGAGACTAAAGGCATGCACATATAGATAATAGGAATACAAGTTTTGTTATGGTCTAATTTATAAATTGCAGTCTTACAGTAATTTAGATAACTTTGCTAGGAAAACAAACAAAATATTTGAATGCAAATTATATTGTCAACAGTTCTAAATATCAGTTACATTTACAAAGATATGGTCAATAGTTTTATCTTTAATATCTAGGGTAGGTACATACATATTCTGCACATAACCAACAAACACACAATAAAGAAATTTTTCTTTTAAATTTTAACTCTATTTTCTTGCATATCAATGCTTTAAGAGATATCCGTTGTCTGAGACATAATTTGAACCAGTAATGCTCTTTGCTTTATCGCTGGATAAGTATAAAATAAGTTCGGCGATTTCTTCGGGTTCTGCTACTCGGTCCAGTGCAGTCATCTGTGTGAATGAATCAACTGTGATCGGAGCGTTGGCATTTTCAAATATATCCGTTTTAACTGGTCCAGGACTGATAGTGTTCACCCGGACACCGTACTGAGCTAACTCCAGAGCAACTCCGCGAGAAAATTGATCCAAAGCAGCTTTTGATATGAAATAGGGCAACGTACGCGACGACATACTTATTGATGAGCCCGCCGTGCTGGATATGTTGACAATACTGCCTTTTGTTTTTATTAGGTGTGGAGCTGCTAAATTAGTTATGTGAACATGCGCTCGGAGATTAGTATTTAGTGTCTCGTCGTAAATTTTCATCAGATTTTCATCTAAAATACTGGTAAATCTACAAATTCCAGCATTATTCACTAAAACATCGAGTTTGCCAAACGAGTCTATTGTTCTCTTGACTACGTTTATGGCATCTTCGTCGTTTGAAATATCAGCTACAATTAGGAAGTGTTTCTTGCTATATTTCTCACACTGTTCCAAAACATTCTTCAGTTTCACTTTGTTTCTTCCCACTAAAGCTACACAAGCATCTTCTTTTGCAAATAGGATGGCTGTAGCAGCACCGATTCCGGAGCTAGCTCCCGTTACCAGCACAACTTTGTCAACGAAACTCATCTTGATCCCGCACTGCGCAGTGAGTCACTGAAACTGTTTGCTTGTACTAGGAATATGTCCTTGGCCGCGTCGCGTTTAATAGGCATCATTATCGCTCTGTGTCAGACGGTGTTTGATATAGTTATCCATAAATTTATTTTTAGGGTTCCGTAACTAAAAACGAAAAACGCGACCATTGAAAATCAATTTATTGTACGTCTCTTTTTTTTAAGAAAAAGGAAAAGGTCTCAAGTTCTTTGAAAGTCTAAAAAATTCTATTCGAAGTCACTTATCAAAACCTATAGGTACTTACTGTTGACCATGAATTCTTTACGGTTTTGGGGCATAGACTACTTCACAGGTCTTCAAAATATTTACTGTAGATTTTAAATATACAGTAAATATTTAAGAATAAATATATATTCTATATATATATACAGGGTTATTTTGTAATAACCGGCCAAATTTGCAAAATTTCAAATTCAAAAGGTTCAAAATAAGTAATATAGGCAAATGGTGAAGATAAATTTATTGAAAAAATCTCAAAAATTCTGTCCTTTTCTACCGACTTCAAATAGGAGGAGGCACTCTATTCGACTGTATGTTTTTTTATGTGTGTTTCCTCAGAACTTTTTTCTAGGTGGACCGATTTTGATGATTCTTTTTTTATTTAAAAGCTGGTGCTTCTCATGTAGTTTTTGAGTTATCCTTAATAATTTATATTTAAGTCGGTTGAACAACATTTTTAATTTTTAATTATTATATTTTAAATTCAAAATGCGTGGTAATGCATTATTTTAACTGATTTTACTGCGCCTGCACACACACGATCGGTAAGCTAAAACGTTGTTGCCCATAAATCACATTCAATTTGGGATAATTTCAGATAAAAGTAGAAGCTTTATTTACTCGTTTTTCTAAAACTGCAATAATGTTACATCATTATTTATGTATTTGAACTTAAGTTTAAAATTTGGCTACTCTTTGAAAAATAACCCTGTATAATATACTATATTTATACGCCTGTATTATGGCTGTAGCAAGAAGGAGCCACGCTCTAGTAACAAGCCATTCCATTTCAATGTGATCAAGTGTTATTACTTTAACACATTGGTCATATCCACTATCAGATGGACATTGCGCTCGTCTGCCATCATTTCTAGTATCAATAATAGTATAAATGTCATAGATATGAGCAATCACCAATTCGTCGATAACGCCGCAAAGGCGCGAACCTCAATTTTTAAAAAAATTGAGGAGTGTAAGAAAACATTTATTATGCCCCGATTACTAGCTTTTTTTTCATCAGTAAATTAATCGTCTTTGTAGTTTTCGATTAAATCGAATATTTTTAATTTTCTGATGAAAAAAAAGCTAGTAATCGGGGGTAAAATAAATGTTAAAGAGCCGTGGTAGCTCAGATGGTTAGTGCTCGCTGTAAGTTACACAGTACGCGAGCAACCCGGGTTCGATCCCCGCCGGCACCAATGAAATTGTTAATTGCAATTTTAAGTGCTGATTTACCACGTGCTCGGCGGTGAAGGAAAACATCGTGAGGAAACCTGCATGTCGGAGAAATCAAAAAAAATATTTCGAAGACATGTGAAGTTCGCCAACACGCATTGGGGCAGCGCGGCGGACATTTCCTTGCCCTAAAACCCTCTCGAACTGAGAGGAGGCCTGTGCCCAGCAGTGGGACACGTATATAAGCTGTTTTCTTGCTCTCCTGTAATTTCTTAAAAATTGAGTTTCGCCCCTTTGCGGCGTTAGCGACGAATTGACATACTATTTCTGAAGCGACTCAACGATAAAAATATCTAAAATTTTACTAATAAATGATTTAAATAAATATATTGTTACGTATCTAATACTGACTAACTTTTTAATTATATTAGTGACAAGTGTAAGTAATTTCATACAATTATTTTTAACTAGTGGTTACCTAGTGGTCGATATGCGACCGTAATTCATAAAATTTTTAGGTTTGTATATAAGGCAAGCCGTATTTCACTTTCACATTAATATATAAAACACCAGACATTTAATATACAAAAAATAAAATAAACGCCTTTTAATATACAAAATTTGATCTGTTCAAAGTTCAAAAACTTTATTAAACTAAGTTTGTATAAAAAGGGTTATTATAATATTAAGGAATTTATGGATAATAATAACCCCTGGGAATGAGGTGATCCCTACCAAGCTATTTCTAATTTGTTTTGTGTTTTTTGTAATTGTGTAACATACATGATTGTAAGCTGTTATTTTTTTAAAGTCCTGCTGGTTCTTGCTGGTTCTTACCAGGACAGAGGCTTTTTTTTTCAAACCAGTGATAAATTATACAAAAGAGTGACCTTCAATAAGTATTATTTATAATCTATATTGAATTAAAAAGTTTCCGTTTCTGTTTTTGTTTGCCATTAAACTCGAAGTCACACAAAATCCACAGTAATTACTTGTTGCCAACATTTTAAAATTTTTTAGCTACAAACTCTACTTTGTGCGACTGTTTGACCACAGGCCACTGGCAACAGTACACCACAGAAGTACAAGTAAGCCACAGACTATTAAGTTTTTGATATTGGCACCGCCGCATTTAACTTTTTTATGCCCTAGGATTTTATAGCAAATGGTGCCCTAGTATTTAATTTAATATTGGTTTTTTATTTGAAGTAAAATAGTTACAATTAGATATAAGTACTTTAGTGGCTGAAATATTGTTTCATTGACTTTTTAATAGCGAAATCCATATTATATCTCTATAATATTTTAATTTTTTTAATTATATTTTAAGAATCCTATACAAAATCTGAGATACTATTTCATTTTGACAATTTGCATAGTTAAAAATGAAAATACGTGCAATATGAAATATGAGAAAAAAGCATTGCGAATATTGATACCATATACATATTTACGGATCACAAAATTTTCAAAAAATATCGAATTAAATCAAAATAAATCAAATCTAAATGTATTTGGACATTTGTAATAATGAGAGATACATTTATATTCTGATTGAATAGTAACATGTATTTTTTCCCCATAATTAAATCTTTTATCAGAAGCTTAATAACCGATGCCCTCTCTGCGTTGATGCCCTTGACCAGAGCCCATTGTGCCTTATTATAAATCCATCACTGCCTTAGAGTAATAACATACATTTGCTTGTACTTACTCTGAGACAATGGCAGTATGAAGGTCAACAAACGACATAATTTGTCTAAACCATAATTATGTGCAAAGAGTATATAATCACTTATTATGTGTTTGACATTGACATTTGGCAGTAAGAACGTAAACAATGTATGTTTTATTTTATTTTATTTATCGTATTTGTAACGTATATTTTGTATGAATAATTGCTTTCTGCACTCCTTCTCATATAAATTTTAAATACGCTGAACCTCACACTCCTCCATGCGCGCAATATGCTTAAAAGCGGTACAAAATTTTCTCTTCACGCATTAATATATAGAAGAGAGTAATTGTGTTCTGTGATATAGAAGATGATGCATCTCTGTAGAGGTCTTATAACTGGTTGAAGATTTTGTCGTACATAGACATACGGAGCTTAAAAGTGTATTTTTATATAGAATTAAAGTGACAAATGACAATCAAGCACACAGTCCACTTAAGGGTGCTTTTCCACTAGAGATGTGCTATGCTACGTTGCTATGGATGCGTTTGATATCCACCACTCATATTCATTGTTCCATATAGCTTAGCACTGGTGGAAACAGGTTCAACTAAGCTATGTTTTTTATATGGATGGATGCGTACTCTGGATGCGTGCTCTGGATGCGTGCTATGGGTGGTCACGATTGGTGTAGCTATGTGAAGAGCAGAGCTCCCCTGTCGATACTTCGCATAACTCGAGCTGCGCATCTTTCTCGCACAGCTACAACGCGGCGGTGCATCTTCGTAGCACATCTTACTCGCCCCGTTACATAGCTTAGCATCAGTGGAAACGGTCACATAGTTTCATAGCTTAGCTTTCGCATCCTCGCAGCATAGCTGCATAGCACATATCTGGTGTAAAAGCACCCTAATGGTAAGTAGATTAAGGAAACAAATTAGTTTAACTTCCAGATTAGTAGTAGACTATATACATAACAACTGATTAAAGATAGATGGCGCTGTTTTTAAAAACGTGCAGCGTAGATCGTTTGCGCAGATCCTATGTACCTATCAGTATACATTTTAAAGAGCTCGACGTGTTCCCCTTTATGAGTAATAGAAACAGTTTTTTTGCACTGCCGTAGTCGGCTAAAAAGTAGTTACTACCTAAATATCGAATATCATAGAAATCCATTTACTTAGTACTTTTTGTGTGCATCGTGACTACACGGACAGATAAACAGGACATAATTCTAAAAACCACTTAATCGACTTCAGTACCTTAGCACTAGGATTTGTTTTTTCAAAAAAGAAATTACAATTTTTATACAGTTTTTTTTGCGTTCAGATAATGTAATTTTTATAACATTTGTAAAGTTACAAAAGTAAGTACATATTATAAAATGTACTACTTTAATTCAATATGTGTTTGTATTGATATTAGAATACAAAGTGTTCATCATGAACGGGCAAGGAAATACCAGAACAGTCCTAAATAACTCAAAGTGTCAAGGTTCCCAAATTTATTGGAGGAACTATGTAAGAGACTAAAATTAAGCTGCAGAATCGATTTTAGTACTTATACTGGAGTACATTCAAAGGTCTATAATTGTATCGGTATAAGTACATACAATGATCTATATGTATATAGAAGTATGTAGGAAGACGATGGATGCAGGTAGCTCGGGACCGTGCTTTGTGGCATTCCTTGCGGGAGGCCTATGTTCTGCAGTGGAGTTGTGAAGGGCTGTAATTATGGTGATGATGATGATGATGTTACAATTATATACAGGGTTATTTTTCAAAGAGTATGAAAATTATATATTTAAGTTCAAATATATAAATAATGATATACCGTTATTACAGTTTTTGAAAATATGAATAAATAAGGCTTCTATTTTATTTGAAATTATCCCAAATTGAATGTGATTTATGGAAAACAACTACGCGTGCGCGCGCTTCTTTGTGTGCGATTGAATCTCTTGGTAGAGAGTAATTGTGTTTTGTGTGCGATTGAATCTCTTGGTAGAGAGTAATTGTGTTCTGTGGATTGAATTCACAACGTTTTTGCCGACCGAGCGACTCTCACGAATATGTGCGTACGTTGTAAAATAGTAGGCGTTAGGTATTTATGAATGACAATCAGTTAAAATAATGTATTCTGAATTTAAAAGATTTTTTATTTTAATTTTCTTCACAATTCGCCTATATTACTTATTATGAACCTTCTCTGCAAATTTGGGCTTAGGTATATTGCAAAATAACCCTGTAGATATGAGAAATGTATGTGTAGAGTAATACATTAAGTAAAAGTGAGGATAGCTGAGGTCGAATGAAGCTTATCTAATCAAAGTCAAGGTCAAAACGCTTAGGCTTGTTTAAAGCCCTTATTAACGTCAAAATATTCACCGTTTTTATATGTTAAGGTTGACAAACGAGCACACAGTCCACCTGATGGTAAATGGATGCTGTATCCACTAAATAGAGGATAAATGTAGATGTCTATGGGCCACAGTATACCCTTAAACCATAAAAAAACGACACCTACATCTTTTCCCGACTAAGAATCAAATTCAGAGCGTTGTCATCCCTGAGTGCAAAAATGGAATGCCTAGTTTCCAGAAAAAGGGTATCCGGTTCTCTACACACATCATACGAGACACAGTGGCATTAAGCTGCTATTCTGGAGAGCGTGGTCCTACCCGGTCGAACTGTCTCATTCGTGCTAAACCATAATAGCAGCATGGCTCTACCACGTAAAAACAAGACCTTCGATGGAAGAACCGGAAAGAAACTCTGGGGTATTTTAAAGTCAATAAGCAATTGGTAAAAAAAATAAACAAATTTGTAAATAACAGCAATATAGGCGTTATGAAATTCAAGCCTGAGATTTTAGAACAAAGATAACGCTTTAACCAAGTTAAGGCTTTAACGCCGTAAGTAAAGGCCGGCGCAGATTAAATTTATTCCCCCCTAAAATAATTAATTCCCTTTAACTTCATTAAGAAACCCGCATAGGTGTAATTACAATGAGCCAAGGAATCTTAATTGTTGAATTGAGCCCGTGACATACTGCTCAGTAGTTCTAGAAGCATCAAGATATAACGACACAGCTTAAGTCATCAAAGTATTTGATGTTTATGATGATGAATGATAGGTGTATTTTAATGTCATTGTACAAAGAGATTAGAGTAACGAATATTAGAAAGAAGTCTGTATATTATGCAAGAACATCATTTGCGTCTGTGCAAATGCTTTGTAAGCTTAAGTAGCAATGAGTCGTCCATATGCCTCAAATAACCGAAACGGAATTTTTTTAATATGCTATGGTCTCAATGTAATTGTCCCGGCTTTTGAAATTGTCCATATCCAGTTAACTCGTATATATTAAACGCTTCTACGATACTAGAGAAATACATGCTGTAGGGAATAACGTTTTAAAAGATTTAAAAAAATATCCCATTTTTTATATTATTTATCACGTAACTAAGATTTTTATAAATATTTTCCTTTTTTTATAACACTGGAGCGACAGTCTACCTGCTAATAAGTGCACTACATTCTATAGATATAGGTCTGAGACAGAATGCCTCACAGCCTGTAATTATATTGAACCCCTTTACCTTTCAGGAAGAGCCACAGCAGCGCTGAATGGAAATAAGTAAGATGGTGGTACCAGCACAGACGAACTCATAGACAGAAAAACATCCTACCACCTACTAAACTGTCATTAGGTGACAAACAAGCACACAGTTCACTCGATGATAGGTGGACACTACGACTCAAAGATACGAGTATCTTCATTTAACCTCGATTAAGAATCAAAATACAGATGCGTTTTCACCCATGAGGTCTAAGATGGAATACCTCCTATCCAGTAAAAAGAGTCTCCGGTTCTCTACTCGCACCATAATAAACACAGCAGCATTAAGCTGGTATTTTAAGCTGGTATTCTGTGAGATAGTGTTCTTTCCCCAGTCGATCCGACCCATTCGTGCTACAATTATAATATAGCTGCTGCATGGCTCTACCACGTAAATATTATTGTTACCGGGCGTAAATTAAACTTTAATAATAATTGTTACGAAAGTATCCAGTGTCCTATTCCATGACATAAAGATCTGTCGTGTCAAAGTCGTTACAAAACTTCATTAGAATTTGTCCAGCCGTTAAAGCGTGATTGAGGTACAAACATCCAAACGGACATTAACGGAGTAAGATTTGCTTTACAGAAACATGGTCCGTATATCGCAACATACATCCGCGTGTTATTCATGATCATAACGGGATGAATATACGGGATGCTGTCGGTCAGGGGGCAGGCGACGTAACAATAAGACATAATGCGTCCATTGTGCGGTTCTCTCAAGACAAAGGTCTGATCCGTCTTGCCACGAAATGGGCATTCATTCAATAATGAGACAGGAATTAACGGGTTAGTGCTCTAACGTCTAAAATCCTACTACTAATATGGAAATAAGATAAATCGTTGTACGGGGTGTAAGGAAGAATATGTCACCTCATCTACAAATACCAAGCTCACTCTGTACGTATTGCACCATGTTAATTGACAGTTGAGGATCTCGCGATCGACTTGTGGTGTGTATGGACAACGTTTGTCAGGTCACTTATTCTTATTGTTACCGTTACAGCCTATTAAAGTTCACTGCTGAATATAGGCCTCACCCCATAGATTGCCTCATATGGGGGATATTTGCCATAGTTACGAAGCTTGACAAACGGGTTGGCAACCGCAGTATTTTATTTTTAGTCGTTATTAGGAAGACGCTGCTGCTCATCTCCTGATTTGTTTCCCTCTGTCGCCTCTTACGACACCCACGGGATGATATCCGGTAGTGGATTCTTACACCGTCACTGCACGGTCAACGGCTTACTCTTAGAAAGGCCTTTATAAAGGCTGTCTCCTTGGTGGAAAAGGAACCTATGGGACAACGTAACAACTCCTCTTACATTTCGTAGTACAGCAAACGTATTCGGTTGTGGGCGGTTTCACTCGTGCTCTGAGACGTAGATGCGGGCCTTTGCTTGTTGTATTTGTGGTGCTCGACAGTCAAGTGTTTTCTGTCGCAGATACCTTATGTTCTCTGAAACAAAGATTTTACTTGTTTGGAAAGATTTTTCGAATTTTTGTATGTAAAAATAAATGTGATTAAATCCAGTACAATTACTTTTATCTTGTGTACATACAAGATAAAACTAACTGTATCCGTTACCCGTATCAATTGAAAGAACCAATTAGGTAACAGGTTTCTTTGTGCCATATCTACCAAGTGGATATGCCGTAGAAAATATTTTATCAAACTTTAATGTAGTCATTGAGAGAAAAATGTACTCGATTTTTTAACGCTCTAATAAAAAAATCATTTTCATTACCTTAACAAAACAAAATGAATGCAGTTAAACCAACCTTATTAGAAAAAACTTTATCGGTAAGCGGCATGGAAAAACCAAGTTGCTACGCGATTTGCGATATTAAAATTCTAAGCATTCACACCTTTTGTTGATGTTGATAAGGTTTAAAATAGAATCGTAGTCTGTTTGCGCGATGTAAATTTAAATGGGTCGGTTTATAGTTAATATTGACTCGTCGACATTTCGTTGGGAACTTTTCTCATTTCGAAGCCAGTCAAACTGAAACTCGAACGCTTAGTACGAGTGGCGTCCTTTCTCTAGCTCTTTGTATTAGATATTGTTGAAATGCATGAAAAATATCCATATTGCCATTATATTTCTATTTAAATCATTTTTTATTTCATTCTTTTAGTTACTAAATCCAAGCAAGTGTGTACGTAGTAGAGCCATACTGCAACTTTGTTATGAATGAAACACGGAAGGGTCGGCTCGAACGGGGAAGGGAATGGGACCACGCTCTCATGTACCAGCGTGAAATAGCAGCTTAATGCTGCTGTGTTTCGTATGGTGAGTATAGAAAACTGGAGACCCTTTTAACTTGTAACGAGGCATTCTATATAAGTACTTAGGGTGACAATGCATCTGCATTTTGATTTTTCATCAAGGAGTGATGTAGATGTCTATGGGCCACATCATCCACTTACCATCAAGTAGTTTGTGCTCGTTTGTGACCCTTATTCTATAAAGAGCACTGTGGGACTATGATACGGTGGGGTCATACTGCGTAGTAGGTCAAAATTGATAATAGTTGAAGGTAGCTCGGGTTAACTACCAAATCAAGACGTCAAACACCTTAGTTCCTTTGTGTTGAAGATGACAATGATCATGGTATTTCACCATGATCATTGTCATCTGCAACAACTCTTTAAAGTCCACGACTGGACATGCAGCTCTGTCGTTTTAGGAAAGAAACCCTAAAATGGGCCAAAATAAGTTAAAATAAAGGCGAAAAAATTCATAATTAAATTAATATGTTATATGTTATAACTTATGAACCAAGTGATCAATAGGGCATTCTTCATAATGTCAGCCAATATGAATAATGCCCTATATGAGTAGGCAATATGATATAAACTATTGAAATAATTAAATTGACCGGGCTTAATTAATAAACTTCGTTACTTAGTGAACAGAATTATAAAAATATAGGTTAGGTTAGGTTATGACCAGACATGATGTCGCAGTAGGAGGCTGCGGAGATGGAGAGGGAAAGGGCGGCAGATATCCCAATCCGCAGCCGTAGAGTTGGGCGCCGTAGGAGAGCATATTAGACTTTCCTCCACCCCCCATAACTGAGTCTTAAGTGGCGGACACGAGGGTTGTCCGCCGTCTTTTACGTAAGGCCTTGAGGTGGTGCGTATGGTGTGTTTCCCGTGCGCCTCTTCATAAAGAAAGAGTGGAGAACTCCAGCTTCACATCGTCATCGAGACGGACCCTGTAGGGGCTGTCGCCGTCGGAGCTGCGGTAGTGTGTGAAAGTGTTCCCGTAGCCCCGACTAGGGGGAAGAGATGAACACCGTAGGGTTTTAGCTGGTAGGAGGCCAGAATAACCTGAACAGGTTACCTGCCATGAGAATTATCGCATAAATAAAAAATGACCAGACAATGTGATATAATTACTGAAGTTTAAATCATTGTTAATTACGTCGCCCGATTTGACTTGTCATTATTCATATTACCCGGGCATTATAAATAGTGCCTTAATTAATCACTACGTCCATAACATATTCATTATTTTCCAAATTTGTTTTAACGCAAATTGTTGTATTTATTTCTGTATAGCGTGCCCCGTGATCCTGTCCAACGTTCCCCCTCATCTCCCACGCGCATTTCTCTCAGTTTGCGCGGGCTAACAAACTGCCGCGTCTGTGCGGTTGATTTTTATTCATTTGGTTCGCTCCGGACTCCGTGAGACATATTGGTGCCTTGGACGAGGAAATTGCATTGCGCCCCCTAATAATTCGTTTTCACGCAATACCAACGCTTTTATGGCTTTGCAGATAGCGACGCTGTTAGCTCTTATATTTCACAAGAGTGCGACAAATTGCAGTATGAAAATGGCTTTAAAATAAAATAAAAACTCTTATTGACGCATTACTTAAAATTATTTGGTAGTAAGCTATCCATAGGAATGTTTTTTATGACAACAGCGACCGTTTGTAACAGGTCAGTGATAAAGGGAGCGCAGACTTGCGGTTATCTACTACATGCGTTGTCACCCATGACAACTAAGATGGAATGCCTCATTGTCTGTTTTTTTTTTTTAATAATATTTCTGCCTACAAATAAAGTAATATTCCACCTAATGGTGCCTATTGTTGGCTATGAATATTTGCAAAGGGTAAAAAGTAAATTTATAGCTTAAACACGTCCCACTTTTGGGCACAGGCCTTCTCTCATTTGTAAGAAAGTTTTTAAGGCAAGGAAGTATCAATAAAAATGTCTAAGAAATAAAATATTTTTTTTTTATTTCTCAGACATGCTGGTTTCTCCACGATATTTTCTTTCACCGTTGAGAACGAGATAAACACATTTATAACAAAAATTTATACTAGCTGCGATGTCATCTCTTACCTTTTACTGCCTGTCTCTCTCTGTCTCTTCAAATAAGAGTACAGCATGTTCAGAATAGAACAAGGGAGATAAAATAAAGCTCCTTAAAACCGTTACAAGTATATTTCTGATACAATTAGAGTAAAAATATTTAAAATTTTTAAATTTCAAGATATTTAAGTTTTGAACTCGTCGTAACGAAACTTCATTATTTATTTATATTGGATTTTTTTATAGGATAAGGGTGACAAACGAGTACACAGTCCACCTGATGGTAAGTGGTTGCTGTGGCCCATAGACATCTACATCTATCCTCGATTACGATTTAAAATGCAGATGCGTTGTCACCCGTGAGGACTAAGATGGAATGCCTCGTTTCTAGTAAAAAGGGTCTCCGGTTCTCTACACTCACCATACGAAACACAGCAGCGTTGAGCTGCTATTTTACGCTGGTATTCTGTGAGAGCGTCGTCCTTCCCCGGTCGAGCCGACCCATTTGTGCTACAACTACACTACTAATATAGCTGCAGCATGGCTCTACCACGTATGAACCGGAAGTATAGACTATATGCAATAACTATAAACTAATAATCTATGGATTATATATAATATATCGTATATTATTTATTACACAGATGTATGAGTACATATAATCGTATAAATGAAAGTTTATATTAACTGTCTGCAACGCAGACGGCATGATGTATGGCCTATTCTCCTAACAAGAAGCCCACATCCAGCAGTGGGACTTTGCAAGCGTTTATGATAACGATAATAATGATTATTTATCAGTAAAGGCACTAAACATTTACTAACTTATAAGCCAGTAATTGACTACAATACCACCTGATGGTAAGTGGTGATAAAGCCCTAGATGGCAAATCGTAGGCTTAGCGTAAGACTGCTCGGAGATCTAAAGACAGTATTTGTTGCACAGCATATTCTTAAAAAATACTTACTTCAGATGATGTTCACATTTGAAGAAATGCTTTATCCTCTTTACCCGCATACTTACACTTAATACCCCTTAACTGGATGTACTGATACTTAGTAAGCCTTTTTTTTCTTTTGTAATGGACTCATACGGTTGTACTTTTGCCAGTGTCAAAATGTTAAAAAATGTTCTTTATAATAATTTGTTTAAAATCTTCTTCATAATATGGTAATGAATCGCATTGTGAAGTTTTTGGGAGATAATGACAGCAATTTGAGCCAGCAGACAGTCGATGACGATAGTAACTTAAGGCGCCGCCTGTCAAGTTCGCTCCAAAACCTCCCGTAGCTAGTCTTTCAAACTTTCGATGTTCTATAGGATATATTTTGGTGTACTCAGGAATTGCACAATTTACTTTCTCCCTCTCCTTTCACCATCGGATAACTCGTCGCACGGCCAGTCTCCACTTCTTTGTTGACACATCAAGCATTTCAACCAAATGGTTTGTTTCGTCGTTCGTGATGCGTATAGCAAAGCTGTGGAATAATATGCGAGCTTCTGTCTTTCCAAGGGTGAATAGGCTTTTGTTAAGATAAATAAGTGCGCCTTAATGATTTTTATATTTAGGCGAATACTACACATGAAATAAAACTAATTTTACGGATTTTATCGAGTTTAATTTTAACTTTTTTAATTCCGGACATTTCGATTAATTCGCGAGGCTATTGAAACTAAAGAACATCCTAATTTAAATAGAAAAGATAGATGGCTGGGTGCTACCATCTTCTTGGGATCCCATAATTAATAAAATTAAATCCAAACCCAAGTATACTACTGCAAGACTTCAAAATACTGTGAGCTCGTTCTGCGTAGATCGGACTATAAATTAATAATTAAAAGTTGAAGGTAGCAAACGTGGTAGAGCCATGCTGCAGCTATATTAATTGTATAGTTTAACGAGCGTAAAATAACAGCATAACGCTGCTGTGTTTCGTATGGTGAGTGTAGAGAAACAGAGACCCTTTTTAATGGAAAAGAGAAGATTACATCTTAGTCCTCACAGCTGACAACGCATCTGCATTTTGACTCGCAAACGAGGATAGATCTGTGGGCCACAGCAACCACTTACCATCAGGTGGACTGTGCCCTCGCTTGTCCCCCTTATCCTATAAAAAAGCCTTCGTTAACTATGACACCAGCACGTCAAATATATAAGTCCTCCCCGTGACCATGGGTGCTATAAAATGCCCGGAACGTCAGGAATTAAAAAAAATTAAATTAAACGCGATAAAATCCGTAAAATTTGTTTTATTCTAAGTGCGCCTTACTATCAGGGATAATAGACAAGTTCTGGCTTATTAATAGTTAAAATAGTTAGCGAAATAAAAAATAATTAATTCTCAATATTAGTCTTTCTCAAAATTATCTTTTTTTATGGTACTATAAATATCCTCTGTTAAAGGAAACAGATGTTTTGTTTTTCATTCAGTTTCAAAACGAATATCAATTTTATACAGAACGCCCTTTGGGTACTTCTTAACATGATACAGCATATTCCGGCCAGTCCGAAGGGTTCCCCTCGGCTTTCCAAACAGCCCTGATATTATTTCCCGTTATTGAATCGAATTCGATGTAAAATTGTCGAACATGAAGTCAAGTTGCAGTGATCTCTCCCTAAGGGTTACAGTTTGACAAGCATCTATTTGGACGTTTTTTTCAAGGGTCAGTTGAAACAGTGATTTATTTGTGCTATGTTGTCGTTATTATGAAAATGCATTTCGTAAGAGTTGGACGTAGATGAAACGTTATAGTGTGAGTTCATTATGGTTTTACGATGTCGGATAAGTCATAATTAGTAGTTGTATTGTAACAAATTATTATATTCTAATCATTTATTATAATTAAGCTCCAGTGGGCGTTACAAGAGGCGACAGAGGGAAACAGGCCCGGACATGGGTAGGAGCGTTTTTCTTATTAGGAAAAGGACAAGGATATTAAAAAAACTGCAACTGCCAACACGCCCATTAAGCGTGGCAACTATGGCAATATACCACCCATGGCGTGAGGAGAAACGGCCCCCAGTCCCAGGTCGCCCCACTATTCCGGCTACGGTTGCGACTATTGTAACGGCGGGGCAGGGGGTGCTAAGAATCTCCGGTGGAGGTTCGGTTGCCACTTTAGATTCGATTACGATTCGAGCTGGCAACATTCAACGTATGCTTGAGGACTGTTGAGAAGATCCTGGAGCTGGAAGAAAAGGGAGACAAGTTGCGCTGGGATATTCTAGGATTATCTGAGGTCCCCGAAGAGAGGGGAGGACACGGTAATCCCTGAATCCGGCTACTTGTTCTATCACCGATAGGGCAACCATCTGTCCCAAGGAGGTGTCGGGTTTATCGTCCACAAGTCTCTCGTATGATTAATCAAGGATAGATGTAGATGTCCATGGGCCACAGTATCACTTAACATCAGATGGACTGTGTGCTCGTTTGTCACCCTTATTCTATAAAAATAATTATTTAGAGTAACTAAACCCTGATAAGCATTATTCGAAGAAAAGAATAATTACCTAGAATTAGAACCTACATACATAAAAGTCAACCACCGAATCACGTAATATTTTACATCGCAACATTAATAATCATACGTGATTAAAAATGGCGTCTGATGTTCTATAATAAATTCTGGGCCTTTCCGTTTTGTGTTCCGTTTTCAAAAAAAAGAGATATTGTCGTATTTCCCTGCGCGCTCGTAAAGTATCCTGATGCGGTACGAACGGAATAGAATATGCATACTCGATATTGTTTCTTTGCATTTTAAATGGTGCAGATACGGACATTATTTGCCGCCAAAATTTAAAACGATAACTTTGCTGTCAAAACATAAGAGTGAAATTGGCGGGAATGGTTTCCAGCAAATTTTATCGCAGTGTTCGTGAAACGGTTCGACGGGGTTGTTCATTTCGTTTGTTTTTAGAATAAACAGTAGATTCACAATAGTAATGCGTTTCATTCTCTTGGATAAGTAGGGAAATAATAGGAATAATAAGAATGCTTATTGCGTAAATATTTAAAATAATACAAAGCTTTTCGCACATATCGGAATAAGAAATTTTTAGGTAAGACATTTTGTTTGTGGATATCGTTGTTTGACACGCTACTTGAGCTATTTTAAATGTATAATAAAAATAAATACATATTTTCTTAACAGTATGAATAGAGCTTTGGTAGCTCAAGGGCTAAGCACTCGCTGTAAATATCAAAATACGCGAACAACCCGGGTTCAATTAACAATGAAATTGTTGATTGCAGTGTTAAGTGTTGATTTACTACGTGCTCGGCGGTGAAGGAAAAAATCTAAGTAAACAAAAGAATATACATTTCGAAGATATGTGAAATCCGCCAACTCGCATTGGGTCAGCGCCGTGGACACTTCCTAAAACCATCTTAGTAATGAGAGGAGGCCTGTGCCCAGCAGTAGGACGTATATAGGCTGTAACTTAACTTTTTTACTCTTATGAATGTTAAATTTTTTATATCTGTATTCAATTTAGAGTTACCGTTACAGCCTATTAAAGTCCACTGCTCAACATAGGCCTTCCCCATAGATTGCCTCGTAGGGTTGTCAACCGTAGTTTTTTTTTTGTAGTTATTAGAAAGACTCTGTTGCCCATCTCCGGTTTGTTTCCCTCTGTCGCCTCTTACGACACTCACGGGATGATATTGGGCAGTGGATATTCTTACAACGCCACTACTCGGTTATATTAGAGTAACACTATGTATTTCAGTTGTACCATAATATTATGTTTTCCACACATAGTTGCACAGGGACAAACCACAAAACTGCAAACAATTTTAGAGCATAAATACGTGCTCTGTACGGGAATCAAACGCGCAGCCATCGGGCACCGCTTATCTATTGCGAAATAGAAATATAAACTTTTCTATTCAATAAAGATTATAAATAATACTTATTGAATTTCACTTTTATGTTTAATTTACCACTGAAGTACTATAATATATTCTGTGCCACTGGTTCGGAAAATACCTTTGTCCTGGAAAGAAACAGGAAGAAACTCTGCAGGTCATTACATACCGAGCCGTTAAATCTTTTCCCACGACATTGCATTTCAAGCAGAATAAGCGCTGGAAATTAGAAAACCTGGTAGGTAACGCAAAAAGAAGTACAACACTATAACTCGACACGTGAAACTTGAACCGAGGCGCAAACGAATAAAAACAGATGAATTCAGCCATGAATCTAGTTATCTCCTAGACGTGGCATAGGGTTTTTAAACGTGGTAGAGCCATGCTGCAGCTATATTAATTGTATAGTTGTAGCACGAATGGGTCGGCTCGACCGGGGAAGGACCACGCTCTCACAGAATACCAGCGTGAAATAGCAGCTTAATGCTGCTGTGTTTCGTATGATGAGTGTAGAGAACCGGAGACCCTTTTACTGGAAAAGAGGCACTCCATCTTAGTCCCAAGGCTGACAACGCATCTGCATTTTGATTCGTAATCGAGGATAGATGTAGATGTCTATGGGCCACAGCAACCACTTACCATCAGATGGACTGTGTGCTCGCTTGTCACGCTTATCCTATAAAAAAAACGGTTTTCTAAACAATGTTTGACATTTTTTTCATAGAATAAGGTTGACAAACTAGCACACAGTCTACCTGGTGGTAAGTGGAGTAGCCCATAGACATCTACAATTTTCCTTGATTAAAAATCAAAATGCAGATGCAGATTCTGAGGATTAAGATGGAAAACTTCGTTTCCAGTAAAAAGAGTCGCCAGTTCTCTTTACTCACCATACAAAACACAGCAGCTTAAGCTGCTATTTCACTTTGGTATTCCGTGTGAGCGTGGTCCTACACCGGTCGAGCCGACTCATTCGTGGTACAACTATAATATAGCTGCAACGTGTCTCTGCCACATGTATTTTAGTCTTACAGATAGTTTAATTTCTGAAGAGTTATCGAGTAATGCCGCGCTGATCCTGTGCATGATGGTGGACTTCCCATTCCATTACAACCTACAAAAGTCTGAACATAGGTCACCCCCATAGACCGCCTCATAAAGGATTTTTTTCCATAGTTGCCACGCTTTACAGGCGGGTCTGCTACCGCAGTTTTTTTAAAATTTGTGGTATTATCAGGAATATACTGATGTACATCTCCTGCATCAGTTTATCTATGTCGCCTCTTGACACCCACGGAAAGATATGGGGTAGTGGATATTCTTACACCGCCACTGCACGGTTAACTCACACTTCACAAGTCCTGAATATATTTTATTCCTCAGATATGCAGGCTCCTCACAATGTTTTCCTCCACCGATGAGCATGTGGTGAATCATCACTAAAAATTGCAGTTAAGAATTTCATTAGTGAAGGCGATGATCGAACCCGGGTTGATCGCGTACTATACAATTTACGACGATCGCTTAGCCACTGAGCTACTAAGGGTACAAATTAATATTATAGTTGCTACGGCGGCAGTATTGTATATTACATCCACTCCATCGTTTAAACGTCTTTACAGCCTATAGAAGTCCACTGCTGAACACACGCCTCTCCCATTTGCCTCATAGGGAGGATTTTGACATATTTGCTACGCTTGGCAAAAAAACTGCCCTTGAGTTTTTTATAACTCTGCTTTAGTTTCCCTCTGTGGCCTCTAACGACACCCACGTGATGATACAAAGCTTATTGTTAAGTATAGGTAATTGCGCAGAAAGAACAAGATTTATCGCAAATCGGAATAGTGCAATGTTTTTTTTAAAAATATTTTCCCATCTTTATTCTTACACTAAAAGAGTTTTTATATCTGTTTCGGAAATAAAACTGCCACTTCAAACCGTCGGACATGGTTGATTCCCTTTAGAATGCTCGCTTCCCACAAAGCATTATCTAGTAATATAAGAATAAATGTGTCTGGCAGTTTGTTTAAACTTGGATTAAAAAGTGATATTATATAAAGTTTAAATTTTTTATTTAATATAATACAAAGAAATTTAAAATTACATTTGTATGAATAATATAGTACAATTGTTTCACTTTTATATTTAGTCAGGTTATAATTTATATGATGGATAACTTTCATCTGACAAGTGAATAATCAGCCCTTATAAGCATTTTTTTAACAAGTAGTTTCAAATTTTAATGGGATAAGATAAGATAATTGTTTAACTGTTACATCTATTTTTATGTGATTATAATCTAAGGATTATAGCAATATCATCTTTGAAAATTGTATTATATTACAATCTGACAACCAGTACTTGCCAGTGTTGCCAGTGATGACTTATGGATCTGAGATGTGGTCCTTCACTGATGGCCCTATGAGTAAGCTGAAGGTCGCTCAGCGAGCGATGGTGTGGGCTATGCTCGGGGTTTCTCAAAGAACCAGATTAACCGACATATCCTAACGGATTAGTAAGCTGACGTGGCAATGGGCCGGCCATATAGCTCGAAGAACCGACCACCGTTGGTGAAGAAAGGTTCTCGGGTGGCAGCCTCGTACCGGTAGGCGAAGTGTGGGGCGGCGCCCCACTAGATGGAGTGACGACCTGGTAAGACATGCAGGAAGTCGATTGATTCAGGTGGCTTAGGACCGTCCTTTGTGGCATTCTTTGGGGGAGGCCTATGTTCAGCAGTCGACTTGTGATGAGCTGTAATGACGATGATGATTACATGGTGAATACTTGTATTGAATTTTAAAATATGAGGTCTCGGTATATTCGTCACATAGTCGCAACCCATTATTATAAGTAAGTAAAGTTACAAGCCTATATAAACGTCCCACTGCTGGGGGCACAGGCCTCCTCTCATTTCTGAGAGGGTTTCAGGGCAAGGAAATGTTCGCCGCGCTGCCCCAATGCGTGTTGGCGAACTTCACATGTCTTCGAAATATAGTTTTTTTGATTTCTCAGACATGCAGGTTTCCTCGCGATGTTTTCCTTCACCGCCGCGCACGTGGTAAATCAGCACTTAAAATTGCAATTAACAATTTCATTGGTGCCGGCGGGGATCGAACCCGGGTTGCTCGCGTACTGTGTAACTTACAGCGAGCGAGCGCTGTAAGTTACACAGTACGCGATATAATACGCGATGTATTAACACAACCTAGCCAATTACCACTCTTTACTTACTTAAAGTAAAGAGTGGTAATTGGCTAGGTTGTGTTCAGTGTCCAAGAGAGGTTAAGCGAAATGTAAGCTGTTATTTTGTTTGCATTTCATATGGTCTTTGAATAAGTTTTAAACATTTTTATTCAAATCTATATTATGTAGAGCAAATACAAATTTAACGAAAAAATGTAGTAGATTTTATGTCTCTCAGTTGAAACATGTCTGTCTCCTTTTAAGAAGGAATCCAACACGACCGGGATGAGATCAAGCGCAAGAACGGTTTTACGTGTTTACTGTATCCGGGCCGCTACATAGAATTTCATGACAGAAAACCCAATCGCTAATTTTAGCCTGACCCGGGACTGAACTAGAGACCTCATGATCAGCAATCGCATTTACGACCACCAGAGCAATGAGTAATAAAACTAGTATGTTAATAAAATCAACCATTTTTTAATACTTCCTTAAAATGGTAATGTAGGTATTGGCTATGATATATTAGGGTGCCTTATTATCTAGACTTTAAATTACAGGTGAAGCCGTGCGTCAGTCACAGTTGCGTCGAACTAAAATCGGGATGCTCCGCAGTATAATTACGCCGAAAATTTTCGGATACACTCGAGTGGCGGTTGCTCGAGTGTTGGCATATTCAAAAATTTCAATACGACCAGACCCCCGAGTGGGGTTTTTTGGGCGAACACACTGTCTTGTCGACTGAAGAACAAACAGCAATGAAGTAAAGCGGTTTCATTCATATATCAGACGGCTCCGGAGCTACCATTGAGTTGCAGCGCTAAAGGCTGCGATTTCGAATTCCGCCTAGTAATATATTTACCTAATAATAACAATAATATATTTTTTATTTATTCAAACAAATTTAGGTACAACACTACAGAAATTATCTCGCCAAACTGCAATCAGTTTGTCGGCGAGTACACGCTCTTTAAAACTATATATTATTATGCACCATCACCTACAATACAAATAAAATTAATTATGAAATATCTAAAAAGAAAAAAACAAAGGTTTGTACAAATAATTACAGAAGAGAGAAGAAAAAGAAGAAGATGTAAGAATGCAGTAGTCCCTTATTGATAAATTTCAATCCAATAAGTGTCATATAGGATGGTATTCATTTGCATCCGGTTTATGCCAGTCGCAATAAATCCTACGCTTAGTAAATGCCATTGTTACTACAGCACACGTTTACTAAACATAGTTGAACATTTAAAAATGTTTGTGTAAAAAAAGGCTATTCTAACAGTCTCAACGCATCGGATTCATATGCAAGATCACAGACACGAGCAAATAAAAATATTGTTAAACACATCTAAAAACCCATAATTAGGCTCAGATTGGAGTTTGTTTTAGTTATAGGTTGTTGATTGGTTAAAGGTACAATAAATATTAAACCGTGTAATGGCGGTGTAAGAATATCTACTATTCCATATCATCCACGGTTGCTAAGCCGCTTGCCAAGCGTGGCAACTATGGCAAATATCCCCTCTATGAAGCAATCTATGAGGGACGCCTATGTTCAGCAGTGGACATTAATAGGCTGTGACGGACAATAAATATTACGGCATTATAACTAAACAGAATTGTTCAAATTCTTACTTACACATGCACCCACACACACAACATGTTTGCATTAAATACAACACATACGCATGCATATTTTTATTTTTTATTTTGTTTTATAGTCTTTTATTTCTTTTGTTACCTTTGTTCTAATTTGTAATGAGCCATCTTGTGATTGTAACTTTGTAGATGTGGGAAGGAACATAATCCCGCAACTCGGCTAGTGCTAGTTCGGGAATCAGGGCGTCAACTTTGTTGTTTCAATATGGTTTTATTCAATAAATAAATTTATTATAATTATTAATGAGGATCAGTAATGTTGTGGTGTTGTACTTGAAAAACCTTGGTTTAATTATTGGCCATCCTATATGTCAGTGTGTCTCGCGTATTATCTGAGTCGGAGGGAGTTTTCAGGGGAGGCGATATCAAAAGATTCCTCATCAAAAATGAACGACCGATGTCGAGATGTGAGTGCCTGAGGACCCGTATTTTTAACCTGCGTATGGCTTGGATTATTTTTCAATGAACCTTGCTGCCGTCGCGAATTGGGATGCTTTGAAAAGAGTTGCGATGGATACATAATTTGCAGACGCATACACTCTGTCTGCGGGTAGCTTTACATATATGTATATTTATTAAAAAAACACTAGTATTATATTTACTGTATTACGTTTAACAGTTTTAAACTTAAAATAAGGTTGAATTTAGTATACTTAATCGTAGTTCTTAACAGGATCTAAAGGGGAAGAATCACGTTCTCACAGAACACAAGCGTATAATAGTAGCTTAATGCTGCTGTGTTTCGTATAATATATTTTTATTTGTGAATGTTTATTTTTTTCATTCTATATCTTTTACATTCCATGTACCGACAACCGATGGGAAGAAAGTTTCTCAAGTGGCAGCCTCGTAACGGTAAACGAATTGTAGGCTGGCCCCCCACTAAAAGTAGTGACGACGAGATGGAGGAAGTCGGTGGGTGCAGGTGGCTCAGGACCGTGCTTTGTGGTATTCCTTGGAGGAGGCCTATGTTCTGCAGTGGACTTGTGTTTCGTGCGGGATTCGTATCCACGGCCATGCAGTGCCGCAACCAATAGCCACTGCGCTGCAAAGCCGTCAAACTTAAGGTTCATTTTGATTCGTCGATGTATCGTAAATAATAGCGACTCCCTTGTAATAATAATAATTGCGATACGACTTAAGGACCTTCAAGAAAAGAGCCTAATCTTTTTTAAAAGGCCGGCAACGCATCTGCAATTACCCTGGTGTTGCAGTTGTTCATGGGTGGCGGTAGTCACTTACCATCAGGTGAGCCGCATGCCCGTTTACCCCTCTCATATTAAAAAAAAAGACATAAAAATACATTTGCATGAATAACAAGTAATTTTCTGCACTATGTATCATTCACTTTGACTCTTATAATGGGGGCTTGCAATTTTAATGTTAAAGACAGAACCACAATTTCAAAACGTGTGCGACTTTGACATATAAACTTTTTATATATGGGATAAGGGTGACAAGCGAGCACACAGTCCACCTGATGGTAAGTGGTTGCTGTGGCCCATAGACATCTACATCTATCCTTGATTATGAATCAAAATGCAGATGCGTTGTCACCCGTGAGGACTAAGATGGAATGCCTCGTTTCTAGTAAAAAGGGTCGCCGGTTCTCTACACTCACCATACGAAACACAGCAGCGTTGAGCTGCTATTTTACGCTGGTATTCTGTGAGAGCGTGTTCCTTCCCCGGTCAAGCCGACCCATTCGTGCTACAACTATCCTACTAATATAGCTGCAGCATGGCTCTACCACGTATAAAAACGTGCGTTTTAATCGAGAGTGTTCTTAATTATGTATCAAGAAAATTTGTTCAGCCGTTCGAAGATCATGAGCTCTTTTTGTTTCGGGGGTTTTCATTTTTTTTATTTTGGTTATTTTCTCTAACATTTATTTAAAAATAAAATAAAAACAATGTCTGGCCTTTTGTCAAGATCATGAGCTCTTTTTGTTTCGGGGTTTTCAATTTTTTTTATTTTAGTTATTTTCTAAGATTTATTTAAAAATAAAATAGAAACGATGACTGGCCTTTTGTCAAGATAATGAGCTCTTTTTGTTTCGGGGGTTTTAAATTTTTTTTATTTTAGTTATTTTCTCTAAGAGTTATTTATAAATAAAATAGAAACGATGACTGGCCATTTGGCCGTCAGAAAGTAATGCATTTATTTATAAGTCTTCTTTAAATCATCATAATATTCTTTAGAGCATCATAAAAGGAAAACAACAATTTGGTTGTTTGAAGTGAAGGCATACAATAAACGTCCATTTTCTTAAAATAGAATTTTCGTGCTTACAAGTTTTAAATAAATACTGTAAATAAAACTAACTTCTAAAATGTTATGTGTTTATTACATTACAAACACGTTAATAAGTACTCGCAGGTACTATAGGTAACCTATAACACGACTACTTCAATAGTTACAATGCCCAATTTAATCATTAAGATGCATGTTTAATAGAACGTGCTAACTAGTAAAATCCTTGTATTATTTATATTAATTTTTATTTACATAACATAATATACAATATTTTATTATATACAATATTATAAAACTATAATGAAACGATACTAAAACTAATCATATAGTCATACTCCCCGTGGTATCGTGCCAAGAACTTTGGCTGCGTTTCCTCGCTGAATGACTATACTTAGCCTTTGAGCGAGAAAAGAACCAGCCCTCTTATCACCAGCAGCAGCGACCAGTCGCGGATACAGTTCCTTTAGTATTCCTGTATTATTGTAATTCTATTGTCATGTATATTAATTATCATCATAAATTCCGCCAAGTTTAAAAACTTTATTCAACAAAGATTGTACCGCCCACAGCCGAATACGTTTGCTGTACTACGAAATGTAAGAGGAGTTGTTACGTTGTCCCATAGGTTCCTTTTCCGCCAAGAAGACAGCCTTTATATAGGCTTTTCTAAGAGTAAGCCGTTGACTGCGCAGTGACGGTGTAAGAATCCACTACGAGATATGATCCCGTGGGTGTCGTAAGAGGCGACAGAGGGAAACAAATCAGGAGATGAGCAACAGCGTCTTCCTAATAACGACTAAAAATAAAATACTAAAATACTATTATACTAGGCTACCATGCTATTTCTAATTTGTTTTAGGTTTTTAATTATTGTGTGTTGTTAAAATATTCAATGATTGTAAACTGTACTTTTTTTTTAATGCCCGCTGTGTTTTTTGCTGGTTTTACCTTATTAATTACCGTACCTGTGGCCTTCATTCTTTGAACCGTCAGTTACTAAATTACATTTTATATTTATACGTTTTTGCTGTAGATTTCTTAAAAAACTACGAACAAATACTCGCAAATGTGCTGAAGATTCTTCATTTGATGGATTGTAAATTTAGATTTGTTGTGATAATACATTAATAATTTTGCTTTATCAAATCGATTTATCAATAACTTCCAGGGAACTTCATATTTATCGGCAGATAATTCTAGTGAGTCTATAACCGATTTAGCATTTCCTTATAACGATGACTTAAGATAATGATATTTCTGATGCAGATGCGTTGTCAGCCGTGAGGACTAAGATGGAATGCCTCTTTTCCAGTAAAAAGGGTCTCTAAAAAGTTGCCAGTACAAGCTCTAAAAGTTGAGCTTGTGCTGGCAATTATATTTACCGATGACATAAGAAGTGCTCGTCGTTTTAAAAAAAATAGCACTTAACACGAATTAATTATGAGCTGTGACAATCTTAGTGAGAATACAAGTTTTAAGTCATGAAAATATCCTATTGTTATTGGTCCATAATACGTCTGAAAAGTTGTAATTATTCAGGCATCCAAAAGTAGATGAAAGGAGAATAAAATTCCATTAATTTCATAAAACCTAGTAAGAGATGTAGTATGCAGATGGTTCAGGACTGTGCTTTGTGGCATTTGTTGAACAGTAGACTTGTAATGGGCTGTAATGTTGATGATGATGATTACATTCATACTACAAATCAAGTTAATGAAAGCGTGTTAAAAACAACTTGAGCGACCGAAATTAACTAGTCGGTTTATACGGTCGTTGAACTAAAAAAGTGACATTTAAATCTATTACGAAAATTAAAAAAATCGCCCCATAACATGACGTGAGATAAGCTATCTTTTATTACTATAACGCAAAAACATTCCATTTCTATTTCGCCGCACCTCCGAACGCAATATAGTGATTTTATGTGATTTCACATAACTCCCGTGACTTTGTGTTTGTTAATCGTTAGTTTTAGTTACTTCTAATGTTAATTGATTAAAAAGGGTTAAACTTGCCTTGCAATGACGTCATCAATTTTATCGAATCACGCAAACCCTCATTTGATAAGTAATATTGTATCATGTTTCATGAATTTTTGATTTAATAACTTAAATATATAGAATAAAATCAACAAGTGCTCTGTAGTGGCATCGTAAGAATGTCCACTACCCCAATATCGTCTCGTGGGTGTCGCAAGAGGCGACAGAGGGAAACAAAGCAGGAGATGGGCAGCAGCGCCTTCCTAATCTAATATATAAAAATTTATATTTGTTTGTTCGTATTTTATGTACAGCCATACCGTTCACCAGATTGCGGTAAAACTTTGTCAACTTATTGCTTGCATTTGCGCGTAGGTTATAGGCATAGTACAATTAACTTACAATAGGTGGCGCGCGATTCGTACCAACAAATTTATTTAAAAGTTATAATATATCATTAAATTTCAGTGAATGTAATGTATTACTAAACAATATAAATCTTCCAAATTTAAAACGATATTTCGACAATTATTTCTTCTGCGGCAACAACACGCCGGGTACCAGCTTGCAACTACTAAAAAAACTGCGGCAGCCAACCCGCTTGCCAAGCCCTATGAGGCAAGCTATGAGGGAGGCCTATGTTCAGCAGAGGACTGTACTATGCTGTAACGGTAACGGGAAAAGACAATTTTATTCATTTATAATTACACATTCTAAAGTGGTTAACAGCTGACTAAACGGTAATTAGCTAGCCCTTATAAACTGGAAAAATCAACGGGCACATTCATTTAACGTAAAAATTCCGTTCAATATTTAGTTAACGAGCATATTTGGAGGAGCACGACTATTGCATGTTCGCATGTTCTACGTCAATTAACGCATTGGGAATTTCGGTTCCAGCGACATGGAGTTAATGTGATTTAACGATCGAGTTTTCAGTAAGAGAATTGTAAATGGTTGCTAAATGACGTACGTATATAATTGGGGGGATAACAATAATTTGTGGCTATGGAATATGACAGAAATTTCTTATGGCCTCTGAAACATCCCGGAGAGTTGCGTCCAAGATTCGGGAAGTCTGGTTCTGAGATCGTCAATCCACGTTTCTTTTAATTATAAGAGAGACGAAAGAAAAGAAACAGAAGTCGGCTAATTAGCAGACTAATTTTTTTGTTTGTATGTTACACGAAATCTTTGTTAATTTTGAACCGATATTAATGATTCCTTTTTTAGAAAATATGGCAATTATTATGGGACTCCCTGACTACAGCTATATAGTTTTAATTTGGAGAAAAAAAATCCACCCATAAGTATGGAAAATAGGGAATGAAGTTTTTAATACTACTATTTAGGCTATATTCTGTAGCGTGTGTCCTGGTCGAGCTGACTCAATCATGCTGCACCATGGCTCCACCGCTTAAAAAATCTACATATTGTAGTTTAAAGTAAATAATATAGATTACTAGCGACCCACCCTGGCTTCGCACAGGTGATTTCTGGATCTCGACAACAGCGCCACTCTAAACCATCCAGAGACCCATTCAAACACACACAAACATTTCATCAAAATCGGTCCAGTTGTTTAGGAGTAGTTCACGAACACAGGTACAGAAGAACATATAAAGATATTCAATAAATATTCTCTTGTATATATAGGTCGAAATGGTAGGAAAATGTAATTTAAATTTTTATAAACATTACAAAATCTTAGTACTTCCCACGTTTCTCGAGACCCATTCGTGCTGACGCCATAGTAGTAGCGGCTTTGGCTCTGTTCCGTAAAAAAAAGTGATATATCGATATCTATAGGAGGCCATTAAGTCTTACTGGCCTTTCAAGTAATTTCCACTTACGCCACCCACGGGATGAAATTACGAGATGGTCTCTTACACCGCCCACCACACGTCGTAAGTAATAACTTCATTATCCATTTGTTTATTCATACCATTTACAGAATGAAATTGACGCTTTTGATAACATACAAAATATATCAGACGTATGAAATATTGCATATTTGGGTATTCTTTATTTTTTAATATATATTAAAGCATACCGTTACAGCCTGTGGCGGCGCTGTCGTCGCGCCACAAGCGAAATACATCGAAGCCTAAATCGCGCTATCAAAGTTCCGAATTAAAAACATATATAACAGCTCCAACCAATACTTCCGATTCCTGGCTGCGTGCCGTCGCTCCCGAGCGGTCGTGTTTGTGGGTCCGCTGCCGACCGAGCACCCGTCCCTCGTACGGCCCTCTCCTCGGTCGGCACAGTTTCTTAATAACGTCATCCCGTCTCGTCCTCTCGGCTGGCGCCGCCTCGTGCGGTTGCGTAGCTGACCGCCTTCCGTCCCCGTACGGTTGGGTGCCCTCCACACTCCCCCGTCCTGCACGGTCAGAGCCTCCTGCTCGGCTAGCACAGCCGCGCCCGTGCGTTGTGCTTAGCTGTCTCGCCGTCGCTGTGTGTTTCCGTTCCCATGAATATGGGTTCGGGCGACGGTGGAGCATCCCCGTTCCGCCGCCAGCCGCCTCGTATGGTTAGGCACTGCGTCCCGCACTTGCCGTTGGACGGTGAGTGCCCGCCTCCCTGCCCCATCCGCCACGCCGCTGGCATCGCCGCAACATGCACCCCACCGCTACCGTCCCGCGCGCTGTGTTGGTTGATCCGCGCTTCTGTCCCCGGACGGTTGTGCCCACGCCTCTCCTCTCTCTCGAGGGAGGTCGTCTCAGATGCGACTGTACAGCCTTCGGGCCAATGTCGATCCCAAGGTGGTGTTTAGTGGTAGGCACTTCTTCAAAGTGAGTCTCACATAACCACGCAGCCGGCTGCGTGGTATGCCAGGAGCATCACTCACCCCTCCCCGGTTACCGGAGGGTGTCCTTGCATTGGGCGCAAAAAAAAAAAAAAAAAAAACTACCACTTGAGCGTTGGCCCTCGCAGAACACCTGCCCGGCGGGAGATCTCCCTTCCTTTCACCGCCACAAATGTATAACTTAGTGTGTCTATGCGGAAGGAAGCGGAATAGATAAGAATTATTATACTACTAAAGAGTACATGACTGATAATTATATTATTATACAGTATGGTTGTACCACCATACTGTTTCTAAATGTTTTCATACGAATTGTATAAATATTATATCGTAAATGTGCTTTAAAAAGAAAGCCCCGGTTATTTGCTGGTTCTTCCCAGGACAGAGGTTTTTTCTGAACCAGTGAAATGGAACATGTAATCTGTATTGAATAAAAATTATTCTATTCTATAAGGTCGGGGAAAAAGTTTCTTCGTAATTTATATACAAATTGAAGACTTTTTTTCAAAGTTTAATTACATTTAATTGTAATTTGTATGTGCCATTTTTTCGATAACTCGTTGCCATCTTGTAGGTAGTGACATAATCTCGTTGCTGTAGAAATTTTGGAATTTTGATCAAAAAATGCGACAAGTAGTTTTGACAGTTCTCTTGATGTTAACCTAACACTACCTAAAGAATTCTGAAGAAACCGAAACAAGTGAAAATCTGAAGGTGCAAGGTCAGACCTATATGGTGGAAGCATTAACACTTCCCAAGCAAGCTCTCTCAATTTCTGCTAAGTGGCCAAAAATGTGTGTGGTCTGGCGTTATCATGATGAAAGACCACTCTTTTTCAGTTGATCAATTCCGGCCGTTTTTTCTCAATTTCTTGCTTGAATCTCATTAGTTGTTGGCAATAGAGATCCGAGCTGATGGTTTTGCCCGGCGGTAAAAGCTCATAATAAAAAATGCCCTTCCAATCCCACCGTACACACAGCATCACCTTATTGCGTGTTAATCCGGGTTTTGCTACAGTCTGTGGAGCTTGACTACCCTTTGACCATGATCTTTTTCGCACGTATATATAAACGTCACTAATTTTTTTCGCGGCTTGAGTCGCATTTTTCCCTTTTTTGTAATAAAACTTCAGAATGTATCGAATTTCTTCGTTAGATTCACTCATTTTGGCGGAGAGAAAAACAATTGAAAAATGGTGGGAAAGTGTTTTTTACTTTTTATTTTTCTTTTCTTAATGTCCTATATGTATTGACATTAAAGCCAACCAGTTACAAACAGTACAACCAAAGAGATTTTTCTTCAATTTTATACAAACAAAATACGAAGAAACTTTTCCCCGACCTATTATTTTATTCTAAAGGCTAAATCGAAGTCACACAGTAATGTTACGATAATATTTAATCTTATTTGATGATTAGGTAATTACTAAAAACAGAAAGGCACATTAGCGATCAATATCTTTCATGTCGTCGAGCTTCAACAATCAATAAAGATAAATGAGCCATCAGTTTGCGTTTATCATTAAATTGAAATCGCGATCTACCCAAAAATATGAACAACGAAAACCTTTTCACGTAATGAAAGAATCGTTCTAATCATTTGACGTCAGCTATAGAGGATACAAATCGCCTCGTGGCATACGATCCGACCGCAGTCTATCAAAATCATTAAAAATAACGCGTCGAGGACAGTCGCCACGTTATTCGATGGATACGCCCAAATTTTCATCAAACATATGTCGCTGTGCAATTCATGAGCGATAGCGTGAAGCTCAGGCTTAGTTTTGTGTGATACTTAAACAGATATTGAATAAGTTACAGCATATATAATACAGGCCTCCTTTAATTTCTGAAATGGTTATGGAGTTAATAGATAATTTGTCCGCCTCGCTGCACGATTACGTGTTCACTGACTTTTGTCTCAGTCTGTTGTGACTGTTCTCGAAATAATTTTATTCCTTAGACATGTAGGTTTCCTCACAATATTTTTATTTATCGCCACGTTGTAAATTATCACTTATTTGCAATTAACAGTGTCATTGGACAGTGGGGTTCGGACCAGGGTTTTATTTATTAGTTTCCAATTCTAAATACATATTAGGTTGCTCGCATACTCTGAGATTTACGTTAAATATTCAGCCTCTATGGAGAAAACTATGCTTGAAGTTTCTGCGCAATAGGATCCGTAACGATACCCCAGAATCAGAGAAGGCCGCCAAAGCTCGACGAACCGAAAGCCGATGGGGAAGAAAGGTTCTACAGGTGGCAATCGGAGCTACACCATGACACCTACTAAAATCACGACCACGAGCCCCACCAGATGGAGTGCAAAATGGTTATATGCAAGAATGGATCTATGCAGGTGGCTCAAAATCATGCTTTGTGGCATTGCAATGCAATTTTAAGTATTTTGATTCGTCGCCGGCTCTTATAAATGGCACCCCAACCATCGCATGCCACTACCGCACCCAATATTTCGTATATACCAACACGATATGCAAATATGGGACATAAAGGTAATATTTCGTGATAGTGGAGCGGTAATTAATAAAATATGTCCTCTTCGAGCTATTAGTTGGGCGCGGATTCCGGCGAGCGCGTATTAGACGCGATTGCTTCGCTCGCTTGATTTATGTTGCGGGCGTGGACATTGTTCTGTTGTGTACTGTGACCTTAATTATTATTTGATATGTATTTACATGTAAATAACTCAATGGGCTTGGCAAACACGTCCACTAAACAGTATTAAATTATACTCGGTAGTAGTCGATCTAGATTTTGGCACGCTAATGATGGTGGAAAATGCACCTTAAAATTGAACCAAGATTACATAGACTAGTGATGTGCATAGGTTAATGTTTCCAGTGCGTATGTATCGCGGCTAAGGGTTCTCTCCTCTGGCTGGTTAGGATAGCCAGTCTTTCATATATATATAGAGCATCGGAGACTCTTTTTACTGGTAATACGACATTCCATCTTAGTCCTCAGGGGTGACAACACATGTGCATTTTGATTCTTAACCTGAGGATAGATGTAGATGTCTATGGGTCACAGTATCCACTGGGTTCGTTTGTCATCTTTATTCTATAATAACTACAACTTCAAATCCTCGTCATCGATCTCAAGTACCCCATTCATTCGCTCTCGAGCAAATATTCAGTCTTCACATCCTGCAAGCCATCTAGCTTTACAAAGGTTCATCGCAGCACTATAATAATGCTTCCTGTTCCTTCAAGCTACTCTCTGCGCTACAGTGTTCGGCACGGCTCTGAGCCTTACTGCTCGCCTCTGCTTCACGGCACTCTCGCAGATTACTTGCCTTCTTCTCGACTCACCGCAGACTAGAAGGCAACCTGGCACTTGCACATTCGTCGACATCTAGACTGCACCATCGACCTCCGGTCTGAGCAGAGGGGGGTGATGTGGCGGCGCTGTCGTCGCACCACAAGCGAAATACATCGAAGCCTAAATCGCGCTATCAAAGTTCCGAATTAAAAACAGTATATATAAAATAGCTCCGAACTACCACTTGGAGCGTTGGCAGCTCCCCGGGCAGAACACCTTGCCCGGCGGGAGATCTCCCCTTTTCCTTTCACCGCCACAAATGTATAACTTAGTGTGTCTATGCGGAAGGAAGCGGAATAGATAAGAATTATTATACTACTAAAGAGTACATGACTGATAATTATATTATTATACAGTATGGTTGTACCACCATACTGTTTCTAAATGTTTTCATACGAATTGTATAAATATTATATCGTAAATGTGCTTTAAAAAGAAAGCCCCGGTTATTTGCTGGTTCTTCCCAGGACAGAGGTTTTTTCTGAACCAGTGAAATGGAACATGTAATCTGTATTGAATAAAAATATTCTATTCTATAAGGTCGGGCAAAAAGTTTCTTCGTAATTTATATACAAATTGAAGACTTTTTTTCAAAGTTTAATTACACTTAATTGTAATTTATATGTGTCATTTTTCGATAACTTGTTGCCATCTTGTAGGTAGTGACATAATCTCGTTGCTGTAGAAATTTTGGAATTTTTGATCAAAAAAATGCGACAAGTAGTTTTGACAGTTCTCTCTTGATGTTAACCTAACACTACCTAAAGAATTCTGAAGAAACCGAAACAAGTGAAAATCTGAAGGTGCAAGGTCAGACCTATATGGTGGAAGCATTAACACTTCCCAAGCAAGCTCTCTCAATTTCTACTAAGTGGCCAAAAATATGTGTAGTATGGCGTTATCATGATGAAAGACCACTCTTTTTCAGTTGATCAATTCCGGCCGTTTTTTCTCAATTTCTTGCTTGAATCTCATTAGTTGTTGGCAGTAGAGATCCGAGCTGATGGTTTTGCCCGGTGGTAAAAGCTCATAATAAAAATGCCCTTCCAACCCCACCGTACACACAGCATCACTTTATTGCGTGTTAATCGGGGTTTTGCTACAGTCTGTGGAGCTTGACTACCCCTTGACCATGATCTTTTTCGCACGTATATATAAACGTCACTATTTTTTTTCGCGGCTTGAGTCGCATTTTTCCCTTTTTTGTAATAAAACTTCAGAATGTATCGAATTTCTTCGTTAGATTCACTCATTTTGCGGAGAAAAACAATTGAAAAATGGTGGGAAAGTGTTTTTTACTTTTTATTTTTCTTTTCTTAATGTCCTATATGTATTGAAATTAAAGCCAACCAGATACAAACAGTACAACTAAAGAGATTTTTCCTCAATTTTATACAAACAAAATACGAAGAAACTTTTCCCCGACCTATTATTTTATTCTAAAGGCATGGTATGTTTTAGGTGCTAATTGCTAAATCGAAGTCACACAGTAATGTTACGATAATATTAATCTTATTTGATGATTAGGTAATTACCAAAAACAGAAAGGCATATTAACGATCAATATCTTTCATATCGTCGAGCTTCAATAAAGCTTCAACAATCAATAAATATAAATGAGCCATCAGTTTGCGTTTATCATTAAATTGAAATCGCGATCTACCCAAAAATATGAACAACGAAAACCTTTTCACGTAATGAAAGAATCGTTCTAATCATTCGACGTCAGCTATAGAGGATACAAATCGCCTCGTGGCATACGATCCGACCGCAGTCTATCAAAATCATTAAAAATAACGCGTCGAGGACAGTCGCCACGTTATTCGATGGATACGCCCAAATTTCCATCAAACATATGTCGCTGTGCAATTCATGAGCGATAGCGTGAAGCTCAGGCTTAGTTTTGTGTGATACTTAAACAGATATTGAATAAGTTACAGCATATATCTTCCCACTGTTGAATACAGGCCTCCTTTCATTTCTGAAATGGTTATGGAGTTAATAGATAATTTGTCCGCCTCGCTGCACGACTACGTGTTGACTGACTTTTGTCTCAGTCTGTTGTGACTGTTCTCGAAATAATTTTATTCCTTAGACATGCAGGTTTCCTCACAATATTTTTATTTATCGCCAAGCACATTGTAAATTATCACTTATTTGCAATTAACAGTGTCATTGGACAGTGGGGTTCGGACCAGGGTTTTATTTATTAGTTTCCAATTCTAAATACATATTAGGTTGCTCGCATACTCTGAGATTTACGTTAAATATTCAGCCTCTATGGAGAAAACTATGCTTGAAGTTTCTCTGCGCAATAGGATCCGTAACGATACCCCAGAATCAGAGAAGGCCGGCCATAAAGCTCGACGAACCGAAAGCCGATGGGGAAGAAAGGTTCTACAGGTGGCAATCGGAGCTACACCATGACACCTACTAAAATCACGACCACGAGCCCCCACCAGATGGAGTGCAAAATGGTTATATGCAAGAATGGATCTATGCAGGTGGCTCAAAATCATGCTTTGTGGCATTGCAATGCAATTTTAAGTATTTTGATTCGTCGCCGGCTCTTATAAATGGCACCCCAACCATCGCATGCCACTACCGCACCCAATATTTCGTATATACCAACACGATATGCAAATATGGGACATAAAGGTAATATTTCGTGATAGTGGAGCGGTAATTAATAAAATATGTCCTCTTCGAGCTATTAGTTGGGCGCGGATTCCGGCGAGCGCGTATTAGACGCGATTGCTTCGCTCGCTTGATTTATGTTGCGGGCGTGGACATTGTTCTGTTTGTGTACTGTGACCTTAATTATTATTTGATATGTATTTACATGTAAATAACTCAATGGGGCTTGGCAAACACGTCCAGTAAAACATTTACCATCAGGTTTTAAAGGCCGGCAACGCATCTTCAATTCCCCTGGTGTTGCGTTGTTCATGGGTGGCGGTAGTCACTTACCATCAGGTGAGCCACATGCTCGTTTGCCCCCATTTATATAAAAAAAAATATTTCGTCTTCTTCTTTAAAAAAAACATTACCCCAACACTAGGACTTTCTCCTGTATTTTGAAGGCAATTTACAAACATAAATTTTACATGGACAAACATCTAGACCCGGAACAATTGTTGGTAGGCCATGTAAATACTTGTTACGTGCGGATTCGAACTCGTTGCGCTCAGCACCGTAACTTTATGCAGATGGTTTTATTACCGCAATATCTAGCTACAGATACGCAGGTTCTGGATTCGAGCCACGCTGCAGTAAATTATCGGCAGCTCGAGTGTTTCAGTTGTCCCGGGTAATGTCCTCCAGACCGAATTTCAGCCACGGCGGCCAGCCTCAACGACGACTAGCCAGCTGCGCAAGACGGGGTTATAATGTCCGGTTAAATGCGGGTGCGCAAGCACAGGTGCGCTCTCTATTTCCTCACTGTCATAATCCGAAGGCAATCCGACCAGAGAGAGAGATAAGGAGCATGGTCAACGCCTTTACGTGCTTTCCGATGCACAGGTGTGAAACACCGCCAACTTCCAGACTCCTGGCTGCTACTGAGCATTTCTTGGATTTTGACCCGCCCCAGGATTTGAAACGAGGACCTCATGATTAGCAGTCACACTTAAGACCACTAGACCTACGAGGCAGTAACCGCGGAAGTTTCATTTTAGTCTTCAGGAGTAATAATGCATGTCCAAAGGCCACAATATCCTCTTACCTTCAGGTGGACTGTGTGCTCGTTTGTCATTCTTACATCTAAAATTAAAAAACCCAGGCGAAAACAATGCTGCTAAAAAATTCAAATTGCCTTTAACTAGCATTGACCACGCTCTCACAGAATGCCAGCGTGAAATACCACTTAATGCTGTTGTATTTCGTATGGGGAGTGTAGAAAACCGGAGACCCTTTTTACTGGCAAATATTCCATCCTAGTTAAGCAGCATCTGCTTTTGATTCTTAATCGAGGATAGATGTAGATATCTATCCACAATATGACTGTAGCATGGCTCTAACACGTATAAAAATAAAAATATAATAGTTTATTTAAATCTATTTACTAATATATTTTAACTTAAGTAATATAAAACTGGAAATTATGCTCGTGATCTCAAATGCCGCAAAACTTTATTTTATGTTTTAGGAGTGACAGAAAATCAGTGCCATGCTGCAAGACTTGTGCAGGCATGCATATAAAATTGAAATGACAAACGAACTTGTACTTTACTCCATAGTAAGTGGACTACGGATTATGGGCAGCTAACAGACCTGTAGCGACCTTTAAACAAAGAATACTACAGATACGTTGTCACCTCTGAGGACTAAGATGGAATGCCTCACAATCGGTAATATACTGACTTCCTATACCCTTCAGACTGTAAAACAGGAGTGCAATCACTGCTATTTAGTAGCAATAGGACAGAGTGTGGCACCTATCCAGACGAAATGCTAGGCGGAAAAGTTATCCTACTTCCTAGTAAAACAAAGTATACTATCGAGCTAACTCGTAGCCTTTTCACTGCTGTAGCAAGAACTATAAATAATAACTTGTTTGTTTTGTTCTTTGCAATCTTGTAGGAATGAATTAATGTTTCCTTCCTTACCAATTCTACCAGTTTTCATCAGACCATGCGTGATAGAGCTACGCTGCAGCTGTATTATGGTGAAACACGAATGGGTCGGTTCCGTGGTAGGACCACGCTCTTACAGAATACCAGCGTAAAATAGCAGCTTAATGCTGCTGTTTTTTGTATGGTGAGTGTAGAGAACCGGAGACCCTTTTTACTGGAAAAGAGGCATTCCATCTTATTCCTCACGGCTGACAATGCATCTGCATTTTGATTCGCAAACGAGGATAGATGTAGATTTCTATGGGCCACAGCAACCACTTACCATCACTGTGTGCTCGCTTGTCACCCTTATCCTATAGCCTAATCCTAAGCAATTCCAGAAATGAAAGTGAAATAAAATACCTTAATTCTTTTGTAAGGAAATATATTTTCGCTTGTCAAATGCCATTTTTAGTCTACTATCTTTTTTAAATAAGGTTCCGTTTACCGGCTAAAAAACATCGAAATGTCGCATCTTCTTTTTGATATTTTTCGATCAATAATGCAATAATATTATTTATTAACAATCGAATCAATAGACCCTTAACTAATCGAAACACAATGATTTCTTATATTTACGCGAACACTACACATTGAATAAAACTATTTTTTACGGATTTTAACGCAAAAATTGAAGGTAGCCGGGCTAACTGTGACATCGGGACGTCAAACATCTCAGTCCCCCCCGTGACCATGGGTTGCTGTAAAGCACCTGACGTCGGGAATTAAAATAGTAAATTAAATGCGATAAAATCCGTAAAAAATAGTTTTATTCAATAATCGAAACACCTTAAATTAAAGAACTCTATAACTAAAAAAAAATTTTAAAATAAAATTTAAAAGAAAATTTTAACTAAAAGGAAATTTTCACTTTAATTATAGGTGTTTGATTGTTAAATCTTATGTTGATCCCTAAATAGTTTACAAGAACGAATAAAACATAATATATAAATATAAATAATATTGAAGTGTCTGTCCGTAATAATGAAATAACTGGCTTATATTAATCTCAGAATGTTATTTGCATGCTAATAAGACATAAATAACCATTTTAAAAATTTGTCTGTCTGTCTGTCCGAGCTAATCTTCGGAATGGCTGAACCGATTGTGATGACACTTTACGAACAGATAGCAATACCAGGAAGGATCCAGGCTACCTTTTATCCGAAATAAAGAGTTTATTTTTGAAACAACGAAAATATTATAACATAAATGGTCTTTTACTTCCTTAAATCTAAATAACGCTATAATAATAAGTCCTGTCCAGGCAAAGCCGGGGCGAGTTGCTAGTCACCAATAAAGTATAATGCGGGTAGATATAGGATGTGTCCTCCCGCATTACTCAGCACCTTAACCTCAGTAAACATCAATTAGACTACTATGTTTGTACTCTAATAACTCTCAAACTGTTCGGTTAAACACGTACCGAAGGCGAATCAGTACGGTCAATATAGGTCAGTAACTTGGCGAGCAAATATAGTTCTGTTGCTCAGTCTTAGTCTTCAATTGTTAGGGTGACAATACATCTTGTTGGTAAAAATTAATTTTGAAAAATATCCCATTCGATGGACCAATACAGACTATCATGATATACAGGAATATCATACCATTTCTATCAGCTGAATTGAATTAAAAGTGTTTCTCAAACGTATTTTTACATGATACATCAACGTTTTTTAATGAGCAACAACCTGGTTTTATTGAATTAAAAAAACAAAACGTTGTTATTTTCGGTATTACTTTTCAATTACAAAATAAAAATGTAGTTTGTAAATAAATAATTAGGAAGCATAAGGAATTACTTAAAAATTTACTTTGAAAACATCTGTTTCATGGCCCATGGTCTTCATAGGAACAAATTCTCCTATCCTTCCTTATGACTTCCGATGTCCGTATCACCATATGGTTAACGCAAGACGTAATCGGCGACGGAATGCAGGGGCAAAACGAATACACGAGTACTCTACGATCGGTCCATCCGCCTTCCAAGTGTGACGATAAAGACAAATTATCTCTACAATGAGAGAAACCATTACCAAGAAGATTTCTATTAAAACTTTTAGCTCCAATGAGAATTCCCCCTTATAACTCTTTCTTTAAATATCAATCTTATCTGCACGTGGTATAATTCGATTTTTAGTGAATGCGGTTCTGATGGAGGATTACTGGAGGAAAAAATACCCACAGACTGGCGATAAGGAGCACTCTAGTCAATGCATGAGACCGCTTCTGCGCTCATCAATCCGCTAAGCATTTTAGATGAGTATGAATAAGTCATTCTTTATCTTTTTTTCTTTCAGGGACATGTCAGCTGTAGTCGCCACACTTATCATGTAGATGTAACATTATAGGACATTCTTCTGGTGTTTTCACTACTCATGAAGGCACTACTTGATATAACCTTTTCCTAAAATCAAATTTAACAAATATTTTTCGAAAGATTAAACATTATTAGTATCAGTAAATTCTTATGACATAGGAGTGAAATATAAAAATAAATATTCTTTTCTCAATCTTTTCCCAAAATTAATGCTCACCCTACAAAGTGAACTTAAAGACTCTTGTCAGCTTGAAGGGGCAGACGTGGGGCTGCGTGAAGGGCTATTTGATTTGCTCTAATCAATTCCTACATGCCGTTAAACTTGCAAGTGTTTGTGTTAGCCATTTGTTAGTAGTTGTAAACAGATTAACGATGGGAAACTTGGACGTTATGTATTCGATGAAGTTGCTAACCACATGAATGAGTTTAGGAAATAATTCATTCACTACCCAACAAAAGTCCAACTCTGAACATTGCCCTCTCCTATAGATTTGCCACTGCCACGTTTGTCTTGCAGGTTGGCTACCGCATTTTTTTATTTTTTTTATTAAGTTGTCATCAGGAAGATGATGCTGGCCATCTCTTATTTCAGTTTCCCTCTGTCGCATTTTAACTGTTAAGTACTTTTTTCAAGCTGTAATTACAATTTGAAGTAAATACTCAAACTATTGCAGAAGCGCGGTAGACTTGTGAGCAAAGTGCTTACTCACACGTGCTTACAGTTTTGTCTGCCACAATTTTCCACAAAGGTTCACTGCTTGATGCATACACATGTACTTTAAGCCATGTTGTTGATTGCAAATGATTTTAGATGCATATATGTGCGTGAGTGCGTGTTCTTACAATAAGTTGGGCATGGTTTCGGCTTCGTTTTTGCGCCACTCTCCGATTCTCTTTCTTTGTTGTTATAAGATTACTTCAAAAAAATAAAATTATTTATATACAATTCCAATTAAAACACGAAATTATAAAGAGCACAATCAGTAAAAAATATCAAGTTGTATATTGAAAACCGCAATATATCATCTATCTAAGTTAGATGTGATATACTAGATTGTATCTATTTTATTGGTATAGTATGTATTTTTATTTATATGTATATATACACATTTGTATATATGTTATATGTGTATATGTGTGTATAAGAAGTGTATATATGTACGAAGTAACATATTTATATTTTTTTTGGAATAATATGTGAAAATAAGTTTGTTTTTTCTGTTGCGGCTCTACCCATAGCTCTCACCACACTACCAAAGGTTAGCTGGCAGAGATAACTTTTCGGTATTAAGTTCGCCTTTGTACCAAATGTTTGTTTGTTTGAGTGCAATAAAGAATTTTCTATCTATCTATCTATCCATGTGATAATGTTTAGAATCACAATTCTGGTGGTTACCTACTTCTGCCACCAAATAGCAGTGCTTGCAGCGCTGTGTCCCAGTCTGAAAGATATAGGGAGCCAGTATAATTACAGGCTTTGAGGTGTTTCATCTAAGTCCTCAGAGGTGACCGCGCATCTGTAACCTTGTTTGTAGTTGACCGCATGTGTCCATGGACTGCAGTGGCCACTTACTATCAGGTGGACTGTAAGTTCGCTAATCACTTCTGTTTTCTATTAAGCGAGCATGCGGCTCACCTGATGGTAAGTGACTACCGCCGCCCATGAACAACTGCAACACCAGAGGAAATGCAGGTGAGTTGCTTACCTTTTAAAAAAGAGTAGGCTCCTTTCTTGAGGGTCCCTAAGTCGTATCGGTCCGTAAAAATCTCTGGCAGTAGTCGATTCCACAAGGAAGTTGTGCGAGGAAGAAAACTTCTTCTAAATCGCACAGTGGTGGACCGCCAACATCCAAATGGTATGGATGGTATCGCGAGTTTTGTCGCTATGTACGATGGTGAAATTGAGTGGCTGGAATTAGTCTGACCAATTCTTCAGAGCACTCCCCGTGGTAGATGCGATAAAATACGCAAAGAGATCTGCGCAGTGCCAGTGAGTCAAGCCGATTAGAAAGAGTTTTAAAAAAGAAACAATAAATGCAGTGTCTTTTTATTCCTCTTCTTAGCTATTCAAAGAACAGCAAAGCTAACCCTTCTGTGAGTCATAAAAGGCAGTTGAAGAGATGCCTGTCATTAACGTCATGTAAACGATTCCCAGGTTCTGTTTGTGTAACCTAATACTAGACTTAAAGGCTCTTTGCTTGACTTCGTAATCGTTCCACACCGCTTTGATTATTTGCATGACATTACGAGTCCGTTTTAATGACTTTTTTTGTGAATGGGGACCTCTGCTTTGTCACATATCTATGGGGTGAGGACTCTGTAAATAAGGGCAACACTCTTATGATCTAGTACGCTAGTATTGTCATCAAGTTTATTAATTTTGACATTCTTTAGTTTACGCTTGATTTTTTTAGTTTAATTTATATCCCGACTTTTCGTACGTGCTGCTGATCATGAGGCTCCAGGTTCGAATCCCGGGTCGGGCCAAAAAATCAGTTATTAGGTTTTCTATCACGAAGTTCTCAATAGCAGCCTTGAGTCGGGAATTCGGCGGTGTTTTGGCCGTTAGTCCTAGTAGAGAGTGCACCTGTGCTTGCGTATACATTTCGTGCACTAAAATGTGCAGATCGCTAGTCTCCATTGAGACGGGCCGCCGGGACCGAAATTCGGTCTAAAAGTCATTATTATTATATACTAGCGAATCTATTAATGTGGAGTTATTTAGATTTAAGATAATCAAAGACCATATATTTCATAAATATTTGGTTTTCCAGAAAAAACGTGTGTGTGTACTTATGTACGCACGTAGGAAGTTAAACTAAACAAAATAACAAAACAAAAATAACTAAAAATAACTACCTTAAATAGGTATAGTTATCAGTTCCCACGAAAACTTGAGAGACAGTTACCCAATGAAGTTGTCGCTTTGAGATGTCAGTGTACGCGCGCATCGTAAAAAATTCACTTTCATAATTTTTCCCAAATGCCCCAAAAGAAGTATGACTTCAAAAATTTTTTTTGGATAGGATATAGCCCTAATCCCTCCTGGTATTTTTCTCTATTTGTTCGTAATGTTTCATCACAATCGGTTAAGCCAGTTCGAAGATAATGTCGGACAAACAGACAGACACACAAACAAAAATTTCAAAAATGTTTGTTTATGTTTTAATAGTATGCAAATAACCCCCTAAACTTAATAAAAGCTAGTTATTTCAGTATTACAGACAGACACTTAAATTTTATTTATATTATGTATATGTATAGGTAATAACGATCATGCGTCTTTGCCTCTTAGTGAGTGAAATCAAAAACAACAAAAAAAAAAGTGACAAAATTAAAAAAAAATTACACCAATTCTAAGACAATATCAAAATACATACAACAAACGTAGTCCTGACCACGCAATTCATGTATAACGACAAACGGAGTTTGCTTGAAACTTGTTCAATAAGCTAGGGACGTAAGTTAGAGTCAACACAACTCAAACATGGTTCTGATGAGCTCCTATATTACAACGTCGTAATGATACGAGGGAAGCGGTTACGTTTCGTATTGCGATCGACAATGGAAGATAAATACAAGTAATGGAAGCGGAAATTGTTGTGGCCGTAGTTCACTGATTAGAATTAAAATTGTTGCATTTGCACGTATATTTTTAGTGACAGTAGTCATATTCAGCCCACTTTAAAAAAAGGTTGGACAAAAAAGAAAACTTATTTAACAAATTTTATCGCGTTTAATTTTAACATTTTTAATTCCCTGCGTTTCAGGCACTTTATAGCACCCTGACTGGGTGGTCGACATCCTGATGTCATAGTTAACGAAGGCTACTTTCAACTTTAAATTATTAATCTATGGTCCGATCTACGCAGAAAGAGCTTACAGTATCTTGAAGTCTTACAGTAGTATGCTTGGATTTGGATTTAATTTTATTATTTATGGTAAGTACCTCAAGCAGTTGGTAGCACTCAGCAATCTTCTCTATTGAAATTAGGATTTTTTTTCAGCATCAGGATTTCAATACCCTCGTGAACCATACTTGGTAGGAATTGAAGTTCTTTTGCGAGGATTGGTGGTCTACCAAATCTGATATAATGTTTTTTTTTAATAGGATAAGGGTGACAAACGAGCACACAGTACGAATCTCCTCCTTTATTACGAATCCTCGATTACGAATCAAATGCAGATGCGTTTTCACCCGTGAGGACTAAGATGGAATGCCTCTTTTCCAGTATAAAGGGTCTCCGGTTCTCTACACTCACCATACGAAACACGCTACATTAAGCTACTATTTTACAATGGTATTCTGTGAAAGCGTGGACTCATTCGCACTACAACTATACAATTAATATAGCTGCAGCATGGCTCTACCACGTTTAAGCAGCTTGGGATATTTCTTAATCCATTCAAAAGGGTAAAAAAAAACTTTAAATAAAAAGTAAAGTTCACTTCTATGAAATAAAAATAATTAAATAGTTTCACATTCTAAAGTCGTTGGTCGAAGGTAATTGTTCTATAGGTACAAAATGTCTTAGCACCGACTTCAGAATATTCTTTTGTTTAATTCTTAGTTCTTTCAAGTCGGCTTTTATCTTTTATTGCTGGTTCTTCCCAGGACTTTTTCGACCCAATGGTAAAAGTAAAAAAATTACTTTCAATATGAATTACTTGTAATGTATACTGAATAAAAAAATATTCTTTTCTACTATATCAAAGTTTATTTTTTGCTTAACAAATAGCCAGTGGAAATTGACATTTACACGGTATATATAAAGTTCAAATATATAAATAAGGATATACCGCTATTGCAGTTTTTGAAAATACGAGTAATTAAGACTTCTACTTTTATTTTAATTTATCTCAAATTGAATGTGATTGATGGACAACAACCTTTTTGCCTACCGATCGACCCTTACGAATGTGTACGTGCGCAGTAAAATCAGTTAAAAAATGCATTACCACGCATTTTGAATTTAAAAGATAAAAAAGGACAGAATGTTTGTGATTTTTTTAAATTAATTTTTCTTCACCATTTGCGTATATTACTTATTGTGAATCTTCTCTGCAAATTTGGCCGGTTATTGCAAAATAAC